>JAANYP010006232.1:60000-759218 GCA_020465985.1 Centrapalus pauciflorus | reverse complement strand
TTTTCCAACCTAATCAATTATCAACACATAAAGTTTAATACACATAATGTTTATGTGTATATTATATAATTTATGTCTTGGATATATATATATATATATATATATATATATATATATATATATATATATATATATATATATATATATATATATATATATATAGATTTGGGTTCAAATGAGTACCACTAGTTTTGTGGAGTACCGGAGGTACCTCGCTTAAAATCATTTTTTTTGAAATTTTTTTTCATAATCAAGTTTAAATTAATAATATAAGACTATTTGCAAAAAATCACACATAAACACAGACTATAACTATGTGAAACGTGCAAGTTCACATGAACTGCACTGTTGTGAACGTATGTTCACAGCTAAGCATGTTCACATGAATTTTTCCACGTTCACATGACTTTTAAGAGGCTACGAAGTGTGAATGCGTGTATTTCTTTTACAAATATGCTTATATTATTTGTATCTAAATGAATATGAAAAAAATTTTAAAAAAAAAAACTTTTTTTCGGAGCACATTCACATCTTAAACCCGTGTGTTCACAGGTACTCACGGTACTCTGCATTTTTTAGGTACTCACACGAACCATATTATATATATATATATATATATATATATATATATATATATATATATATATATATATATATATATATATAGGGTTGGGATCATTGCAGAACCTAAATTTAGTGTAGAACTGTAGAACTAATCTAAACCATTGGATTATAATATAACACTAGGGATAAGATGATAATTATGCAATTAACATTGAATTAATAGTAGTCTACCAAGTTTGACTGCACACTTTGATCATTTTTGACTCTTTTAATATTGAATGTTCATGCAGTGTTGCATATATGATAAATTATATTACTTCGACGTTGAATATGCGATATAAACTGTAATTCGACATTGAATGATCTCGATATAATATATTGAATGGTTGTGTGGGTAAAAATTTTTTTTGCGAAAAATATATAAATGTATTTATAAATAAAATATTAAAAGATAAGTATATTTATAAATAAAATAAGTGTGTTTATAATGAATTAAGTATATCTATAAATAATATAATTATAAAGATAAAATAAAATAAAATAAATGTTGGACTATAAATGGGTAAATAATAAAACCATAGGGACTAAAAACGTCTCAATGAAAATGGTAAAAATGTCATTCTTAGAAATTTAACGGTTGTGTCGTTAAGTTTAACGGAGAGGGACTAAAAGGACACAAAATTAGCAAAATAGGGATGAAAATTGACCTTATTAAGGTTAAGGGACTGAATCCGGGTAAACCATCAAACCACAAGGACAAAAAATGTCCTTTACTCTTAAAATTTATTTAAAGCTTTTACGTTTATTAAAGATTTTCTTTTTTCACATGCGATGGTTTATTGGTCTCCTTTTGTTTTCTTGCACACGCAACCTCTGTGTCATACCTCCCTCTATTATCACTCCATATCCCATTAGATTTCTCTTTGACATTCTCTTTCTCTAAACATAATCGGTTATTTGATCATTTAATCCATACCTATTTCTTGCTTTCTATTTATGAAGTTCATCTGGTTTGCAAATTTGGTCACTTGGGTTATTCATGAATTATTAATCGGTATGTCAATTTAGGATTTCCGGTATGTATATATCTTGATGCATAGATTGAGGCATCTATATGGAAAAAGCAGTTGCAAAGTTAGTACTAACATCGATTTTATTTGGCTTTTCAGTATCATTGTTTATATATAAGAAAGACGCACTTTAATTCTCAACTTCATCACTCATATTCAAACGCTTATCTGAAAACCCATCTACATTTCTAAAATTGATGTTTACCAAAATCAATCGCTTCATCGACCACTTCTCAGTCTACAATTCTGGTATACAAATCAGGTCTCAATTTATTTTTCATTTTCTTATTTTTTCTTACAGCTATCATACTGTGTTGCTAAAATTCCTGTCACCCTGCAGATGTGATTACTAATAAACAAATTATGAAACAATGGCAATCTGATGATCCATTTAACATCGTGACTAAGACAAATTTACGCATCCTTTTTTTTTCTTTTTCTCGGCCTTAACAAAGACACAAATTTTTGTAATGTCACTGACTATAGTGTTTCGGTTGCTCTCTCTACCTATATCATCTACGTAAAATATTTCCCGCTGCAATGCGCTGGCTAATTTGCTCGTTACAAGACAAAACCAACACGAATTGGGTCGGTCCGGTTCCGTTTGGCTCCGACTCTAAAACGGGTCTTTTGACGTCTCTACGAATTTTCGATGCCGCCGTGAAAAGAAGACTTTCAACGCGGAGATTGAAGAAAGCTTCATCAAGTCAACCCACCACTTTGTTCATGTAAATTCATACTCCCACCATTTTTGATTTATCGGATAACAGAAACCACATTTTGTTTGTTTGGTTGAAGAGAGTAATGGGGACGCCGGCAATTCCAAATTTGGGAAAACAATGCTCTGTTAATGATTGTAAGCTCATAGATTTCCTTCCTTTCACCTGCGATTGTTGCAACAAGGTTCTATTCTAAACCCTATTTTATTTTTGTAGAAATTTGTGTCAAGTCCTAGGAACTTGAGAGAACTGTGTTTTTACTAGTGGATGCTATGTTCATATGGTACTTGATGAACGATCGTTTGATTTGATTATTGAAATTGTTAATTTGCGATCTTTGCGGCACTTGAAGACAGAATTGATTTGTGTTTTTCTGTTTACGGGTGAAGCATATATAATTGATATTTTGATTCCTTTTATCTTTTGTTAGGGATTTTTAGGGTTTAGAATAGGGGAAAACAATTTACTATATGCATAATAAAGTCTACTCATTGACAAGAATCGAGGGTAAGACTTGAGCTATAAATGAAATGAGTGGTGAATCGAGCTGTAGTTTATAAGGAAATGACTCAAGTTCTTTATCAAGCTGCTGTTTGTATTCATATACAGAAAAAGAGTTCAAAACACATATTGAATGAAGCTGCAGTTTATAAGGAGTCAAACTCAAATCAAATTTGCTTTATCATATATAGTTTTTAAAGATATTTTCGAGCTAATCGAACTTTTCAGTTGACCCTTCAATGAGAAGACTGGTTGAGTTATCGAATTGAGTTCGTGATTAGCCTAAATATTGTGGAGTAGAACTTGAGCGATGTTGAGGTCAAGCCCTAGTTAAAACAGTCATGCTTCTTATTAGGGGCAAGAAGTCTTGAAAGTGTCATAGATTGAAAGGCACATTATTTTGTATTCCATGATTTCCTTGACCTGATAAAGGCAGATTTTTATGTGTTAAATGCACACAATTAGCCTTTTGCCGTTTTAGGTGATGTACTTGATTTTCTTATGCAAGATAGCAACGTTCCATTTTAGAACCAGTTCAGCTACTTGGTCTAAACCAATTTGACCATCAATTTATGATGCAATACAACAATGAACTTTCAAAACTAATTGCTATCAATGGATGACTTGTTTAAGTTGGTTGCTAATTTACGTCAAATGACAAAAACACATTGCCTAAATTGGAGTAATACCAAAATCATGGTTAATTGAATGAGGATTTGTGGGAAAGTTTTTTAGAAATGCTTGAAAAAAAAACCATATAATTAACAAATAGATTGGGTTGAAAATGGCTTTAAAAGTACTTGGGTCGGAGTTTTGAACACCGAACCCAATCTCCTCCGTCCGACAAAGCTGACAAGTCGGGGTCTTGGACTCCGAACCATGCATGCACCCGTAATGATATATGTGTCCAAGACCCCGACTTGTCAGCTTTGTTGGACCGAGGAGATTGGTTTTCGGTGTTCAAAACTCCGACCCAAGTACTTCTAAAACCAATTTTCAACCCAATGTATTTGTAATATATTTCCAAGCATTTCTAAAAAAATTTTGGATTAGTGGGCAACTTTGCTTTTCTCATGGATAGAACGCTTGCCGTCATCATTTTGCTAGTCATGAATCCAAAGTTTTAGTTTTTGAAATTTATTAAAAAAAATTTCAGGTTTTTTGTCTAGAACACCGGAGTTACAGCACACATCAATGCCCCAATGCCAACAAGAACGATCTCACTGTTGTTGTCTGCCCACTCTGTGCAAAGGGAGTTCATTTAGTCCCTGATCAAGATCCAAACATCACTTGGGAGTCCCATGTTAATACAGATTGTGACCCATCAAACTACGAGAAAGTCACCAACAAAAAGAAATGCCCTGTTCGTGGTTGTAAAGAGACACTTACATTTTCAAATACAATCAAGTGCCGTGACTGCACCATTGATCACTGCCTGAAACACAGGTTTGGACCTGACCACAGTTGCCCTGGTCCTAAAAAACCCGAACCATCTTTCCCATTTTGGGGTTATTCCAATAGCAAAAAACAAGTCCCACAACCAAAACGTGCAGCCCAGGTGCCAGTTCCAGCATCATCCTCATCCTCATCCTCAAAATGGGCTAACAGTTTTCTCCGAGCGGCATCATCGGTGAAGGCCTCAGCTGAAGCTGGAATGGCGAAATTGAGTAACGACATCGGGCAAGCATTTCAAGGGAAGGACAGAGAGAGGGAAGTGGAGGTGTGCCCAGTATGTAATATGAAGTTTTCTGGGGTTGGTGATTTGATAGATCATGTGCAGAAAATTCATGAGAAAAAAGGGGTGACTTTGGATGTGTGCCCAAAGTGTAGTAAAGGGTTTGGTGATCCGGTTGCACTTGTGGAGCATGTGGAAAGGGAACATAGAACTACTTTCAAAGCTTAGGGAGTCTCCTTTTTCTGTTAAATTCAGAATATTTATTTATTTTTTATTTTGTGAAAAGATGGTGTTTAGTAACCCAAAACATTTTTCTGTTTAGACTTGAATCACCAAGTCAAAACAAGCCCAAAATTCTAGTCCGGTTCTTGTTCCCATTTTCTTAAATGTTTGGTAATTGATTCGTTCCAATATATGATTTTGTGTTACTTTGAATATAAAGAATGGTATGATGCTTTACAATTTCTGTTGCAAATGTTGCTTTAATCATATAATCTATATAAACTTTGTTTCTTTGATAAAAATGTATGTTTCTTGTATCCATACTCGTATAAATATATAATCCTTTGCTTTATATTATATATTCATTAATATATTTCTGTAAATCAAATAAACTTGTTTTAACGAATATTTTGTCTGACGACATATATTATTTTTATAAATTAGTTTGTATTTAAAATTATAGATTGCTTAAAAAATTCGTCCATCTGATTTTTGTTTCTAAACAATTAAATTTTTTGCTATGATAATTACATTTACAAAAGTATCAAGCTTCTTACAGATTTTCCCTTTTTTTAATGAATTTTGAAGTATTTTGATTGCATGATTTAAAAATCACTTATTTATATTATAAAATAATTTTACCATCAATTTTGGGAACACTGTATTAATAAACTTCTTTTCGTTCTAACTACTTTTAAAATTACAAATTTTTGTTTAGTTGGCTGATCAATCATTTTTTCCATTTATAAAGTTAGACCAAAAACAGAAAATGATCACCAGGTGAGTATCACGATCTATGGCTAATAATTTTTTTTATATAATATATAAGTGATTCAATTTTATTTTATAACCTTCAATATATTTAAACTTATAAAACATTAAACATATTATAATGATCATATTCGTTTTATTTTCATTTGTATATGCAATTACTATCATGTAAACTAACAAACAATTCTGTTTTCAAAAAGTTCTATACAACATATAATTGTTTTTAAAGTTATAATCTTCTAAATATTTTGTTTTATGAATATTCGAATATAACTATATTGTTTTTCTTATATAACCCTTAGTATACGTTTTTTGTAAACTCGAATACTTCATCATCATCACATTAATTTTATTTACCATTCAATATAAAATTAATTATTGTCCAAACTATTTTTATGATGAAAAATTTATTTTGTATAAAATAATTTTATATAATATATAACTGTCTTATTTTGTGATATAACTTTTAAATTAATATATTTATGATAATATCACACTGCAATGCACGGGTTAACTAAATCGTTAATATAAAATCAAGGAACGTACCAGTGCAAATAATTATTTTCTAAAAAAGCTGGGACAGGTGCAAAAATCCGGTCTAACGTTTTTCAAAATCAAAAGGGAACTGAAACGGTCCTAAGCCGAAGGGGACCCGCCAAATAACGGTCCAACACATCTAACGGCCAAAAGCGGATCAGACACTATACTGTTGAATCTTTCATTTTTCCATTTTTTTCATACACCCTATTTTAATCATTATTCATTAATAACTAAGTTATAATATGTATCCATTCGTATCAACGATTGATATTTTTTTGGGTAAAAATAAATAAGAGAGAGAAAGAGAGAGAGAGAAAAGGGGAATGGTTTGAGGGGGAGGAGACGCATAAGAGGAACGGTGGAGCAAAATTTGGAGATTTGGTACATTGTTGAAATTGTTTTTAACGTTTGTTTACCAGCCTTCCAGCCTTTCTCCGTATAGGCGTCGACTCGAAGGCAAGAACAAATCTTTTATGTTATTATTATTATTATTATGATTCAATCACACATTTAATTGAATGTTGTTTTCTATTGTCCTGATTTGAAATCAATATATGAATAACATTATTATGATTATTATTATAATTCAATCACACATTTAATTGAATGTTGTTTTCTATTGTCCTGATTTGAAATCAATATATGAATAACATCCATGCAGTCTGTCTGTTTGATAAAATGCTTGAATGAAATTAAATTGATTTATGTATTTTGTTTATGATGTGAATTTGATTTATTGATTCAGATCTTTTGTTTCTTTTTGTTACAGGCTGGTGGGCATTTGAAAAAGTACCCATCTTTTAGATTCATAGCTTTCTTCCCTTCTCGATTCATTCAGAAGGGAAGGAAGCTATAAAAACATTCTAGAAGAAAGAGGGAAGGAAATTGTTACCTTATTGGTAGACATTATTATCTTTGTTATTATCTAAACACCTAAAAATGAGTGTTGTTTCCGGGGTGATATCAAGGCAAGTTTTGCCGGCATGTGGCAGTCTTTGCTGCTTCTGCCCTGGATTGCGGACAAGGTCTAGGCAGCCCGTGAAGAGGTACAAGAAGCTGATCGCAGATATATTTCCTAATTCTCCGGTTAGTGCCCTATAAATTTTCTGGGAATTTTAGGTGTGATGTATTAGAATGTGCAACATCGACTCTGTATTTTGTATCTTGAATGGAATGGGGACACATGTTGGTGTGCTTTGAGTGAGCATGATATGTTTGAACAAACACATTTAAATCCTAATAACTTAGTCGATATGTCTTATATGATTGCTTATATAACATGTTTTGTTTTTATTGTAAAAAAAGGATGAAGAACCAAATGACCGGAAGATTGGAAAACTGTGTGAATATGCCATGAGAAACCCTTTACGGATCCCCAAGGTACTTTTTTGTTTTTTTCTTTAATGTAAATGATGCCTTTTTAGTGATAACAATTAAAGATTTTTATGCTGATCATTGAATATAGTCAATTTTGTCTCTGGCAAAAAATATGTCCTGCATACAGGATATTTCTTCTAGCCAGTTTAAAAGAAGGAATATTTTTGGAAGCCCAATGCTACTAAGACAATTTGTCTTGAACTTACTAACATGTTATAACTTTCTTGGCATGATTTGTAAAATTCTAAATCCAATTTGAATCAGAGAAGGATCAATTTTTTCTTTTTAAATATTAACCAGATGCATGTGAAGGTCATAATTTCCCCTAGCGTCCTAAATTAACTTACAATCTCACCTCAGATCACAACCACCCTTGAGCAACGCTGTTACAAGGAATTAAGAAATCAGAACTTTCGAGGTGCAAGAGTTGTCATGTGTATATACAGAAAGCTATTGATTTCATGCAAGGATCAAATGTGAGTTCATTCCTATTATGTTGATCTATGTTCTTTGGCTATTTCAAGCATGTATGTAATCATACTTTGTATGACTACGTCAAGTGAGAATGAATAATTTTTTTTACACAAATTGAAGAGTTCTGGCATATCATTTGAGAAACTAATATTTGTTCTTCTTCAAATATTTATGTGACTTATTGTAACAAATAGAATTTTTGTTAGATTCCAAACCTAGGAGAAGGGCTTAAGAAGTATACTTGTGTTAGATTGGGAGTTTAAGGGTGTGTTTTGATGAGCTCTAGCTCTCTTTAGAGATTTTTGAGTTACCTTTCTAAGCCTATAATTTGTCTCATTATGTTTCTTTTTGTATGGTGTTTACATGGATCTTATCATGGATTTTTGTTCACTTGTGCTGTTAATGTTGTCATTTGTCAATGCTTATTGAATCATAAATACTCACTTCTTTTTGCGAGCCTTTTGCATCAGAATAATGCTTCTGTTTCTGTGATCAGGCCCCTTTTTGCTAATAGTTTGCTAACAATCATGCACACTTTGTTGGATGAGACACGACAAGATGAAATGCAAATTATAGGATGCCAAACACTAATTGACTTCGTAAATAGTCAGGTTTGGAGCTTTTGATTGTTTCTTTGTTTTCATTGTCTTTTATATATTTAGCTTCTGTATCCTCAAGTTTTTGTAATTTGCAGAAAGATGGGACTTACATGTTCAACTTGGAAAGATTTATCCCAAAACTCTGTCAATTAGCTCAAGAAGTTGGTGAAGATGCAAGAGTGGAACCACTTCGTTCTGCTGGGTTGCAAGCCCTTTCTTCAATGGTATTTCCATTGGAAGGAGCATCTACCCTTCTTCTAATCTATATGATAAGGATATCAGTTAATTTATTTGTTGTATTTTATTTGTATGTTTTTGTAGGTCTGGTTCATGGGTAGATATTCATATATGTCACCGGAGTTTGACAATGTAAGCATAAGCACACATGCTTTTATGTTCCTTTATGTTATGAACAAATGCTTCTTTCCTGATTCACTGCATACTCCCTTTCTCGTTAAATGGTGATGCATTTTATGACATCACAGTTGTTTTTCTTTAATTACCTTGACAGTGGGAAACCACATAAACTTTATTTTTTTGTTACAAGTCAGGACACGTATATTAATAATTGATTATTTGATTTAGATCTCAAACAATTATTGTGAGAGAATGACATATTAGTTGTTTAAAAAACATACGAGTTTAAACCATACTAACGATTTCCTTCATATCCATTGCATAGATTGTTTCTGTAGTTCTGGAAAATTATGGAGCTTTGGGGAAGGACTATAACAATCCCAACCAGAACCGGTGGGTGCAGGAAGTGCTTAAAACTGACCGGAAAATCACTCCGTCAGATGCTTTGGTGAAGGTTCCATCATGGAGAACAATAGTAAATGAAAAGGGTGAAGTAACTGTGTCAACGTGAGTCCCTGTTCAAAAACCTTTATTTTCAACTTTCCATGTGAACGTAATAGAGAACATAATCTAATGAATATTCCGAAGTCTTTTAGTCGTATATCACAGTTGCCATTTTCTTTTTTGCAGTGAAGATGCTAAAAGCCCTTGCTTTTGGTCCCGTGTGTGCCTTCATAACATGGGCAAGTTGGCCAAGGAAGCTACAACCATGAGGCGTATTCTTGAATCTTTGTTCCGTTGTTTCGATAACGAGAATCTATGGGCTGCTTCTCGTGGGGTTGCATTCCCAGTACTCAAGGACATGCAGACCATAATAGATGAATCTGGTATCAATAGTTCATGGAGTTCATTTTGTGCTTTTTATCGTCATACTAGCAACTATTAGTGACTGTTATTCCAATTTAAAAATTTTCAGGAGAAATTACACATTTTCTGCTATCTGTATTAATCAAGCATCTTGATCACAAGAATGTCCTTAAACGACCAAACATGCAGCTCGACATTTTAGAGGTTGCCACCATGCTTGCACGAGAAACAAAGATAAAAACATCTGTTGCAATAGTTGGTGCCATAAGTGATATTCTTAGACATTTGAGAAAAAGCTTACATCATTCACTAACCGATGCAAACCTTGGAGCCGATGTGATCAACTGGAACAAAAGGTTTCAAGAAGCTGTAGATGAATGCCTCGTGGAATTATCGTCGAAGGTGTCCTTAGTCCTTCTATTTTTTATCTTAGACTAATATGGTTTTCATTAATTTTGTTGTCAGTCACCAGTTGCTTATATAATTGTTCCATCAGGTTGGTGATGCTAGCCCGATTTTCGATATCATGGCAGCCATGATGGAAAACGTCTCTAATATTAGAATTATAGCACAAACTACAGTTTCTGCTGTATACCGAACAGCCCAGGTTGTAGCCTCATTGCCAAATATTGCGTATAACAACAAGGCAAGGACGCAATTAATGTGATTATGATTTATGTTCTCTCTCTTTTCTTCTTATTTACTAAAGTTTGATCATTGACTTTCCTATTTTAGGCATTTCCCGAAGCACTATTTCATCAGTTGCTTCCTGCTATGGTTCATCAAGATACTGAAACTCGAGTTGGAGCTCACCGTATTTTCTCGGTAGTTCTTGTGCCGTCTTCTGTTAACCCTCGTCGAAGTCCAGACAAAAGGGCGGAAAATGTTCCAAGGTCGCTCTCGAGATCTGTTTCTGTCTTTTCTTCTTCAGCCGCTCTCTTCCAGAAGATGAAAAAAGACAAGTCTACTTTTGGCAAGGAAAAAAATCTTAATGGAGAACAGAAAACCAACAATGCTGGGATGATGAACAAAATCAAGTCGATCCATAGCCGAAAGTATAGCATGAAAGATCCAGTCAATCAAGCAGCACTTGCAAACAGTGATAATGTAGGTTCTTTCTCTCACTTGCCATCTTCATTGTATGATGTCTTTTGTCTCTTTATCTTTATTTTTTTGAAATCATATTTCCTTATAAATACAGGAGGTAGCTACACTTCGGCTCAGTAGTAATCAAATATCCCTCCTCTTATCTTCAATTTGGGCACAGTCCATCTCCCCTGAAAACACACCTGAAAATTATGAAGCAATTGCTCACACCTACAGCCTGGTGGTGTTGTTCTCTAGAGGGAAGGTAATGTGTTCCTTCGCATTGATGATATATAGAAAGATTACAGTAATCGTATCTTTAAATCAATATAGATACCACACATATGCTATATGTGATCTTTCTGTAACATTATTGTTCTTTCATTATATGTGCAGAACTCCAGTCGTGAGGCTCTAATTCGAAGTATCCAGCTGGCATTTTCTTTGTTAAATGTTTCTCTTACAGAAGGAGGTAAGCCTGCAGACTACATCATCATATACATATGAAACAGAGATCACAAATCATATGATCACTACTTTTATTGTTTTTGGCATTTTCTTATGCTTTTGGTGATCAATTTCCATGATTTCGTGTAGTTGAATTTAAGAATGCTTTGCTGATCTTCAAGGTTGCCTTCGACATTTAGGCTATAGAAACATAATAAAAATATATTACCATGATTGTTTCAGGATCACTACCACCATCTCGTCGCAGATCTCTATATACATTGGCGGCCTCTATGATAATCATTTCCGGGAAAGCATTTGGTATCGTCCCTCTTGTTCCACTAGCGAAAACCACACTTGCTGATAAGATGGTAGGTGACGTGTGACTTCTTTTGTCTAAGTTCTAACTAAAAACATCATTATTTCCCTATTAATCTAACGTCATGGCATATATGGCTTATGCTTTGTTATCATGGCAGGTTGATCCATACTTGTGTTTGGTTGATGATTACAAGTTGACCATCGGAGCTGGATCGGATCATGTTACAACTGGATATGGTTCCAAAGAGGACAATAGAGCTGCCCAGAAATCACTTTCAGAGATAAAGCTCACAGAAGACCAGTCAGCACAACTGGCTGCTGCAATTGTGAAACACTTGGAAAATGTTGTAGGGGTAAGCCTTTCATATGATTTTCTTCTAGTTTTTAAGTTTATACATCTCAAGTGTTCTGGTAGTATTGACACAAAAATCTGTATTTGTTCAGTCTGAAATAATCAGCATTAAGGATGAGTTGCTGCACAGCTTTGTGCCTGATGATGTGTGTCCTATGGGCTACGGGTCACTAGATGTATTGCAAAATAAGGGTCGCTCAAAAGATGATAGATTCATGGAGGTAAATGCTGTTGAGTTATTTTTGTTTATGATTATAAATTTACTTGGTCTTTTACATACCATGGTTGATTCCTCTAGGTTGCTCCATTCTTTTCTCTCGATGATGATACCACCAAACCAAACTCAGATATGGAACCTGACATTTCTGACCTCTTGAGCGTCGATCAACTGTTAGAATCAGTAAGATCTTCTAGGAATTCCAATATAGTTCTTTCTCTATGTGTCATCTTAATCTTCATTTTGATTCTAATCAGTATAATAAACAAAAGAAATTTATGATAATTATAATGAAATGAAAATTTTCTCTAGTCCAAGAAGCCTGTAAATTTACAATGTTGGTACCTTCTTGTGTCCAGGCCATGGAATCGGCACAACAAGTTGGTAGATTGTCGGTGTGCAATACACCCAATATGTCTTACATGGAAATGACCAATCATTGTGAGGCGCTAGGAAAGGGGAAGCAAACAAAGATGTCCAATTTGTTGACCATGCAACAGAGGCAGGACACAAACAAGCAACAGAAACCTGGAGTTCAATCGGTACTTTCTTCCTTACTTAAAATACGGATTTTTGTGCAAAACTGGATACACACACAAATGTGCATGCATATTTAGTTATTTACATATCTGATCGATATCTGGCCTACATTTCTTGCTTTAAGTGAGTTTGGATTCGTGTTTGAAGGTGATTATCAGTTTTTTGTGCTTTGAAAATGCCAAAAGGAAAGCAAAAAAATTTAACAGAGAAAATCAGTTTTACAAGTTTTTTTTTGTACCCAAAACGTAATTTTATAAAAGCTTGAATTTGAAGTTTTTTCTCTACAACATTTTTGAAATCGCACTTTTACAAAAGCTAAAATCCAAACACCCCTAAGTAATCTGGTACTTTTTAACTTCAAACCATTTAAGCGGGAAAATAACAAAGAAGCCCACGTTTTTTAAGCGTGCTATCTTGAATGCTTGAGATCAAACTAAGCTCTTTAATTTCTCTCTAGATTCTATATGTACATCATGTGATCCTGATATGCATGAGTTAAATTATGTTAAATTCCCTTCTTTGAGAAGTATTATTAGCCCTTTTGTCAATCTTTACAACTTTTGGGTTAAAGTAAAACAACACCAATATAACATTCTCATCAGTCGTCTCCTTTTGTTTGAGAATCATCATAGGAAGCAACACAACCCCCGTGACCAGTTTAATAACATTTCATATGTTAGCATTTGACCTCATGTACCTCTTCTTTATTTCTTTAATAGGCGGGCAATCCTCTAATGGAACAAAATGCAGCTCCTCCTTCAAGTAAATCTGGTCCTGATCAGATTACTCCATCATCATTCAGGCTACCAGCAGCAAGTCCATACGATAACTTCTTAAAAGCAGCTGGACATTGATATGTTGGAATCATGATATGATAAAACTCATCCTCATGAGCCATTGAAGGCCCTATGCAACCCATGAGCAAACCCAGTTCCCTGAACTAATTTAAGGAGCCCACAAACAGAAACGCTATAAGCTTTGGTACTTGCACACCTCATTAGTGCTACAGAAACTTGTTACGCTCAAAAGGCAGCAAGGTCGGTGGTACTTGTGACTGAATCAGGATCGACAATGTTGGTTACTTCTCCAAAGCAACCCGCTCCTTAATTAATTCTGTCTTTGCTGTCTTCATGATTTTTACTCTTGGACTGAGGTTTTAGCAACGTGAGTTCTCCTTTTTGACTCTTTTGATGTACAATCACCTTTTGGCCTTCTCTCTTGAAGGCGAGTGTAAACCATTGAGATTGTAACTAATAAAAACAAGTCGTGTTTTATCCTTTTTGTTGGTCTTTAAAAGATTTTAAAGTCATTTCTAATGGTTTTGAAACCAAAAGGATAGCATCACACGTCCAAGGGGAATAACACCAGAAGGAAAGAAAATGAATGATGCTCACTCATCCGTTGACACCCTTGTTGTTATGCACTCATTTCAAATTCGACAGATAGGTTATTATAAGAAAATCAATCAGGTTATACTCAATCCTCCATTTTATTAGTATTATTTTCTTTTTCATCTCGCCTAAAATAAGACCCATAATTAGAATATATATTATCCGCCTAACAGTCTAACATAATACTAAACAAGCATGTAAAGTGAAAAGTTCAATGAAAGAAATATTTTTTGAGGAGAATGAAGAGGTTCCACTTTAAATGGTTAGTACTTGTATTTATAACCAAAGCTCTGACAATGGGTACATGATGAAATGGTTGCCTGCCCCAAATCACATAGCCATTTGTGATCTTCTAAGTTGGGAAGTCTATGAAACTTGGACTACATGATTGATAAATAGTTTGTTGAAAATCATAAAACTTTCATCAATCATTTTCTTTAATTTGTTGGGTTTGTATTAGTATTTGCTACATATTATAACTCCTTTCAAAATTTAGCATAGCTAATAGTAACCTAGTCCTTAAGTCAATGTTTATGAGATAGAATTAACGCTAATAGAATGTTTATATTTCATTTAAAAAAACGAGTAATGTTACACATACCTAAGTTATAAGTCTAAAGATATGTTTACTTCATATACTGATCAACATATGAATTTATTTTCTCCTCATGGTTTCCTCTTTTGATTGTTAGGTATATTTAGGCATATAATCACTTCCCAAAAAGAATATTAAAAGAGAAAAAAAGAAAAGATAATTGGTGTTAACTTTTAAATAGGACTGCAAACGAGTCGACCTTTTATCGAGCAGCTTGAGCTCGATCTTGAGCCTGATCCCAAAACTCGAGCTCGAAAAAATTAAGGAGCTGAACTCAAAATTTAAATGACTCGGCTTTAGTTTTTATCAAGATTTTCGAGTCTTCTATATATGTATATATTATGTCAAGATTATCAAGTAATTTGAGTACGAGACTTATATATATACATATCGAGTCGACCTTTTATTAAGCAATTCGAGCTTTTCAAGTATAAACTTGCGATTTTGTGGAGTTTAAACTCGAGCTATATGAAAAAAAAACGAACTCAAAAATTATTTATAGAAATTCAAAATTTTCAAGCCAAGCTCGAGCCTAATTCGAGTACTTCTCGAGCCGAGCTCGAGCCTACATTTTGAAAGCGTGCCAACCTATTGAACCTACCAAAAAGAATCGAGCCAAGATCGAGCCCTGCCATGCTTAAGTTTTACTCGACTCATATGCAATACTAACTTTCTAGGGATTTAATTATCACCAAATCTAATGCCTTGGGGATTTAATTATCACCAAACGAAATTTGGTGCATATTTCTAACTTTCTGGTAAATTCAGGGGTTTTTAGGAAAATTAATATCGATTGAGGGTCTTTATGAAACATCAGGGCCATCAGGCCCTTCCAGTTCCAGTTTTGGCCTTTAGGTTTCCAACTTCTTACGCCGATTCCGATTAGAAACCAGAAACGCTGATAGGATCTTCATCTTCACTGTTCGTTTTGGTTGGCGATCAGGGCATTCACAAAGGTAATTCTGAATGATTTTGTTATGATTTATTGTTTTGTAAGATTGTATTTCATAAGAGATTAGTTGCTATTCGTTCATCAAATGTTAACGGCACAATGGTATTTTGCATCTACTTTCAGTAGCTTTTTGTTTGAAAGGAGAAAATTTAGATATCGTAACCATCTATATTATGATTAAAAGAATTCCGCAAGATGGGTTTTTACTGCATAAACTCTGAATCACCCAAAATCAATGAAGCTAGGTCATTTTGGTGTTTCTTGGGTTATCTACTACTCCGTACACAAAGAGCTGGACTTTGATTGTGGATGTTAGACTTGGTAAGGATTATACTTTCTTACCAAGATAGCACCACATTTCTGTATTATGCTTTTCATTTCGAATTTGATATGATAACCGTCTAAATCACTTTTCTCTAGACAAGTTCATATTTGCGATGGCATCAGAGTTTGGAGAAATCAAAGTTTAGATTTTAGGGTTGGAGGGAGTTTCATTCATTGAGAATCTTGTTTGTTGAAGACATTATACATTGAGATGTTAGGGTTTGAACATGTTTTTGTAGTAGTGGCCTAATGAGGTTTTTGTTATAAAAGTGGGTCATATATTAGGCTGAAGATGGAGTTTGTGTTTACAAGTGATTTTTTTTTTTTTTTTTTTGGTAGGGATCTGCATTCTTCAATTTATTTTGTTTTTTCAGTGTGTAGAAGCTCTGCTTGCTTACCAAAGTTGAGTTTAGCTTCAAAGATGGGCATATAAGTCATAAATGAACTCTGCTATTAGGCAGACCAAACTATGGAATAGAGAGAGAGGGAGGGAGGGAGGGAGGGAGGGAGAGAGAGAGAGAGAGAGAGAGAGAGAGAGAGAGAGAGAGAGAGAGAGAGAGAGAGAGCAGCAAGCTTGTTAAGAACTAGAATATGTATCATGTATAGGGAAATTGTTGATGAACATTTATGCTACAAAATAATGAAATAGAATATGTATCATGTATAGGGAATTTGAATATATATATATATGTATTCAAGGTGACAGCAGCAAGCTTGTTAAGAACTTAAGATGCTCAGTATCCATTATCTACTGCTCCTCAATTGTCAACAGACTTCTACATTGGTTATGAACTGCCTTCCGAAAGTAGACCCCTTGTTTGAAATACTCCAACCTTCTACTGTTCAAGTAAAATTGAAATGGATGGTTTTAGTTTACAAAACTGAAATTTTTCTTCTTTTTTTGGTGTGTTTTGCAGAAGGTTTTAATATTTTGAGTTAATCTTCATTGTTAGCCTACACACAAACAAATTTATCTTGAATATAAAAGTAGAATCTTACGATACTCCAAAGTCAAATATGGACCCTCTTATTTGTTTGGATGGATGGATGGATTATCTTGTAAGTCGAAACTAAAGAATTATGTGTAGGATGTTCTATATCACATGGATGCTTATGAGTTATATTTAGAAATGAGGAGGATACATGACATAAGGTTGTGGTCAGCATTGAGGAAATGCATGAATGTCACTTGTGACGATGGTCTTGTCAAACATAATCCTCAGGATGCAGTGAGCTGAGCGACTTACATCAAGATGGTTTATAATTTATGGAGATGTAGGTATAAGAAGAAACCATCTTGAGCAAAATCAGCATGCTTGGAAACCATGGAAAATTCCAAATTGTCTAACCTTGATGGCACTATTAAACTGATTATTTTCGACTTAGCCATTTACCCTACTAGCTTGGGATAGAACATGGTTGCAGATGGAAGCCTTTATATGTATTAATTATTATATTCAAACATGCTCATCTAATCACAAATGCATAACCTTTCGTTTCAAGTCTTGGCCCATTTTGTTTAGCTTTTTGCTTCTATCCTTGGTCATATAAGCAAAGCTGGATACTCAACATTAATGATTTGGGGACGTGTTATATCGGTGTCTGCATATACGTGTCTAAACCAAAATAGCCTCTCTTGTATCCCCAATTTTGTATTCTCCTGTGTTTGTTGTGGCCAAGAAATTAGGGACATTGTAAGACCCTTGGGGTATCCAAGTGATCAATGTAATATATGCATATTCTCAGTTATGATATTTTGGCACAATGCAAGTCTATGCGTATGTGTTGGTGCTACATTTTAAAATGAACAAAGGATAGTTTGCATTTATTTTATTTCCGCAATTGGATAGTGAAGCTGTTTAAATTTACCGAGTTACCGGTTGTTTTCTTTGATTCTTCAGTTGGAAAAAATGTCAGGAGCCAAGATTGTTGGTTCTATTGCAGGAGCATTTGTGGTTGCATTCACCTGCGACTATATTATTGCTGACAAAAAGATTTTTGGAGGTAAGAATACACACACTCTCTTTGAAGCTTAATTTGAACTTACTTTTATGAAGCATGGTCTTCATGTGTTCTGTGTGTTCTGAATAGGTACTACTCCATCGACTGTCTCAAACAAGGATTGGTGGGAAGAGACTGACAAGAAGTTCCAGGCATGGCCACGCACTGCTGGCCCGCCCGTGGTCATGAACCCCATCAGCCGTCAAAATTTCATAGTCAAGTCTCATGCAGAATCCTGAAAGCGTTAAGCTGTTTTCTCCAATGGAACTATGATTCTGAGATTTTCTTTTGATATTATTTCAATATGTGATGCTGCAACTTCAAGTCCATAACTTCATAAACATCAGGTTCTGCATTACTTGAGCAGAGGAGCAAATTTATCTGATCTTATTTCATTTGCATGATTAGTATATGTTATCAATTCTAAATTTGTGAAATTCAGGAATAAAAGTTCGAGTCAGTTGCTGAGTATCTTTCAGTGAAAAATGGTTTTATATGAAGTATTCTCTGCCAGTGAACTGTTTTTTGTGACAGAATTGAAACCAAACCGAAACATCCTGACTTGAGATTTAAATCATTAGTTGATGAAAATTTTTAAAATTTCCATTACACTTTAAAAAAAACATGAAAAATTGTATATTAAATTTTCATTTCACATTTCAAAATACCACTTTTTGTACTCCCTTATTTTTGTATGACCTAATTCTATATTTACTTTCTGAGTAAATTACGTAAATGGTCCTTGTGGTATTAGACAATTTATGGATTTGGTTCTTCGAGCAAACTAAGTCGGCATTTGGTTTATAGAATATTCATTTCAGGAATAGAATCTGTCAAATGAATGGAATTCTAGAAGGAATGAAATCTGTCTTAAGTTAAATACTTTATCTTGATTGGTTGGCAGCATAGGAATGAAATTTAGTTCAATTTATTTGTTGTTTGGTTTATGAATCTGTCAAAGGATTTGTAGTGTGATGATGACAAATGGCCAAAATATATAATTGATAACTTTTTGAATTTTTCTTGAATGATAAATTTATTTTAAAAGTATGTTCTTTTTTATTTTTTTCTTCATAAATTCGTAAAAATCATTAAATATTAGTGCTTAATACGTAAGCAAAATAATATTCGATGTGTTGAGCTAGTTCTCGGGTATGGGTGAGGTAGGATGTGTTAAATTCACTGTTGGGATACGATATGGTAGGATGATATCAAGTAGGGCAGATATGCGTAATGCAATGGTAGGAATATATGTGATAGGTTTGCTAGGTGATTAGATCAGTGGTATGGTATGATAGGGAGTGGGGTTGGCGATGGACTATGGATATGGTATGATGAATATATAATGTGAGAAGAGATGTAGTAAGTTTGATGGGTGAGTAGATTGGTGGTAATGTAAGTTCGGTGAGATAGGTGGATTAGGTGGGATGAGGTGGGTGTAATATAAGGATGATGGAGATGTGGTCAAATTTGATGGGTGGGTAGGGTGTTGGTGAGTGTGTGGGGTAAGATATGATGGGTGTAATGTAAAGGTTGTGATAAGTTTGATGGGATGAGTTAATTGAGTCGACATGGTAGATATTACTGAATAGAGAACACTTGTCATGTAAATGTAATATTTATTCCTTGACAACTCCCATGGAAAACATTTTCCTTAGTGAAAAGAATGTTTTATGTGAAAAGAAATTGTTATTCTATGTAATTTGACAGTCTAACATGTAATGAGAATGAAATGTTCACTTATTTTCTGTCAGATCTTTCAAAACCTGCGAACCAAACACCCCCTAAATACATAGATGGTTCTTAAAATCAAAATCTTGTAACAATTTGGTCTCTCAATCTAACTTCCATTAACTTAGGGGTTAAGTCTAAGAGTATTTTCGTCTTTTTGCCATTATAGAGACCATTTACGAAACTATTCACTAAAACATTTAATTTTTAGAAAATCTATATTATTAGATTAAAATTTTATTTATTTATATTATTATTATTAGAAATTTTATTTATATTTTCATTAAATAAGAAGACAATCTTCGTACTGAAGCCTGAAATGTTTAGGATTCCCTATTGTTAAAGGCTCAAGTGTGTTTGTTCCAGATTTGACAACTTTGTCCTTGTCCCGGGTGGAACCATGAACCGCCGTTGAACTGAAAGGGTGAGTTGTTCATCTCAGAAATGAAAGGAGAGGGGGTTTGTCGATGGGTCCATCGAAACCACCACCATTATCTGTCACGTCCGTTTTAGATCCAAATCTTGATTCACAATGTCCATTCAAATCAAGTAGGAGTAGGAGTCAAAACCCATAACATTTGAATCAAGAATCAAAGGTTTTTGTCTCAAGCTTTGCAGGATTTTGTTATGATTTCAGATATTGTCACTTATTTCAAATCTCGTTTCGTTAGGTTTTTAGGGTTCTTTCTTCATGTTTGTTTGTCAGATTTAAAACTTCTCAATTTGTTTAGTGAATTTTTAGGGTTTCTTATTGTATTTGGCATGAGTTCTTTGATTTTGTATAAACTTGTATATAGTATGAAATAGACTATGATTTTGTTATCTAATCTAGAAAGTTTCTTGGTGTTTTTGGTGTGTATTGTAAGTTTAGTTGTTTATGTTCTTCACACCTGGATTTTTATGTGTTGATTTTTCGTCTGGATTTCATTTCCGGGTTCAATAGATGAAGTGTATGTATGTATTTGTTTAGTTTCAAATCATTTTTGGGTTTCAGCCGATTAAATATATGTACGTATTTGTTTAGTTCAATTGAATTCCGGGTTTCAATTGTTTTTTTGTTTATTGTTCATCGTTGATATGTAACAATTTAGTGTTACTCTTTTACTTATAGATATAGATTTGTTGAGTATAACATATAATACAAAAGATGTATCATCACTTGCATAGTTGCATACCTTTATAATGAGTTCAATTTGATTATTTTTGTATCATTTGATTCTCCAGATCGATGAACATCCAAAACACCTCCAAAGTTTACTCGGGTAACTAAACCTTTTTTACAAGAATTGAAGCATCTAAAAATGTAGCGATACATACGTTTGAACTCAAACTTGTGATTATCGCGATCCATCTAAGAAACAACATATGTTTATTCAACACAAATTTAACCGGTCTAATTAATAAAGCACCGAAAAGGAAATTAATAGAAAACAATCTCATGATCTACTGCTACTTGGTTCTAATAGAACTCGAAAAATATTAAGTATCCATGTTCAATGAGAAACCGGCAAAACCTTAACATCATCCAAGACAGGGCCACAAAAGTGACCATAGTCATTAAGCTTTGAATGGTAAAAAGCACTAAAGAATGTGAGTCTTGTTCTAGTCGAAACAGCTTGAAACTTGAGGCTTGCGCTTTTAAATCCTCCTTTTCCTATAGACTCGTACTTTACTTTCAACGTTTCATTTGCTGCAAAAGCTTCCACCATCATTGATCCATGGCACGCGTTTTTTGCATCTCCAACGATAAATGATAGTTTGTAAAGTTTCTTAGGGACTGTACGGATGATTTGAGCGACAGCAGTTTCTCTCCCGCCAACCAACTCAATGGCAGCTTGGCCTTCGGGCACGTGAAAGTGTTTCGAGTCTATGTATTTTGCTGGTTTTAACGACTCGATGATCCACCCGGGGAGGGGTGAGATTATGTCATGTATTTTGGGAAGGAGCAGGACTCCTGTTGAAAAGTTCTTGAACACATGAGGTCCATTCTCAAAGCCACCATTTTTCACCAAATTTCCTGCATTTGTGAATGTTTATCACAACATAGATCATTTTAATTTACTAAATTTCCAAACTTCTAGTTTAGTGAAAAAAAAGAATCCATTATATATACTTATTTCATTTTAGCAAAATGGAACCTAAGTTTTTAATTTTCACTTAAACACTAATAAAAGCTAAACCATCAGAAAAATGAAGAAATTAAAGACTAAAACACAAATCTTAAGCACAAACCAGTATATGATGAAAGCATGAGTGTTTTCTTGATATCAAGCAATGAAAAGAACTATTTGAAAGAAACTTTTCCAAATCATAAAAATATAAGGGGGCGTTTGGTATGCGGATTTCATGGGATCCCCTGGGATTTGCATTTAAAATCTTGTGTTTGGTTCGCAGATTTCAGTAAGGATTTGAAATCCCAGGATTTCTGAAATCCCTTCCTTTTTTGTTATTTAAAAGCCCAGCCTCGCCCCTAGGATTTTAAATCCAAGTTACCTTGCATTTTTTCAGATTAACAAATTTTTTCTAAAAGATAATGTAGATTCTTTGACAAAATCCTGATAAATGCAAATGCTGCAAAATGCAAATCCTTTGACAAAATGCAAATCACAAGGAAAAAAATCTGCGAACCAAACGCCCCCTAAGAGTTTTACCCTTAAATGTGTGAAAAGAAAAAAAATAGAGTAAAATAAAAAGTGTAGATGAAAATAATAATTGGTTTACCTTTGGTGTAACTTAGAGGAGGCATCTCTTTGATTGCAATGGCATCCAAAAGAGGTCCACAGGCAGGGTCCTCTTGAACACCAGGATTACGAAAAACAACCCTCACTCTTTTATAACTAGCCTTGAATGCAAAAGCATAAGTGTCTCCTCCATCCGTACTATACAATGTTTGAATCGGCAGGTCGCCGGACTTGCCTGAAGCTGAGACCCGAAGGACCTCATCTTGAGCACAAGTCCTTGTTGCGGCAAATGTGAGTGAGTAGGTTGACCCGACCTTCACGTTAACAACTTGTGATATGGAGGCTTCATTCCCAAGCCTTACTGCATGTGTTCCGCGAGGGATGGCGAAGTAGAACCCACCCGGTTGTGGGCCCCCCGAAACGTACTCCACCAACCCGGATATTTCCCATTTCGGCAATGAGTACTTCCCTATGATGGCTGTTTTCTGGAGATTGGATGGTGCTGGTCCTCGTTCAAAGTTCCCATTTGGAAGTAACTCTAATTAAAGATCAGATAAACTTAAACGATTAAAATCAATCGATATGATATCCTCAAAAAACCAAAATAATGTTGTCGGGTACCATTCATGATTAGTACCACCTAAAGAGTGGCCTAAATGCCAAGATCCTTGCTAGTTGTTTAAAACTTTAAATAGCAAACAACAATATTTTAGTGATGTGTACTACCTTCCACTGAAATTTTTTATTGAAAAAAAACATGCGTGGTGGATCCAAGATTTAAATAAAGAGGTGTACATATATAACGAATAGAAAAATTTACGACTATATGAGCAGTAAAGATAAAGTTTCATAATAACATTCTTTTTGAGCACTTATGTCTTCAAAAGGAAGACATTTAACATGTAATAATCAAAATTGAAGACATAAGAAGGTTTTCACATATCTAATGTCTTAAAATGGATCGAGTAATTAGCTTACCATCAAGGAATGAAGTAGTGGCAGAAACTTGAGAAGATGAGAAGCTAAAGGAGAGAATGCAAGAAAAGACAAGATACATGAACAATGCCATTTTTGATTGTATCATAGGATAGGATGTATAATTAAGTACAAAACTCATTCATGTGCACTACTATATATATATTTATAAGTGAAACATTAAGTTTTGGAAAGCTAGCTAGGGACAAACCACGTTAAAGTAGCACAAATATAGGAGCAAAATGTGTGGGCTTTGGGTTCACCAAAACTAGCCGTGATTGTCATTGGTTACCGTGATTTGACTAGCTATGGGCTTTGGGTTCGCCATAACTCAAGCCTATCAACCCAAGAATCAATCATTGTATTTTAAACAATCATACATATAATATATTCAATCACGTTCCATTTGATCTTTCATTTTCAAATCCTATCAAATTATATATGTTATTGAAACATATTGATCGAGTTTGGAAACATTAACTTTCTATTTATATACGTCTGTGTTTGATACATGTTGTAACTATGTGTTTTCTCATAATATTAATTCGGATGTGTTTGGATATATATGTTTCATTGTTTCTAACAAATTTAGTACTTTCCTTAAATATATGTTAAAACTCTCGCGGGTTTACCGACCCATGCCCATTTGTGATGGACATGGGTGTGAGATAAAACCCCTTGGCGGATGGTTGGCTGGCTGGCTGACAGGTAATGTTTTTTATGATTCAAATTCACATTCTTTGTTGATTTCATCGTCCAAATCTGTGTTTTTCTTGGGATTTATTTTTTCGACAAAATTCGGGTAGACACTGATAGAATTGTAGACGGTGGCCTACGACTTTCAATCGGTTACAACCGATTTTGCCGGTTGAGGGTTTTTTGTGCAATGAATAATGATTAAGGGTTTTAATCACAAAAATGGTTCAACTTGAGGGTTTTTTTTGCACAATTATCCCTTAATATAATGACTAGTACATGGTTGAAAATGTAATTCAAGTAAACACGTTACCTTCAAATAGTTTAGAAACTCAAACCTAGAGACATAGAATACATACAGAGTCTATGTATTATACCATTCTTGATGGTATATATCTTCATAGTATCTAAGTATGTTGTTATTTTTAAAAAAGCTAGCAAACAGGCCTTAATTTATTTATACCGGGCCTGCTAGTAAAACCAAACCTTAACATCATCTAATACAGGCCCACAAAAATGCCCATAATCATGAAGCTTTGTGTGATAAAAAGCACTATAAAATGTAAGTCTTGTTCTTGTTGAAACTGCTTTGAATTTGAGAACTCCAGTTTTAAAACCACCCTTTCCTTGAGACTCATGTCTTAGTTTTAAGGTTTCCCTAGCAGCAAAGGCCTCGACCATCATCGAACCATGGCACCCGTTCTTTGCATCCCCTATAACGAATGTCAGCCTGTAGAATTTGTTAGGAATGGTTCTTATGATTTGTGCGATGGCTGTTTCACGGCCTCCGACCAACTCGATGGCGGATAGTCCCGAGGGTACCATGAAGTGCTTTGAGTCCACGTATTTAACCGGTTTGAGCGACTCAACGATCCACCCGGGGAGCGGGGATACGATGTCGTGTATTTTGGGAAGGAGGAGGACCCCTGTTGAGAAGTTCTTGAAGACATATGGACCGATTTCGAAATCGCCATTTTTCACCAGATTTCCTGCATTTGAATTTAAAATTCACCAATGACATTTTACATGAAAACAGTAAGAAAAAGGCGAATTGCTTTATGAAATCTACAGCTGAGAAAAATTAATTAAAAATGACAATAATATATAAGTTAATTAAGCCAAGAATCATGTAACGCTAATTTTAAAAAAATAATAAAAACTTATAACGATTAACGAGCGTACATCTCAAAAGTCAAAGTAATCTCATAACTCAAAATCAATGCTTAATAGTAGCTCACGTGATCATCACATGACATAATATGTTTATGACTTAAATGCAAATCAAAATATCAAATACATGCATCGTAAATATTTATATCTTGTTTAAACAACAAAAATTAAACATGATTGTAGAGTATCGTATAATAATTAATTAAGAGAAGAATCAGTTGGTACAAAAATTTATTGCATGTACCAGACCGTATATTAATTAATATTTATATATATGTGGACTTATGGAGATTGGAGAGGTCTGTTAATTTCAATTCGATCATGATGGTCTTAATTAAAAAGTCCCAACTACTAAATTTAATATATATATTGCATGTGGCTGTAATTAATACTCTTAACTGCCTGTATGATATTAATTATACAAATTAAATTCACTCAAAAATATGATATATAATTGCATGTGATTATCATCATATGTAGTTGCTGTATTTATTAATTTATTTTATTTTACGTGATAAATTACCCTTCGTTTCTCTTACAATGTGCCGCGAAATATTATCTATCACATGCCATGTTATATTTAATTAATGTACTAATTAATTGAGTCATAGATTAAATCAAAATATTATGGGTTAATTAAAAAAAATTTTAATATGTTTTCATGTTTTTCGCATTTTCGTCTCTTCATTTATTTTTTCTATCTAAAACCTCAAGTTAAATTATTTTTTTTTCCTGGTTTTGTGAAATTTAGCTATTAGAACCTGGTTTTTCAGTTTTTTAAAAATACCCGATTTACCAATTATAAATTGTTTCCAATAGCCGCCAAGTTTTACAAAATCAGAAAAAAAATTAACTTAAGGAGTTTTCTAAAAAAACATGAAGATATGAAAACGCAAAAAAAAACGTAAAAACATATTTTTTTTTTCATGATCCAGCTCTGAGGGGAAGCCACATGTACTAGGCTACCACCCAGCGCATCAAACATGAAAGAAATCCAATAAGTAATATATTAGGTATACACGTTTTTTTTTTTAATTTTTCAACCTAATAAATGACCAAAACCCTTTAAAAAAAGTGTGTGTTTGCATTTTTTAATTTTTTTTTTAAAAGACGTTTTTATTCTATTTCATAGTGTGCATGAAAATGCTTAGGACCGGTCATTCATGATTAACACAATTATCATCAACTAATCTTGGTGATTTTCGGACAAATAAGTTAAGCTTGGTGGTACGGTACTTTGGTCGTCTTATCCTTAGGGGGCGTTTGGTTCGCGAATATCTTGAAATTCAATGTTTGGTTCGTAGATTTCAGGTAGGATTTAAAATCACAGGATTTCTTAAATCATTTGCTTCTTTGTTATTTAGAAACTGAGTCTCCCTCTATGATTTTAAATCCCAGTTACTATGCATTCTTCAGATAAGCAAATTTTTTCTATAACATAATGCAGATTCTTTGACAAAATCCTGACAAATGCAAATGATACACAATGCAAATCTTTTGACAAAATGCAAATCCCAAGAAAAAAATAGCAAACCAAACGCCCTTTTGGAAACAAACATCAAACCCGGCCGCTTCGATCTCACATTTATTTACTGTCTCATGGTGATGTCATTTACATTAGGTTCTATGCAAGTATGCATGTATTATGTATATATACTTTTGTTTCCATTACATTTGTACTAATTGAACTACGTAACGTACGAATCTGTTTTAAATTTAAATGTTAACCGGCCTTGTATGCATTTAATTAATTAATATAATATATGTGTATTTGTTTTCTTTCTTCGATCGTATAATCGTTCTCTCTAAAAAAGTGTGGCTAGGCTAGCTAACAAACCTAAGATATAAACAGTATCTATATATATATAATCATGAGTCATCATTAATTATACATAAATTAACAGAAGAAATTAACGCATATATAGCTAGTAGGTACGTACCTGCAGAGTATTTCAAAGGCTTCATCTTTTTTATTGCAATGACATCCAAGAGGGGCCCACAAGTGGGGTCTTCTTGGATGCCAGGATTATGAAATGTAACCTTCACTGTGCTATGATTGGCCTTGAAAGCATAAGCATAAGTGTCACCTCCATCCGTACTATACAATGTTTGAATCGGAAGCTCCCCCGAGTGCCCATCAGCAAATACCATGAGCTTTTCGTCTTGAGCACAAGTTCTTGTAGCCGAAAACGTGAGAGAGTAGGTTGAACCTACCTCCACGTTAACATATTGTGATATCGAAGCTTCGTTCCCAAGCCTTGCTGCATGGGTCCCACGAGGAACCGCGAAGTAGAACCCACCTGGTTGTGGCCCGCCTGACACGTATTCGACTATGCCTTTGATTTCCCATTTCGGCAAGGAGTATTTTCCTATGATCACTGTTTTCTTGAGGTTGGATGGTTTTGGACCTAACTCAAAGTGGCCATTTGGAAGCATCCCTAAAACAAATTTTCTAAAATGGTTAAATTTTGTATTCCATTAGGTTAATTGGCAAAAAAGCTAAACATACTATTAACGTATTATGAAATTTATAATTATATCAATATATTTTTATTTGTTTATTGTTGTACGTAATTAGTAACATATTTTTGTTTTTTACCAATAATAATAATTGATTATCGTGAATATAAACATAATTTTTTATAACAATATTTAATTGGTTATCATTAATATGAACATAATTTCAGTTGTATTTTTTAGTTATACCAATAATTGCAACATAAATGTTGATAACAAACTGTAAGAACATGTTTAATTGTTATTGATAATTGTTATTTGTATCAACTTTTTACCAAGATTCGAAGCACATCTACGATTGAGGATGAAGTTAAAATAGTACGTGGTGATTAAAAAGTGTTGAAAAAAGAATGTAATTAAGTAACGTGTAGAAATATATAAATAATACAGGCATACCATCGCGGAGGGTAGTTGGAGCAGGACGAGGTTGAGAATGAGAAGGTGTAAGAAAGGAGTAAAGAAGGATAAAATTGAGAAGCAAGGAAAGAGGGGATATGAAAGACATTTCGTGGTACTATACGTATGGGGAAACAAAAGCAACTACAAAAAAGGGATCGAGACTAGTACGGTAGTACCACACCCTCTTCACTTTTCTTTCCACCCTATTTATAAGTAGCTTCCCATATCACTCTTGCTAATTTATATTTCCATTATTATTATTACATATCAATATCTATTCTATTAAATTATATATAGGGGTGACTTCAATGGAGAATCTCCATGCATCGAAGAATCTCCATGCACCACCACAAATACATCACAATTCCCGCGTCATTATTTCCATGTGATGCATCAAATTCCCGCATGATGCATCAATTTCCTGTGTGATGCCTTAAGATTTTTGCATTATATATATATATATATATATATATATATATATATATATATGTATGTATGTATGTATGTATGTATGTATGTATGTATGTATGTATGTATGCATGCATGCATGTATAATCTATTTTTAAATCTACTCAGATTTATATAATTTATGAATTAACTTTATTATATTGATTCATTAAGTTTTTAACATTCATTCATAAATTTAAGTAAATTCAGTAAATAGTAAATCATATCTAGAGAAGTAAAGAAGTGATATTAACCAATCATTTAATAATCATACTAGTTTATGGACCCATGAATTACGTGGATAAATTTTATTTGTATTTATCTTTTCTTTTATATTTTTATCTATATTTTGTATTGGTATTTATCTTTTCGTATTTGTATTTATCTTTTATTTTACATTTGTAGTTATATTTTATTTTAGTTTTGTATTTATCTTCTCGGATGAAACGTGAAGGCGACATGTGTAAAATTGTGTTTTCCTTTATATATATATATATATATATTATATATATATATATATATATATATATATATATATATATATATATATATAGATTTAATAATTAAAAAATTAAAATATAATTTATTGTATTTATATTATAATTTTTTATAATAAACTTTAATTTTTGTATTTATTTTCTATATCCCTTTTAATATATTTTTCTAAATAAATTTTTTTAATCAACCCATTTATTAATTGGGTATTTAACGTAATTGTAAAATATTTTGAAAAAAGGTCAAAATTACGAAAACAAAATTATTGCATGTGCTTACAAGTAGAAAGTAGAAAATTATATGCAATTACCTATGTATGTTAATTAAAAAAATAATTACTGTAAGAAATTAAATTTAGTTGACTAAAATAAATATTGATATAACTTCAATGGGTTATCACTTGCTCTTCTTCTCGAATTTTAATTTAACCTCTTAATTACAACCTTTTTATATGAAATAAATATTCATTTTCCTTGCAGGATGCCGTAGAATATTGTGTTATCACATGTTTGGACTTTGGATGTTTTATATTAATTGTTTTAATTTTATTAGAGTATTTTTTTCCCCCTAATTTCTTTTTTATATCATGATGTTCAATACAACCTCGAAACAATGAATGTAAGACATTAAATTTTACGTGAATCAGACTTCAATCCTTAAGAATCACTCATATATAGAAATGAAATTTTTGGCCCACTGAATCAGATAGATCAAACGGGTCGACAATCAAAAAGCAAAATTTATATGTACTTTTGAAAATATTTTTAAAAAACAATTTGTTTAATACATCATTTCTAGAATTTTTTGAAAAAATTATATGTTCTAGCTTAATTTTATATTGTCTGTCATTTTGATTGTCCCGCACATTTGACCTATTAGGTCAAAATTGCTATTAATTTCACAGGAATTAGATTGGATTGGACGTACATTCACATGTACCTTTAGATGTTCACATGATTTTTAATAAGCTAAAAACATATGAATGTGCATGAGTTATTATAAAATAGCATTATATTATATGTAAGTACTTGTTTCATCATGAATGTGAAAAACTATTTAAAAAAAATAACTTTAGAAAACACATTCACAGATGAACCACCATGCATCACAGGTTCACAAATTTGTTAAGTTTCACACGGTCCGCAGTCGAACCTTTCTCCATCCAGTGATCTAGATATGTACTTTTATCTTGTCTATGATACAAGTTTTGTGTTTTTTTTTGGAACAACAACAGTAATATTAATATTGCGAATAAAATAAGATAATTATTTAAAATAATTAGCTTATTTCTTATGTTTTTACCATGTTTATAGTTTATTTCAATGAGTAAGAATAAAATAATTATTTTAAATAAACTATTTATGTATAAAAAAATGTATTGTGTACCAAATTATCAAGCTTTATAATTTATACAAAGGCATGTTACAGCAGAGCAAAATGCGGCAGGTTATGTGTGGGTGTCTCATGCACTTTGATAACCACGATTACAAGTGATTCTCCACTTATAATTGTTGTTCATGTGACTATGGTACGGTTGTACTTCACATCCACCCTTTCGAATCTTTCAATTATGTAAGTTTTTAAAATAGTTTTTTTTTTTAATAACGACAATAAATATAACTTGAATACATAAATTGAAGGGGAGAATGCGAAACTTAAGAACCAACAACAAACTTTAAACACTACTGAGTTCGCCGGTTGCACAATGTAAGTCATTCTACCTGTTTGATAATTTAATTAATTAAATTGGTTGGATCAAACTAACAAACAAGAATAAATAATTTAAAATAGCACAAGTCAAACTAGATTTCAAATAAATAAAAATAATTAAAACAAATTGCCTATTAATTAACAATCTATTATGTTCTTAAGAAAATCAATTCTTAAAATTTTAAAGAAAAATTAGCTTATTAATTAAAACGATCAATTGTTGTGAACTATCGTCGTTTGAGTCTTTTAGATAACCTCAATTTAATTCAAATCTTTTAAGGTTTAAAATGATGGATTCTAAGATGACAAGATTTTAAAATTATTAGGGGGGGTGAGTGCATTGTGAAATGAGGAGAAGTGTGGAATGTGAAATCCTAAATGAAGTTAAATCCTTTCATTTTAGTTTTTATCCAAACATGACATAGAAGGATTTCTAAATCCAAATCCTAAATGAGTTTTTAAAATCCTACAAACCAAACGCCACCTAAGGGTAATTTATATTAATTTTATTGCAAAGACTGACAATTTTATTTTCTTAATAATAAGTAAATTGTATTAATTAAAAAAAATAGTTTATTGTGTTGATTAAACAGTAAATAACAATTCATTGTATTAATTGAACAAAAAGTTAGATGGTTGTATAAATTAGGAATTAATGTGAAGATTTTTGCATATTTATGCAATATACCCTCTAAACACTATAAAAAAAATGTCATTTAGTGACACACACTTTAGTGACACAAAAAAAGTGTCACTATATCTTACTTTTAGTGACACTTATGAAAAAGTATAGGTATAGAGCAATCTTTTACCCACACTTTTTTATAAATTAGTGACAGGATCCTATAAATTTTTAGTCACAATAAATCTAAACCCACTCCACTTTTACCCACTCTTTTTGTTGTAAAAAAAGTGTCACTATAGGTATCATAATCTTTTACCTACACAACAAAAACTTTGGATAAAAGTGGAGTGGGTATAGATATATAGTGACTAAAAATGTATGTGTTTGTGTCACTAATTTAGAAAAAGTGTAGGTAAAAATTGCTCTATACCTACACTCTTTGATAAGTGTCACTAAAAGTAAGATATAGTGACACTCTTTTGTGTCACTAAAAGTGTGTGTCACTAAATAACACTTTTTCTTGTAGTGAAAATATTTGTTCCTCAACGGTTTTATAAACCTATAAACAACAATTAAAGTTGCATATATCAAATTAAAGATTGGGTATGTTGAATTGAGTTTAAGATCAGGTTTATAAATTTTTATTGGGTTTAGGATTGGACCATCTCAAGTGTTTTGGGTTTGAACAAATATTGGGTTTTAGTTTTATTAAGTCATTAGGCTTTAAAAGTTTGACTATTACTTTTTTTAAAACTTACATTTAATTTATTTGCTTGATCTGACGTTATAAATGTTTTTATTAAGTTGTACACGTAAAGTTTTTTCTAAATAATGGATGGGTTGCACACTTGTAAAATGTTGGTTGCATAACTAAAATTTTAAAAAAATTAACTACAAAACAAGATTATTGAAGGGGAGACCAGTGACACGTGCAACCCCCTCTCTTTACTTGGGTCCGCCAGTGACTTTAAATCAAAACGAATAACAAAAAAGCATAACAAACGGGAACAATATAGGAGCAAAGAACCATCCCCATTAGACTATAATTTAACAACACGATAGTGGCAAATGACCAGCCCCACAAGAATTAAAATTCAATAAATGCTAAGTAGGACTTGAGATACAGTAAGTAAATACTAAGAAAGAAGTGAAACCAAGTTGATTGTAAGACAATAGCCTCGAGATAGATGAAAATTACCAAGCAACAACAAAGTGGCAAACCGAATAAGAACAAAACATTCATGAGAATCCTATTCGTCCTTGATTTCACTATAAGGGCATTGGGGAGCAACACCATGCTGGTTAAGAAAAGGAACACTCTTTTCAACAAGAAATCCACTAAACAACAATAAATTGTATTTCAAAGAATATATTCGAGGTGAAAGAAGATTTCCATTAGAAAACTAACTTATTTTGATGATTCCGCACAAAGTATAAAGAAACTTTACCTTTTGCCAAAGAGATCTTGTAGACTAAAAAAGAGAATTAGGACCTTCCAGTGAAATTATTTATTCTAATGACGTTTGTCTTGACAAAGGAACTATCAACTATCTGCAATCAGCACTCCATAAGTTTCTAGCATTCTAGCATTTCGTAAAATAGTAATTTGTTGATTTAGGCTCATCACCACAGATTGGACATAAAGTAGAGCCAATGTCAATTCACGTGTCTGCAAGAAGTGATTTAAACTAGTATTCTCCCTCTTCGTAGCCTTCGAATGAAAATGCATACTTTCTTTGGCATGAACTTGGCATTAGAAGCAAATGAATCAAGAATTTGTGAATCAATTAGCGCCTTCAATTTATTTTCCAAATTTGATGGCTATGGGTGACCATGGTGAGCAATGTGGTAAACAAGAAGGTGACACTTTTTTTAAGTGTAAGGCAATGAACTACAACTTAATTAATTAAAATGACTGGAACGAATCCAGTTCATGCGATTTGTTTTGAATAAATGAGCATATTAGCTAACAATCCTGACATGTATGTAGCTAAAAAGATGAACAAGAAATGTGAGAGATTCGAGTTTGCTCATTTTATCATGGCATAAATACAGCGTGATGTTCAAATTGTGGTTGAATCAGATTTGGATAAGGATTAGTCTCATGGCAATCATCTATGCGTTCGAGAGACTAGTGTCTTGGCCCAGATTTGAAAGATTAATAAGACAGTAGGGTGATAAGATTACAACAAAAAAACACACGCCTATCATCAAGTTTGAGTCTTCTGATGGTTTAAAGGTTTTACAACAAATGAGTCAAAACAAGGTCTAAAATCCATGGAAGTCAAGATACTTGACAAGGTTTTCAAGATTAGCATTTTAAAATCTTTGGAATGCGAAGATGTCATTGCTAGGATGGAGAAATTTGTTTTGAAATTAGTAAAGAAGGTTATAAAATTAGTTATTATTCATTATTCAACGTGATTGAATAACAGCCATTGGAGGCAAAGATTTTTAATTCTTTATTAAGAGCTAAAGAATGGGGAAAACAAATCAAAGGATGAAGATGAGCAAATCGGGTTGATGGCAATAAATTATGTTTATCTTGGTGATGCGTTTTGTATCGGTATGAATCTGGCCTCTAATCTCAAGTCACAAAATTAAGATGGTTTAATGGAAGATAATAGCTCGCTAATTGAGGTTGACATTAAAATTTCCAATGCTATATCAAAAGTGGACAGTTCTTAAAATGATGATTTTAGTGAATGTAGCATTGAAAAACAACACGCACAATGAAATTTGATGGGGATGACAAATTGGGCTAAGGGATTGGGCCTACAAATATTAATAATTCCACTTATGGGCTTTATAAAGTTGGGCTTGGAAGTGTTTTAAAAGTAATGTTAGAACAAAATGAATTTAGTAAAAGATCAATTTAAAGATATTTATTAATTAATATGAGGTTCTTTTAAAAGTCATGTGGATTTGTCTTTCCTAGATCTTGGACATAGCGTGTTAATGATAGTTTCATATCTTATCAAATGGAGATTGAAGTTAATCCTAGTGTTTCGGTTAATAGTTGCTCGTATGGTGAGGGGGACCAAATATGTTTATTTAGTTGATTTATATATATATATTTTTTTTTTGTTAATTGAGTTTCATATAAAAAAAGTCTATGAAATGTAACATTGAGATCGATTAAAGTGATGTGTTATTTATGATTGTAGTAATTTCACATGGATAAACATTATCTTGACGATGTTGATAGGTTGGATACAAAATCCGATTCTACAATATGGAATTCTCATTTGACAGTTGGTCAATATTTTTATATTAGTTGGTGTGCTCGTTGCAGCGTTATTTTCGTTAGAATTTATCGGTCGGGCTTTTGGTGCGTGTAAAGATTTCAAGTTTGTGCTTTTGTTTATTGGATTGTGTTGGTCACTTGGTCTAAGACTGTCCGTCTTAGTGGTGGTGGTACTGTTTTGGTCCTAATTTTGTATCTAAATGCTTTTGATGATTTGCATTGCTTAGCCCAAAACACTACATAATAGTATAATACATTGTTTGAAGAGTAAAAAAAATAATTTTGTTTGAGCAAAAGTTCAGTCTCGTTTTAAAAGTTACTTCATGTAGCTTACCGTAGAAGAGTTTTTTTAGAGTTTTCAAATTCAAATCAAAAGTTTAAGCTTTCATCAACCAAACGAATTTTTGAATATGAGCTTCTAAAAATCAAAAGCTGAAACTTCTAGAAGCTTTCAAAAGCTAATTACCAAACGTAGCTTAAATTTGAATTTATAATTTAAAGTAAATTTATTTATTTAAAAAAGTATTTTAACTTTTTAACCGGGTAAGTGGGTAACCGAAAGAAATAAAAAGGGTAAACCGTACCGTGTGATTCAAGATTAGTGAAGTGCATGTCAATTTCATTTTTTGTTTGGAATCGGAAGGGTGGGGATTGTATTCCAGTTTTACTCGCAGCCGTACACACCGCCGCCTCTTTGTCGACTGCAAAACTTGACTCGGAACCACGACTGAAGCAGCAAGAAAAGAAACCATGGCAGTCGGAAAGGAAAACTTGGAGGTGGTGGAGATAATCAAGCCTCGAACAGACACCAGAGACTACAAAAGAATAATCCTTCCCAACTCTCTTCAAGTTCTCCTCATCAGTGATCCTGATACAGATAAGGTGTATCTATGATTCAGTCATCTTAAATTTCCGTTTTTAGGTTTTTTTATTACTTTCTTGATCATCGGTGTACTTGTTTCATTGGATGACCATTGATTTTAATGAGATCGAGATTTTTTTGTCAGTGTGCAGCGTCGATGAATGTTGGGATTGGCTCATTTAGCGATCCTGAAGGTCTCGAAGGCCTCGCTCATTTTCTTGGTGCGACATATTGATTTTCCTGTTTTAATCAACTGTCAGTTCTGTTTTTTCTTTTAAAATTTTTTTTGTTGCACTTACCCTCTGTTCTCGAACTAGGGGAGGAGAAGAAAGAAAAAGCACGAAGAAAGAAAGGGACAGAGAAGGGGTCCATGTTTTCTTTCTTTCCCTTTTTTCCCGTAATTGGGCAGAAAATTTTGAGGGGAAAATCAGTTTTCCCTCCTATTGACAACTTTCTTTCCCTTAAGTTTGACAAAGAACACAAGTTTTTTTTGTTTCTTCAACTTTCTTCTTCTTTCCTTCGTTAATTTTGTTTCAAGAACAGAGTTAATGTTTGTATGCGTTCTTTTATCGAGCATGATGATCGAGGTCCGTTTAACAGTGGCAACCTTTTAGGATTATGTTATATCCTTGATCTAATAATAAACTTAGGATGTTCATGTTAATTTTGCACTAGTGAGTGGACGAACACAGTCCAAATCCAGTTACATCGTAGCTTTAGCCTTTAGGTCAAATGAGTTGATGCATAGTTGGAAATTTGATAAGATCTTAAATTTCAACAAGATATGCAAAACAATCAAAGAGTATAAGTACGAAATTCTAAAATTGAGAAACATTGATATTAAATTGTTTCAATTCATTTTTGCACTTGGGTTGTAAGAGTTTTCACTTTGAAGCCTTGAAGGTTGGTAATTGCTGACAAGATCTCATGTGAATACGGGTTTTTAGAATTATCTTGCGAATAACTTGCTTTTGAAATTGATTTTACTTTTGTCTTTCTTTATGTTTGGATGAGATAAGCTACAATGAGTTGGCCAAGTTTAAGCCTTATAAGTTGACCTAGTTGTTGAGAAAACAAAACACTATCATTTTATGTCCAAATGTACTACTTGTTTAGTATATTAGCATATGAACCATAAAACAAGGGAGTGAGGAATCAAGTAAGTGTATTAGTTTTCAGTAGAATATAAACTCTTTATTTATCGATAGCATCTACAATATGGGAGAGAAGTGAGTTTTTTAAACTCTCTAGCTCAACACTCTGATTGTTCACAGTATTATGTATGGTTTGTCAGTCTAGACAAGAAGTTTATTTGCCGCTAGGAAAAGGGGGGGGGGAGCCAATCCTTGTGGTTGTGGGGTTTAAGGGCAGCACCCTAGAAGGAAGTTTTATAGGCCCAGTCTTTTTTTTTTTTTGGTCTCTGTTATTGTTATATAAATTGATCCCTGTGTAATTGTACCCTGATCCAAAATGAATCAAGTGACTCGTGAGTGTGGCTGTGGACGTAGGTCATTGTTGACAAAACCACATATGCCTGTGTTTATATTTTTCTGCTTATCTTTCATTGTTTTTTTTACTGTTTCTGTGTGACATTTACCCAACAAGATGTCTTTACGGTTTGAGGTGTAATAAAATTGTTGACACCCTGTTGAGGCAAATATTTTAGGCCTTTTGAAAAAGCAATCACTTAGAAGCTGCCATGTCCATTTAACCACATAGTTTCAAGTTCAATTTGTATTGATGTATGTTGACTATAATTTTCGTAAAACTTTATGTGTACTAAATTCTAGAGTTCTGCCAACAAAGCAAGATTAACGAGTCTTGGGTTCATTTAAAGATATTTTGAAGCTCTCTTTTAATCTTTATATGCAGAACACATGCTGTTCTATGCTAGTGAGAAGTATCCTTTGGAGGATAGTTATTCTACATACATATCAGAGGTATTTGATATTATACTTTACTTTTTACTTTTTACTTTTTTTGGTATATAAGTTATTTCCATAGAAGATAATCTGTCAGGTCCTCATTTGTTTATCCCTTTTACTTCTGCTAGGAGGTTAAGTTTAAAGAGCTAACATAGTGATTTCAATTTTTATGTAAGATGTTGGGAGTCTATGAGTTCTTTTTCACTTGTCTTCTGTTAATAGATAAGCCTCCACAATGTCTGGCTTTGAGGGACAGGAATCAAAATCATCCAAGTTTTTCTATTTCAAAGTCCTCAAAAGGAATGCCATTATTGAAGTGTTACAATTTGTAACCAGAATCAGTTCTGCAAATAAGTTGCAGCAAACTACAGTATAGGAATCTGGCACAAGATCTCCAAAGGGGTACAATGCTATATCTTGTTACACAGAAGGAACTCCCTCAGTGGTACCAAGTTGGGGCTGCAATCAAGTAGATAGAGAATTCTTAAGTGCAAGCTTATGTGGAAGTGTGTAAAGTCCTGGGAAATCACAAAGTGCACGGGTTTTCTTTAAATATATTTTCTTACATAATGTGAACATTTTCTTCACATGCATGTTTCATTTGTTTTTTAGATCTTTAACAACTAAAGCTGATTTCATATTTGTTTTTATTCTTTTACTTTTTATGTATTTTACCGTGAATTTTTCCCAGCACTAGTGGTCTTTGAAACAAGAATCATTCCCAAGTCCTACCATTATGATGCTTTGTAAATCATGTCCCCAAAACATGAGGAAAAAAAAACCAAATAGAAATGTTAAGTACTTGAGTACATATATTAAACTTTTGAATTCTTTCAACTACCCAAACCACCAAGCCAACACCTGCATTTACCTGCCTCCTTTAACCTTCCCACCCCTTTTGTCCTTTCTACCTAGCTCCACCCCTTGTCTCTTCTTCCTCCCACCACAACCCCCACCCTCTGTATAACACCATCAATTTTCTAACTATAGCCGCGTCATTGTTTTTTGGAAAGAAAATCTTTAGTTTTGTATTGACTTGGTTTATTAAATAGAATTGAATACCCCATTTCTCCCAAATGCAACTTTACCTACTTTACTTATGATCAACGATGCAAAAGGGTTTCTATTATATCATTTTTTTCTTAAAATGACCACCAAGCATGACGTTGGATGGATGGAGAGTGGTTACTCTCTCATCGTCTCCTATCCATTAATATCTCATTGAATTCATACTTCAGAAAATTTTCCAAATCTTTCTATTATGTAGAAATGGACAATAGCTGGTTGAACATGAAGGCAATGCAAGAATCAAATACAAACCATTTCAGAACCATACTAAGAATAGGAAGCACAAGACGGTTCTACCGAGGCCACATGTCAAGCACATAGAGTGGAAAGGGAAAGTCCGACTTTGACAGTGAAAAAGAGAGATCTTAAAGTAATGAGAATGTGACATCTAATTGTGTTGTTATGTCTGTTATAATGATGGAATATTAAATAAGGAATGTTGCAATACATTGGTTTTTACTTGGTGTGCGTGTGTGCTTGCTTATAAAGAGAGCTGGAAAAATGTGAGGGTAAGCAGAAGAAAATTTTAGATTTTATGCGAACCAGGAGCCAGTAATGGAGTTAGTGTGAACTAGATGGACAATGAAGTGGTCTTAGGTTTTTCATTTTTACTTTTCTAATTTTAGTTCTCTTTTCTTATTGGTTAATTACAATTGTAGGTTTAAAAGGAAAAAAGTTTAAAACCTTAAGAATTATGTTTTTACCAATCTACTCTTTGACTAATGTTCTATGACTTGCAACGATGGACTACGGATCTTGCAAATGTGTTCACCAAGGTAGTGACCATTGAGAAGTTCAAGCTCTTTCAACTAGTCGTCAAGGTTGTTTGATGAGAAGGCGCCACACTGGTGAGAGGGGTCTACATGATTTCCAAAGATTGAGCGCAGTTGATGTGATCATCCTCCAAGTTGGAGATTGTTGAGTTGTGTGGTTTGTTTTGCCCTTAGACCTCACTACGACTTAGCAATGGGGTCCCTACTCTCTAGTGGGGGTTTCGGGGCATCACCCCTAAATAACTTTTTATTAAGCACAACCCATTAGGTTTTCCTTATTCGGTCTCAGTTCTCTGTATAAATATCTACCCCATGTAGTTGTCACCTTACTCCGAAATTAATACAAGTGTCTCACTAGTGCGGCCGTGGACGTAGGTCATTCTTGAATTGAATCACATATATATGTATAATTTTTCTTTGTGCGTTTGTGTGTCACTTGTTCCATTTGTTGTTTTCTCAATATTGTGTAGCTTGTTATTTACTCAAGTATATCTTATTGACTTATAGCATGGAGGTCATACCAATGCCTATACGTCCTCCGAGCACACCAACTATTACTTTGATGTTAATGCTGACTGCTTTGAAGAGGCATTGGATAGGTAAGTTTCATTCTTCCTTAACAATTCTGTCATTACTTTTTTTTGGTCTCTCTCATTTTCTTGTTGAATTCTAGTAGCTTGTTCACCTGTGTGTTGACATGTTTTATGTATAGGTTTGCACAATTCTTTATCAAACCATTGATGTCATCTGATGCAACTACGAGGGAAATAAAAGCTGTTGACTCTGGTCAGCATTCATTTAATAGGGTGTTCAGCTACTATACGTTTTGATTGATGATGTTTTAGTCACATACCCCTTCGTTTTTTATCCAGAGAATCAGAAGAATTTACTCTCCGATGTATGGAGAATATATCAGGTAATGTAATTCCAAAATTAATACTAGTATGCTACATCACAAGTTCTAGATGCTGTTGTTTTTCTTCCCGTTCGTTGCAGTGGGTTCAAAAAATCATATGTTTTTTATAAAGTCATGATGATAACAAATTAAAATAAAAATGACAACATCATTAATAAATGAAAAACCACAAAAAAACCTAAACATTCTTAACGTAAAGTTACAATAAGTTAAAGCTAAAACAATAAGTAGCAACGAAATAACATTTATATTTTTAGGAAAAAAAATATAATAGTATAGATACTGTTTGGAGAAATCTAGATGCCATGAAATCATTGTTTTCAAAATTGTTCAGAATGTGACAACATTTATATCAAAATATAGATAAAAATAAACCGATTATAATGGTATATTCAGATTTTTACAAAACATTATATCAAAAGTTATGAGAGAAAAACAAACAAATAAAACTGATATAATATAAAATAAATAAATAAATAAAATGTTTTCGTTGGAACAGCACTATGTGCTTAAATAGTGATTACAATATACTATTATGTGCAGTCTTGCATGCTTGTACTCTGTATATGTGCTTGCGGGGTAACTTGTAAGAAATATTTCTGAGTTTTTGTTGCACTATGAAGTGTTCTCTTTTCAAATGTATGTCGGTTATCTAATTTCAACATCTGTATGTTTATCCTTCATTTCACTGTCATCTTGTTGGTACTTGCATCATTACATTTACATCCTTGTTTTTTTCTTTTTGTAGTACATTTTTCTCTTAACGTAAAGCTTGAATGTCTCCTTACATGTTACTGTTCAATATCCTCCATTTTGGAGGCGTTGCTTCAAATTTCAAACGTTTTCTATATCAAGAGAAATAAAAATTTTAATTTCCTTCTGCTTTGGCTTTAACTATACTTTGCAGCTGCAAAAACATCTTAGCACAGAGAGTCATCCATACCACAAGTTCAGTACAGGTTAGCATTTCGAGTTCTTTCTTGTGTGAATCTGTAAAAATATATTATCATTTTAAGTTTTCATCCAGCCATCTGATCCCTAGTATGCATATATTGCCCAATATTGGACTCGATCCTGAAGGATGGGCCCCACAGGCCACAGTTATGTAATTTGGGATGTAATGCAGATTCATTTCCTATGCTCATTATCACATTCACATCCAATGTTCTCTTCTGAAGAGGCACAGAGAGTGAGAAGTGTTGAACTATTGAAAATGTCACACAATTATCCCAAATTAGTGTGGTAATGGAGCCTGTAGAAGAAGACTTGCAACAATAGTGGGGCCCAAAGTAGGAGGAAAGAAACTTTGCCTTAGATCCTTTTTTAGGGGGTGGGGGTTGGGTTGACACCAAATTCGGTTGGGGCATGAAATGCTGGATGAGGACTTGGTAATTTTGTGTGTGTTGCGCCTTTGGACCGGGGGGTGGGGGGTGCTGAATATGCTAAAACATAGAAGATATGGATCTTTTCATATAAAACTATATAGTATACAGATCTCTTTTATTACATCCCTCAACCAGCTTTTTTGCCTCAGAAATCCGTCATTTAATCAAATTTTTATGTAAAAAAATATATAGATCATTTTGGTTATTTTACCCTAAAGTATTTTTGCCTCATAAAAAACCCTAAAGTATAGAGTTTTTTTAACCGGTTGCCTCATAAATCCCTCGATCAATTTTTTGATTAGGTCCATCAATCAAAATTTTTTGCCTCAAAACCATCATTGTTGAAAAATTTTCCAATTAAGTACCTCAATCAAATCTTTTCTTAAAAATTCCTCAATATACACGAAACTTCTGTATTTTTGTTGTATATTATTGTGTATGCACTTCTTTGTTTTTCATATTTAACGAGTTTATGTCCACACATATTTATGTTAATATTGACTACAGTTTTGTATCAAAACCTACGTCAACATGAACTTATCACACATGCAAAAAACTCAAGTTCGATGGTTATATTAAATTTTATTTTTAATGCATTCATAAAAATATTTACATCTTCATCATACTTGAGATTTTTACATGTTTAATGAGTTCACTTTAACACACTTTCAATGCAAAAATAAATTTGTCAATATTGACATAAAACTTATGTGGACACAAACTCGATAAATATGTAGAACAGAAAAAGTGCATTGACACAATACTATACAACAAAAAGCATATTACCGAAATTTCGTGTATGTTGAGGGATTTTTAAGACAAGTTTTGACTGAGGGACTTGATCGACAAAATTTGCAACTACGATGGTTTTTGAGGCAAATTTTTTGGTTGGGGGACTTGATCCAAAAAATATATCACTGAAGTCCACGTATGCATGCCATGTGGATCAAGCAATCGGTAAAAATACCAAATTTGTGAGTTTTTTCAAGTCGAAGGATTTATGAGGCAAAAAAATTGATCAAGGGAGTTGATCAAGATATGTAAAAATGTCTAGAGGATATTGTGATGGATTTAGTTGTATTTTATATTATTTTCACTCGTGAGCATGTTAGTTTGAATTTTTTTTTGAGTTCCTAGATTTTCATTGAAAGAATTTCCAAGCTTGAATATTTTTATTGTACACGTACAAATTCTGCTAGCGCTCTACCATCCACATGATACCTCTCCCACCTCCAAAATGGACTTATTTAGATATCCTTACTTATGCATCAAGCATCCAAGCCTAAAACCAGATATGTGATCTTCTCCTAAGTCCAATAGGAGTTTCCTTATAAAGTAAGAATTGGCTACAAGCTTGTTTGTCGTTTGAGGCTCTGAAGTTATTTAAAGATAGACTGTGGGGAGCACATGAGTGCTCCATTTAGTAATACTTTGGATTGTATTCTCAATTCTTATAGAATAGTAATGTTTCTTTGATGATGTTGGAGGAATTATTCGCTGCTACGAAGTGGGAGTCCGAGCCGGTGGGGGTCAAGGGGAGGCCTCTGTCTGGGCTAAAAAGTTAAAAGTAGTACAAGCCGGTTAGGATTTTTCAGTTTCAGTTCTCCATATGTATGTGTGTGTGTGTGTGCACCCTTATGTGTGTGTGTGTGTATCATGTATATATATGTATGTATGTATGTATGCATGCATGCAACTGTAAACCATAATCTGAAAGTAATAGAATATATTTGCTAGTGTGGCTATAGACATAAGTCATTCTTGGACCAAACCATGTATACTCGTGTTCTTGTTTTCGTTTTTCTGATTCTACATTTTTACTTTCCTGTGCACCGCTTTCTCAACTTCTTACATACTACTTTCAAATGATTCGTTGGATATAATCCTTATAGTTGGGAAAATTAACTTTGTTCTCATATTTGTTAATTTTTTAAATTTTCTATCACTTCTCATTTTGCTTAAAGCTATGTTATCAAGATAGCACCCAACTATGTTGTAGGAAGAAAAAGACACCGCTCAATCCTTACCCCATCATACTTGTGAAAACATCCATGTCATAATAATTAAAAACAGACACCGCTCAATCCTTACCCCCTGTCCCCATCATACTTGTGAAGGACATCCATGTCATAATAATTTAAAACACTGAGGCTGTCATTCTTCTACTTCACCTGCAGAAAGATGCAACAAAATGGTGCACTAGAAACCTAGGGTGCGAGGTTGAAATTAGGGAATGCCAATGGGAAAGGGAAAAAGAATGTGAGGGAATGGTGATGAGGAAAAATATGGGGAAATTTTATTTCCCCCAACAACCAACATTTCTTAATGGCTATCATTTTCATTATATAAAACCAACATTCATTAATGACTGTCATATTTGTTCAATATACCTCCAATCAATCACCCATTAAACTCGAATCCAGTTGTATAATACATCTATTACGTGAGGAATAAAATTCTTTATTCTGAAAAAATATGATGATTACAATGTACAAGGAGGTCCTATATATACAAGTTTCGTATACAAGGCAACTAGGAATACGGAAATGATCCTCTAGATATTTACAATAGGACATTATTCTATATACAATTCTAACACTCCCCCTCAAACTGGAGCGTATATATCATAAGTTCCAAGCTTGTTCCATCCATCCATCCATCTATCCGTCCGTCCATCCATCTTACCTTACAGCTACTAAGGCTGTTAAGATAGCAACACTATCTTAACAGCACCAAAGTTTTTAAGATAGCAACATCCAAGATTGTTAAGACAAGCTATAACTAGGTTGTTAAGATAAGTATAACAAAGTTGTTAAGATAAACAAATACAAGGTTGTTAAGATAAGCAAATATCTTTACATCTTTTGTCTTAACAACCTAAACTTAACATCAAGCCTTCTCAATAAAGTTAACACATCAAGAAATAAATTCTAACATCAAACCACTTTAGAAATTCGTATTTGTTTGGGGCATTGCCCCGAGCCTTGCAAGAGGCGGCTCCCCCTTGACCCCCATCCGCTGACCGGTTAGTGGAACCATCGCTAGGGGTTCCGCCCCTTGGACTCCGCTAGGGGAGCGCAACCCCCTTGACCTCTGCTTTAATGCCCGGGTCTTGACTTTGGCCAAACTTATACGAGTGTGCACTCCGCACCTCCTAAACTCGTTCTACTTCCAAAGTCAATTAACTTGGTCAAGGAATTACACTAAAATAACAACACCATGGAAAACACATTCCTTTAGAGGAGGAAATGTTTTGTTTGAATGGAATTATCATTTCATGGAAATTGACAGCCAAACATGCCATAGGAATGGAATGTTCATTCTTTTTCCTTCATATTCCTTCAGAATCGGTGAACCAAACGCCCCCTAATTGTTTAAAAACTGCTGACTACAAGATCTCTAGGCAAGTGTTCAAGCAAAAGGTTCCCCATTGTCTTCTCATCTTCATCATTCGCTTTTATAATTTTCAAGTTGGATACGGTTTCTTTATCTGGTATCTGTATGAAAATCGAGCTTTTCTGTCATATATTATGGTATGTTGACTTTTGGTTCATAATTCTACACTTATTAGAAATAGAGTTTGTACCGTTCTCTAGTCCTGAGGATTTTTTATGAGTACCAAATTTAGATTTTTGAAAGTAGTGACAGTTGCTTTGTATTTTGCCACATGATTAGGGAACTGGGACACACTTGAGGTAAGGCCAAAGGCAAAAAGGGTAGATACAAGGGATGAACTCCTCCGATTCTATGAGGAAAATTACTCAGCCAACCTCATGAATCTTGTTGTCTATGCTAAAGGTATGCATGCGCCAGGTTTTAATTGCCTTGTTGAAGTGATTTGTCAGCTCAGGCCACTAAGATATTTTGTTTAATATTAATATCTCCAGAAAGCCTGGATAAAATTGAAAGCAGGGTACTGAGCAAATTCCAAGAAATAAGGAACATTAACCGCAATCAGCCCCGTTTCCCTGGTCAGCCCTGCACTTCAGAACATCTTCAGGTATATATAGAACCAATATGTTTGTTTTTTATTTGGTTTCTTAATCTTGTTGTATGCCAATCTTCCTTCTTCCTCTTTTCTAAGTGTCTGAAGGATAAGTAAAAGATGAGTAATGTATAAAAGTATAGTTCTGTATTACTTCTAAAAATTTGTTATCGTCTCGTCATTTTAGGAACCTGCCATCTAAAGACTTGCATGATCCTCACAAAAAGTAAAATTAGTTACGGTAGCAACACAACAGTTACAGTTTTTTGTGCATCAAATTGGTCTGCTTTCTAGGTTCTTCTATTCGACTATTTGTATACTGGCTTGCTTTAGAAACAAAGGATGAATTAAGAGAGAGAGAGGGTGGGGGGTTAATTATTTCTGATATGGGAAAGACTGCTGGAATCGAGTCCTTGAAGCTTCTTTCTATATCATGAAATATCATAAGGAATTATTTATGACATTGGAAAAAAATATTTTGTTCTTGTCTTACTGCATCTGTTTATCAGATTATTGTCAAAACTGTCCCTATCAAGCGTGGTCACAAGCTGAGAGTTACATGGCCAATCACACCTGACATTCATCATTACAAGGAAGGACCAAGCAGGTATCTTGGTCACTTGATTGGTCATGAAGGAGAAGGATCCCTCTTCTATATCTTGAAGAAGCTGGGTGAGTTTTCAGCATGTTTAAAAGTTTTTTTGACATCTTTTTTTCTTCCTCTTGTGTCTATATGCTTTCATTGTGTTGCGACTAGCAAGGTGCCAGTATACCTGTGCAATACAATTATCATTTATCAACAATTTGTTTTAGTTTGAACGAGTCTTTTTTGCATAATTGATGCTTACTGAAGACTTTGCTTTGCCATTGTGTGGGAGCTTTTGCTACAAAAATTGAGTTCTATGCTAGTGAGGTGTTCAAATGAAGCAAATTGTGTGACTATATGATGAAATTATTAAAGATCAAGCAACATATTGGACACTTCCATTTTGGGCTGTCCCAGGAAAAAGTTTCATTTTTTAAAGTATGGTTCCACTCCAGATTTACCTATCTGCTTATCTGCAATGATTACAAGTTGAGGACGTTGATTCTGGTCCACAAGCTGGCATGTTTTTTTTAACAAGGCACCTTTCTGGTGTTTGATTATTAGTCAAATACACTTGTTAAAGTGTTAAACTGTAGGCCAACTGAAGCTTAACATTTTTTTCTGTGTTGGAGGGAGGATTATATATTTGCCCTTGCACTTCTTGAGTGATCTTGCTCATCATTTGGTAAAATCCATCAAGTACTTTGTACACATGTTGAAAGTGCTGCACGAACATCAAATAGTATGTAAAATAATTATGAACAGAATGTCAAATAGGGTTGCAGAGTGCTAGAAATGCCATGAACATGCTTACGAAACTATGGTTCAGTAATTATGAACCATGAATATAGTTCAGCTGAAGAGGATGTAGGCTTGGGATTGACCTCAGCTGCTCAAGTGCGCTTAAGGGCTATTGAGGGAACCTTGAAATTCTATGCAATCTGCAATATGAAGATGCATCCTTTGGTTTAGTCAACGATGATGATGAATAGTTCTCTCTTCTCTCTTCAGTATTCGTTTGGTAATATTAGTTTATTCCATGTCATGTGATATTTGTAGTCACTAATCACGCTCTTTGTTGAGAACAAGTATTGTGTTCACATATCTCTGATGATTTCAAGTTGGATGACTGGCATTTGAATGGAAGCCTTCTATCTCTATGGTCCAAATACGTATCCCCATCATGAAAGCTTTTATTTTCCATAATCAGCATGCATTCTTCTTTGTTTAGTGTCATAATATGGTCATTATGCTACAAAATGTAGGTCTATACTTTATGACAATCCAAGTTCTTTTTGAGTGTATCTTGCTCAAATAGTTGTATTGCCATATGGTCAATTTACATTGCTCCTTTAAGTAGTTAAATATCCCCTCTTCCAATCTGGTTCCTGGTTGAGTAGTGACATGAAGCTGGTTGCAGGTTGGGCGACGAGTTTATCGGCTGGTGAATCAGACTGGACTGTTGATTTCTCTTTTTTTAAAGTGGTTATTGAACTGAGTGATGCTGGTCAAGGTCAGTGTTTCTAGTCCTATGTGCAAGTTCATTCCATCATTCACACTAACCGTAAAAAAGATGATAATCATGTGCCTTCTCCCACAGCTTGTTTGTTCGAGACAGTGGTTATATTTTCTTTTATGTTTCTGAGATCCTAACTTCATTCCATCATGTTCCATAAAATTCATTGTGGAACTATCTGGTTTTTCTACCTGAAAATCCAGCAAATGTTGAACATATCATTGGGCTCCTTTTCAAATACATCTCACTCTTGCAACATTCTGGTGTTTGCCAGTGGATCTTTGATGAGGTATACATCCAAACTTTTGTGTGTATGTGAATATTTTAGCACTTAATGATCTGCTGAAGATTGCATGTGTGCATTAAAAAATAGATATTTTAGATATTTGGATGTGTGAACCATCATTTATCCTTGCTTCCTATAATCATTTATCTTGTGTAAGTTGTAGGCTTGCAGCTTTCTTTCCTCCCCCCCCCCCCCCCTCCCTCTCTCTCTCTCTCGCTCTCTTTATATATATATGACAAAGGATATTTTGTGAACACTTTATTCGTTGTGAACATTGTGAACAATCACAAAATGGCTTTTAATCCAATGAATCTTGTTGCAGATGCTACTAAACTCTTCTATTAACCTATGAATCTTGTTGGATTTTATAAATCTTATTGAATCCTATGAATATGTCGAATCTTATGAATCATGTTGAATCCTATGAATCTTGTTACAAAGACTGCTTTGAACCTTTTGAATGTTGTGAATCTTGTTGCGGATACTTCTATGAACCCTTTGAATCATATGAATCTTGTTACAAACAATTGTTGGTATATATGAATGATTACATGTGTTTTTTAATTTGTTCACAACGAATAACTTGTTCACAATGGATCTCCTCCCGGGGCTGTCACTTTATGCTGCATGTTGCTTCAATTTAAAGGGGACTCATGCAGTATTGGTTCCTATATTTGTTTATTTGCCGAAAATGTTTAATGCGTCATAATATGTTGCATGCCTTGTCAAAATTCTAACAACGCTGTTTTGATATGATTCACAAAGCTTTCAGCAATCTGCGAAATGGGTTTTCATTATCAGGACAAGATCCCTCCAATTGATTATGTGATGAAAATTTCATCAAACATGCAGGTATGCATCATATCATAATTTTGCCTTACAATCTGTAAATATATAGTGATAGTTTTACAAAATTTCAAATTTCATGTAATAACCAGTATTTCGTCACAAACTAGTTGGGGTAAGATAAATATTGAACCAATCAAAAATTAGAGAGATGAATTGTGTAAGGCTGTTGTATCTAGAGATCCATTGTAGAGATGGTCAAGCTATCAAAATGATTTTTCACAATCTGGCTTTGGTTGGAGGTGCCCTACTTTCTCCTGGGATTTGTAATAGTGGATGGATTATATCCTTTAGAAATCTCTGTACCCACACAAATTTACTTGCATTTATTGTACTTGGTTTTAGTTCAATTTGGCCTACTCAAGAGTCAAGAGTGTTTCTACACAACTCTAGCTTTGCATCCATGCATTTAATTTGATTTAGATCCATTATCTTCTTTTTTCTTTGTATTGTCCCACCTGTTTGTTTTATTCTCTCAAATATGCCATCCCATTAGTTTCTCTTGCTGCTTTAGTGGCATCTCTTTTGAAATCATGTAAGTTCTGTAACTTCCGTTTTTCCTAAGTAGCGTTTTTTATTTTCTTATTCCGCCACCACCATGTGTCTTTAGGTTAATTTTTACGACCTTCAACTTTCTGAAGCACTGACTTAAATGTTCTTTGAATGCAAGCTGCTACATCTTCCTAATCTCTATATGTTAATGTGCTTTTATACTTTCTGTGTCCTTCCTCTCATACTCTGCCTGATACCATGCCTGAAGTAGACGTCTAACACCATTAACTTGCGTTGTTAGTTATCACACTACATTGCTTATGGTAATGTTTTTCACATCTTATAATATCGTCACCATCATAGTTACCTAGTTCACGGATCGCTCCGGTACGGGAACGCGGTTCGCTAGAGTGCACGTATTCGGTACGAGGGGGTAGGTTCATTTCGGTACGACGGTATGTAATCTGGTACGGTGTACCATAGGATTTGGTACATTGTACCGTTATCTAGGAACATATTAACATAAAATTAATTACCAAAATTGCATAGTTTGCATAGTCTTTACAAAATGTACTCAACAGAAATATAAAAACATAAACAAAAACAGAATTACAAAACCAGAATACTTAAGCCTTATCTTTGAGTTTAAAGAATACATACTTATAGGAATTAGAATAAGAAGGTGAAGAATCAAGGGTCTAATTTGTGGAAAACGAGGACAATTGAGGGTGAAGAATCATATTTATAGGAATCAAGTGTCTAATTCTAATACTCTAATAATCTAATTTCTGGATTCTGGAAGGCACATCAAATTTTCTGGAAAACGAGGAGTTGCAGAACGTTTAACACTTCCCCGCCAATTTTAGTCAACAGAAAATTTAAAGAAATCGAGAATGAATTCACGTATTCTGAAGTTGCAGAACGTGTTTAGGAACGTTCTAATACACGATTTGAGCACCAATTGGAACGAATTTCAAACCGATTTGGTTCGATTTGATGACCGTTCCAATACACGAACCAATGAGTGACTGGAACGAAAACGATTTGCGATTCGGTACGGAACGTGCGGGATGGGTAGCCTAGCGAATTAGGTAACTATGGTCACCATTACCACAAGTAAAAAAAGCAACTTCTTTGAACATGTTTGAGCAGACTATGTTTCTGTTATTTCTTGTGGTTGGTGTGTTGATGAAAAAATAAAACCCACTGTTCTAACTTCTAACAATCTGAGTCACTCTTTATTTTACGTTTTTCCCTTTTTTATCTTCATATATTCATTTTATTTTCTCTTTTATGTTAAAAGCTTATGGCAAGTTATTGGTGGCTTTAAGTTTATAAGAAGTTAATGTTTTGTTTACTTATTCGAATGATCATTTTGATCAACATTTCAGTTATATCCTCCAAAAGATTGGCTAGTTGGGGCATCTTTACCTTCCATTTTCACCCCAGGAGTCATTCAGTCGTTACTGAATGAGCTCTCACCAAACAATGTCAGGTAACTTTTTAAGGAATTGGTATTATATGTTATACACGCATCAGCAAATGGTATGCTTATTTCTGTATGAATATGTTCAGTGCTTCAGTATTCTTGTGTCACTTGGGTCTTACTAATAAAGATCACTTTCAAATGTCTGACTTCAAATGATGTTGGTCCTGTTGACTTCCGTGACGCGGATGAAGTAACATAAATATTAACACTGGACTAATTTGAAAAATGATGATCAAATAATAAGGAATTCTAAGGTAGAAACTAGATTACCAGTATACTTCTTTTAAATGATTGTGATCTGTTTGTTTTAACAATATAAGCTAAACAAAGTAAAGAATCTAAAGGCAATATATTTTACTAAAGGGATAAAAAATTAAAGCTATGGTTTAAAAGTTGACAACTATGTTAACAAGATACTATCCACCAAGGCCCAAGCATGGTGGCCAAACCTTTTCTGTTTAGACTTTAGACATTATGAGTGGTAATGACTGACAGTTTTCCTTTTGCATAACATATTCAACATGGTGAGCTGACTTTTCATCTTTATAACTGTTAACGGAAGTTTCTATAAGATAATAGGGCAGATTTGGCAGTCTCCAATTTGCGGGGGGTTAGCTACTACAAATTTGTTAGAAGTTATTATATGCTTTCTCAATCATGCCTTTCCTCTGTAGAATTTTTTGGGAGTCAAAAAACTTTGAGGGACGTACTGACCAGACTGAGCCATGGTATGGAACTGCATATTCTGTCGAAAAAATTACTGCTTCTATCATTCAGGTTTGGACCTGTGATATCATTTGACATTACTTGACTTGAGCTTGACCGGCCTTGTAAGCATATAGAATATTTAATATATACGGGTGAACAGGAATGGATGGAGAGAGCTCCTGAGGAAAACCTGTGTTTGCCCAGCCCTAATGAGTTTATAGCGACGGATTTGTCGATTAAGAATGTACAAGAGAAGGTATATTCAAATATTATCTTCAAATTTTTAACTCTTTCATGGTCCTTGACTCCTTGGGCATTTAAACAGGTGACTATCCCAGTTTTGTTGAGGAAATCAGAATATTCAAGGTTGTGGTACAAGCCTGATACCACATTTTCAAGCCCCAAAGCATTTGTTAAATTAGATTTCTACTGTCCATTTGGTGGCAACTCTCCTGAAGCAATCGTTCTTACAGAAATTTCAGCTCAGTTATTGACGGATTACTTAAATGAATATGGTAAGTCATAAAGCTTCCTTAATTAAAGAACATTTATTCCTCTTTTCTGTTTTCTAGATTCTTTGGTTGGTTTTGCTTGGCGGATCAGGTGATGGCGTTTGTTTTATGATTTTTGTTTGATTTATATTTAAAACACACATGCACAGTTATATGTATACTATATTGTGGTGTTGCATATTCCATTCTTAATATATCTCTTATTTGGACATCTCAGCTTACTATGCTCAGGTTGCTGGTCTTTATTATGACATTTCTCACACAGATAATGGATTTGAGGTGAACACTTACTCTCTTTTTTGTTGGTATGTGTGAGGATGGGCATAGAGCAAGGGATACAAGTGTAGAAAAATGAAATGTAGCCCATTGACCTTAAAGATACAAGTGTAATTACAATTCATATTAGAAAGATGTTAAGGGTATTGTAAATCAAACAAGTACATTAGAAAATGGGTTGCTTCCTGTTTTTAAAAGAATCTTCTGATTTTAATATTTTATTGTATTAACATCAGATTTTGACACAGACGTACTTTGAACTCATTGTTGTTATACAACATTTCAGGTGACTTTGACTGGATACAGTCACAAATTGAAGATCTTACTTAAGAAAGTAATTGAGAAAATTACAACTTTTGAAGTGAAACCTGACAGGTTCCGTGTGATCAAGGTAATAATGACTTGGTTACAAACCCTAATCTGCATTCTTTTTGTCTTTTATTATCTGTTTTTTATCTAAAAAAATTCAAAAAAGTTGCCTTTGACCCGCCTAGCCCGATTCCGCCTAAACCAGTCTGATCATAGGCAAGTCGTAGCGGTACTCCTCCGATCAGCGCCTAGGCTGATTTTTACAACACTGTGTGTGTGTGTGTGTTACTTCTGTGCTTATACCCTAGTCTTTGCCAAAGCATGCTATATAATTGTTGATTTGAATCTAGGTAAGGAATTAAGGATATGGTATATTTGTACTTAGATAGCAAAAAAGAAGACTCTTAGTGGTGGCACTGCCTGCTCATGATATTGCTAACAGAAAAGAAAAGTGGAACAACTTTTCAAAAGTAGTTCCTCATGCTCGTGGTTTCTGTTTTGTTTAATTATGATTATATCCTAACAGGATATCCATAGAACATTTTTAGTGAACAAGTAGAGTTACTCCCTTTAAAAACAAAGTCCAATTGTCTATCCCTTGACATAGTGACAATAGTAGAGTTCCAGTCTTTTGAAGACGTTTTCAGTTTGTAACTCGTGTTATCTGTATGTGTAATTGTTTCTCCTTTTTCTTTGTAGGAATTGGTCATGAAACATCATGAAAATTTCAAGTTTCGACAACCATATCAACAAGCTATGTATTATTGCTCTTTACTTCTTAAAGATCAGTCTTGGCCGTGGGAAGATGAGCTTGAGGTTCTTACTGCTCTTGAACCTGAAGATTTGGCTAGATTTTATCCTCGAATTCTGTCAAGGACCTTCATAGAGTGCTATGCAGCAGGTTATTTATATGATAATCTTTCTACTGCAGTTTTGGTGTGTTTCTTTTGTAGTCTTATTTCATAACTTTGGCATCCTTTTATATTTTAATGCCAGGGAATATTGAACCAAAAGAAGCTGAAATGATGATTGAAGACGTTGAAAATGTTGTTTTCAAGGGTACCAAGCCTTTATCTCAAGCTCTATTCCCATCACAGCATTTGGCTAATAGGATAGTCAACCTTGAAAAGGGCATTAACTATTGCTATACCAAAAAGGGTCTGAATCCAACTGATGAAAACTCGGCTCTTCTTCACTACATTCAGGTAAGATTTGGAAAACTAAAGGAGTGTATCAAGGATTTCTCGTATTCTGCCAGCTTCTCCGCTTAATCTACTAAATTGACTACAAGTATTCTAATGCCTAAATCTCAACTTACTTGGCTTGTTCAATATGCATTTATGACTCTGTGATCTTGTTGGTACTCAATAAAAGGAACTATGTATGTGAATATGTACAGGTACATCAGGATGATTATAAGTTGAATATTAAACTTCAGCTTGTTGCTCTTATTGCTAAACAACCAGCATTTCACCAACTTAGATCAGTTGAGCAACTTGGTTACATCACCGTGCTTATGCAGAGGTATATGAAGCACTTGCACTTTGTCAAAGGAAGCTGTCATAATATTATATTTGCACACAATCTCATTTTGTATCTAACGACTAGCAATATTTTTGAATTGAATAATGTAGGAACGACTCTGGCATCCGTGGAGTGCAGTTCATCATACAATCTACAGTAAAGGTATGTACTTTATCATGTTCTATTTTAAAGAATTGTGACATAACTAATTCCGTTCCTTGGATACAACAGGGCCCTAAACATATCGAGTCGAGGGTTCAAGCATTTCTCAAGATGTTTGAGAGTAAACTTTATGAGATGCCAGATGAGGAATTCGAGGTGAGGATACATTTTTTTGCCTAATTAAATTCCCCACAATTTGGGGATAATGGGATACCTGCATTAGATTTTCCTCGGTAGTAAACGAGTGCAAACCCTAGATTCTAGCCACGTACGTTTGCGTCGTTAATTCCTTTCAGATGTGTTGACTTAGAGACAACATTGATTGACTTCATGAAATTGTGATCCACAAAGATCTGAAATATCTGATTTGATGGCGCAGAGCAATGTTAAGGCACTGATTGAAATGAAGCTTGAGAAGCACAAGAACTTAAGAGAAGAATCTAGATACTTTTGGCGAGAAATCGAGGATGGAACCCTCAAATTTGATAGGAAAGAATACGAGGTATGAAACTCCATTTCTCTTAACTAGTCGTAAATTACTGGGAAATGCTTATAAGGAGCGAGCCTCATGCACCAAAAGGCTTCTCTGTTTTACAATAACACCATCTGAAACTAATGACCTTAACGATTGCGATGTAACAGGTGGCTGCATTGAGACAGCTGACAAAGACAGAATTGATCCAATTTTTCGACCAACATGTGAAAGCGGGTGCTCCACAAAAGAAGGCATTAAGTGTACATGTATATGCGACCACACATTCTACAGAGGACATTGCAGAAAACGGCGGCTGCAACATTGTTAATATCGAGGATGTTTTCAGTTTCAGGAGATCAAGACCTCTTTATGGGTCATTCAAAGGAGGCATCGGTCATGTGAAGCTGTGAGATTTGTTCTCGGTGAATAAAATTTAAAGATCTTTCATTGATCTCTCTCTACATATGCACATAAATTATTGATCAGAAGTTAGCAAGTGTGCTTAAGTGATTATTCTTCGGCAAGGGATAAAGTGTCAGTTTGGATAAATTAATAAATGACATGTCTAGGGTAGAGTATATGTATACATGTTTTCTTTTATAACTACCCTTCTATCTAAAACTAGGAGTTTATTACAAAAACATAGTATTTTGATATTTTATTAACCAAATCATTCGACTTTTTAATTTATTTACCAAAACATGGTAATTTTCACAAAAAACTCGTTTCTTATTTATTTTCTCTCCATCTTTTTTGAACTTTTACATTTAAAAAAGAAATAAATTACACAAACTGTCCTTGTAATAATCTAATTTGATTAATCGTCAATTTTGTTCATTTCAGTTTTTAAAATAATAAAAGAAATGAAAAGAAAATTGTCAAGACAAAAAATTAACAAAAATAAAAGAAACATGACAATATCACATGAAGAGGTTGAGTTATTAAGAGGGAAGTGGGTTGACGGAGATAAAAATCAACTCATGGTTATGGATTGTGTGAATTTAGAAGGTAAAGGGACAAATAATTTAAAGGAGAATTGCTTAAAATAACAAGCAATTTTTATTATAGCAATCTCGCAGCTTTTGTATCAAACAAAGGAACAAACTCTTTGTTCATTCCTGATTATAACATTTAACCGGCAAAAAAGGGTTATATATAGGGTTTATTGTTTGAAATAACAACCTACTTTAATGGTAAAGAGTTTTAGTTTTTACTATTTAATATTGTTTGAAATAACAACCTGCTTGTTGTTTACCGGTTAAATGCTATAATCGGAAATAAACCAAAAGTTGGTTTCATTATTTAGGACAAAATTTACGAGATTGTTATAATAAGAAAAAATAAAGTTGCTTGCTATTTTGAGCGATTTCCCGTTCTTTAACTGATTTCAGACTTGTTTTGGTCATCCACATCAGAAAAATCCAACCATTTTGGTTCATGAAATTCCAACATTTAAAAAGCAATCCAATTTAAGCAAATGGTTGAATGGATTAGACATACGAGTTTCAAAAAACAAATTGAATTCCTATATTTATCAAAAGAAAAAAAAAAAAAAAAAAAAGAATGGTAGTTTCTACAAGATCCTCAAATTCACATCGCAGAACCAAAAATAATCTCCCTTGTATTGAAGCTCATGGTTGCCTGAATCCGCCGGCTTTTGCCGGTTTCTTCGAGTGCCGGTGGTGCGTGAGATTCAACTGAATTTGAAGGAGGATGATAATACATACGAGCAGTTTGAGGGCAGTGAGAATGAAATCTAGCCACCATTCTCACCCCTAAATCCAATATCTCCACGTATTTCCCCATTACAACCAGAGATCTTCAATTTCCAACTCTGACTTTAACTGGTGAAGACGAAATATGATGAGCTCCAGAAAGATGAATCGATTGAGAGAGAAACCAGAAAGAAAGTGTATAATAATTCCTTTTTATATATTTTTTTGTTTAAAACCCATAGAATTCAGAATTTATAAAAACCACTATTTGACTTCCTCCTTTTCGGCGTTCGCTCGCACCTTTTCCCCCTTTCGTTATTCGGTACCTTTCTTTTAACTCCATTTGCATTTCTACCCTTCTATTTTTTCTTTTTTCCATCCTCTCCTCCAAAAGATAATATCTTTGTTTTTCTTAAGAATATATGTAATCTATAACTATTAAATTTACATAACTAAATGAAAATCAATTCTTTTAAAAACTGCTAATACTATTGAATTTTACATTACTCCACTTGGAATTTTACTCTTTTGTATTGACATGAGCTTAACTTTTTTATTTTTTTTTTAATTATTTTATCTTTATGTGAAAAATAGGTTATCAAAAGAGTACACTAAATGCATTTTTTTTTCTAAGAATAAAGATATGTTATACATGAATATCCAAAGTATACTAATTTAGTAGTTTTTTTATTTTAGTTATTTTTAGTAATCTTAAATAATTTACAATATTTTTAGTCAGTTTTCTAATTTTATTTTAAAAAACATCATATATTTAGTTTATTTTAAAACAACTCAATTTGTTGTGACTTTTTCTTCCTGCAATACAATAAAGCTTATAATATGAAAATATAAATACAAATAAATATATTAATACTTTGTTTTCGTATTTGGAAAGAAAATAAGATAGAGGAAAAACAGAAAATAGAAAGGTAAAGGTAAAGAAAATAATATTTATGTATATGTTTTTGAATTGAGAAGAAAGAAAAAGAAAAGGAAGGAAAGAAAGAACAAAACCCTTTGTTTCTTTGTATTTTGCATCGACAAATATTTTTAAACTTTCTTTCCTCTTCTTTCTTTCCATATTTAAAAGAAAGTTTTGTAAAGATGATCTTTCACATTTTATTTTATTGTCTATTGTTCTGCTTCCTGAAAAATTATTAAAGATTGCAATTTTTTTTGTTTCTCTTCTATTCATCAACTTCATTTCCTTTCTTTAATTTAAATTGATTCGAGAACACTGTGTAAAATGTAAACGTCTCACATCATGCCAAAAAAAACTAAGGAATGATTGAAGTTTAAATATTAAGTCTGTGGTCAATCTTAAATTTGCATGCTATAGTCATGTGAGGTTTAACTATAAAGTCTCTTTTAAGTTGCTTTGAGGAGGGTGATAAGAAAAGGGAGTCTTTGAGTGTCTAATGTTATAATTTTTAAAACATATGATAGCAAATTGAAAAAAACTAAACCATAGGGGCAGGATTATAATAACTCCATAACTAATGGAGCGAGATGGAAATTAGCAGCATCGTAGATTGTAGCTGGTTCCAACTTCTAAATAACGCGCCAGGGATCCACACGGAAAATACTTTTCTCCTCTTTTTTTAGGCTTTATATACACTTTTTTTTTTTAATTTTGAAGTTTTGTTAATAAAAATATAGAGTAAATTACATAAATGGTCCCTGTGGTTTGCCCAAATAATTGGATTTGGTCCCTGTGGTTTCAATTTTGCATAAATGGTCATTATGGACAAGGTTTACTTGCATAAATGGTCCCTGACCCTAACGTCCGTTTGTTTGGGACGTCAGTTTACCTCACGTGCAGGGATGGCAAAAAAAACGGAAACCAACGGGGAAAACCGAAAACCGACGTAAACGGGCCGGGTTCGGGGACACTAATCGGGGACGGGGACGGTTTCGGGGAAAACCGCTAGGATTTTAACGGGGATGGTGCCGGGGCCGGTATAAGGTAAATAACCGATTACCCGGCCCGATTAACCGTTTAAGAGGCCCGCTTAAAAACCGATTATATATATATATATATATATATATATATATATATATATATATATATATATATATATATATATATAGAAAGAAACCCTAAATGTAAAGTCACAAACCCTTCTTCTTTATTTTGTGGTTTGTAACCGTAATGTTGGTTGGAACATTTCGTAGTGTCGTCTTTCGAACATTGTAATCCTAGTTTATGCATCTTTTAATTGTCGTCGTAATAAGATTTAATCGTTCTCATTAAATGGGGATTTTTGCGGTGAAAATTAACCGTTTAATTAACCGTTTACATTAAATGGTGAAAACCGAATCCCCGCGGTGAAAACCGAATCCCCGACGGGGATCCCCGTATAAATCCCCGCGGTTTTTCAAACGGGGATGGTATGTGGTTTCTTAAACGGGGACGGGGACGGGGGGACTGATCCCCGGCCCGTTGCCATCCCTACTCACGTGCGCTTCATGTGAGGGTATTTTTGTCATTCCCCCATTTCCCTCCTTTTTGTTTTCCCCATTAACCGAGGTAATGATTCAAGGAGTTACTTTCACTGCGCATCCCTGTGGTTTATCAATATCATTCTCGTAGCTGCTCTGTTCATCTTCATTCATGCGTCTCTGTTCTTGGGTCTTCAATCTGAAATGGCGACTACATGGATGATTCGAGGTCGATACCAGAAGTTTGATCCAAATGTGGAATATCGTAAGTTACATATCCTTCATCTTCTTAATTTCTAGGTTTCTTTTCTTCTTGATTCACCTAATATTTGAAAATATTCATTTTTACTTGCAGAACAAAAACCCAGTTTTTTTACTTTGAAGATATTTCATGGTGGAGTGTTTTCGAAACCCCCTGGTAGAAGATATATTAATTATAAAGTGCATTATGTTGATAACATCGATTGTGACTTGTTTTCAGTACATGAGTTGATTTACATAATGGAGGAGATAGGTTACGTACTAGAAGATGAAAATGATAGAATGTATTATAACTTCAAAATACCAGGATTAGACCTAGACTATGGGTTGCATGCTTTGGCTAGTGATATGGATGTATTGGTATTGGGAAGATATGTTGCTGAGCATAAAGTAATCGAGTTATACACTGAACATGGCATAACTAGTTTGAAGACTTATTCAAAGTCTCCCAAGGCAAGTAAGGTTAGAATAGAGGAGTTGCCATCCGAACCATCAAGTGTACCAACCAGTAGGAAAAAGAAGCCTGTAGTTAAGAAAAGATTGATGTTGGAATGGATTGAAACAAATGAAGGGGGTAGTAGTGTTCAAGATAAAGGAAATGACAGTGGGTCAACTGCTACAACAATCCCTCACTTTCAAGCTGCTATGGAGGAACTCAAAGCTTTTAATACTGGAGCTTATGAATGGTTGAAGGCAATACCCCCTCAGCATTGGAGTAGGGCACATTTCTCAGGTATATACACTTTTAAATATTGTTTTAAATAAGTATATACCAAGTTACTTATTTTAAGCATAACTATTTTATACAGGTAGGTGTGTTTCTGATGTATTGTTGAACAACATTTGTGAGGTTTTTAATAGGCAGTTAGTAGATGGGAGGGACAAGCCAATAATAACTTGCTTAGAGTACATTAGGACATACTTGATGAAAAGAATAGTGAATGTGCAGAAAGTGATTGATAAAAGTGATGGACCTTTGACTCCAACTGCAACTAAGATGTTGGATTTCATTAAACATGAAGCCACTGTTTACCATGTGCAATGGAATGGGGGTGATAAATTTCAGGTTAATGATCCATGGCAAGATCAGTGTGTGGTAGATATGAGAGCAAAATCATGCTCATGTAGGAGATGGGAGTTAACAGGAATTCCTTGCAAACATGTGGTTGCTACTATCTGGGACATGGCACTGAATGGGGAGCAAGTTGGGTTACCAGAAAGTTGGGTTCACCCATGTTATATGCTTGATACTTGGAAGAAAGCTTATAGCTACAAAGTTGATCCTATCAATGGCAGTCAGTTGTGGCCTAAATCAGCTTGTCCAACAACCCTTACACCACCACAACATCACACACAAGTAGGTAGGCCAAAGAAGAAAAGAAGGAAGGCTGCTGATGAATCGAGTCAACCAATTGTAAGAGATGGAAAATTGTCAAGGACTGGAAAAACAGTTACTTGTGCCAAATGCCATAACATTGGGCATAACTCTAGGAGTTGCAAGGGCCAGCAAATCGGTTCTGGAAGTCAAGGAGAGATTTCAGGTGGTCGAAAGTGTTCCAAGTGCAAATCTACAGGACACAATTCAAGGAGTTGCAAGGAGAAGCAAGCAGAAGCAAGTTGATGGTCAGAGGCAATGAAGCAAGTTGTAACAAGTGCAGTCCACCTTATTTTGAATTAAGTTATGGATTATGGGTTTTGGTTTGTACTTTAACAATTATGGGTTTTGGTATGTAATTTAAATATTATGGGTTTTGGCATGTAAACTTGAACAATTGTGGTTGCTTAATGTTTAATGTGTAATGTTTATTGTCTGTGTAATGTCTCATGTTCAAAGTTTTCCCTTGTTTATTCATTAATTTCTTATTAAACAACAATGGAACACAATCAAGTTTAGACCAAAGTCACTTGTGACATTTGCATTAATATTGAAACAACAATGGAACACACAATCAATAACAATGGAACATAATCAAGTTTAGACCAAAGTCACTTGTGACATTTGCATTAATATTGAAACAACAATGGAACACACAATCAATACGTTTGTGACATTTGCATTAACATTGAAAATATCAGTACAAAACAAAGGAAATTACATCCAAAAACCATTCAAAACTAAACAGAACTTTTACAACCAAAAAACCATTGTCAAAACATCTAATCTAGGATCTACTAATTACAATAATTATGAAAAAAAAACCCAGCTAACAAACAATACTGTCTTCAACCTACGGGCTTCATGTACATTGCATTTCAATCTTGCTTCGAGTTCATTTTTTGATCGCAACAGTCCAGGAATAATTTGAACAGATCTGCTGCACATTGGGGGGTCTACCCATCCAATAAACCTGCATCTCGAACCCTTAAAAAAAAAAGATGAAACTTTTACAAAACCAAAAAAAAAAAGATGAAAGTTTTACAAAACCCTAAAAATGTAACCATTTACTTTCACAAATTTAAGACTTACATTTCTCTCAACACTTTAGGTTTATTGAAATGGACTTTTTATTCTCTCAACAGTGTAGATAGTATGAAGAAGACTTACATTTCTCGAACAACTATAGAACCTCCGACCTGGATTCCTGGATGTCCACGAAGTTTGTATTACCGCTGGGCAACCACAATCGCAAATCACCATCTCCTCTGTGAGAATTCTTGAAGTCAAATACAAGAGAGAATAATATAAACGAGAGAGAGAAAGAAAGCAAGCAGTGTAATCAAAGGTAAGAGGGAAGGAAATGGGGGAATGACAAAAATACCCTCACATGAAGCGCACGTGAGGTAAACTGACGTCCCAAACAAACGGACGTTAGGGTCAGGGACCATTTATGCAAGTAAACCTTGTCCATAATGACCATTTATGCAAAATTGAAACCACAGGGACCAAATCCAATTATTTGGGCAAACCACAGGGACCATTTATGTAATTTACTCAAAAATATATGTATTTTCATTTTATATATAAATATAATAAGGGATAATTGCGTCAAAAGATGACAAACTGTTATAGTTTTTTAAATTTGGATAACATACTAATTTTTTTTTTCTAATTAAGGTAACATATTTCCAAATCAAGTCAATCAAGGTAATCATATTGGATTGAAAGATAAAAACTACTGACGTGACAGGTTCTTTATCCGGTCAGCATTTTTTTACAGAAACGACAGTTTAACTGTTATATGATGTGCAATATTTTGTGCATTTTAAAGTATTTTTTTGATAATATCTCGCTATTTTGAGCAAATTAAAAAATAATTAAGCAATATTATAAATTAAAAAAACCGATGACCGGATAAAGTAACTGTCATGTCAGTAATTTTTACCTTTCAATCCGATTCAGTTACCTTGATTGACTTGATTTGAAAAGCATGTTACCTCAAATTAAAAAAAATTTAGTATTTTACCCTATCATTTAACGTAATTAACCATATAATATTCTTTTTGGATTAGCGAAAAGAATATATTAATTTCATTAGTTTGTTCTCGTTTTAGGCAGTCGATTATCAACTAAACCGTTATATTATATAGAAAGTTTCACCAGGTATATAAAATTAATTGTATGATCTTGTTTCTAAAAAAGGGATATAAAATAATATTATATCATTACAACGAATATGAAAAATGGAATAAAAAAACATTGCATTTTAATAAGTGTACACCTTCAATCATTCCAGAAATTATAAAAGTCATTTTAGGTTGGCATATTTTATTTATAAAAGTCAAAAACTGTAAAAGTCAACGTTATAAAAATCAATGGAAGTTGACCGTGTTATTGTGTAGCTGTAGTGGCAGGTTACTAGTAGTTTTTTTTTCTTTTTCTTTTTTTCAAATATGGTGACATTCATATGTACATAATCTTTGAGAATTAATCCATTATTTAAAATTTTTGTGACATAATACGAAATGAAACATCCATAATAATATTTCTGAGTGTAACCCCTATAAATGGAAAGCTAGCATCAATTTACCTTCGATCTTTTCTACCCACATAAATTACATAGGATCCTTTATTTTAACAATCCGTTAACTAGATAATTTCAACAAGTGACAGCTTCTAACATCTACTACGTATGATGGAATAATGTAAATGGAATCATATGAAGACAAACATTGTTTATCATATGGAACAAACAATTTTATTATAGAATTGATGCATGGAAATAGGTGACTGAAAAAATAAACAAAAAGTTGTCCAAGTGGAAGGTTAAAACTCTTTCAATTGGTGGTGTCGTCTTACTTTGATCAAGTCGTTTTTTGGTTGTATCACATCTATTTCTTTAATCATTGTTTAACGTTTCAATGACGGTTGTTGATAAGTGGAGTCTGTAAGAAATAAAATTTTTATTGATGTGATATAGTAGGGTTAAATGAAAAACAGTTTTGGCTCCAAAGGAGATGGGTGGTCTTGGTGTAGGTAGCTTGTTTCTTATCAACAAAGCTTGTTGATTAAATAGGTATGACGTTATCTCTTGAACCCAAATGCATAATGGGATAAATTTATGTGAGATTGAAACTTTGTATTCATTCAAATTCAAACACTTTCTTTTGACATGATGTATGGTGGTGGGATATACCTTTTGAATGGCAATATCCAAAATTGTTTGGTTTGGAGAATAATCGAGATGTATTGGTAAATAAAAGTTGTCATTTACTTTCAGGATTCTTTCAGACGAGAAACAAAAGGAAAGACTGAATCTTTACAACTTTTGGCTATTTTAGATAATATTCAGTTGGCTATTTATCTCCACATCGCGATCGATGAGTGTTCTCTTAAAATGTAGATGATAAATTTTTTGTATCCGCAACTTGTTTGTACATTGAGAAAGTCATAAACTCACCATCTTTTCATATTTTACCGATTAAGTCCCAAAAACTTTTGTTTTATCATTGTTGTTGTATCGGGCATCGGCTAATCCGGTAGCCGGTCAAAAATATATACTTTTGAATAAGACAAACATAATTTAGGGACTTAAACAATTGGAAAGAAAATTTTAAAGACATAATTGAGAAAATATGAAAAGTTGATTAAGTTTTTTCCATATTAACCCTCGAAATAATTATAAACTACAACTTTTAATTAAGATCAATGTCTTTTTATGTCATTTAATATTAAAAGCTACAACTATAACTATTTTTACCAAATACATTTATAAAAACATAAAGCTTTAGCTCTTTTAAAAAATTACGGCTTACAAAAGCTTCAGTAACTAAGAGCTTCGACTCAAAGCTCTAGCAAGTCGTACCAAACATACTAAGTTGGCTAAGTATATTTCAAGTGTATTGGGCTTACACTTTCAAGATGACATAGATTCTTTTTATTTTGCGAAAAACTATATTACGATACTTTTGTGGATATTTCAACACAAAGATTCATTCACCCATGAATCCTGATATCAAATCATCAATCTCATTGATAACTAGTAATCGCTTAACAATAAATTCATAGTCAACTGTTGTCTTGGATTAATAATTTGTGTTACTGAATTTGAATAAATTAGTACAAAGCTAAATAAATTCATCGTCAACTATCTGTATATAGAAAAGCGCTAGAAGGACTTGCTTTTGTGTTTTCGACAAAACAATTCCCAATTCTTTGAATTGAAGGTGGTATTTTAGGTCACTTGAAGTGAATGAGCGGACGAATGTTTACGAGTTCCTCGATATTACATCCATGAAGAAAAAACATTCTCTCTAGTATTGAAACTCATGCTCGCCTGAAACCGCTTAATTGTGCCGGATTCTTCAAGCACTGGTGGCGCGTGAGACCTAAACCTGGTGTCGGCAGAGTTTGAAGGAGGGTGATAGTACATACGCGCAGTTTGAGGGCAGTGAGAATGAAATCTAGCTGCGATTCTCACTCCTAAATCCAATATCTCCACGTATTTCCCCATTAAATCAATTGCAATGATGCTCAGAGACGATCGTAATTGAACGGATGACGACGAGATCTGATCAGATCAGATCGGAGATGAGATCACCAAAATAAACATGTAACAGAGAGAGAATGTTGTGTTTGGTTGCATTTGAATACAAGTCATTAGATGATTTATAGGCTGGCAGAGGAAGACGAAAACGGAAGGAAAGCATATGTCGTTCCGTCTGCTTTTGACTTGGAACCCTTCCCCCCTTCTCACTGCTTTGACTCTTTTTTCTTTTCTATTTTCAATCAAGTACCCTCTTTTAACTTATAAGTGCAATTTGCTCCCCTTATATTTTTTGTGTTCTTCTTTTTTCCTATCTTTATTATATTTTTTTAAACAGCTTTGAAAATTTATATTTGGTAGTTTACTAAACTTGATAAGGATTTGGCTTGATTCCTTGAACAAATAACCTTTTGAGGTACTTGGTATAGTATAATACAATGAAATGAAATCACACAAGATTACAATCTTTTCGTTATGTGACAAGATATTTAATTCTCAATGAATGAAAGAAAAAATTGAATAAAATACTTAGTATAAGTATTATTTTTTTCATTTCCTTCTCAACATGAAATGAAATAAAAAGATGAAATTATAATAAATCTTCATTTTCAATGTCATATGCAACTATCATTGATTAAAATAACTTATAAATTTCATTCCACAATATCAAACACCTTTATAAGTCATCATTGAAATCCTAGCTATAAAAGACATTTTATATTGTTACCATATTTTGTTATCGATAATATAGTATTATTTTTCATTCGAATATACATTATAAAACTGTAGTTGCTAGATGTTTTCCAATTTATAAGCGGTTATCATGATTTATAAATTGTTATTTTTAGTTTAATTGTATTTTAGGCATAAAAAGTGCAATGTTAAAAACTTTTTTTATCAAGCTTTATGGACTTGTTGGAAAGATTTCAATTCATATTGCTATATATGAAACCAAAGGAACCAAATGGATGCATACTCCTTAGTGTTGGGGCTGTAATGGAGTTAGCTAGTTCTAGTCATGGAGTAATTCCAAATATCATTAGAGATTTAGAAGAATCCAGTCTAAAATGACTTGTTCCCTTTTTATATTTTTGTGGATTAAATTATATATTTATGATATCCTCTTTTAAAAATGTTAAAAGAAGGGTTTATTATGAAAAAAACCAATATGTTTTCGTGTTTTTTGCGTTGTCGTCCCTCCATATTATTTTTTCCCATAAAAAACCTCAAGTTATTCTTTTCTTATTGGTTTAGTGAAATTTGGACATTAGAACCCGGTTTTTCAAGCTTTTAAAACCCGGTTCATAAATTATAACCGGGGTCTAATGTCCAAAATTTCACTAAACCAATAAGAAAAGAATAACTTGAGGTTTTTTATGGAAAAAAAATAACACGGAGGGACGAAAACGCAAAAAAACGTGAAAACATGTTGGTTTTTTTCATAATAAACCCTTAAAAGAATAAAAAACGTTAAAATAATAAAAAACATGCATCATGTTTGGAAACTCATAAACAATTGTTTAATATTATCATATAGGCATAATTGCATAAAATATCCACAACCTTAGAACTTATGTCTGCTAGTCCAAATAAGTTGAAACTTTTACACTAACTTTAACTTTATTTATTTATTTTTTATTGTTGGACATGTGTACGAAATTAGTTTTATAAATTTTACATAGTATGAATGATCTTTGGGATACGATCAATCTATACATCACGTATAACTGAGATTAATCATTTTAAAATGAAAATTATAAGTCAACGACTACAAAGAAACCAATAAAATTATAGCGCTAGTTCAGATGGTGGTTTGATTGAAACTCTAGTAAGTTTTCAAGCTAGTAATTGAGATTTGACAGGAGTTTGATCGAAATTTCATGTGTTGACTTCTTAGGAACATGGATAATGTGTGACTTAGATCATTGTTCAAGTGGATTTTGAATGAATTAAAGTAGTGATGCAAGGACTCGATAGTAGGGGTGTTATATGTGGACCAAACACCCGAACCGAACCGGTACCGGTCCTGAATAGGACCGATTGTAAAGTAATGGTCCGGTCCTCGGGTTTAGATTTTAGCCAAATTCGGGTTCGGTCCGGGTTTGGTCCCGATAACACCCCTACTCGATAGTTGTAATTGTTGTTGGATTGCCCGTTTAGGTTGAAAGTTATACAAATAATTTGTATGTGTAGAGCTTGATTTTTATTTTGGGTTTATATGTAATGCCAAAAGGAATAAAATGTAAACGTAGGTGTGTTTATGACAAAACGATAAAAACTTATATCCCTAGAAGAGAGAAATATATGGTCATATGGGTTTGAAAAGCTCGACTTGCCCATTCTTGTGGCTTTAAGGAGATCTCTCAAATTTTTATTAAGACTTGTATAGTTACATATATGTATATATCTATATCTGCAAACGAATCAAAATTTTATCAAGTAACTCGAGCCCTAAGGATGTGTTCTCAATGAAGAAAATGGGGGAGAAAAGAGGTGCGGGAATGAAATGAAGGGTTGTCCGGAATATCAATGTGTTTTCTTACTTTTTTTTAATGGGGGAAGAGATTGAAAAGGAGGAAATACCCTCTACTTTCTATCAGCCCATTTTCAGGAAGAAAGGAGATGTTTGTGATGGAGAGTATTGTATGTTTTCGATATTGTTATTTCTTCATCTCTTTCTTTTCCCTCCTCTTTTCTTTCCTCTCTTTACCTATCATTTCCTCTCCATTAGAGCGCCGTTTGGTATGGTTGAATGGAAATGAAGAAATTTACATTGTGTTTTTAGCCATGATACACTAACAATAGATTGATTACAATCATTTTCCCAATCGACGATTCTCTACCAAAACGTGAAGAATCAAGTAAATCCTGCGAATCGAAAAAGAGAAGGAAATCAATTATTTTGTAATGTAATTTCATTCTTATGGTCAGAAAACAAAATAATACAAACCTCTTCTTTCTTTTTATTTTTTTCATTGTATCAAACGCACCATTAATTAATTAATTGGAGAACTCAGTGTGCAGCCATGGTTTGACAAATGCTAGAAGAATTGCTTCAAAAAAAAGGCTTAGTTACAAATACGTGTATATTCGAGCCAAAGTGCCAAACTCAAACCTACGTCTTGAAAGTCCATCGAGTCACCCTGTTGAGTTGAGTAAGAGCTTGGTCTAAGATAGTCGAATTCAGCTTCACTCGTTTTTAGTACCACGCATTGGATTTTATAATTCACAAGTTCACGAAATTCGGAAAGGTGGATCCAATTAGGCAGATAGTTGCGAATTACTTTAAGCTTGATAGAAAGCGAACTAATTCAAAATTGCCTGTTTAGAAAGATATGCGAAAAGAGATCGATGGCATGAAACTGAATTCGTATATTTGAATTGCTACTAAAAGAATGGGTGTTTGGTGTATGAATCAATGAATGACTACAAGTTCCTACAAATTACATCAGCGAAGAAAAAACAATCTCTCTAGTATTGAAGCTCATGCTCGCCTGAAACCGCCTGATTTTGCCGGATTCTTCTAGTGCCGGTGGCGCGTGAGATCCAGAGCCGGAGTTGACGGAGTTTGAAGGAGGATGATAGTACATACGAGCAGTTTGAGGACAGTGAGAATGAAATCTAGCCACCATTCTCACCCCTAAATCCAATATTTCCACGTATTTCCCCATTACAATCAACAGAACCAGATCTTCAGATTCCAACGCCACTCACGATTCAGAAGCACAACCGAAGCTGAATCAATATTGTTATCTGATCGATTCCAAGAGCTCCAGAAAGATGAATCGAAAGAAGAAAGGGTATGGTGTGATTTGATTTGGTTTGAAGATCAGAGAGCTTTATATGCATCCCACGATTTGAAGGCAATTTTGACTTGGACCATTTCGCACCTCTTTCCCTTCCTTTGACCAATGACCCCTTCGGCCCTTCCTTCATGATACTTCCATTTGGATGCCTTTTTTCTTTTGCTTCATTTGCATTTTGTCTCCTTCCACTTGTTTCATTTAGGGTTTATTATTTAAAAAAAAAAAAAAGACATGTTTTTACGTTGTTTTATGCTTTCATCTATCCATATTATTTGTTTCATAAAAGTTCTTGAGTTAGTTTTTACTTTGTGGTTTAGTGAAAATTAGACATTAGAACCCGATTTTTCAATTTTTAAAAATCTGGTTTCCTAATTATAACCGGGTTCTAATGTCCAAAGTTCACTAAATTAAAAATAAAAAATTAACTTGAAGACTTTTATGAAAAATAACACAGATGGACGAAAACGCAAAAAAAGTGAAAACATATTTTTTTTCCATCATAAACCATTTTTTTATTTTAAAGTTCTATGTTTAAACTCATTAACAAATTTGTAAAGAAATTAACCATAAAGACTAGCCGACTGGATGTGATAACCTTATTAGTAACGGAGACCGAAACGAGGAATAAGTGAATACCACATAATGATAGCGGTCTATTGTTGGTCATCATCTTGAATTATTGATTCTTGTACGAATACATGTTGTCGTGAGTATGGAAATTACTTATTCTTATTCTATAGGTTTTGAATATATATAAATTGAAGTTTTTTTTCTTTATGGAATGAAACTACTTAATCTTTTGAAGTGTAAAAATTTTTAAACAATTTTGATTTTTGTTTTTATTATTTTTACTTAAATATTTCTTATGTTATGTCCCCATACTAGAAAAATATGATACATTATTACCAAATTTCGAAAATCCCCACTTCATTACAATTTTAGTATTTTCTACTACTATAAAAATCCATCACTCCTTCCCCCCTAGCCTCCATCAACGGAGAATAATAATAGAAAACCATCATATACACGTAGATATATGCTTCATGGCAACATCTAAGATGCTATTTGTAAAACAGTATCCTAAAAAATCATTGTTTTATCATTTTTACACGATTTAACTTGATCATGGGTTCCTGGACTTGTGTCGTGGGTAGCCTATAATGATCAGCCTTTTTCATATAATATAGGATTTCCATAAGAGATATATGAGCATAACATAATTATAATCACTAATTTAAAACACTTGAAGACATACTGATTTACCATCAAGTAACGTCATTAGAGGATCTTAAGAAAAGGTTGAGAATACCTCCTTGGATATTTCACCAAACACTTCCTTTAGACTGCTCAAACACTTGCAAACATATCTCCATGTCATATCTTACTAGTTCTGTCTTCCTAAAAAGCTTGGAGACAACGAAGAAATATGTGTCCTCAATTATAAGAAAAACCAAATATGATAATGACTAGCAAAGTTGCTTTCATTTTTTGTTGTTACTCCACAAACAAATGGGTTTGTGGAACCTTTATGAATATGAATGAAGAGTGAAAAACGCATCGTTTGGCATGCCAATCTATGATGACATCTAACAAGTCTTTTCCTATGTTTTTTTTAGACCGAGATAGTCATCAAGGCAGCAAACTAAAATTTCATGATTAAATACTTCCCGGTGATCAAGGTAGGATGAGATGCATATCTAATACCTTAGTTTATAAAATATCGGAATTTCACATCTTCCTTATTTAGGCTATGTTTGACACATAGCTTTTAGAAACTTTTATTTTTAAAAAGCTATATTGAAACCTAAAAGTCATGCTTGGAAGGAAAAAAAATAGAGTTTTCATTTTCTTAAAGAACTCATTTTTATAAAACGCCGGTAGACGTAACGTTTGAAAAGCTCTAGAGCATTTGGTAAAAAATAATTACTTTTTTTTATCATTTTATTATTTTTAATATTACTGTCCTTTTATATAATTTAATACTAAAAATTATAGATACAACTACTTTACCAAACACATTTGTAAAACTAAAAGTTTCAGCTCTTTAAAGCTCCAGTAACAAAAAACTCTAGCTCTTTTGAAAATCTCAAGCTACATCTAGTTTTGCCAAACATACCCTTAGGGGGTGTTTGGTTCGCGGATTTCCTGGGATTCACTGGGATTTGCATTTAAATCCTGTGTTTGGTTCGCAGATTTCAGTAAGGATTTAAAATCCCAGGATTCCTTAAATCCCTCCCTTCTTTGTTATTTAAAATCCCAACCTCCCCCCAAGGATTTTAAATCACAGTTGCCTTGCATTTTTCAGATTAGCAAATTTTTTCTATAAGATAATGCAAATTCTTTGACAAAATCCTGACAAATGCAAATGCTGCATAATGCAAATCCTTTAACAAAATGCAAATCCCAGAGGAAAAAATCTGCGAACCAAACGCCCCCTTAGAGTGAGTTCAAGTAAAATGATATGCAATAAACTGACTCATATTAAAATATGATAATATACTACATGTAAAGAATATGCAGGGGCGGACCTATGTGGTTGCCGGGGGTGGCACGTGTCATCGTCCTTCCGCCAATAACTTTGTTTCATAGTGTAATTTTTTACGATTTTTTTATGCTACCGATGGTTCTTTGAACATGTAACCGTACTTTTCAAATATTAGAAAAATTATTAGAATAATTTAATCAAAAAACTTTATAACCTTCAATCAAATTAATAAATTTGTAGTATGATTATTTATAATTTAATGTAACAAAAAAATAATTATATTAATAATATAAAGCCTTAAATTAAATACTCAATAAGCCATTATTATTTATAAGTTTGGTTCGTTTCACCAAATTCATATCATTATTATTATTCAATCACAAATTTTATAAAATTTCAGTTAATATTACCAGTTTTGACCTGACCCGACCAATCTAATTTATAAAATTATAAAATCGAAAACACGGCTCAAATTTGTGCCACTTGCGACCAAAAATCCTGGATCTACCACTGTAATATGGTATTAAATAGAGGTGACAATTTCAGCTCATTCAAGCAAACATGTCGAGTGGGTTGATGATCAAAAGACAAAAGTTTAACATAAAATTGAATTTAAAAAAAAAAACAATTTGTTAAATACATCGTCTTTTAGAACTTCAGTTTTTTAAAAAAATTTATTCTCTTAGTTTTTACTACCAATCATTTTGATCACCCGTCCGTTTCGCTCGTTTGGTCGAAATTGCCGACGTTAAAAAAAAAAACTCAAGATACATCCGAACCAAAAACTCATGTTACATTGTGAGGCGTTTTAAATTTATTGGTAGTCCAACGCCCCAATAAAAAGGAATGTTATGTTGTGGTGGTGGATTTAGCGAAGATCAAGTACGATGATGGCTTCGAGTCTTGATTCAGCTTCTTCCGCATCCTCCGATGTTTCTCAATTTCAACACACCCCTTCTTACTGGTAATGTCTGCTCCCTTCACTTCCTTACAATCAATCAACCAACATTTTTGATATTTTTGCACAGATTCGTTGTTTATAGTTTCTACTGCCTTATTATTCATGAAAGTCATCATCTTTATTGCGAGTGTTATCGTTATTTACTAGATTAAACGAACACTGCGTTTGCCCTAATCAGCCTGATTAAGTATCGCGAACTTGAAATATTAGTCGTTGAACTCAAGATTCTATCGATGTCCATCGAGTGAAGAACTAGTTATAGAACAAAATTCTGATCTGTTGATCACTTTTTGTTGATCACAGTTCTTCTTTTTCGTAATCGCAAGATTTGAGGCATGAAAATGTTTGATTAGCAGTGAAATTGGTAGAAATTTTTTAAGCTCCTGTATCTTCCTAAAAAGAAAAGATTTGCAACTTACTCTAGAAGTTCGAAATGGAAATTGTTGCACTTGATATGGATTTGATTGCAACTTTTAGCATCAAATGGTTTTGTTTTTTGCGTTAGTTGTAACTCTTAAGTTGATATAATCTGATATCTATTGGGAGTTTAGAGGATTCATATCAATATTGTAGTTAAAATTTATGTGGCTTTGATGTGTCAAATTCCAAAAAAGTGTATTATTTGGAATATGAAGTTTTCCTTGAAGCCCATTGGTTGTATTTATGAGCTTATATTTCCTCTTTGAATTTTGTTGTAGCGAAGAAAACGTGTACCTGCTCTGCAAGAAACTATGCGCTAATGGAGTAGCTGATGTATCTGATCTGTTCGTTGTGTTCATTTCCAATGAGAATAAGCATGTATGTATCCTCCTTGGTTTGTTATTGATTTGTGAGAAATGTTTCAGAAAGTTAATGATATTTTGACTTCGACATGCTTAGTGTTCTGCTCTAGATAACTTAAGTCTTTGCCTAGAAAACGTCTTACATCGTATCATTCTTGGAACTTGCAAAAACAAGCTACATCATTCTAGGATAGATGATAAAAAATTATATACATCATCTTTATGGATGTACATTGTATACGGAACCTTTGATCAATGGCTGGATGCTTTATCACAAGCAGTAAAAAAATCTGTCTCCAAGAAAAATATCACCGGAAACAAGTTCTCAATGCAACATTATCATGTTCTCCATATGTGACTGGTTGTGTAACAAAATTAGGTTTTCACTCTATATACATGATGGTTTTGCAATCAAACTTCACTCTCCCCTGACATAACATGAGATGAAGATTAACTTTAATATAGACCACTTTTGTTTAATCACCATATTGCAGATCCCATTATGGCATCAGAAAGCTAGCCACAGAGCTGATGGGATTATTCTTTGGGATTATCATGTAATTTGCATCCAGGTAAGAAATTCGAACTTTCACTGCAATAGCGGTTGATATCTTATGATCACCATGGGAAGTAGGATATAGTTTTATTGTGGTGGAGCAATTAGTTATGATTGAGGTTTGTAGAAATCGTTAACCATCTATTGTTTTCTTTGAAACTAATACTTTTCTAACAGAGAAGAAAAGAAGGAAAGTCAGCGGATCTTGTATGGGATTTGGATACAGCTCTTCCATTTCCATCGACCCTACCAACCTATGTGGCAGAATGTATCCGACCATCTTTTGAGTTATTTTCTGAATTTCAGAGGTAAACGAATTTGGTAATAAATTTCTCTGTCAAATGCAAACACCCTACACGTAGCTTATAATATCTATTAATATAATTGTAATATTGTATTAGGTTATTATATGCCTATTATAGATGGGCCTTGGCCCTTTAGGTTTCTCATATAACCTTATCCTATATATAGTGATCATTGATATAATTATCCCTATTGGGTTTTCATTATTTTACATTGTATCGTAGCAAACCCTAGGTTTGTTAAAGAAAAAAACTAGCCAACGTTATCCACCCGTGGTAATGGCTTCCTCTCTTTATTGTTCAGTCGTTAACCAGACTGGAGCCCATATTTGTTGATAGCGAATAGCGGACGATACCGATGAGCTACCTATATGCTACATCGCAATAGCTCCCGCTATTTCATGTTTAGCGGATATAGTATTAAAAACTAACACACACACACACACATATATATATATATATGTGTGTGTGTGTGTGTGTGTGTTTGTGTGTGTGTGCGTGTTACATAAAACTGTTTAATGTATTTAACATTTAACTTCAAAATAAAGTCTTAAAACCATTAAAAGTCAATCATGTATAATCTAATTCTTCATAGCCAGGCTCATTTTCTCCGTCCGACGACGTATGACCTTTATAAGCTTCAACATTGTTCTCTTCTTCACTTTGGTAGTCTACTAAACGGATTTTTCCTTCAGAACTAGAGGTTGATGTGCCAACTCCCTTGTTATTCCCGCTCATTGTCGAATAAGGTGCCTCATTTGCCCCGTTGGCAGCCGCAACATGTCCCCACATCAAGTCTTCACCCTCAAACACCGGAGCATCTTCTTCTTCCAAGATTTCCATCAACCACTCATTGGGATCTTGAACATTGGTGTCGTCCAAGATGATTGGGTCAATTATAATACGACAATCGTACCTCCTTCTCAAAGCCCGATATACTTTATAAACACCAAATCATTCAATTTTTGTTGCTCTAACCGAGTTCTTTTCTTAGAATGAAGTTGCAATTAAATTATAACTATTAACGCATGATTCGCTGTTTGCCTGCCTCTTGCCTCTTTCGAAAATTTGCTTTCTGTCCACGATTCGGAAGTGAACATCTTTCTTAGATTTTTCTTGCGAGTCCTAAAGCAATTCAGTGTTATGAAAGCGGTGGCAAATCAGGTCTTCGCAGGCCTGACCATATCTTTTTGCCCAGTGAACTCTCTCATCATGTTCAACAACAATGTGCGGTTGGAAATGTATGTATTAACCGCAATTGCCCTTTCATTTGTTCTTTTCAAATGTGGCAACTTGAAGATGTCTTCAAACTCAAGTCTATGTAGTGTGCTGCACACGGAGTCTAATAGATGTAAAAATATTTTTCTTTCACAAATTGCCCTTTAAAAGTATAATAATTGTTAGTAATTAGTAAATGTTGATTACTAAAGTAATAACTTATAAGTTTATTATAAAGTTACCGACTCTAACGTTATTTACTAGCACTATGAACGACATCCTTCAGCCCGACTTTTTGGATGAATCGATGAAACAATGTAAACATATTGTCACCTGTATGCGAATGGCTAGAAGCATCCACCGATTCGATAAAGATACTTTCTCGGGGAGTATTCACTAAAAGGTTAACAAGTACTCTTCCTTTCCGGTCCCTCCATCCATCAGCCATCCAAGAGCATCCGTAGGTTGTCTTTAAAGAAAGCCTCATTAATTGATTAAATAGTTATTTCAATCGATTTTGCAGCAAAATTTCTTCACTTTAAAACCTTTTTGTGACTGATTCATACCACTGCAACATTCTTTCGACGCGTCGTGTCGCATGTTGCCGTTTGTGCCACCAACCTGTTGAATATAGTTGCTGCATGTTTTCGTCTTCTATTTTATTCATGGCTTGCCACTGGATGCAGTCGCACCTTCGCTGTTGATCCGCCTATCGCCGCTCACTTGCTTGCATCATCATGTTGGGTTCTGGCCTCTTGTGCATCCGACTTTACATCCAGCTTCTGTTTTGTTTTTATTTTCTTAAAACCTGCCGTTGCAATTTTCTATAGCCCCCTGCTACTCCATCTGTCACGGTTCTTTTCTGCTGTCAACCCTGGATTCAGTTTTTCTTTTCCAATTTTTATTTACATGGACTCATGGAGCTATTGTTGCGAAACCTTATGTTGTATCCACATGTCACTGCCACCTGTCATGATTGCAGAATGTGCACAAAGACAAAAATAAAATTCCTACATTATTTTTGTCCTGTAACTTTGTAAGTTGCATGCATGTTCACATAAATGTATTTCTTTGTTGTGGCATGTAGCTTGATCATGGTTTCCATTCAGGAAGTTGCACCATAAATCGAAATACAGAAGTACGACGAATCCAATTTTCTGTTTATTACATATCATATAACATTGTGATAGATTGATATTAATATAGTCAACCTACTATGGTTATGCATGGTGCTCAATTGGTAAACTTTGTTTAGTATTAATATACAGACCATGAATTTGTGCATTCTTTCTTATACTAAATTTGATACTAGAAAAAGATGTACAAATAAAAATTCCCATGTTGTGAATGTTTAGTGAAAAAGATCTACACTTCTCTGTATGAAAGTACTACAATGGCAGGTGCAGACACATTCTTTTTCGCTTGGTAATGATGATCAATTGAACCATGATCTCAGGGTCTTCCGTATAGTGCATGCCCCGTTATTTCTTCGCTATTTTGCCTCCGATAGGAGACACATGAAGGATTCTGAAGGAAATTGGATGTCTCCTCCACCAGAGTATGAAGTCATTGTAGCTGAAGGTAAATGTTATTGCAGACACTCGGAAATTGTCTTTACTAACATCAATCTTACTATTGTGTCATTAGTCATTCTATATACGGATTCCTTTTATCATGTGAAAAAGACATGAACTTTGAACTGTTTTTTAACGGTGCAAAATGATCTATTTTTTGCAAACACTTCAGAGTTCTCGGAAGTCAACCCTGTTTAACAGATACATATTATATAGTTCCCCAAAAGTAATGATATCAACATATAGTCGAAATGAGGCGTAAACCCTCGGCAGTAGATTTTGAACTAGAAATGTCAAAAGAAGAGACTAGCAAAAGAGTGTGGCATATATATGGGGTTAATACTTCTGATTGAAACGTTTTGATCTAATAATATTTTGACTATATTCTTCTTCTTTGTTTTTGCAGATGGAACTGTGCACAACCTAAACCAGTACATTCAGATGTCCACAAAAGATGTGTTGAAAGATGTAGAAGAGAACTCCACCAATGTAGTTTTTACCCAACAATTCGGTGTATTGGTGGGTGAGAACCATTTGGAGCAATTTTTCTCTTGCATTTCGCGGTGATTGGCATATGTCATATTCTAATACTGTTTTTTGCTTTCTGTTTGCAAATTATTCTCCTATTAGAAACCACAGCAAAATTGCATCATATTCGGATGCATATGTATGCAAGAATGAAAATCGTTTTGCGAAGTTAAACAAAGTTGAGTTTTGAGTTTTATTTTAGGCCTTTGACTTGCGCTTGAGACAGTTAACAATAGTTGAATAGAGCTAAAGCTTGCAGCTTGATTGATTATAAATAACCAAGCAAACATGTCTCTGTGGCACTTTATGGTTGAAATCAGATGTGCTAAATTCGACCAATGTGAAATAGAATTTAAATTCTACTGCAAATAAACAAGCTTTTATTTCATTATTTTTGTAATCCAAATCTCTAAACACTATAAGTAAATTTCAATTTCTTCAAAATTCATTTCCTGAGTCAAATGGGGTCTAAATGTTGTATTACTTTGATTGAATGTCTTATGAAGTACTAGGTTATAATCATTATGCAATATACATAATAAGTATGATGCACACATATTAAATAAAGGGGAAAAAACCCACCAAAACCCACAAAAATGTAAAGATGATAAAAATAAAAACGATACAACAATATTGATATCAAATTATAGAAAAAAACGACAGATTATTCTTGATCAAGGCTCAATTACTTCTCTGGTTTCACCATGTTCACAACTTACAATGCACATTATCAACATCACATGGCATGGCCATATGACGCCACTCCAATGCTAAAGTAGCCATTAGAGAGGATGGCATTGTGGACTCTTTCCCAGAAGTGCAGTGGACATCTGTCGGGAAAACATTTCTGCCAAAGAGCCATAAGATGTCTTCACTAAAGATAGAATAGTCTTCCAGAGAGGGTGCATGTCATTCAGGCCATCAACCTAGGCTAGAGCAATCGATGAGTTACTACGCTTGTTGTCTTGTAGTTGGCACCTTGTTAGAGGTATATGTCCTCTTCTGATGCCTTAAAACTTAGTAAGGACAAACTAATAAGGGTTTTCCGAACGATATATATATTGCAATAACATCAATAATATGGTTCCTGCTTCTGTCTTACAAAATTCAAAGATCATAAAAACTTTAATCTTGTACAGAATTAGAAAAAAAAAAAAAAAAAACTTACTTTTAGGTTCCTAATATTAGTTTCTTAATCATACTCAAACTAATTTAATTTGTCCTAATCAAATTTTTTATAATTTATTTTAGTTTTTAACTTTTTAATGCATATATTGTTTAAAAATTAACTTTGGTGTTATTTATTTATTTACGCTTATATCAACATATATCAACATATATCTTATGTGTTTGTGTTCAAAAAGGTACCTCTCGAAATCAAGTGCACCCGAAGGTACCAACCTTAAAAAACTTTTTTTAAATATTTTTTCTCATAACTATGTTTAATTTATTGTTATACGCATGATATACGAATTTCACATACATTCCCACTTTCTGTGTCCTTAAAAATTATGTGAATGCTCAATGCATATTTATATGAATGGTCATTCACACCACATGGTGTGAAATGACCATTCATATGATCTTTTTTACCATTCACAAGATTTATGATGTTGTTTCTTTTGAAAAAAAGTCTTATAATGTTGTCTTATAAATGTCTATTAAAAAAAATATATGTGAATGATCATTCACATTAGGGTACGCTGGAATCTTATAGGTACGCTGATGAACCTGATTCATATATGTGTGTATAATATATATATATATATATATATATATATATATATATATATATATATATATATATATATATATATATAGGGTCAGGTTCTATGGGGCACCTGTATGCATTGTACACTTTGGGAACCTGTATGCACCGTTAGATCTTGAATTTTAATGGTTCAAATTGTAGTGGCAAAAGGGTAATTAACTTGAAAATGAGTGCACGGGTGCATAACTTCTCGCGCGCGGAAGTGCAAAATCGGAAGATGCTTTAATTCAGAAAATATTCTATCCGAATCTAAACAAACATGATGCATCTTCATCCAATTTATTGGATTCGTCTTCAAACACGATGCATCTTCATCCAATTCAATTTCAAACATGATGCATTTCGACCATATTTATCCTCGTCTTTGTTCCATCATTATGCATCACCAAAATCGTGATGCATTTCGGCCATATTCATCTTCGTTTTTGTTCCATCATTATGCATCACCAAAATCGTGATGCATTTCGACATTTAAACGTGGATTTATGGGAAGGTGGTTGATCATTTTATTTAGTTTCCTAAATAAATGATAAATATTAAATTAAATTTTATAATTTAATAATATATTATTAAGCAATCCCAAAATGCCCTTAATGCACCCTTTGTAAACAAGCAATGCATTTTTGGTTCCCATTTGGTTCCCGATGCATATGGTGCCCCATAGAACCTCAATCTATATATATATATATATATATATATATATATATATATATATATATATATATATATATATATATATATATATATATATATATATATATATATATATATATATATATATATATATATATATATATATAGGGTCGAGATCCATGGAAAACTATATTAGACTGGAAAACACCATATTAAATGTACATGTTCATTATGATAAATTGTTAACTTTCATGTAAAATTATAACATACATATGTTCAAAATTGTATTATAATTGACTAGTTCATATCATTACATGTTCATCAAGACAAAATGTTTAATTTCATACAAAAATATGTAATATACACATGTTCATCCATATTGCACATTTGAACATGTGCATATTGTTATTTTGCATGAAATGAAACATTTTATCCTAATGAACATGTAAATGATGTGAACTAGTCAATAATAATGCACATTTGAACATATGTATATTGTAGTTGTGCATTAAATTTAACATTTTACCGTAATGAACATGTACATTTAATATGGTTTTCCAGTACTCCAGTCAAAGATGGTTTTCCATAGATCTTGAACACACACACACACACATATATATATATATATACACATATATAGAGGGATGTTCCATTGAGAACTTTTGTGCATCGAGGCACAAAAGAACCTCCACTAACCCTTGGATGAAAAGAATGTGTGGGTTAGATCAAATGGCAAAAGGGTAATTAAATAGAAAGTTTTATGCATCAAGTGCACATAATGAAATTCGCGGAGGGGTAAAACAGGAATTATGCAATCCTTATTTAATTATTACACTTCCAAAATTAACAAAAATAATACAAATTCAAAATACATGCATATCGTTCATCTGTTCATGCATATCGTTCATCTCTTCCAAAAATAAATCATGTATATCGTTCATCTCTTCCAAAATCAAAATACATCATAATACAAACATGAATCGTTCATACAAACATAAATCATGCATATCGTTCATCTCTTTCAAAATCAAGAGGGGGCTAAAAGAGGGGAGAGAGAGATAGAGAGAGAAAGAGGGAGTGGTTTTAGGAAAGAAGTTAATGGTGATTTTTATACCAAATTTAGCTATTAATTATCTTAAAAACATTTAAATTCAAAAATAATTTCCATACATTTAATATCCCCTAAATGCCCTTTGTGCACCATTGGTAGATAGTTCGATGCACAAAAGTTCTCAATGGTGCCTCGATGCACAAAAGTTCTCAATCGAACCCCAATATATATATATATATATATATAGTATGGTTAATTGATAAAAATAATAATATTTTGTTTTTTTAGCATTTATAACAAAATTATTTCCTTTTTATCATTAGTAGGCTAGTAGCATCAACTTTTGTAGTTTTCATAATCAATAACATTATATTTTGTATCAATGATAGGTTAACTTTGTATTTTTATTATCATTTATAGGAACAACATTTTTAACTTTTTCTATAAATTATAATAATATAAAAGTTGATACTATTAATTATAAAAAAAGTAAATAACATTGCTATAAATGCTAAAAAGGCGAAAAAAATATTGCTATTTTTAGCAATTCGCTCTATATTTAAACATAAAACATTGATTATTTTACTATGAATTTTAATTTAGAAAAATAATTCGCCTTAAACATGGTTAGATATGCTACAAGCTTGGTAATTTGTAAAATATTAGGGGTGTACAATATTCATGTGTGGACCGTAAAGTTGATGAACCGGACTGGATTGAACTAAATGGTTTGGTTCTTAGTTTTTGTTTTTATATTACTTTTCGAATTTCAGTTTGATCCAATTTTATAAAAGTTAGAAAGAAAACTGGAATCAAACATTCGGACCAAATGAAACCGAACGTGTATGGTAAAATCTTGTTCGGTTCTCGATTCTATTTTCCTAATTTTTTGATTTTCAATTTGGTCGTGCATATATATATGTATGAATATAATTATTGTATGAAAATGAAATACATTTGAAATTAGTTTTATCAGTCTATAAACTATAAATTACAAATCATTAGAAAAACATGCACAATTTATATTTTAATGCATAAAGTTTTCTATAGTTATATTATAAGAAACAAAATATTTTTAAATTTATATTCATTTGTTATGTTTGTTTTTCTTATTTTATTCCCTACACTTTATCTTATTCACTTTGGTCTTTCTATCTACATAGTTTTTTGAGACATGCAAGTAAAATGCAAAAATATAATAGGTCTTTTAATGAGCTACAAGTAATAAAAAAGCATCATAATTTTATATTTTTGTTGGTTTGAATCCTTTATATTTATTTTTCTAAGACAAAAGATCTAAAGTAAATGTATAAAATATAGGAACTATAATAAAGAAAAAGAAATAACATATAGACTAAATCAATAGAAAAACTTTTGAAGGAAATTACAAGCACATAAGTATATGATTTCGACAGTTATGTAAAAAATAAAGGAAAGCTATGCTTCATTTCCTTTTCACTTTTTAGTTTTTACTATGGGACGTTTAATATGATGAATTTACGAGGAACGAGATCTTTTCAAAGTATACAAATTCTTTTCTACTAAAGATAGATACATGTAGATAAGATCAACATATATAGAAATAAAAAGAAAACTATAAAAACTTCATCCTCCTTCCACGTATTTAATTCTTTCAATTTTGATGATGAAATGGTAAACTCAATTTTTTAATTTCTTTTCAATTTTTCATTATGAATTAAGTCTCTCATTATATACTTTTAACTTGTAATATTAAAGATGTTATTTTTTAGGGCAAATTAACAAGAAATGTAATATAAAATTCAAAAACTAACGATAATTGTAATGTAAAATTTTCAAGGCCACGATAGATAACATAAAATTCAAATTTGACAAAAAATATATTGATGACCAATTAAGAATGTACATTTTCAATTTTATCCTCCTTTTTTGGTAAAAGAATAATATTTGATTATTTTTATTGGCCTAAAATTTGAACTTCATGTCGTTTTTTGGCCAAAATAGAATTTTACTTTACATTTCTCAGCAAAAAAATGTTTTATGATACGTTTATTGTTAAATTTTTTATTTTATATTATCTTTTTTGGTAAATTTTCCTATTTTTTAATATAAATCCTATTGTGTATCGAATCAAATACCATGCATGTTGTTAAAAGATCCACGCCCACCTAAATCTGAAACAACAACCAGTGAAGTGTGAACCACCACCAGTTTAAACAGTTTTAATTATTTAAACTTCATAAAATTAAAAAACAAAAAACAAATATGTAAAAACCATAAATGACAAAACATTCTCTCTCATAATCTACAACTCCCGTCTTGGTTTAATTTTGAGAATCCCAAACAACCAATCAAAATCCACCATTATTCATCTTCATGACCCATTTCCAGATTTCATCATCCCTCTCAAAGACACACAACTCTCCAAACCAACCTCAACCTCATGCGATTAAATCTTTCCTTTCTCTGTTTGTACATATCTTACGTGTCCTATTCTCACACCAATAACTCTGCCACTCTGATTTTTTATTTACTCAAATATATATATATTCTGAAACTTCAAGAAAATACGTGATGAGACTGAGAGAGAAGAAGGCCACAAGAACAACAGACCTTCTTCTGCCATTCTTATTGAGCAATTCAAAAGCTAGCTCAACTTATACATACAGACTGACCTAAATCCTTCAATTCTTTATACCTCCTCTATCAATTTCTGTTTTTTCTTCAAGATTTTCTAATGTCATCTTTGGTTTCAACTCCACTTAGATTACCCACATCCAAAGTTGATTACTTGTCTTCAATTTCTCAAAAACACTACTTTCTCCACTCCTTTCTCCCTAAGAAATCCTCACATTCAAGAACACCACCCAGTTTGGGTGTGAAATGTGCTGTTGTTGGCAACGGCCTTTTCACCCAAACCACCCAAGAAGTTCGTAGAATCGTACCAGAAAACAAACAAGGTCTCCCCACTGTTAAGATTGTGTATGTTGTGTTAGAAGCCCAGTACCAATCATCACTCTCGGCTGCTGTCAGGACTTTGAACAGTAGCAACAAGTTTGCTTCGTATGAAGTTGTGGGGTATTTGGTTGAAGAGCTTAGAGATGAAAATAATTACAAGAGCTTCTGTTTAGACCTTGAAGATGCGAATATCTTCATTGGGTCTTTGATTTTTGTGGAGGAACTGGCTTTGAAAGTCAAGGCTGCAGTCGAGAAACAGAGGGACAGAATGGATGCAGTGTTGGTGTTCCCTTCAATGCCTGAAGTTATGAGATTGAACAAATTGGGATCCTTTAGCATGTCTCAACTTGGTCAGTCTAAGAGCCCCTTTTTCCAGCTTTTTAAGAACAAGAAGAAGTCCTCTGCTGGGTTTTCTGATCAGATGTTGAAGTTAGTCAGGACTTTACCAAAAGTTTTGAAGTATCTGCCTAGTGACAAGGCTCAAGATGCTAGGCTTTATATCCTGAGTCTGCAGTTTTGGCTTGGTGGGTCTCCTGATAATTTGGTTAATTTTGTGAAGATGATATCGGGTTCTTACGTTCCAGCTTTGAAAGGGATAAAGATTCCATATTCGGATCCGGTTGTGTTTTTGGATAGTGGGATCTGGCATCCTTTAGCTCCTTGTATGTATGACGATGTGAAAGAGTATTTGAATTGGTATGATACAAGGAGGGATACCAATGAGAAGCTAAAGAGTCCCAATGCTCCAGTTGTTGGATTGGTTTTGCAAAGGAGTCATATCGTGACAGGAGACGATAGTCATTACGTCGCTGTGATCATGGAATTGGAGGCCAAGGGGGCTAAGGTGATCCCAATATTTGCAGGTGGCCTTGACTTCTCGGGTCCTGTTGAGAAGTACTTGCTGGACCAGATCACAAAGAAGCCGTTTGTGAACTCTGTGGTGTCGCTGACTGGGTTCGCGCTCGTAGGAGGGCCAGCAAAGCAAGATCATCCGAGGGCTGTGGAGGCACTGATGAAACTTGATGTACCATACATTGTGGCACTGCCTCTCGTGTTCCAGACAACCGAGGAATGGCTTAACAGCACTTTGGGGCTTCACCCTATCCAGGTTGCTTTACAGGTTGCTCTTCCAGAGCTTGATGGAGGCATGGAGCCTATTGTATTCTCTGGGCGTGATCCAAGGACAGGTAAATTAACACTTTGTTTACATCCTTTTACTTCTTAAAACCTGATGCTTGTAAAATAGGTTAAGTAGATACATTAAGGCGCATGAAACTTGAATATAACTTTGCAGGAAAATCACATGCCCTTCACAAGAGGGTAGAGCAGCTGTGTACTAGAGCAATCAGATGGGCAGAATTGAAGAGAAAATCAAAGGTAATTTATATGCTGTTTCCATTTTTCAACAAGTCGAGAAGTATGGAAAAACTATAGGTTTATTATTTTGATGAAAATGGAGGAAGCTAATGTAAAGTTTCGGATGAGAACTTTGCAGGAAGAGAAGAGGGTAGCGATTACCGTATTCAGTTTCCCACCGGACAAAGGCAACGTTGGAACCGCTGCTTACCTCAACGTGTTTGCATCCATTTTCTCTGTGCTACAAGACCTCAAAAGAGATGGTTACAATGTGGAAGGCCTTCCAGAAAATTCTGCAGCTTTGATTGAAGACGTTCTTCACGACAAAGAGGCTCAGTTCAGCAGTCCAAATCTCAATGTTGCTTACAAGATGGGAGTGAGAGAGTACCAACAGTTAACACCTTACGCCACAGCATTGGAAGAGAACTGGGGAAAGCCTCCAGGGAACTTGAACTCTGATGGGGAGAACCTTTTGGTTTATGGAAAACAGTATGGAAATGTGTTCATCGGAGTCCAGCCCACGTTTGGGTATGAAGGCGATCCTATGAGGCTACTTTTTTCTAAATCAGCTAGCCCACATCATGGATTTGCAGCCTATTACTCTTACGTTGAGAAAATTTTCAAAGCCGATGCAGTTCTTCATTTCGGAACTCACGGATCCCTAGAGTTCATGCCTGGAAAACAGGTCGGGATGAGTGACGCTTGTTTCCCTGACAGTCTCATTGGGAACATCCCCAACGTCTACTATTATGCTGCTAATAATCCTTCAGAAGCCACCATAGCAAAGAGGAGAAGCTATGCCAATACTATAAGTTACTTGACTCCACCTGCAGAAAATGCTGGGCTTTACAAGGGTCTGAAGCAGTTGAGTGAGTTGATTTCATCGTATCAGTCTCTTAAAGACACAGGCCGTGGTCAACAAATCGTTAGCTCTATCATTAGTACAGCTAGGCAATGCAATCTTGACAAGGATGTGGACCTCCCAGAAGAAGGTGTGGAACTTGCAAGCAAGGAGCGTGATCTTGTTGTAGGTAAGGTCTACTCCAAGATTATGGAGATCGAGTCCAGACTCTTGCCGTGTGGGCTTCATGTTATCGGTGAGCCTCCCTCAGCCATGGAAGCTGTTGCTACCTTGGTCAACATTGCAGCCTTGGACCGCCCAGAAGAAGGGATTTCCTCCCTTCCATCAATACTCGCTGAGACAGTTGGCAGAGAGATCGAAGATGTTTACAGAGGCAGCGATAAGGGAATCTTGAAAGATGTGGAGTTGCTAAAGCAAATCACAGACGCATCTCGTGGGGCTGTTTCTGCTTTTGTGCAGCGGAGCACCAACAGCAAGGGTCAAGTGGTTGATGTGTCTGGTAAGTTGAGCTCAATCCTTGGGTTCAGTCTGAATGAGCCTTGGATTCAGTATTTGTCTGAAACCAAGTTCTACAGAGCTGATAGGGAGAAGCTAAGGGTTTTGTTCCAGTTCTTGAGTGAGTGCTTGAAGCTCGTTGTAGCTGACAACGAGTTGGGTAGCTTGAAACAAGCTTTAGAAGGTAAGTACGTCGAGCCAGGTCCAGGAGGAGACCCGATCCGAAACCCAAAAGTTTTGCCCACTGGAAAGAATATTCATGCTCTGGATCCACAAGCTATCCCAACAACAGCAGCAATGCAAAGCGCAATGGTCGTAGTGGACAGGCTGCTTGAGAGGCAGAAGGCTGATAACGGAGGGAAGTACCCAGAGACAGTTGCATTGGTCTTGTGGGGAACAGACAATATCAAGACTTATGGGGAGTCCTTGGGTCAGGTACTATGGATGATTGGTTGTAGGCCGGTTGCAGACTCACTGGGGCGAGTGAACCGAGTCGAGCCTGTCAGTCTTGAAGAACTTGGAAGGCCTAGAATTGATGTTGTTGTCAATTGCTCTGGAGTCTTCAGGGATCTCTTCATTAATCAGGTACCACAATGATTTACTTAATTATATTCGTTTAATACTTGTTCAATTGTTTTCCCAGGTTTGTCTAAAGCTACTTTTTCTCACAGATGAACCTCCTGGACCGTGCGGTGAAGATGGTGGCTGAACTTGATGAACCAGTGGAGCAAAACTATGTGAGAAAGCATGCACTTGAGCAGGCCGAGACTCTTGGTGTTGATGTTAGAGAAGCTGCAACTCGTATCTTCTCCAACGCCTCAGGCTCCTACTCTTCCAATGTAAACCTTGCTGTTGAGAACTCATCATGGAATGATGAGAAGCAGCTTCAAGACATGTACTTGAGCCGAAAGTCGTTTGCATTTGACAGTGACACTCCTGGTGCTGGAATGAGCGAGAAACGCAAAGTCTTCGAGATGGCTTTAAGTACAGCTGAAGCAACATTCCAAAACCTCGACTCCTCTGAGATTTCCCTAACTGATGTGAGTCATTACTTCGATTCAGACCCCACTAACCTCGTCGGAAGCCTACGGAAGGATGGGAAGAAACCAAATGCCTACATTGCCGACACCACCACAGCTAATGCACAGGTACGTACCCTCTCAGAGACCGTCCGTCTTGATGCAAGGACAAAGTTGTTGAACCCAAAATGGTACGAAGGCATGCTGTCGAGCGGTTATGAGGGTGTGCGTGAGATCGAGAAACGGCTCACAAACACGGTGGGGTGGAGTGCAACTTCAGGGCAAGTGGATAACTGGGTGTATGAAGAGGCAAACACCACTTTCATTCAAGATGAGGAGATGTTGAATAGGCTGATGAACACAAACCCCAACTCATTCAGGAAGTTGGTGCAGACATTCTTGGAGGCGAATGGACGAGGCTACTGGGAAACATCCGACGACAACATCGAGAAGTTGAGGCAATTGTACTCTGAGGTTGAAGACAAGATCGAGGGCATTGATCGCTAATCGATAATTGTGTATGTGATATAACCTAGTCATTTGTTTCACTTTCCCCAAACTGTAGTTTTTTGTTCATTCCTGGGGACTCTCCTTGTATTGAGTACATTCAAGACTGATTCATCAAAGTTTAATGTAAATTAAATAAATTTTCTAATGAAGTCGATTAAGGTTCTTTAAGACATTTTGCCAAACAGCTTGTATATTCAGATAACACATAAATGAACCAGAGCATTCAAGCCAAACAAACAGCCATCAATGGCTTGTTAATGAACACCAAACTACCCCAATGAATTTGAACAATAAATAAGCATTTTACGTTTTTCACAAGCAGTGGGAAACAAGTTGTAGATTTTTTTTTTTCACTTCACTTGTATGAATATCAATGTACAAATTAGGCTGACTTAAACAATCTGTACTAAATTCAGGAAGAAAAAGAAACAAGAAACAGAAACTGGGGACATCAGATTTTTGCTTTTCTTTTCCACCTCCTTCCACCACCCTATAGATTTTACACAAAATCTCCAACGTTCCACAGTAAGAATCTACAAAAGGTTCACATCCAACTATGGAAAGAATCGTACAAAAATTTTAGCCAGTGGTATAACATCTGATGCGGGTGTATCGGATTTCTCATTAAACCAACTCCATTAAAAGAGGGTCACCAGCTGCCATTATTCTGATGAGCTTTATGAATTCTTGCTCACTTGATACCCTCCATGGATGAACAGCAGGTGCTTCAGGAGAATAATAACTCAAAGTAGCATTTGAAGGTGGTTTTTTCTTATACACCATTGTGCTAAACACAGAGTCAAAATTCTCCAAGGAGTCCATTGCTACAAAGAACATGGGAATAGCAACCTTCTGATGGATATCAAGATTTCCCACAAGATATACAAGGTCTTTGAAGTCATTAACAAACCTCCGAGGAACATAGAACACCTCAGAGCTGCAAATTGTCAGGCTTGAGTCATGGCTCGTGATATGTTTCTTGTAACTAACTTGGAAATGAACAGGCATCGAGCTCACAACTTTCCTGACCATTTCTCCTTGTTTTCCATACCAATCTTTGTTTCCATCGAATGTAACAGTGCTCCAAGATTTTGATACCTACACGGGTGGACAAAATAGAAAAGATCGTTGAGTAAACTCTAAAATTTCATTTTATTCTTTACTGTTTTCTCATCATATTTATGTTAAGGGTGTTGCAAGGCTAAACTATCGAATGGTTTATTCACTAAACTCGGTCAAGTTAGAAAAAAAAGTGCTTTTAATGCATTTAGCTATTGAATAATTCTCTACTACTTGTCCATTGTATTCAGCGCATCCATGACATCTACTTGTCAGTTGTTTAGATTGAGTTTGTCAAGTGAACCATGATGCCTGTGTAATTCAATAGGAAATTTAAAACATAATAACCGCTCATTGGATTTCATATTTCCCCCTAAATAGGACACTTCAAGGTTGAATGGAATGATTAATTGGTTAAGACATTGATGGTGGTTGTTTGATGAAACCATGTTGGAAGATTACAAGTTCTGCATGGTTAAGAGATATCTGAATGTATTAATCATTAAGAGGTAAGTTAGACCATTATGATACATTAATGAAAAACAAACATCTTAGTGTGAAGATTTGTAAATTAGTGACTTAATGAAAAACATGGTACATGTGATGATTTTGCATAGATTTATTAATTTTGGAGATAGGTGGAACTCCATGAAGGAAAATAAGTGAATGTTATCTCGTTTTACATGTGAACGTGTTGGACACTCATCATGATTGATTTGGTGTACCTTGTCTGTTATCCAAAGCTTAGTCTTGTCTGCTTGTACCAAGTTCCAGTAATTAAGAACTGTATCATCTTGGAGAAACAAAAATCCTTCTGCACTCGAAAACCGATCGAACAATTTAGGAAGATGCCTGCCATGAAAAGAAGGAAGTTTTAGTGCCAATTTCAAATTTTCAACACATTATGTGAAAAGGGGTTAATTTGTTGTCAAATTTTAATTGCTAACGACTAAGATAAAAAAAATTAGCTAAAAAGAAAGGTGTCAATGGTGAAACCATTTTAAAGTCACCCATCTAAGTGTTCACAACCACCTAAATTGTTTTATTAATAGATGTTGTACAGTTATTTTACTGATAGTTCTTATAATCATACTTGATATAAAATTCATTTAATTTATTAAAGAAATAATAAAAAGACTAAAAAAGGATCTGGGTTTAACCCAACCCGAACTGTTTTGACCCCACCAACAATTCAAACCAAAACCGTATTTGCATGCTACAGTGTTACCCAACCCAACAGACGCCTACTTTAATACCAAGAGGAATTTTTAATTAAAGAAAAAAAAATATTAACTGTCACACAAATAAATATGTGAAAAAGATGTTCCAACAAGTTTTAAAGTTTTTATGAATGCACCATCACAGCCACCTTGAGTACAATCAATTGTTAGACACTGATATCACACCAACCAATATCTCCAGTAATTCATTACATCAAATCAAAGGAACTAAGGCCTTCTTTAACTAAGAAATTGCCTTCTGTTTTGTGTAGACTAGTGTTGTAAACTAAACAAAGTTCTGACTATTTAACATGAAATTAAAACGCACTACATGCTTCTATTTTTAAAATGAAGACGAAAATGTAACATAAAAAAGAGAAATTGTGTTTTATTGGATTTGAAAGCTCAATCTCATTAAAGTGAACTAGTATGTTATGTTGTTCGTAACTAAAAGAAATGAAATGAGGTTTACAATTTATGACGGTTGTAGGGGTGGCAATTTCGACCCAACGGGTCAAATGGGGGCGGAACATTAAAAATGGATCGTAGTAAAAAAGTAAGCTAGAACAAATTTTTCTAAAACATAAAATTCTAGAAAATGATGTATTAAACAAATTGTGTTTTGTAGAAAAAATCAAAATTATGTTAAACTTTTGTCTTTTGGTCATCGACTCGATCCGTTTGCTTAAACGGGCCAGAATTGACACCCCTAGACGGTTGTTTACAAAAAAGTTAGTGAATTTCTCAAAATAATTTTAGTCTTCTTGAAACCGTAAATGTTTGTCAAGCACCATTTCTATCAAGTTTTCACTTTTTAAATCTGTAAACACAACGATAGAAAACAAAATAGTTGCAACACGAGGCTTAAATTTGTATACGCAACAACAACAAACACTATAATTAGGTTTACAATTTGAATTATCAAGCAAAGGACTACTCTTGATTCTTGAACACATATTCAGGCATTCTTAGAACATAAAACGATTGGCATATTGTATACAACCATACAACTAAATGAATGAAGCTTCAAACTTTGATGATCAGGATGACTATCTTGATCAAATTTTCGTATGGGATGTATTAATCGTTAAGTTTTAAATGCACACTTTGAAATCTGATTATAAATATTTCTTGAAATTGCACACATATACATCAAAACAAAGATTATAAAGTAAAGGTCTTGCAAAAGAACACTACAAAATTGGTTACTTTTTTCTCCCAGGCCATACTATGCAACACAAGCACACAAAAAGGTACTGTACAACTGTGCAACAATCAAGAGATCATTAAGCAGTGGCAGAATATGTGATAATAGTATCATTAAGCAGTGGCAGAAAAATCACATGATAAGATTAGGAAAAAAGTCAAAAGAATCGCGTACTTGTATTGGTAGTCCAAGTGGCCTTCTTCTACAGCAAGGTCGGCGTTCTTCTCCTCTGACAAGATAACCACAGCCTTGAATATCCTTCCATACAGCAATCTCCATTCAAGAGCCGTACGTTCAACTGGTCCATTACAGAACATTATGAGCACTACATTCCCGAAATTCTTTCGCCATCTAATCAAATTCCCTATTTCATTATTTACAGTTCCTGTTTCCTCAACCCCAAGATGAACAGAAGGTAGCTTTTGAGGTACAAAACTCTTTCGATCACCATGACCAATGGCTGCTCTTGGCCTATGCAATTCGAGTGTCATTAATCGTGGCTGCAGATACCCTACAGCAATTAAATCTTGTATCCATGCAGCCGTGAACTTCAAATCTTTCTCCGTCCAAAACTTTTCCTCGGCCATTGCATAACTCAATTCCAGTATCTTTTCAAACAATCTATGCTTATCCGATTTCCAAGATACCAAGAACTTAATCAAACGACCCACGTTTACATGAAGATCTTTCTCTTCTGCAAACGGGTATGCTTCGATTCTATCGTATCTATGTACAGTAGGAGGATAAACCACAACATACCCACCAATTTCCCACAAAAGCCTCTGTGCCCAATAACCTCTTAACACATCAGACGCCATTGAACTTATTGAAACAGGAAGCATTAAACCCCAAAATGCTGAATAATGGTGCAATGTATTAAAAGAATTCATGGGTATCATTGTTCCTTGAGGAAACGCAACCTTTGGGGCATGCTCATCGAATCGAATATCGAAAGGTTCCAGGTTTGGTTTCCTAGTAAAGTAAAAAACTGAATCAACATCAGGTAAGCCATTAGAAATACCCTGTTGGATAAACTGCTTCCCACCAAACACCTCAGTGTAATACTCTTCATGCTCAATTTCGCCCACATTCTCTAAAGGCAGTCCCCTTGGCCAAACAGACCGTTGACCGAAATGAATATACGGATTCACAATGGTTCTGTTGGGATTCTCATGACTGTATTGCAATATAACCTCTTGCCTAGCACCCTCACCCACTAATTCGACATCAAAATGTTTGCCAATATCATTGTCAATCACTTCCCCCCTATCATCAGCATCAAATATTTTCTTAGCACCATGTTGGATCGCAAACAGATAACCAACATTTTTCCGAACATACGAGTCATAAGGCAAGTAATCTACAATTCTAAACCCTAATTTAGCTTGTTCTTCAAGTGACAAATAAATAACACCTTTAAGATTCCAATCACTTGGAGTCTTGGAGTTTCCCACCGCGAGAACTTGCCATCCTTTGATCTTCAACAGCTTCTTAAAGGAATCCGTCGGGTAGTTGGATACGGAAACAACAATCCATTGCTCTGATCTGAAATTTGAGTAAGGCGTGGTCTTGTCAGCGATGGGTGCAATAGAATTGTAATTGATTTGGGGGAAATGGATGGTCTCCAGTTGTTGAGTTTGCGATTGGAAGCAGAGGAGAGCAGCGGAGTCGCCGACGTTACGGAGGAAGAAGAGAGCGGCGACGGTTGCGATTAGGACGCCAATTGTAACAATTTTGTAAAGATTTTCGTAGAACCAGGTGGAGAAGTCAAGGGATTTGGATGGGGAGAATCGATTTGAGCGAAGGGTGGTAGGAAGTGATGATGATTTGGGGTTTTGGGGTTTGGAAACTCGTTCTTGCTGGACCAACATTTGATCGACTCCAACACCCATACACACTCGGCAAGTGGGAAATGGAGCTCGAAGGAATCAGCAGCGTAGCGTAGGGATAATTGAAAATGGGTACTGTGTTGAAGAAAGTGCAAAAGTGGAAGGAAGAGCAGGTGAGAGCTGTGGAGGGGATGCTGCAATCTCAACCGACAGTTGATTTTGATTTTGATTTGTTACTGAAATTTCTTGAATGTAACTTCAAGTTAACGGCTGCTACTTTGGTGGATTTGGTGACGGTGGGGTCTAAGTCTAACACCATTCATTACGCCAATCAATACGTGGAAATCATTTACTATATATATACAAACATATATTTTATTATTTTATTTTTTTAAAATACCATTAAAATCAAATAGCCAAATACGTTTTAGTAATTTTAATTTTATGAATAAAAGAATTTATTAAAAAAAAAAGATAACATAAAATACAAATCCATCTTGAATTTTTTTTTTGTCAAGAATAGGTAACATAAAATTCTATTTTACCTAGAAATGACATTAAATTCAATTTTTAGGTTAATAAAAGCTAATCAAATATTGTTTTTTTTACAGAAAAATGTATTATAAAATTAAATTTTTTATTTTATAAAATGGTGATTGATACTTTTTTTTTTGTCAGAAACGAATTTTATGTCACTCTTCTTAATCTAAAAATCTTCATTTTACATTTATTGTCAAAATTTATATATTATGTTACCTTTAGTGATAATTTGTCATAAATAAAAATGTTCTTTTATATCTATTGTTTCATCAAGAATAAATAAACATGTCAAAATTTTTAGCATGCTCGTAAGAGATCGACGACAATTAGAATCATAACTAATCATCAAAAAGTAAACTAGTGACACTTATAGACATGACCAATCATGACATATTTGGTATGAAAATGTATAAGGTTGGTTACAATAATAAACATAATTAATTACACCAAAATAGAATTAGATTAAAATAAATAAACCAAAAAATAAATTATTAAGAGTAAGTGTTATGATTTAATTTCTTGTAAGCTCAAGCTATTTGAAGTATAATATGGATTAATAGCTTAGCTTATGGTTTTAACTTCAGAAGAAGAAAAAAAAGTATCGAAAGGTACCTTATGGATTGATAACAAGCAATTGCAACTTATAAAAATCAAGTTTTAATCTTTCATAAGATTCTATAAATTGTATATCAAACATGTCGTTTATATATACAAACCTAGCTCTTCATTTCAAAATATAATTTGTATAGAAAAGCAAATCCGTTTAAATAATTGGGTTATATTTTAATTATAATGAATAGACCCTATCATCTAGAGTCGGACCTTTAAAAAAAACACCACATTTTTGGTAAATAAAATACAATCTTTTGATAAATATTTTTTTTAAAATATCATACTTTGCCCATAAACTTCTATAAAAAGATAAATTATAAATAACAGAAATTAATACCAATTACCCTCATCGAATGCTGAATTTAAAAAGACAGACCGATCATCACTTCGTCAACGACTTGAGAAACTTGTTGAGTAATTACAATTAATTCATGGTGATTAATTTCATCGTCCATGGCCCATCGACAATAGATTCATTAATCATGGCACTCGATTTCGTCATTTGCTAATGTTAAGCATATGTAATTACTTGGAAAGCATTGGGGATTGGCCACTTAATTGCTCAAAAACCTTGGCAGAATGAAGGAGACGATAGCTACTTTCATCGACAAGATGATGAGAATGAGTTTCTAAATATTTTAATTCCTCTCTTTGGACTCATCGGTTTCCTCTTTAATGGCATAGTTGCTTCCAACATTTGTAGGGACGGCAGGAGATGAATGTGAAAAAGATAATTCTTGTATGGTAAAATTTTTAAGTTTTTAAGGTTATTTCTTGGAAAAATTAAACATACTTTAAGCAGTAGTTTGATTATATTGTCTTAAACATTGAATCTGATTGTTTGACATGAATATGTAGTTTTACTAGTTTAGTTTGTATTTTTTATTGAAATATATTTCCATGAATTATTAGGTTGAATGAGTTAGTGTCTGAAAGCTAAGACCGAAATATATATTACATTATCAACGTTACTGGTAATAGACTTGAATTTTGTGTAACAACCCAACTTTTAACTAATTATAAATATAATTCAAATAATGTAATAATATTACATTATTGGTTCGATGATCAGATATTTAGAATTAGTTAAAAGTTGGGTTGTTACATTTTTAGTTTGATTTACCAACTTTTTATTACAAAAAATAACAATATATTTTTTATATTTTTACCAATTACAACAATGTATCAAATTAAAAACCTTAATCATTAATATTTTTTTATGTTTTTATAGAATTCCATAAACACCAAATCATCTCCTAGAATAAACAAGAACAAACTCTAAATTATTCCTATTATGTTTTTGCTCCACGCCAACACCACCCCTTGATCAAACCAAATCCAGTTTACGGTAAATTGATGACTTTCTTATCTTTCTTCATTGTTTGCTAATTGGCCACCACTTCTTTATCTTTATTTATTGATGGTCTCAACTTCATCAATATAGGTTTGTATGTAGGTTTCGATTGGAAAAAGAAAAAAGAAATACAAGAAAATAAATAAATAAATGTGACTGAGTGACTGAGCTCTCGATCCAAAAAAAAATCAATGGTATGTGTTGTTGAGAAAAAGAAAGAAGAAAGAAAATAAATCAAGACAATTTATATGTATTTGTCTTTCTTTTCCTCGCTTCCTTCTTTGATGGAAGAAAAACCACTTTCCAATTTTCTTTAAAAATGGTTAAAGAGCGTAAATATGTTTTTTTGTGACTTTCCTCAACGTTGCTTTTCTTTCTTCCATAAAAATGGTCTCGAAAATACGGTGTAAATTTGGAGTTTTGTGTTTTGTTTCTCCATTCTCCAACCTGGAGAAGTAGTAACGCAGGGTCAGGTTGCATGCTTTGAAATCAGCTGATCTTGAGTCGTTAGGGTAAGGCTGTGCGGAGTACTAAAGCCGCGTGCGGGGCGGCTTCGCCACATCAGCCGAAGCCGGCGGCTACACCACCCCCACCCCCCGGCCCCGCTGAAATCGAACCCCGGCCCGGCTCCAGGTCCCCGCTGCACCCCGCTCCCTTCTCTTGTCTTTTACCTCCAACGGTCATGTGACCGTTTAAAATAAAAAAAAAAAAATTTTATTAGATATTTTTCCCTATAAATATATCTTCACAACACATCCATTTTCACCACCTTCACCATTTTCATCATCTCTTCCACACTCTTTCCCATTTCTTTCAATCTCTATATTTTTTAAAGTCATGGATCGAAACACCGGCAAACAACCCGCCGCAAGTCGAAATCGCGGCAAACAACCGGCTTCTCAATCAAACCCTTCTTTCCGCCCACCGCAAAATTTTACGGATAACTCGGCACCATACGTGCCACACTTTTCACCCCCCAATCCACAATATTACCAACCATCCCCACCCAATCCACAATATTACCAACCATCCCCACCCAATCCACAATATTTCCAACCATCCCCACCCAATCCACAATATTCCCAACAATCCCCACCCAATCCGCAATATTCCTCGCGAGAATTTCACGAGGGTTTCGAACCATTTGCTTATCGGGACCCCGCATCTAGAGACGAGGACGACGAGGAGACGGTACCCGAAACTCAACCCGTCGATTCCGACGATTCCGAGAGGAGACGATTCCGGTAAACACCGCGGCAACCGGGTCTACACGAAAGGGTCCAATGAAAGCGAAAATGTGGACCTCCATGGAAGAAAAGGCTTTGGCGGAAGCCTGGATCGATATTTCCGAAGATCCAACTACCGGAAATAATAAAAAACGTTCAAATTTTTGGGGACGAATCCTCCAAAATTTTGATAACCGAGTTGGTGGAACTAGCCGCACCACCCACCAACTTAATTCAAAGTGGAAAGACATGAACCGCAATTGTACAAAATTTGGCGGCATGTTTAACAACAATGCGATGCAGCGATGGAGCGGGGAAAACGATTACGACGTTTTCACCAACACCCAAGAACAATACAAGGCCCTAAATAAAGGTAAGCCGTTTCCACACCAATCGGCTTGGGAGGTGCTTCGACGTCATCCAAAGTGGAACCCCGTTCCACAAATGGATGATTTTGTTGAGCCGCAAAGGAAGCGGTCCAAAACTTCCGAATCTAACACGATCGGAACACCGTCTTCTGATGCGGCATTTTTAGGTCTTGACATTGACGAAGATGACGAGGGCGACGCGGATCTTGAGCAGCTTGAACGACCACGCCGCAAGGGGAAAAAACCAGCATCAACATCAGTCGATCCAGAGATGCAATCAAAGTTCGAAAGGATTTCATCATGTCACGAGCAAGATCTTGAAGATAAAAGACGTCACCGAGCACGACTTGAAGATTTGAAACGATCAAAACAAGAAAAAGAATTGGAGTTGAAAGAGAAAAAATATAATGCGTACATTGCGTCACTGAGTGAACAACAACACGAACGTGACTTGGAATTTTTCATTCGGCCACACGACCATCTGCAAGGTAACGCTTTGGAAGCCGTATTGGCCCGCAAACAAAGAATTGCGGAGCGTTGGGGATGGCGACTATAATTTTTTTAGATTATGTACTTTTTTTAATTTTTAGTTTCGTAAGTTTTTATTTTTTAGTTTCGTAATTTTATTATGTAATAGTTTTTTAAATATTTATGAAATTAATTATTTTATATTTAATAATTGTTTTCTTAATTAAAATGTTAAAAAAATTAAGAAAGATGGAAATGTTAAGAAAGGTGGATATTTTCTAGTTAGAAAGGTGGGGAAAGGTGGAGAGAGAAAAGCTGATGTGACGCTGACGTGTACAGAAAGATGAGTTTGGGAGAGGTGGGTACTCCCCACACTCTACGGAGCAGAAGAAATGACAAAGTTCCCATCTTCTTCCCAAGTTAAAGGAAAGATTTTTGACAAATTTCCAATCTTGTACCAAAATTAGAGCCCATTCTTTCACTTTTTGATGTCAATTTCTGTCGACGGCGAAGACCAGTTGACCCGCCTAAACACACGGCGGATAATTTGCAATGACTGCGAAAGGCCAGCGACCGTGTGCCTATGTGACTCTATTCCGCCCGAGCCACTCTCCACCAACACACAAATCGTAATCCTCCAGCATCCACACGAACAACGTCACCGACTCGCTACAGTGCCGGTGCTCAATAAATGCCTCAGAAGCTGTCGAACCCTAGTTGGCCGTCGATTACGACGTGGTGACTTGGATCTTCTCGACTCCCTCCATGATGCCGCTGCCAAAGACAAGCCTAATCGATCTCTTCATGCGGCCTTTCTCTTTCCTGGTATATTGTTCATGGATTCTGATAATGCTCTTCTCAGTTAATATAATCATGTTTTGCATCTTATGTGAATGAATTTGTCTCTGTATGATGTCATTCACTTCTCACGAACTATTCAACACAGATTGCTTTAATTCAAATGATATAACTATAATGTTGAAAATGTATGGCAACAATGTAGACCAGAAATTGATACGATATTACGATGCCCGGTTTTAAGAAGTACATATATAGCAGACGATAGCATGACTTCAATATCTGTCATGTCTATAGGATGATAAAGTGTAGGTTATATCTTGGAAACATAATTGGACCGAAAATTATGCATGACACACCTAAGGAGAGATTTAACATGGAAAATCCTCCTAAGGAGGTAAAAGCTCATGCTTATAATCCACTATCAGAAGAAGGTTTCAGTAGATGTTCACTCACTGCCAAATCACAAGCATGCCTACAAGAGTCAATACTCTCTTAAATTATGATAATAATTGAAAGCGAGTTTTTTATGTGCAGTTTATACCAAACAATAAGCGCCCACCAGAAGGATTTGGAACCAACATTGAGCAAAGGCCACTTAAAGCAGAGTGATAGAAACTTTGGTCGCATGTCCTCTTGGGCATGGGGCTACTCCCATAATCCCATTTATAACTATAGAAGTTGTATATAACGAATTACTATGCTTGATTAATTTGCAGAAGCAAAATAATTCAAATTTGATTCATGATTGTCAAATGGAATCACATATGGAAATCACCTGTAGTTCACAACCTATTACCACCACAGTGTGCAGTGAACTCTTAGGGGGCGTTTGACTCACAGAATAGTTTTTGAAGTAATTGGAAATTTCTTATAGTTTTTTTTTGAATTTGGATTAAGAAAACATTGAATAAAATGTGTTTAAATTCCATCGAAATCTATGGTTGAAGGAATCTATTATTCCTAGCTATTTGCAATGAATTTAGATACCTAACATTTCAGACAACCCATGCCCTTATCTAGCCTTAAACACCATTCCATTTTTTTAACCAATCAACTACTACATACTATAAATTAAAATCCAATTCCTTCAAATTCCATTACGCGAGCCAAACGCCCCCTTAGTGTTCTTCCTGGTTTTGTTCTCAACAAATGATGTATTTTTGATTTGCACATCTTCACAATTTTGTGCAGATTTACCATATGGTGGACCATGTCCAACCCATGATCCTGAAACCAACAACAGTTACCGCTTGAGTAGCCTTGGGCTCTTTTTGATTACGTAGAAACTTGGCTTATTTTTAGCCTTTGTAATCGTAATATAATTTCAATAATTATTTCCTTAGTGCAATGGGGCTACTCCCCTTCAGTCTTATCATCAATGTATTTACTAAATCTCTTTTATTTTTAATCAAGATGGGTCACAATAATAGGCTTGAGTTTCAACCAGATGCAAGACATCTTCAAAATTTTGTCTAAAATAAATTTGCATAATCTAACTGAACACCTTTGAGTCTACTTTCTTCTGCATGAGGGTTTCTAGAATTCAGTCAATGAATGCATGACCTGCAATCCTGCTTCACTTACAAGTACAAACCGCTGAGTGCTGACCTGTATCATTTTATAGGTACAGACCTAACTCCTTCAATGGATATTAACCAGTGGAAGTCTTCGTTTGGGGATGTTGATGTAAACAAATTTGTTCTGATTGCTTTTGACGGGACATGGAAGCACGCAAAGGAAATGGTATGTGCTAGCTCTCCATTTTTGTCAACTTTTGCCACTCAGGTATGTTTGACTTATGACGTTAATGTTGAGGGTGGAACAATATACAGCTCCGATTTAATACTTAGGAAGGAACCTTTTGGTGGGTGTATGAGTACAATGGAGGCGATTGCAAGGTGTTTACGAATTATTGAACCAAATGGGGCAGAGATTGAGTCTAGGTTGATCACCGTTTTAAGAACAATGGTCAGTTTTCAAGTTTCTTTTTTGAAACCCACAAAGCCAAGGCCAAAGTTGTTAAAAAAAGGCAAAGAGGATGAGAAGAAGATACATGTGAGAAATTGACTGTTCTATATATACATATCTATAATTCTATACTTAATCTCTGGTTTCAATTGGTCGTTAATGTGTATGTATTTGGGTCTAGTAGTACTGTCATCTGCTTCGGAAAGGTTGATCTGATGTTTCAATCTTTGAGTTGATACAAGTTCAATTCATGAACCATAGTGTAGTGATACGCTTTATGGATCTTGCATCATGTGATCATGCTAATTAATTTGAAGTTGCATAATAAATCCTATTTAATTAATTCTTTTTGACATTCAAATTGATAAGAACCCTCCGTACCTGCCCTCAACCAAAAAAGAAAAACCAAAAATCATGGAAGACGCAGAAAAAACAAGTAAAGGAAAGTAACTGAAGCACATGAGCTGACTTGTGTTCTCCTTTACCTAATTCACAGTTTGAATTATTAAATTGACATTACTGGTTGCAAAATGGTGAGTGCCAGTGGTGACCACTACTTGGCTTTTCTTCATGTGTGGCTAATGTTTGAAACTGCTTCAATGATTACACAGATTCCTTTGTGATTGGATCTGTAGTTGTACAATAGGAAGTTTTATCATGTCTGATGCCTGGATCTATTTCATTCTTGCTACCACACGACTCCCTTTTGTTTATATCATCTTCCTTTTTATTTAATATCTCTAGTAAATAACTGTGATTGAGTAATTGTTGCCCGCTATCCACTCTCTAACATATGTATTTGATAAAGTTTTATGCCAACTAGTACCTTGATCAGTGACCAAACTGTAGAGTATAAGCAATTTGCATACCATATGGCCATATGGGCTTTTGAACATCTAAAGTCCAAGTATTCAATTGAGACTGATTTTACATTATTTCTGGTTGTGTGAACCTTAATTCGTAACAAAACAAAAATGATTTTTTTTTTTTTGTTTTACAATAATTCTTTGCCCAAAAAACTGATTTCATATTGCAAGATTAAAGTGTCATTACCGTTTGCTTGGAGTTCAAATAGATTTTAGTATGGAACTTCACCTTATTGATGGGCACAATAAGTTAGGGCTCACTATCTGCCTTTCGTGTTGTACACGAGGATGCAAATAGCAACATCCTTACGTTGTTCAACCCTACTGGTTTTAGTGCAAAATTTTGTAGTTTGAATTTGACACCAGGAGAATTGCCAAATACAGTTGCAGCGTTGAAATGACAAGGAAGCATCCGCAGGTAACCGATGTTTGATTGTTATTTTCCACTTCAATCAAAAGTTCAATTTTGCATACATACATCATTATCAACATCCTACAGAGGTGGAGAAGCCCATCAGGTAAACAATCCCCACACACGAATTATGCACCATCAGGTAACCTGTCATATGCTATCTAAGATCCTACTTGCAACTGCCCTCTTCAAGAGAAATAATGGCCATACAAACTTCTTTCAAAATCTTGAATCACATTGTAAACATGCTCTAAATTCCATGACTTCATAGAAATTTATAGCCTTTACATTCATATTTGGTAACTGACTCAGAATCTGGTAAATTGCGAAATACAATGAGGCTCCTCCCTAAGAGGAATGAACAAGAAATTACAGTTTGGGGAAAGGAAAATTTAATAGATCACATAATTATCGATCAATGCCCTCGATCTTGTCTTCAACCTCAGAGTACAATTGCCTCAACTTCTCGATGTTGTCGTCTGATGTTTCCCAGTAGCCTCGTCCATTCGCCTCCAAGAATGTCTGCACCAACTTCCTGAATGAGTTGGGGTTTGTGTTCATCAGCCTGTTCAACATCTCCTCATCTTGAATGAAAGTTGTGTTTGCCTCTTCATACACCCAGTTATCCACTTGCCCTGATGTTGCACTCCACCCCACCGTGTTTGTCAGCCGCTTCTCGATCTCACGAACACCCTCATAACCGCTCGACAGCATGCCTTCGTACCATTTTGGGTTCAACAACTTTGTCCTTGCATCAAGACGGACGGTCTCCGAGAGGGTACGTACCTGTGCATTAGCTGTGGTTGTGTCGGCAATGTAGGCATTTGGTTTCTTCCCATCCTTCCGTAGGCTTCCGACGAGGTTAGTGGGGTCTGAATCGAAGTAATGACTCACATCAGTTAGGGAAATCTCAGAGGAGTCGAGGTTTTGGAACGTTGCCTCAGCTGTACTTAAAGCCATCTCAAAGACTTTGCGTTTCTCGCTCATTCCAGCACCAGGAGTGTCACTGTCAAATGCAAACGACTTTCGGCTCAAGTACATGTCTTGAAGCTGCTTCTCATCATTCCATGATGAGTTCTCAACAGCAAGGTTTACATTGGAAGAGTAGGAGCCCGAGGCATTGGAGAAGATACGAGTTGCAGCTTCTCTAACATCAACACCAAGAGTCTCGGCCTGCTCAAGTGCGTGTTTTCTCACGTAGTTTTGCTCCACTGATTCGTCAAGTTCTGCCACCATCTTCACCGCACGGTCCAGGAGGTTCATCTGTGAGAACAAATTGCATTAGAGAAACCTGGAAACAATTGGACAAGTATTGATTGAAAGAAAATCATTGCGTTACCTGATTAATGAAGAGATCCCTAAAGACTCCAGAGCAGTTGACAACGACATCGATTCTAGGCCTTCCGAGCTCTTCTAGACTGACAGGCTCAACCCGGTTCACTCGCCCAAGTGAGTCTGCAACCGGCCTACAACCGATCATCCATAGTACCTGACCCAAGGACTCCCCATAAGTCTTGATATTGTCCGTTCCCCACAAGACCAATGCAACTGTCTCTGGGTACTTCCCTCCGTTATCAGCCTTCTGCCTCTCAAGCAGCCTGTCCACTACGACCATTGCGCTTTGCATTGCTGCTGTTGTGGGGATTGCTTGTGGGTCCAGCGCATGAATATTCTTTCCAGTGGGTAAAACTTTTGGGTTTCGGATCGGGTCTCCTCCTGGACCTGGCTCGACGTACTTACCTTCTAAAGCTTGTTTCAAGCTACCCAACTCGTTGTCAGCTACAACGAGCTTCAAGCACTCACTCAAGAACTGGAACAAAACTCTTAGCTTTTCCCTATCAGCTCTGTAGAACTTGGTTTCAGACAAATACTGAATCCAAGGCTCATTCAGACTGAACCCAAGGATTGAGCTCAATTTACCAGACACTTCAACCACTTGACCCTGGCTGTTGGTGCTCCGCTGCACGAAAGCAGAAACAGCGCCACGAGATGCGTCTGTGATTTGCTTTAGCAACTCCACATCTTTCAATATTCCCTTATCGCTGCCTCTGTAAACATCTTCGATCTCTCTGCCAACTGTCTCTGCAAGTATTGATGGAAGGGAGGAAATCCCTTCTTCTGGGCGGTCCAAGGCTGCAATGTTGACCAAGGTGGCAACAGCTTCCATGGCTGAGGGCGGCTCACCGATAACGTGAAGCCCACATGGCAAGAGTCTGGACTCTATCTCCTTGGAGTAAACCTTTCCTACAACAAGATCACGCTCCTTGCTTGAAAGTTCCACACCTTCTTCTGGGAGGTCCACATCTTTGTCAAGATTGCATTGCTTAGCTGTACTAATGATAGAGCTCACGATCTGTTGACCACGGCCTGTGTCTTTAAGAGACTGATACGATGAAATCAACTCACTGAGCTGCTTCAGACCTTTATAAAGACCAGCATTTTCTGCAGGTGGAGTCAAGTAGCTTATTGTATTCGCATAGCTTCTTCTCTTTGCTATGGTGGCTTCTGAAGGATTATTTGCAGCATAATAGTAGACATTGGGGATGTTCCCTATAAGACTGTCTGGGAAACAAGCATCACTCATCCCAACCTGTTTCCCAGGCATGAACTCTAGGGACCCATGAGTTCCAAAATGAAGAACAGCATCGGCTTTAAAGATTTTCTCTACATAAGAGTAATAAGCTGCAAACCCATGATGTGGACTAGCGGATTTAGAGAAGAGTAGCCTCATGGGATCACCTTCGTACCCAAAAGTGGGCTGGACTCCGATGAACACATTTCCATACCGTTTACCATAAACCAAAAGGTTCTCCCCATCAGAGTTCAAGTTCCCTGGAGGCTTTCCCCAGTTCTCTTCCAAGGCTGTGGCATATGGAGTTAACTGTTGGTATTCTCTAACTCCCATCTTGTAAGCGACGTTGAGATTTGGACTGCTGAATTGAGCTTCTTTGTCATGAAGAATATCTTCAATCATCGCTGCAGAAGTCTCTGGAAGGCCTTCCACATTGTAACCGTCTCTTTTGAGGTCTTGTAGCACAGAGAAAATGGATGCAAACACGTTGAGGTAAGCAGCGGTTCCAACATTGCCTTTGTCTGGTGGGAAGCTAAACACGGTAATCGCCACCCTCTTCTCAGTCTGCAAGTTTGATCCCATATTTTACGATAGCTTCCTCCATTTCTTTACAATAGATAATTTACCCAACTTGATTCTTAGTTTTTTTTTTTTTGAAGTTCTCTATTATTAGAAAAAATCATCATATGTAAGAGGCAAAGTACCTTTGTTTTTCTCTTCAAGTCTGCCCATCTGATTGCTCTTGTGCACAGCTGCTCTACCCTTTTGTGAAGTGCATGTGATTTCCCTGAACATTAAATTTAAGCTTCTTGTATTCCATCATGTACGTTTGGCGTTCTTTTTACAAAGCATACAGTATCTACTTCGACTTTTACAATAATATAGCTTTAGGATTGTGTTAGGTTACCTGTCCTTGGATCTCGTCCGGAGAATACAATAGGCTCCATTCCTCCATCGAGCTCCGGAAGAGCAACCTGCAAAGCAACCTGAATTGGATGAAGCCCCAAAGTGCTGTTTAGCCACTCTTCGGTTGTCTGGAACACCAGAGGCAGTGCAACAATGTATGGTACATCGAGCTTCATCAGCGCTTCCACTGCCCTTGGATGATCTTGCTTTGCTGGCCCTCCCACGAGCGCAAACCCAGTCAGCGATACCACAGAATTCACAAATGGCTTCTTTGTGATTGGGTCCACCAAGTACTTCTCAATAGGACCTGAAAAGTCAAGCCCACCTGCAAAAATCGGGATCACCTTAGCCCCCTTGGCCTCCAATTCCATGATCACAGCAACGTAATGACTATCGTCTCCAGTCACGATATGACTCCTTTGCAAAACCAATCCGACAACTGGAGCATTGGGACTCTTCAGCTTCTCATTGGTATCCCTCCTTGTATCATACCAATTCAAATACTCTTTCACATCATCATACATACAAGAAGCTAAAGGATGCCAGATCCCGCTATCCAAAAACACAACCGGATCCGAGTATGCAATCTTCATCCCTTTCAAAGCTGGAACGTAAGAACCCGATATCATCTTCACAAAATTAACCAAATTATCAGGAGACCCACCAAGCCAAAACTGCAGACTCAGAATATAAAGCCTAGCATCTTGAGCCTTGTCACTAGGCAGATACTTCAAAACTTTTGGCAAAGTCCTGACCAACTTCAACATCTGATCAGAAAAGCCAGCAGAGGACTTCTTCTTGTTCTTGAAAAGCTGGAAAAAGGGGCTTTTAGACTGACCAAGTTGAGACATGCTAAAGGATCCCAATTTGTTCAATCTCATGACTTCAGGCATTGAGGGGAACACCAACACTGCATCCATTCTGTCCCTCTGTTTCTCGACTGCAGCCTTGACTTTCAAAGCCAATTCTTCCACAAAAATCAAAGACCCAATGAAGATATTTGCATCTTCAAGGTCTAAACAGAAGCTCTTGTAATTGTTTTCATCTCTAAGCTCTTCAACCAAATACCCCACAACTTCATATGAAGCAAATTTGTTGCTACTGTTTAGAGTCTTGATAGCAGCAGAGAGTGAGGATTGGTACTGGGCTTCTAACACAACATACACAATCTTAACAGTGGGGAGACCTTGTTTGTTTTCTGGTACGATTCTACGAACTTCTTGGGTGGTTTGGGTGAAAAGGCCATTGCCAACAACAGCACATTTCACACCCAAACTGGGTGGTGTTCTTGAATGTGATGATTTCTTAGGGAGAAAGGAGTGGAGAAAGTAGTGTTTTTTAGACAAGTTATCAACTTTGGTTGTGGGTAATCTAAATGGTGTAGAAACCAAAGATGCCATCTATACGTAGCAAATCTCTATGTTAAATAAAGAAAATCTATTGTATTTTACTTGAAAATCAGAGAAATTAGAGAAGGGTTTGTGTGAAATTTACCTGTATATGGCATTGGCAGTAGGATTGTTCTTGTTCGTGTGCCCTTCTCTCTGTTTTTGTTGAAGTTTATATATATATATATATATATATATATATATATTCAATTGAAAATGAAAAATCAGAGTTGTAGAGTTAATGGTGTGAGAAAAAGACACGTAGGATCAGGAAAAGAGGGGGGGGGGGTGATGCATGTCAGAGTTGTATAGAGAAGAGAGAGAGAGAGAGGAGAGAGAGAGAGAGAGAGAGAGAGAGAGAGAGAGAGAGAGAGAGAGGTCTATCTGAGAAAGGGTTATGATGATGAAATTTGGTGGGTTTTGATTGGTTGATTGGGATCCTCAAAATCAAGGTTACGAGGAAGATAGTGAGAGGGAGTGAAAGGTTATACGTCATCCCTGTTTCTACCGCCAGATTTTTTCAATTAACTAACAAAACGATTTAGAGCATTCATTTTTAATGTGTTTTTTTTTTATTTTTCAAAAAAGACAAGCTACGTTACTTGTATATATAATTGCTATTTTTTAGTAGTTTCTTAACAAGCTTTTATTTACACATACTAAAAGCAAAGTTATATTTCATCATCAATTTAAGCTATTTAAATCATTAAAAAAAACTTTAGTTAACTTTGTTTTTATAATGTGTATGGGTTTGCACAATTTAATAAAAAAAAAACAAATGTAATTTAGTCGGACACATCTACGTTAATAATAATAAAATCAATAAAATTAATGACGTTATGTTAATATATACGATTTGTCATAAAAGATTGGACAAAACTCACAAAAGTGTGAACGCATACTTTTTATCTTTGTCATAAAGAATTCTTTCTATACAACAAGAAACTAGTAATTTTCTGCGTTTGGTGTGGAGCTTCAGCTTTTGATTTTTGAAAGCCCAAGCTTAAAACCTCCGTTTGGTTGATATGAGCTTAAGCTTTTGATTCATATTTGAAAGCTCTCAAATGAGAAGTTACTTAAATTAGCTTTCAACACGAGCTTAAAATTTTGGTCAAACAAAATTACTTTTTTACCTTCTAAATAATTATAAACTACAAATTTTAATTAATATCAAAGTCTTTTTTATGTCATTTAATACTAAAAGCTACAGCTAGAGTTATTTTACCAAACACATTTATAAAAATAAAAAAACAACAGCTTCTAAAAGCTCCAGCTCACAGCTCTAGCTAGTAGTGTCATCTGAAAATCTCAATTTGAGATAATTCATGATGAAATTACAAAAAATCTTCATTTTTGCATGTGTTCCTCATGGGACCAGGTATCATCCATTTGCACCATTGATCCAGATGACGTAGGCTTACTTGGTTAGATCTTTGCTAAGATTTACCAATATTTTTCTAAAAAAATTATAATGAGGTAAATATGTTTTTTTTTTCAGAATATTATGTCACTTATTTTCGTATACATACATACATATATATATCCGGTTAATTGCTTCTAAAGCAGTGATTTAGTTAGAAAAAAAAAACTATTTTGTTTGGGATTTCTTATTGGATACAAAAGAACTAATCACCTATATATGTATTAACTCATACGTTATAAAGTCATCACAAACTTACATAATTATGTTTACATCGGAAGTTTTATATAGAAGGCGTAAGCACTATTTACCAAAATTAATGAGGAGAATGTGGCGTTCCCCTAACATTGTATGACTTGTATCGTTGATGGATGCGAGCGGAAGAGAAGCTCAATGTATGTTCGTAAATGTTATAGAAAAAATTGTAATAGAAGTTGATATGGTACAATCAAAAGAAAAACAAGTGTGATTGATGAAAATCATTTTGGAGTGTGTTTGCAAATGATAATCAACTAAGTTACTGATTTCAACCATGACATGAGTTTATTCTAGGGGTGAGCAACGGGTACCATTTCTCGAACCCGAACCGGTACCGGTACCGACCGATACCGAATTAATATATTCGGTTCGGTATTCGGTTTTTAAATTAGCTAAAATTCGGTATTCGGTACTTTCGGTTCGCTATTCGGTTCTTAAATTAGCTAAAATTCGGTATTCGGAACCGAACCGGCACCATATAAAATTATACGGTTCGGTATTCGGTTCTTCCAAAACTAATAATTCGGTTTCGGTATTTTCGGGATCGGTACCGGTTCGGTTCGGTACGGTACCGAGCTCACCCCTAGTTTATTCAATGATTTTAACAAGTTCATTTGGATTGTCGGTGACATGTAGATGTACAAAAACCAGATTCAACCCGATCCAGTTATTTCGTCAAAACCGGTTTTGGATCCAATAAAATTTAACCTATGTAACCAGTTTACGATTTTTCAAAAACCGGATTCGAAAAAAAATCGGATATTCTTAAAAATTCAGATTATGTTTTTTTGGGCTGGGCTTCATTTTTTACTTTTTTTTTGGGCTTGAGTCTTGACTTTTCTTTCTTTTCTAGGCTCGAGTTTTCTTTTTATTTGGGCTTAATATCTAACAATATTACAAATATTTCTTTTATTTTACAAACATCATATTTCTTATAATTAAATATTATAATTATGAGTTAACATAATATTATAAATACATAATTCTTTGATTATAAACACATAAAAATTTAAAATTACTAAAATTCTTACTAAAATTCAAATTACGACAACTAAAATTCAAATTACAATAACTAAAAATTCAAATTACGACAACTAATATAGAGTTAACTTTTTCAATATTCGTTTTTTGAGTACTCTTATAATTATTCGTCTGCGTTTAGGTATTCTGGTTCACAACTTTCGTCATCTTTGTAATCTTCTTTGTTTGGAGGTGATATTCAAGTTCGACTTCTTTGTTGTGTATATTTGCTTTCAAGTCGACGTCAATTGCTCTTCGAGGGTCGATATATTTTGTTCCGAGCCACTCCATTCAAATAATCTTTCAAACAAATGCAACATTTTACCGATTCGGGACTTAGTCTCGACCTCCGTGCGATATAACCTTGCTACTAACAGAAAAAGCAGATTACGAAGATTGGACGGTTACTAAATCACAAGTCATGGCGGCTAGAACCGGAAAAATCAGTTTTTCTTTCCACAAAGTCAAAATATCAAAGTTTTCAAAATCTTCATACTTCATTTTCGACATAAAACCACTTGATATATAGTTTTCTAACTCGCTACTCGGGTGGAAGTACGTGTTCATTTGATTGAGAATTTAAAACTGTGTTAAAAAATGATATTCTATTTCCACCTCTACTGGACGATTCTCCTATTCTTATTTGTTCGTGTATTACACTACTGGCATTGTATTCTCATAAATAAATATCAAATAACTCTTGAAAACATTTGTTAAAATAGTTACTTGGTTTTGGATAAAATTTGGGTTATCTTCATCTTCATGTAAACCAAAAGCAGATGCAATATCTCTAATTAATGTTTTCATGTCACCAACATATATCATGGTGCTTAAAGCGACCACAAGTAAAAAAGGATGGTATTTTCTTAAAATACTTTAAAATTTTTATTTTTATTGCGTTGTCAATATTTTGGAAATTTTCACTCTCAAATTCAAAATTTAGAAGCCAATAAATAAATTTGATTTAGTTACAAATGACTAGTCCGGTAATAAACACCGGATAAATAAATTGTTTTTCTTTAAAACCTTTAACAAATTGGTTTCGTAATAATTTTTCAATCCGAACTCGCATAAATATTTGAGACACGACCCTTCTTGTATAGGCGATTGTGAAACAATTGCAACGTTTCTCTTCGCCTTAACGTGGAGCGCGTCATCATCCACGTCGAGTTCTAACGAGTTGGACAATCTAAATTGGCACCAAAAATTTTTTATTGACCGATTTACAATAACGTTTATAAGCATTTTGTCTTTTGTTGTTGTAAAAAAGAACCGATTTTATCATCGCTTATATTGTATTCTAATCGATTCAATCACCTCCACCCCGGCTTGCACGGATAATTTATAATGTGTGCAACGCAACAGGTTTGAAAAAAATATGTATCTAAAATAGGTGATAATAATTTTAATCTCAAATCCGCGTTTGTATTATTCGACGAATTATCAAAAAAATAATAAAAGCTTTGTTTTCTAATTGATAAAGAAAAATCACCATTAAATATCAGGATCAAAAGATATATATAATGATATATTTGTATTATAATATATTATACATTTGCCAAGTTTAATAATTTGTTTTTATATAATTAAAATAGCTAAAAACTGATTAACAACAAATTCAATCTATGCAACAAATTCTAACAACCAAGTAAAATAGATATAATTATTGACAATAAATTAACTTTAGTGAACAGTGAAGACTGATGGAACTTTTTGAGCTTTGCCGGGTCCCAATTTCAAGATTCAACCCCACCACCGGTTGAGTCCCAACTTCCATTTTGATTTTGACGCCAAGAATTTCAGATGATTAATTTTCTTCTTCTTAAAGGCGTTCCAGGTGCATTTGGGCAATTCTAATTGAAAAATAAAGAAAACAATGGAGACAGGAAAGGGGAAAATTGTAACGAAAAGGAAGCATCCGCTGGTGCCATTGTCACCCGATCTTTGCCATAATCACCACCTTTTTTGATTTGTTTTTCTATTCGGCCCTGCATGCCTCCCCCTTTTCTATCTACATGTTCCAATCTCCATTTGCATTTACAACTTCAATACATTTTCATTCTTATATCAAATTCCTAGAAAGTTGGAAATAAATTCACCAATTCCAACTTCTGATTTGCGCCTTGTAATCCTTTTGGTGTGGGAAATTATCGGGGGTGTTACCCAGGTACGTTTTCTTTTTCATCATTTCCAATTATTTATATGGGTTTTCGTCGTCAGATTTCTTTCGATACATTTTCCCTCTGATTTATATTTGAATGTGATGATCTTTTCCAAAATTTTGGGAGGAGGGGAATGAATTATGTTGTTTGTATGGCGGTTGACTCTGGTTGTATTGATCTTATGATGACGACACCTAACACCTTGGTTCTAATTTAGAGTTTTAATCATTTGTTGGATTTTGTTGAAGGTGATAGATATAAAGAACTTAACAATCGACCTTTGTTTTCAGGAGAATGTAGTCAGAAAGCTCTATTTGGTAGCCATATAAATTAATATATTTCTTATGATTTCGGATGGATGTTATTATCCCGGTGCGAATAGAAGCAGGAAAATTTGTTGTTTTGGTTGAAGAGCTGTGGAGAGGCATAATAAGAAAGCAAGTGATTGGTGTTGTAAACAATACCATAATCGGTGACAAGAAAATGCAGATAGACATGGATGCCAACACGCTCCATATAGCATTTTCTGAATTTTTGCGGTATTTGGAAGACACTTTTAAATGGAAGGACTCATATTTGTTCTATATGATGTGGTGATTGGTAGGGTTCAACATTTTGAATAGATTTTGGGGAATAACAATAATTTCAACAATATACTTAGGGAAAATATAACTTTAGCAGCATAAACACAATTATGAAAAGTTTCCAAAACAAAGTATTTATAAGAATCGTACGTGGTTCCAAAGGGTCCACTCTCAATCCAACTGGACTTAAGAACTGAGATGAATTTCTCATGAGGGTCTGAAAACATAAAAAAAAAGGTTTAATTCAGATTTAAAATAGTTAGAACTTAGATAGAGTGTATATACAATCTGCAAAACATAGTGCTTGCATATGCATGCCTTGAACACTTTCTCTTCGCAGCATTTGACTTATTAGTTATTGACAATTCTTGCCATCGTAAATTGCTTTCAGAAAAATTTACAATGACTTGTTATTTGGAACTGCAGGGATTTCTGCACCATGTCTGTAAAAGTTGTGGAGCCTGCATTTCAGGGAGTTGGTCAAAAAGTGTATCCTTAATGTATGCATGCATGGTTCAGTTGAGGGAAGAAAATGATTTCTCGATGAGATAAACTTGGTAATTGTGATTAATGATTGTGATAATAATCAAGATACAAGAGAGAATATATAGACAAAATATTTACACATTGCAACCTCCTAATATAAACTAATTACTAACTGACTAATATTCCCCCGCAAGCTAAAGCCGGGAAGCGACTTGTAGCTTGGACCGTAGACTTTGGAATCGTTGGGAACATAGAGGTTTAGTAAATATATCAGCGATCTGATCATTAGTGGAGATGAACTGAACGAGGAGTTTCTTGGCAGCCACTTTTTCTCTGACAAAATGGAAGTCCACTTCGACGTGCTTTGTACGGGCATGAAAAACAGGATTCGCAGACAGGTAAATGGCTCCTATATTGTCACACCATAAAACCGGAGTTGTAGCCATGGGAATCTGAAGTTCTCGTAAGAGGGCTTCAAGCCAGGTGATCTCAGCGACTGTATCAGCTAAGGCTTTGTACTCGGATTCAGTGGATGATCGAGAGACAGTCCTTTGTTTCCTGGAAGACCATGAAATTAGGTTTGAACCAAGATAGATAGCGTATCCCCCGGTGGATCGGCGGTCATCTGGGCAACCAGCCCAATCGGCATCCGAGAAGGCAGTCATGGAAGGAGAATGAGCACACGGATAGGCATGTAATGTGGAGCCAGAGTCATGCTTAAGTAGAAGACCATAATCATCAGTGCCCCGTAAGTACCTGAGAATGCGTTTGACAGCCGACCAATGATTTTGCGTAGGGGAGTGCATGAACTGGCAAACCTTGTTGACTGCATAAGAGATATCCGGTCGAGACAAAGTAGCATACTGTAAGGCACCAACCACTTGGCGATATCAGGTTGTTGGTAAGAAGAAAAGGCTGAAGCATAGACTTCCAAAAACCATAATTAGTGGGAGATAGGGTAAAAGCAAACTTATGAGAATTGTGAGATGTCTTCTCGGCTGGAGTGAAAGCAATTATAGAGGCCATTGAAGCTGCTGATCGGTGCAGTTGGTGCAGAAGCAGGGCTGTTGATTGTTGGAGAAACAGGGCTATTGATCGGTGCAGTGGGTGACAAAAGCAGGGCTGCAGAGGCGGCGCTCCTGTGAGGGCTGGTGGAGGGCAGCGCTAAGCAGCAGAAAGGCAGGGATGCGGCTGAGGGTGGTGCTGGTGCTGGGCGGCGCACTGTGGTGGCTGGAAGTAGGGTTGTGGGCGGCTGCTGTGGTGGCCGGAATTAGGGTTTAGGGTTGACGGCTGTTATTGTGACAGCCTAGAATTTCTAGGTTTAGTGGCTCTGATACCAAGATAAACTTGGTAATTGTGATTAATGATTGTGATAATAATCAAGATACAAGAGAGAATATATAGACAAAATATTTACACATTGCAACCTCCTAATATAAACTAATTACTAACTGACTAATACGATGTATGCATGTATGGTTCTATTCCTTTTGTTGTGTAGGGAATTTCCTTAACTCCTTGTAGAGGGATCGAAATATGGAGAATCGAGAATTCTCAACCAGTACCTTTGCCAACAACTGATTATGGTAGATTTTACTATGGTGATTCATACGTCATCTTGAAGGTGTTTAGACCTATAATAAGAACTCCTTTTGTGCTCTCTGCTTATATCTTAACTGGGTTAATCATATTTGTACAAATTATGTATTCACAGACTTCTGGGAAGGCAGGTGCATATACACATGATATACACTTTTGGTTGGGCAAAGATACTAGCCAGGTACCGTCTCCTATTTGTTTGTGTGTTAATGCATGTTTTCTTAAAAATTTATTTTGTATGTATATATGTAATATTTAGTTCCTTATATGGCCTCAATTCTTGATGTGTATTAGGATGAAGCTGGAACAGCAACCATAAAAGCTGTTGAGCTCGATGCAATTCTTGGTGGCCGTGCAGTACAGTATCGAGAACTACAAGGTCGTGAATCTATTAGATTTTTGTCATACTTTAAACCATGTATATTGCCACTTGAGGGAGGTTTTGCATCTGAAGTCAAGCCAACTGATGAAGAGGCGACTGAAACACGATTGTACACGTGTAAAGGAAAACGAGTTGTCAGATTGAAGCAGGTTTTGGTTTCCACACATAATTCGAACATGTTTGAGTTCGATAGTTATTTCATCTCTGAATATGAATATATTTTTCCGCGTATTTAGGTCCCTTTTGCTCGATCCCAGCTGAATCATGATGAAATCTTCATCTTGGACACTAAAGATAAAATCTTTATGTTCAATGGTGCAAATTCCACTGTTCAAGAAAGGTCCAAAGCATTGGAGGTTGTTCAGCTTTTAAAGGAAAAATGTCACCAAGGGACGTGCAATGTTGCAATTGTTGGTAGGGCATATGTTAGTCACATTCATTCCCTCCCATGTTCATTTATCTGTATTGTGATTAAGTATCTTTAATCAGTTTTTTTTTTCTTGAAAATTAACCAGCTCCTTAAAGAATATCTTTTGGGTTTTAAGCAAAATCATATCTTATTGTTCTTAACAAACATTTTTTAATTAGTATCTTGATTATAGCTTCTTTTCTTTGAAAAAGAATGAGATGCAACATATGTATAATTTATGAGTATCCCCTACTTGGTCTCTTTTATTGTTGAGCATAATAATTCACTTCTCATGCATATCTTGATTCTCTTTGTTATTTGATGCCACCTCTGATTTTCATTTTCTCAACATGTTTCAGATGATGGAAAGCTACAAGCTGAGGGGCAAACAGGTGAATTCTGGGCTCTTTTTGGCGGGTTTGCTCCTATCGGAAAGAAGCTACCAAGTGAAGATGATATAATTCTAGAGCGGATTCCTCCCAAACTTTATTGGTATGATTTCACCATTCAGTTCCTTGTTATGTTTAATTCATCAATCATGATAAAACTGACACGGTTCTTTTTCTGCCTTACAAGATCATTTAGTTATGTCTCTTATGAACCATGAATTTTGCAGCATTGCTCGAGGTCAACAACTTCAGGACGTTGGCGGGGAACTTTCAAAATCCTTATTACATACCAATAAATGTTATCTATTATACTGTGGCACAGAGGTGTTTATTTGGGTTGGTCGAGCAACACAACTGGATGATAAAAAATGTGCCATGCATGCCGCTGAGGTACGCTTCGAATCTAATATCTTCATCTGATGTATTGGTAATTGATTCTTCCTTCTAATCATACATAGGATTTCATTGCTGAGCAAAATTTGCCAAAGTCGATTCCTGTAATCCGACTCATTCAAGGTCACGAGACAAATTCATTTAAATCCAACTTCGTGTCTTGGCCATCAGCATCAGCAGCCCCTGCTCCTGAGGAGGGTAGGGGGAAAGTAGCAGGTATAAAGTTTACTCTGTCTTAATTGTTACCATATCAACAGATTTTCATGATCGATCAGGTACGAATTATGTTTCTATATTTTTAATTACCAGCTCTGCTGAAGCAACAAGGTGGTGGTATCAAAGGGCCAACAAAAAGTGCTCCTGTAGAGGAGGATATTCCACCGTTGCTTGGGGAAAATGGAAAGATTGAGGTTTCATCATAAACTTCTTGATGCAGTAGTTTTGGTGTCCACAGATTAAATATTTTTGTCCTTTTAGGTATGGAGTATTGATGGCGAAGCTAAGACGCCAGTACCCAAGGAGGATATCGGCAAATTTTACAGTGGAGATTGCTATATCTGCCTCTACTCCTACCATTCTAATGAAAAGAAAGAAGATCATTATCTGTGCTGTTGGATTGGGAAGGATAGCATCCAGGTAAAGTAGAACAATATTTGCTATATAAACAGAAATTTTATACTGAGATTGCTATACCGTAAATCATTTGACTGGTTTTCCTTCTGTCTTAAGCGTTGCATTCTATATATTCGAGATGACTTGTCAAGTTCTCTGACTTCAGGAGGACCAAAAAATGGCTTCTCAGCTGGCTACATCAATGTTCAACTCTCTGAAATGCAAACCAGTGCAGGTACCATACTTATTTTTTACTTGTTGCACTGCTAATTACAACCTTATTTTTAAGGCATTACTATTTTCTCCCTGCAGGGTCGAGTATATCAAGGAAAAGAGCCCCCACAATTTGTTGCCATCTTTCAACCCATGGTTGTTCTCAAGGTACTTTAGTAATTCATTTAACTTTGATGGTATTTCAAATGTTTGTCAATTAATTGATGTCTAACAATGGACAATATTTCCTTTTACTAGGGTGGATTGAGCTCTAGCTACAAAAGCTACATTGCAGACAAAGGATTGAACGATGACACCTACAGTCCGGATACAGCTGCACTCATTGAAATATCAGGAACTTCATTGCATAATAATAAAGCTCTTCAAGCAGATGTGGTATGATCTATGAATTTCTTCCAATTTGAAGTTACTAATTTGTTTCTTGTCATCATAGTTCACTTTACGTATTTGAACTTTTTGTTTCATACTGATGGCGTGTAGTCAACAGCTTAAGGATGTTGGTGATTGCAGAAAGAAACATGAATATTTAACTACAAATTTTGAGAGTACCTTTATTTCTAGTTTGGTGGCAACACAAATGAAACCATTTTTTTGTGTATCATGTGACTTTTTAAGGATCTTATTTGACTGGGACCTGATAATGTTCATACTCATTTAGGCCGCGTCATCATTGAATTCGTACGGGTGCTTTATTCTACAATCTGGATCATCTGTTTGCACCTGGTATGGAAACCAGAGTACTGTTGAGCAGCAGCAATTAGCAGCAAAAGTTGTTGAACTTTTAAAGGTATGCTTTTAAAATACAGTGATACTAACTTTTGTACTTTTTGTAGGTTCATTTATCAGGCGTGGCATGTATTAGGCCATTAGGGTACACTTATTTATTGTGTAGTGGATAGTATATGTTCGGGGCATGAAACACTGTTTATTTTTTACCTTCTAATCATTGATAGTTTATTTAAAATCTTTATTCTTACCTTCAGTCTGGTGTACCCGTAAAATTCGCTAAAGAGGGAAAAGAGAGCTTAGCATTCTGGCTTGCACTTGGAGGCAAACGAGGCTACACCAGTAACAAAGTAGTTCATGAAGTTGTCAGAGAACCCCACTTGTTTGCAATCTCATCCACTAAAGGTTTCAAAAGCATAGACCATGAAATTTCTACATGTTCATTTATCGGTTATCATCATTGATGATTATGCCAGCTAACTTGTTTCCTGATCTTATTTGCTGGTTAACTTATCCACAGGAAAGTTTGAGGTGAGTTCATATTATTTGTAGCATGGTCCACCCGATAATTTTCCTGATGAATGTCTAAAATTATATTTTAAATCTGTGACAGATTGAAGAGGTTTACAATTTTGAACAAGATGATTTGTTGACAGAGGATGTGATGATTTTAGATACACATGCTGAGGTGATTGTTTGGGTTGGTCAGTCTGTAGATCTTAAGGACAAACAAAATGCCTTTGAAATTGGGCAGGTACTAGTTTACTAATAATTTATATATGCTTTTCTGGAAAGATGTATATTATTACATGGTATATGTTTTTAAATAAGTTGATTTCAGAAATACATAGACTGGGCTGCTTCTGTGGAAGGCTTGTCCCCATATGTGCCGTTATATAGAGTAGCAGAGGGAAGCGAACCTTGCTTCTTCACAACTTATTTCTCATGGGATCCTGCAAAAGCGACTGTATGTACCTCTTTACTATTATCTTCAAATACGTGTATATTTTAGCGGATACAATTGACGCATCAAAGGAAGTCTCTTAGTTAATTTTACATGAACAAAATGATCAGCAAACAAAAAGCCTTTTTGTTTCTTATCACAGCATTCCATGTATCTCGTTTTCGGTGATGTTTAGAAACTTTCTTCAATGTATAAGTTGATTGTATCTTCTTCTTCTCCTCTCTATTTCTCTGTGTATGTGGAACTAGGTTCAGGGAAACTCATTCAAAAAGAAGGCTGTGCAACTCTTTGGCCCAGGCTGTGCAGTGGAGGTATTTGTAGTATAAAACAACTACTATGAAATCACAATTTAAGTGTTTTTATTGCTTAGATTATCTTAATGAGGCCCATTAATTTCTTATCCTATTGCAGAGCCAAACTAATAAACCCCAGGCAAATAAAGGTGGAGCGACCCAGAGAGCATCAGCCATGGCAGCTTTGAACAATGCTTTTAAATCATCGTCTGCTAGTAAAACTCCTGCTCCTCCTAGAATGCCAACTCGAGGGTCACAGAGAGCAGCGGCAGTCGCTGCCTTATCCACTGTCCTTACTGCTGAAAAGAAGGGAGGACCAACTCCACCTGAATCCCCTCGTATGCATCACAGAAGAAATTCATCATCAGAATCCGTTTCACCTGGTATTAGTGGCAAAGCCAAGATTTTTGACCAGGGTATGCATTCCCACAGCAAAAAGTTTTCAAGAAAATACTGAAATTATGTTTCTCGTCCCATTTTTTCTATCTTGTTTCTACTAATACATAGCATAGTTAGTAGTTCCTATGTTAAACTGATACGAGTCAACAATACTTAAAGGTGTTTTGGGTAATTATTTTATTGTTTAGGGGTGGGGAGTAGCATTATTAATTTAGATAAGGATGCTATTAGTTATTTCAGATAAAGATAGTGTGGAATTTGCAGGAGATAAGGTTAACAATAAGTAGAGAGAATCGAAAAGAAAGTAAATGAAGACAAGTTATTAGTTAAGAGACTTGAATTGTATATATAAATTCTCTATGAATTCTCAAGTTGTATCAATGTATAGGTTAAAATTCAATTCTTTCATTTCTCTAGCAATGATGGAGAATTAAGTAGATACTAAAATTAGGGAAAGAGAATTACAACAACCATATGGTTATTTTCAAATTTTATGGTCTAAAAAGCCATTGATTTTACCCTCATTTTCTTTTCTCCTCGATTCTTTCTGCCAAACACAACCTAAGTATATCAGTAGATTCATGGTATGAGTCGATTTTATCGGTAGATTGACATAGGGTAGCAATAAATATGGATCAAAGGGGGATGTTTAGGATGTGCAGAAATTTAATCAAGTCTTTGGAGTTCTGAAAGAGCCTACATCTCGAATCGTAGGAATCTTTTGTAAGTCATTTGACTTGTTTTGCCGTGTTAATTAATATATCAGTTTGATACGTATCATAAACATATAGCTTTTTTTTCTTTCTTAGAACTTTTGTCGATTAATAGATGAAGGGATCTAAAACTTAATATTATCATAATGACAAACCATGGTTCCGTGCAGCTCCAGTGAAGAGTGAAGAACCCTCTCACGAATTAGACGATAATGAAGGTTCTGAAGTTACAAGTGAGATATCTGAGCCGATTCTAGTAGCCAACGAAGAGGACTCATCAACAAAAGAAACAACACATGAGGATGAAAAGGGTTGTGTAGACATTCACGGCACATACAGTTATGAACAACTCAGGTCAAAATCAAGCAACCCAGTTACTGGAATCGATTTCAAGAAGAGAGAGGTAATTTTGGTTGATCACAGACTTTTAATTGTTTTTGGATCCTTTCTGTTTTAGTGTAAAATGGACGGGTCAGACGGGTTGGATAACAGGTGGTGACACAGTTTTAATACGAGTTATATATTTTTCGTATATTATGATATTCCAGACTTATCTCTCCCCTGAAGAATTTGAGGCCATATTTGAAATGACGAAGGAGGCATTCTATGAGTTACCAAGATGGAAGCAAAATCAGCATAAGAAGAAAGTTGATCTCTTCTAGCATCTGAGTCTTCCAAAATAAATGGTACCCTTTTATCACATCTATTCTTTCAATTCCTTGTTGATTTAGACCTCATTTTGCCATTGTGTTAATGAGCATGCATGGGAGTTAGTAAGCGTTTTGTAAATAGTGAATTTTTTTGGATCCCTCTTCCACTACATTTGCGATTCGTGATTCGTGATGGTAAAGTTTCTTGAAGAAACCGCAACCAGTTCATTCTTTTGATTTGCTTGCTATGCAATTTAGCTCGAGTTATGGTTGAGTCCCCCATCATGTACTGGTAATAATATTTTGATGGTATTGGTGTATGTATATTGCATTCTTATTTGAATTCGAATACTATGGTTATGCTAGTGATCTTTGTCCATTCTAATGATATATATATAGGGGTGGGATCAATGGAGAACCCATATGCATCGAAAAACTGGAGAACCACTTTATAGTTATTGGATCAGGTGATGCATAATGCAAAAATCTTAATGCATCACACAGGAAGTCGATGCATCACGCGAGATTTTGATGTAGAAATAATGATGCTTCACGCGGAAATTGTGATGCATTTGTGGTGGTGCATGCGGAGGTTCCTTTATGCATGGAGGTTCTCCGTTGAACCCCTTTACACACATATATATGATCATCCTCATAAAAGGCAAAGACTCCAATAATAGGTTCTATAAGTATGTTGTGTTTAATAAATAGGGCTTTTATCATTTTGGCCTACAAGGGAAAAAAAGGAATAAAGAAAGTGAAAGAATAAAGAGAAAAATGGAAACACGGTGTGAGAGAGAAATCCACAAACAAATCTTTCTTTAATTCAACTTTTATTAGGGATTTTTAAAATTGACAATTTATATATTATCAATGTCCTTGGTTGGCAAACTAATTTATTTAATTTTGCCATACATAGTTATGTATCTTTACAACATTATACAATGCTGTTTTTTTATCAATGATGTTTTCTTCATTATGTTTTATACTTGAATTGTTTTTTTTCTCAATCAGTTGATTAAATAATAAATATGTCTAAAGTGATTTAAATTTAGAAAGAAAGAAAACACCGGTGTCCAAAAATAAACTTATGTATCACATGATTTTGTAAGTTCCAAAATTGGGGTGAAATATATATAATTTAATAGAAAAAAGGTCTCATTATTGTGTGTGTGTGTATATCTGTGTGTATGTGTATGCATGCATGTATGTGTGTATATAGGGGTGGGTTCAATGGAGATTCTTTATGCATCGAAAAACCTTTAAAAACCCACAATGCATCGCTAAAAAAATCGTAATGCATCACGTGGAAGTCGATGCATCAAGCTGGAATCCAAATGTGCCAGAATTTATAGTGGAAAAGTAAATATGAAAAAATGGCCAAACGATAGAGGAATTGCTTATAAGCCACATATTGAGGAGTAGTGCGCCACGTGATGTGGAATCAGTTTGTGTGTTTTGGGAGGCATTTGCATCCAATTCCTCCACAAATTAAAGTCCACCATAATATCTATATATCCTATCCCAACTTCAACGTTAACGTACAATGTCAAATATATAACTCAAATTATCATATGATATATAAAACTTTTGTGTAGCAAATTAACAAGACAAAAGCATCTTATTACGTTAATTGGTCAAATGACCAAATTAAATGTTTTTAAAATTAAAAAGATTATTTCATTTATACTACTTCAACTTTTTTTATATATTTGTGTGTTAAAGAATGTGGTTTTGTAATGCTTTTCTTTAAAAGATGATTCATCAAATCACTTTTTTTTAAATTAATCGTTTAAGTTGATATTTTGTGTTTGTTCATTATCATCATCATCATATAAATTCTTTAAAACGCACATTTTAATAACTACGCTGATAAAAGATGAACTATCGTAATAAAATTTTAAAGATTTATCTAATAACACGTTGAACTCTTGTTTGGTTAAAACATTATAAATAAAGTCATTATACAAAGCTATTTGACAATTTATATTCTCTTTTATTATATAGATTATATTATATATAAACTAAAATATCAAATTGTATCAATTAGAATTTATTAAATTTAAAAGAAAAAAACAGCTACTATTTATATCAAATTATAAAGTTAGAAAAATAATAGTTATCACAAATATTAATAGTTGTGTGTTTTATTTTTACTTATATACATATTATATACATGTCAAATCATGTATAAATTATAAATTAGATGAATTCTTATAAATAAATAGAGGATAAAGATTGTCACATGATGCTCTTTCGGTACATCGTATTTTTATATTTTCATAATTTTGATATTTTTTTAATCTAAATTAAATTTTTATAAAATTAAATCTAAATATTGTGTTATCAATATTTATTTATATATCTACTTAATAAATATTTTACCATCAAATCTACATTTAAATTGCATTTTATATATACCTATCTATATATCTAATTAAAAATATATTACTTTTTATAAATTTATCAACATATATTAAAAATAAATATTGATTATATAAAAATATTATTTTTAGAAAGTAAAACATAATACAATATTAATAAAATCATATTTCATAAACTTTTATTTATTGTTGTAAAATTTATATAAACATCACGTAAAATTGAAATTTCAAATTATATCGATTATATATATATATATATATATATATATATATATATATATATATATATATATATATATATATATATATATATATATATATATATATATATATATATATATATATATATATATATATATATATATTGAGGTTCAATTGAGAACTTTTATGCATCGGGGCACCTCGAGGCACTTTTGTGCATCGGATAATCCACCAAGGGTGCACAAAGGGCATTTAGGGAAAACTAAATGCATGATAATTAATTTATTTCTAAAAATCATTAAATGATCATTAGGAGTTACATTTTGAATTAAAATCTCATATTAACTACATTCCTCATTTTCCTCCTCATTTCTCTCTCTCTCTCTCTCTCTCTAATCGTGTTCTTCATGATTTTTCTTAGTGATGATGATTTGAATACGAAGATTAACGATGAACAACGATGATGAACATGAACAAGAGAGGTAACCGATGAAAATTATGAAGAATATGATGCATAGATGGATGATGAATAATGAATAATGATAATGCGTAGATGGATGATGAACAATGACAATGCATAGATGGATGATAAACGATGAACAACGGAAAATGATTATGCATAAATGGATGATGAACAATGACGATGCATAGATAAATGATGAACAAGTTGAACATGATGTATAGCTGAATGAAGAATATGAACGACAAACACGATGCATAAAAGAATGATGAACAAGTTGAACACGATGCATAAATGAATTTGTGTATTTTTTTTGTTAAATGCGATTTTTTAACACAATGCATAGATAAACACGATTAACGATGAATTGCATCGATCTCCATCATCTTTTTTGAATTTGTGTAATTTTTTTAAATTTGGAAATGTATCAATTGAATTTATTTAGCATTTATTATTTGATTATTTGTTGAAATATTAAATTTAATGAGGTATACACATTCCCCAAAATGTCATTCTTTCTTTGTTTCTATAATGCACAAGATGCATAAAATTGTCTAACTATTTACCCTTTTGCCATTAATCTAATCCATACAATTTTTTGATCTAATGGATGATATAGGTAATTTTGTACCTCGATGCATAAAAGTGCTCAATTGAACCTCCCTCTATATATATATATATATATAGAGATGGGATCATTGCAGAACCTAAATTTAGTGTAGAACTGTAGAACCAATATCGTCCATAGATTAGAATAATCCAATGGTCTTGATTAAAAGAGTTAAGTTTGGAATTAGTGAAAAAAAGATTGGTAATAGTGATATTTTAATTCTTGGGTAAAAAAGGAAAAGATTGGAAATAGCAAAAAGATTGACATTAGCAAAATAAATATCCTTTTTCTTTAAATTAAAATAACATTAATATTATTAATTTTTAAATCAAAAAATTTATACCATAAAAACGAGAATTTTATACTCTTTAAAACGAGACCGGTCATTATATATTTTTTTCGAAAAAATTTTACGTGTTTATTTTTCGTAAAAAAAAAAATTACCCAGATCACGATGCAATATATCATGGTGAGATAATGAGATCATTCGATATCGAATGAACACTTTAATATCATATATTTAACGTCAATGCAACACTGCATATACGCTCATTATTAACAGAGCTAAAATAATAGTCACAATTAGTAGACAAAGTTGGTGGATTTAACGAGAACGGTTATGATATATATTTTTTATTTTTCGTAAAAAAAATTTTACCCAGACCACGATGCAATATATCATGGTGAGATCATGAGATCATTCGATATCGAATGAACACTTTGATATCGTATATTTAACGTCAATGCAACATTGCATATACGTTCATTACTAACAGAGCCAAAATAATAGTCACAATTAGTAGTCAAAGTTGGTGGATTTAACGAGAACGGTTATGATATATATTTTTTTATTTTTCGTAAAAAAAATTTTACTCAGACCACGATGCAATATATCATGGTGAGATCATGAGATCATTCGATATCGAATGAACACTTTGATATCGTATATTTAACGTCAATGCAACATTGCATATACGTTCATTACTAACAGAGCCAAAATAATAGTCACAATTAGTAGTCAAAGTTGGTGGATTTAACGAGAACGGTTATGATATATATTTTTTTATTTTTCGTAAAAAAATTTTACCCAGACCACGATGCAATATATCATGGTGAGATCATGAGATCATTCGATATCGAATGAGCACTTTGATACCGTATATTTAACGTCGATGCAACACTGCATATACGTTCATTATTAACAGAGATAATAGTCACAATTAGTAGTCAAAGTTGGTGGATTTAACGAGAACGGTCATGAATATATTTTTTTGAAAAAAAATTTACGTGTTTATTTTTCGTAAATTTTTTTTACCCATACGGTCATTCGATGTCGAATGAACACTTTGATATCGTATATTTAACGTCAATGCAACACTGCATGTCCATTATATATTAAAAGAGTAAAAAAAAAAGTCAAAGTGGACAGTCAAACTTGGTAGGCTGCTATTAATTCAATGTTAATTGTATAATTACCATCTTATCCCTAGTGTTATATTATAATCTAATGGTTTAGATTGGTTCTATGGTTCTGCACTAAATTAAGGTTCTGCAATGATCCCAACCCTATATATATATATATATATATATATATATATATATATATATATATATATATATATATGACAATAACTGTATTTTTACTATATTTTTTATAAGAATTAATATTTATATAATTTAATTTTAAGTTAATTATTTATTAAAAATAATTCACACGTAAATCCATATACTTAGTTGGTAAATTTAAAACATGCATAGATATAAATAATTCAATATTACGTCCGTGTTCCCTCCTCATCTTTCTTTGCCTCAAATTGGACCATTATTGCTTATTTAATTTGATTAAAATATTAAACGAAAATGATGTACTTGACATACATTAAATATTGCTCGTTTTCCTTAAAATTTGCAATATAAAATCAAAATTCTAATGAACTATGCAAAATTGAAAAAAAAAAGTAAATAAAAATAAAATAAAATAGAACTATTCAGAAATTAAGATGGTATAAAATAATAATTCCAAATAATTATTTTAATGATAAAATGATTCCAATTGATGCATATTTGTATAATGATTGTGGTAAAAGTAAGGAAGAAAGAATATATGAACAAAACAAAAAGATAGAATATTAGAAGAAGAAGAAGCAGGCGAAATATTTAATTTGATATATATTATGAGATGTTGGAATAATGCATATATATATTGGACCACTTTGAAATACTACTAATGCATGCGGATAAAAAAGTTATATGATATTTGAGTTTCATAGCTTTACCATAAAACTTTGGATCCCTTATGTTTCTAGATATTTTTATCCTAAAGTTATATTTGCGTATTATTTTTATCATAAACATTCTGATGATAATTGTTTGAGCTAAAAGGATTTCTTTAATTTACTTTTATTAATATTATTTTTTTAAGAACAAACAGTTGTTTAAGTCGAAATATCATAGAGAAATGTATATAAAGTAGGGGTGTTATTCGGGCGGGTTAAATGGGTATCGGGTTATTCGGTTCGGGTTATTCGGGTTTGAGGGTGTGGTTCTTTGGCCGAACCCGAACCAAATAAGGGAACGGGTTAATCGGTTTCGGGTTAAATGAGTATCGGGTTAATCGGTTTGGGTTAAACGGGTTATTTGGTTTTGATATAAAAAATGAAATACTTTACAAATTAGTTTAAACGGGTTAAATGGGTTGGGTAATTTGGGTACACGGGTTAAATAGTTTGACTATTAAAATTGGGTATTTAAATCTTTACATTATCACATATAAACAATTCTAATTCTAATTAAAATTGGGAGTTTAAAAATTAAACGGGTTATTCGGGTTATTTGGGTACCCGAATAAAAATAAATCATACCCGATACCCGAACCGAAATTGTTATTCGGGTACCATTTAACCCGATTAACAAAACCGAAAACCGAATAACCCGGCCCAAATAACCCGTTTAAGATTCGGTTCGGGTGGGTTATTCGGGTTCGGTTATTTTGCACACCCCTAATATAAAGAACCCGGAAATTTATAACTACGAATAATTTGTATCCAATCACATGGTTTTGTATGTTTTGATATGACAAATACATCACTTTCGAGTAACTAATCTACAAAACTTATATATATATATATACACACACATAGGGTTGAGATCGATCCATTGAGTACCATATTAGACTGGGGAATCATATTAATAAACATGTTCATTACGATAAAATGTTTTTTTTAATGCGAAGTATAATATTCATAGGTTCAAAATTGCATTATGGTCAACTAGTTCACATCATTTTTATATTCGTTACATAAAAAATGTTTAAATGTTTAATTTCATGCAAAAATGTAATATGCACATGTTAATACATATTGCATCCTTGAACATTTGCATATTGATATGAAATAGAACATTTTATCATAATAAACTTGTAAATGATGTGAAGTAGTTAAAAATAATGTATATTTTAACATGTGTATATTACAATCTTGGATGAAATTACACAATTTATCGTATTGAACATGTTCATTTAATATGGTACCCGGTACCCCAATCTAATATGGTACTCATTGATCATGAATATATATACACACACTATATGGGTTGTATTAATTTGGCACATTCGTTGATTTGAAGTAATTGAAATCAGATTTTCATTTTGGCTAACTTCTAATAAATTCTTGCTAACCAAAATCCTTCTTGAAGACATTTTGAAATATATGTATAACAATAATTTATATTATTTTATTTTTGGAGTAGCTTATGGTACAATTAATTTCGTGTTGTAAGAATAATATTATTAATGGAGTTGTAACTATAAAGTTAGCATTATAGCTTACTAATTACTTCAAAAGGTTGGGGTTCTTCTTCCTATTTCTTTCCTCAACTTTTGACTCCATATTTCATTTGGGTAATTTCCATTCTTACTCCCCTCATATCTCACATTTAGCTAGCGTACGTGTTTTATGTTTAACTTAATTAATGTTTATTCATTTCCATAATTCAGGTAGACTTGCACATGGATATAATTAACAAACTAGCTTAATTTAGTTCTACTCATTTCCATAACACACAACTACAAACTAAGTTGTAAGGATTTTTTAAAATATGTTTTTATCTCATATAAATTATACTTGAAAATTAATAAAAATGACTAGGTTTAAAAAGAAGACTATAGATGATCATATGAAATGCTCTTGAAACTGAGATCAATCAACCAAAAAGTCCAATTTGACAATAATTATCAAACATAGCTCAAGTTCAATTATGCCTTACATATATAATTACCTGAAAGATCAAAGATACATAGGAGTGACAATTTAACTCATTTAAGCAAACTGGTCAAATGGGTTGACGACCAAAAGTTATAAATTTTACATAATTTTGATATATTTCAAAAAATAATTTGTTTAATACACCATTTTATAAATTTTAATTTTTAAAAAAATTATTATATTGTGGCTTAGTTTTTTACAATGGGTCAATTTAACCAGTCCGACTCATCTAACCCGTTGGGTCAAAATTGCTTAGATACATAACATCGATATTGATTAGAATTGGCATATGAGATGATATAGAATAGTAAGTGAATTTACCTTATATTAAATTATGAGTTTTCGAATGAAGTTCTTGATTGAGTTGTAACAAGAGTCGTATTCATGCGCATTTAACAAATTATTAGTGAGATGATCAAGTCTGTTTGTTACTAGATCTTGTTGTCATGTTTCCCACTAACAGTTGTTTGTTACTAGATATCGTTATCATGTTACAAAACAGTTGACAAATATATTATGACGCAACAAATAAGTATGAAAGTTTCGGATTTCCTTCCTACTTCAGATCTCCTTTGGAAGGTTTCGTGCAGTCAACGCCAACCTCATATACATCAAATGTACGTTGCATATCAATAATGATACAAAAGAAGTCAGTTGAGAAATCGAAGAAGCAACTAATCATTTTATCACATTTGCATACATTTCTGGCTTCTACTTTCTACATTTATCTCTATAGCTTATTTAACCATACTCTAGAAATCAATTACGAAAGTTTTAAAACAAATTAATTAATAATGTAAGGCTCACGTGCACAAGTTTGAAATATAATGAAAATTTGAAAACAATGGAAATTCGAAGAAAAATTCTTTTTAAGTCAAAGAGATACATTAAAGAATAAAAGATCAGTATTGGAAGTAGGAAAACACGAAATTATAAATCAATTAATTATTATCAGATATTATCAATCCTCCAATACTGGAAATTTGAATTTATTAATTGTTTAGATCTCCAATCTCGAAGTCTACATTTATCAACTACACAAACTTTAATTAATTACTTAAATATAATTGATTTTGCATTAATTAATAATAATATATCCACCTTTAGAATGTTTAATTGTTGTTCTACCAACTTTTTTTCTATTAGACCATCAGCGTTAGCACTTAGCAGGGATTTATAATTATCTTTTAAGGTAAATTAGTTCATATTATATATCTATCTATTCTATTTGAATGAGTAACTAAATGTCACATGACACTTGATCAAATAGATAGTCACTTGACTTAATAATGATATGACATGTTTATTTTACTATTTTTATAATTAATAAAAAAAATCTATTATATCTATTCTAATGAAAAAGTAAATGTATTATCACATGCCGACTTCTGATTTAGTTTGTCACATGTCAGTAGATTCTTTTCTCACATATCATTCACTAATATCTATTTCAAATCTAAATCAATTCTCACCTAATTAACTAAAATCCAATAAACTATAATATTTTAAAATTAATTTATATATCTTAATTAACATTTATTTTTTATAAACTAACTCATGTAACACATGAGTATTTTAATCTAGTATAAAGTAAAAGAGAACACAAATTGCCAAATAACATTATAAGTTAATATAATATAATATCATAAGATTTTATCAAGTAATTAAATTAAATAAAAAAAAACCTCTAAATAAATGAGACATCGTATAAATGAATAAGTTTTAACATTTATTTACATAGCGGATAACTTTTTTTTGTAATTTTACTTGATAAATACTTATGATACTAATTTATATTAACTTGTAATGTTATTTTAATCGTTTTATATAAATTTATTTAAAGTTTTTTTATCTTAAAATTAACATAAACTTTATTTTTAATCTTTTTTGCAGGGGTATCAGAGGTACCAATTAAGATTTTAAAAAAAACATGTTGGTATATTTGCAAGATTAAAAAAACTTTAAAATATTTACATAAAATGATTAAAATAACATTACAAATCAATATAAATTAGTATAATAAGTTTTTAACAAATAAAATTACAGAAAAAGTGATTCACTATGTGAATAAATGATAATAAAAAAAAACTTATTCATTTATACGATGTCTCATTTATTTACAGGTTTTTTTATTAATTTACTTGATAAAAACTTATGATGATATCGTATTATATTAACTTATAATGTTGTTTGGTATATTTTTATGCTAAAAAATTTCGTTTTTTATGATCCCTCGGTACATTGCGAAAGATGTGATACTTAATTATTTAAACTCAATGCTCTGTGTGAGTGTGTGTGTTGTGATATTTTTAAAGGTCAGTGTGTTTGCTTGAACGAACCACAATCACCAAAATTGGTTTATTTTAATTACTTTCTAATCAACATTTTAAAAACCCTGTAACACAAACTATGCTCGTTATACAAAGAACTTTGTTGTTCCCATCGAACAGCTCAGGTCCTAAAAGCCTAAAACATGTTGTCGTAGGTACTGTTTTCATCTCACCTTGGTTCCATACGCCTACTATATATCACCATCCATATATATATCTCCATATGGCACATGTCTTGCACTCACGACTTGCAGCATTTGGTCTAATTACTGGTGCTGGTTAATCCTACAAAAAACGAGTTTCGAATGTTTAACCATAATATCAATTTGATGGTTTATTGAACCTCAATCTAAATTGAAATAACCGGTTAACGATTAGTTAACGAAATTTTTTGATTCGATTATTCGGCTAACTAATTAATCGTTTTCATATTAATAAATTAAATTTTGTTAAAACTCTGAAAAGTTAATATTTTAATAATTCTTAAAAGTATAAAATACGAAAACGAATAAACTATAGTGTATTAATAAAATATTTTTTTAAAAATTTAATATTGTTTTTTAAATTTTAGTTAAAACAAAATCTCTCTTTTGTATTTTTATCAAACCTAAAATGTAAACAATAGTTCCAATTATTTTGGTTATTAGATTAGTGTAAATTAATTAGTGAGTAAAAATTATTTATCATTGTTGGGATAAATATTAATGTTGATAGGTCTAAAAACTAACAAGTTTAAAGTTATAATTAATTTCAATTTTTCGGTTAACCTTACGTACGTTACCAAATGATGTCGTCGCAAAGTGGTTTTCTTGTAGTGTAGGTTACAAAAAAAAAACGTGAATTGTCATGGAAGGTTTTTGTGATTTGATTAAACTCAAAATCGGAATGGTTGTTGTATCGGTAATTCGCTTTCGAAACTTTATGAACAGCCCTACTAATTAGGCTCCATTCAAAGGGGCCCTAGGCTGCATATACATATGAAGGGTTCTATACTCAATTCTCGTTTTATTTCTTAAATCTCACGAATTCCTCAATGGATATAGCCTATTATCATCTTCGATTAGTTATTGTCCGAGTGTCCGTCGTTGAAGACCATCACAACACAATAATCAGGATGAGAGTGCAATAGTCAATTTTACTACATGATCAACAAACTAAAAATAAGTTGAAAGACTCATAAACATCATCAAACAAGAGACGAGATAAAATGAGTGTAACTTATGCATTAAAAAGAAAAGCAAAAAGGAACACAAGTTATTTTGGCAACTAAAGAAAGGTGTTATACCATTTCTTTATCATACCCCAAAAGTAAATAAAAATTTTTAAATTGGAAATAAAAACTATATTTTATTTCAAAGTTGATGTATGCTTTCAGTAAAACCCATATAAGAATTGATTTATCAATGAATATATTTATTTATTATTTTTTAAAAGCTATATATATAAACAATTTAGAAAAAGAATAGTACCAGACAGAATCTAATTAAGCTACCGGGGTACAAGCAAATAAGCAGTGTTTGAAACAAGGCACAAGGCATGCATAAGAAGCCACAATTGGCGTACGTGTAGTGGGTGAGGTGGGGTTCATAAGAAGAGTGTCGGTCGAAGCATGAAGAATATGATCTGATATCCATTTTTATGCATAAATCGTCTATGATTAATTAGGTGGTAAAACTAGAGGTCCATACACATTGGATGACGGATCAAAATAAATTAAAACGAAATGAATCATTTTATTAACGTTGTGTGTCCCAATATAACTTAACGAGAGAAATTAAAGAAAGTGAAAAAAAAAACAAAAAAATGTTGTGTTCTTTAAACATTTTAAAGAAAATAATGGAAAAGAATTAAAAATCAAGAATCAAGAAAATCTTTCTCTTCAAAAGTGGAAAGAAAATGAAAGAAACAAAAGAATCATAAATTTGTGTTCTTTTAAAAATCTATTTTTTGTTTTTTCTTCCTTTCCTCTTGTTTCTTTCTTTCATGTTCTTTTCCCATTCTTTTCTTTTTTTTTTTATTAAAGAACAGAGTGTAAATGTTGGAATGATCTTTATATGTATATCTTTTCTTTTACTTTATCAATAACTAACTAGTGTAATACCATATTATGCACGAGATAATATTTTTTTTTTAAATATAAATTATTATACATGTAACAAAAATGTATTATCTTGATATTTTTTTATATTAAAACGTAAATAAAAGTGAGTTGGTCACTATGATATATTTATATTCATACAAAATTCACTACAAGAAAAGTGTCATTTAATGACACACTTTTAGTGACACAAAAAAAAGTGGCACTATATCAAACTTTTGGAGTCACTTATGAAAAAGAGTAGGTATAGAGTAATATTTTACCCACACTTTTATTAAGTAGTGACATGTACAATAATTCTGTCACAAAAATACTTGAGGTCTATACCCACATACATTTTCAGTCACTATATATTTATACTCACTCTTTTTGTTGTGTATGTAAAAAATTTAACACCTATAGTGACACTTTTCGTGTGTCGCTAAATGGCATTTTGTTTGTAGTGATTTTTATGTATATTAAAAGTTATAAAAGAAATAAATAGATTAAATTTAAAAAGTTAATTGATATTAAATGTAAAGTTAAAACCACCAAATCAAAAATGATGGTTTCACACTTTTACCACTCTTAAAAAAGAAGTATATCTCAAAAACTATATAATTTATTTTTGTGAATCAAAAACATAGTTTATCGAGACGTTGATAAAAATAAATGGGTTATATATGGCTTCCTAACAATTGTCTTTAAGACCCAAAGCACCCCCCTAACAATTGTGTTTACAACCTTAGACGATGATAACAATGAAATTATAAGAAGTAACAAGTGTCACGAGCATATTAGTATCAAAATACACAATGTGTGCTACAATAAACAACGAGAAAATTTTTTTACTACTCAATTTGATAATTATTGTCTAAATTTCACATCAAAGAACTTAAAAAGTGATCAACTCTTTTAAAAATAGTATATTGTTCTTTTTAAGACATTACTATTTTATCTTGTCCTAGGCATGAAAATGCGCCCTGTCGATGCCCGTGCAATTGTAGTCAACTTTTATAGGTTGATCCACTCTCATGGTTTAGACTTTAGATATGGTTGCATGGGGATCCACAATAATCACTTAATTAGCTTAAGTTCAACTCATTGGCGTAGGTACAACTAGATATATATGAGTTGCCAAGAGGCAAGAGTTATGACTTATGAATTATTTATAAGTTATATATATGCCCGAATAAATGGGCTTAGCATACTTGAACTAAACACGGGTTAAAAGTGAAATAATAATAATAATAATAATATGAAATGAAATGAAATGTTTCTTGAAATGATCGAGGATCCATGGACGTACTCGGCTCATTTCCATCATGGATTTAGATTTCCCATTACAGAACGCATCTATCATGCAACTGATCGATCGGTTTGCATTTTATGATAATGAATTTTTGCATTGATAATAGTCATATGGATGAATTACAAAGAAAATATATTTATATTTTTTTATACGTATGGGTGGGTTCAATGGAGAATCTATATGCATCGAAGAACTTTGAAGAACCTCTATGCACCACCACAAATGCATCACAATCACGCGTGATGCATCATTAATTCCACGTGATGCATCAAATTCCCACGTGATGCATCGACTTCATATTAGTTATCAATGAATCATTTAACGTTAAACATGCAGCAAACTAGCAAAGGGGGGAAATTACTTTTCAAAAGATGTTAAATCCAAAAAATAGATCAAATTATGAATTTAAATTTGTTACCACATATGATGATATCATATAAAATAATTTGAAATTAAACAAATCATATATATAGAATGAAATATTCATTAGCTCTACAAACAAATTAAATTTCAAAGTAGATCATCGCATTCGCATTGTTCTTTATAATTAACCTTGCATGTAAATTTGATAAAAGTAACAAATTAAGTATCACATGCAATAAATTGATCAAACCTCTGGTTTTCCAATGAACATAAATAATGATTATGTAGTTCTATGCATTTACAATGGAAAGGACAAGTTGTTTCATGATATATACTTAATTATATGGATACTTTGATGTTGGAGGAACCGGATTTGTTTCTCGAAGGTATAAGTCACATCTTACACGAAGATTTTTCGCTAATAATTCCAAAGCATGGGCTTTTAGTGTGAAAGGTGATGTTGTAATTGTTTTCTTGGTTTTAGGGTGTTTATTATCTTTGTGTAAGGTGCTCTTAGTCTTTTATTAGGTTATTTCTTAAAGCCATGCTTCTTGTTGATTTGTTTTGGAGGTTGTTTTGATAAGAATGATCGTTTTTTTTTTCCCGAATAATCATAATAACACTCACTTGCATCCATATATATGTATATACACATTTGGACACAAGTTATACACAAATATAATTATACGAAGTACGATGAATAAACTCATAAGTTTATGGATCGGTATTAGAATATGAAGAAAAACAGCTCAACTTCAAAGGATCAAAACTCTCAAAACGTTAAGGGTTATAAGACCCATAAGAAATCAACAGAAAGCTCACAATGTGTCAGACATCATAACAAATCCCAATGTTTTAGGCACAATCCATCATTAAGGCTTTAAAATTTGAATCATGTTTGTTTTAAAAAAAAGTCAATAATTACATGACTTTTGTCAATCACTTGATATAGTAGATTGTAATAAACGATTTTTCTTAATTATTTCTTATTTTTGCATATGTACCTTATATAGTAACATTTTTACTATGACTTTTTCATTGTGTTTGATTAGTATCGGATGATACTACAATTTCTTTATAGTGTATCTATTTTTACTCTGCATCACATACATGCATTTTGCCCTGATATTTGGAGAAAACACTATGAATTATGTATTATTAGACGCAAATAAATATTATCAATGTTACAAGAGAAACCTTGATCTGTTAGGATAAACATGTATATATAACCTGTAGTAAACAAAATATATAGACAATGAACTTATAAAACAACAATTTAAAATCTTTATCTAACGTGTCCATCTTTTACAAAAACGTAGACATGTGATTCACTTACTCATAGCCCTATACTATAGTCAAAGTTTGTTAAATATAACAAAATCAATTAACTAGTTAAAAAATGGCTTCGTTTATATATCAAACAAACAAAAGCGTGTGTGTATAAATGACAAGACTTCACATTTTTTTTTGGTTAGCTAAATGGGAGATGATTTGTATATAATAAAACTTTGTTATACATAATAACTTCACATGAAACGGCTATCTTATTTTTACCTAACACTTTTATCATCTTCATATTTTATCCTCCTCAAATAAAATAGAATAGTAATTTGATGTAAATACCTAAAAATAAGAACAATACATAAGAGTAAAAAGGCAAAAATTGAGAAGATAATTATTAATGCGGGGAAAATAAAAAAGGTGATGATGTTTGGGTGGTTAAAAGGTGGGAGAGGAAAAGGAAGAAAATTAAAAGCGAAAACGCGGTTGGTGGAGAACCCATTCACATGCTTCTAATCAATGATGCTTCCCCCAATCACATTCCTTCCATGACTCTTTTCTCTTCAAATCTATAAATATTAACTTTATATAATTTAATAAATATATATTTAAAATTAATAATCTTTTGTATTATGTTTAACAGTTGAAGACACGAAATCTATAATTAAGGGCTAGATATGAAACCCTAACACGTGTCTGTTAACGTTATGAGACCGGACAAGTAGGACACTTAGAAAGTGATTTACATTTTCTTTTTTTATTCTGTTTGTTATATTGAAGGTTAAATGTTAGTTAATTCATTAATTATTGTAACTGATTAATCAAATTCTAATGTTGATTTGTGCATTGAAAGTTATGCTACTAAATAACTCTGTTAAATAATCAATGTCTTTAATCACAATGTTCCTATAGTTTAATAAATATAGTCGTACCAAACATTAATTGCTAATTAATTTTTATTCCCCTCCATATATTTTTTTTTTATACCAGATTAACTATAATTATTCAAAATTTTGAACTAATAATAAAAAAATCATTCAAATTTCTAATAGGGATTTGTGCTTTGAATTCAAAATTTAAACAAAGTATTACTATTAGTTGCAGTATTCTTTAAGTATATGTTAATACATCAAAATAAAAAATTCTACGTACTCTAAATTGATGATACCATCAAAATGATATTCTTATATTGTTTATATATTAAGATTGTATAATCTAACATTATAAAAATATATATATGTGAACTTAGGTACCATACCTTCATATATTATAACTACAAAATTAATCATGTGAATATGAAAATCACTTGTGTGAAAGTTTTCATATTTTTTAATGATTTAATTTTATAATTTTGATGTATAAATGTATAATGCTCGACTCGATGTATGTAAATTTATAATGCTAGTTTATATATTCAATGGCAAAATTTCTACATATATGAAGGAGTTTAAACTAAATTTATAAACACGTTGTAAATAAGTTTTTCTATCAATTATAAAATACAGAAATTTACTAAATTTACAAATTTAACATAAACATGCATTAAAATGATAAAATAATTTATATAAAAATAAAATAAAAAGTAAGTATTATTTTTTATACTATAGAAAAATATTTTATGACAAACAAAAATAGTGAAACCGTATAATTATACAATGTTATCAAAAAAACATACTTATGTATAGTTTTATAGGATAAATAAAAATTATATCGATAAAATTAAAAGTTGAGGGTATAAGATTTAAATGGTATTTTTAAACGTAATTTTTGAAAAGTATATTTGTAACTTTATTTGTCATAAGCTCAAACTAATTTTAAAACTTTCTTGAAGTAACTTCTCGTTTAAGAGCGTATGGTTTCAAGAATCTCATTGAAAAAAAAATATTAGTCAAACGAAACTTATAGTTTGAGCTTTAAAAAATTAACTTTAAACTGTCACAAACTTGTACAAGTTATGGGTCAAACGTAGTCTATAAGTTTAAAAATTTATGTTATTCTAGTTTTAAATTTTAAAAATGTTAAAACTAATTATAATGGCCTTATGGAGTTATGGTAAACACACCCTGTAACTTCCGTGAACCTGGAGTAGGGATCCACCGCAGTCAATGGCACGGCACGGCTTCCTCCTCTATTTAATTAATTTAATTTATTAATATGATTAATTAGAATATATAATTGCCTATTACATTAAAATATGATATCAAATTTGAATGGATAACGACCGTATAAAGTTTAAAAACTTAATAAACAAAAAAAAAAAAAAGCCTCAAATAGGAAACTAGCTATCATCTGTTTAAAAGATAGTAAGGGTGTGTTTGTTTGCAATTAAAAGGGTCTGAATTTTGTCTGAAGTCTGAATTTCAGATCTTAACATAATTTGTATTGTTTGTTTAAATTCAGACTTAAGAGGTTACAACCTCTGAATTTCCCTCTGAATTTTAAGAGAAAGAGACTAGTCAGAATTAAAATTCAGAGCATCTTAATTTCAGATTTGAAGGCCTCCTCTTAAGAGAAAGAGACATGGTTTTCAGACTTCAGACGTTTAACCTCTTAAAAAACAAATATCACATAAGACACTTTTCCAGTTATTTTACATTAGAATATCATGTTTTATAGGTTGCAATGCAGATTTACATATTTGTCAATAACAAGGTTGCAAGGAATTCATTAGAGATAAAATAGTGTGGCAATTTTGACCCAACGGGTCAAACGAGTAGAACGATCAAAAGGACTCGTAGTAAAAAACTGAACTAGAACATATTTTTTTTCTTAAAAATGAAATTCTAGAAAATAATGTATTAAACAAATTGTTTTTTGAAAAAAATTTAATATTATGTTAGACTTTTGTCTTTTGATCGTCGACCCATTGGACAGAATTGCCACCCCATATGACTCATATTAGATTATTAGTGATATCTTAGTTTATATGAATTTACGATAGTATCAATAAAGTTACTATTAAATATTGGTTCTCATTGATCCTATTTATATTGTTTTTCAAGATGGTATGGAAAATGTAATGTACATAAGTACATTAAGCCATGTTTACTTTCTAGATTTACTTTAAATGTATCTTTTATGCATCATACTTGAAAATTATACATTTTAAAGATTTAAAAATCAAATTTGAATGTAATGTTAAATTAATAAATAATGTGCACATAAGTGAAACACATGTTTTTGTTGTCTTCTATAATTACTTCCCAAATCCTAATTAGAAACATGGCGTTAGAATTTGACACATGCAATCTTTTATGAAAATAAATAAGTTTTAGCTTTACACACACATATATATGTTTTTTTATTAAGAAAAACAATATGTTTTCATGTGTTGGACGGTTTCATCATTCCATATTATATTTTATAAAAAAAATACTCATGTTATTGTTTTCCTTTTGATTTTCAAAAAACTTTGGCTATCAATATATATGTATATAGGTCATGGACCCAATTAGTTTTGTTGAGTCGATGCCATATTTTCTGATAAAACCCTAAAAACTTTCCTTATATATTTTGGTTAACAACAAAGGGAAATGAGAGTGACTCGCATCCAGAACCATAGGGAAGAAAATATTCTTCCTTATATTCCTCCATTGAAGACATCGTCTCATTTACCCATATATATGTCTACAATATGCTCAAGCTCCATTCATGCATATAAACACATATATTATAGTGGTATATTATATCATCAATCAATTTCTGACTTGATCGTCAGAGGTGACTCCCGTAGCTCACGCCCCGGATCCACTTCTAACGGCTTGTTACATGTTGCAGTCATAAATCTATGCTCGGGAACATGCAGAACGGCCCAACCCAAACTCAAACTCAACCCGACAGATTTATGTACTTTTACATACATACATACATACATACATATGTTAGAATTATGAAAAAATATATATATATAAGAGATAATAATGTGGAAACAAAAGGCTAATAATTATAAGTGTTACTATTGTAAAACCCATAGATTTTCATAGATTTATCGATTAAGTTACTGAATTTTTTTATCGAGAGTTTAAGTTCGTAGACATTTTTGTTTTATTTAAAATTATATTTTTGAATTCTTCAGCAAATTATTAACTAGTAAGTAGTGTAGGGACTTTTTAAAAATAATACAGTGACTCATAATAGTAGAAAAAAAGTTGGTTTTATTAAATATTAAATCATGTAATGAACTAATTTGTTCATGGAAATAATCACTCGAAAAGAAAATCAAATAACTTACTTGATAAATCCATGAAATTTAAAAGTGTTACAATACCAACGTTATTTTCTCAAATGTATCGATACGATACATACATTCTTTTTTTATTGGCATCATACATGTATTTTAGTTTTCTATTTCAAATTGTTACATTTCTATATAAAACCTGATTTTTCATACAAATATAATATGCTTTTTCAACCGGTCTCTATGTAGAAATTTAACATATTAAAATGATAAAACTAAAATACACGTATCATACGAGTAAAAAAAGTTCATGAATCATATCGATCATTTAAAAATATGTTTGTATCAAGTGACGTTAACCTTTTTTAATAACTCTAATTATAATTATTAATAAACCCTGGAGAGATACATTTAATTTACAAAAATGGACCCCAATGATTGGTATCAACAATTCAACATTCCAATAATGCATATACATCATCCATTCATCCCCATTAGTGACTAGTTTTTGGATCTTGCTCATTTCATTATCTAACTAATTAATATGCTCTTATTTAATATCTCTTTTTTAATACAAATAATCAACTTTTTTTTAACGGTTGGTGTGGTGATTATCGCCTAGACCCAAGTGCCGACAGATCCCGGTTCGATCCCCACTACAATCTCCTAGTTAGATTAAAATCTTCATAGTTAGATTAGTTCACCTGAAAGGAAAAACCTCAAAATCCGTCTCTAGTGAGGATCGAACCCGGGTAACAACCCTCCCCAAGCCCCTTATGGAAAGTTGGTGGCCATCAAATAATCAATAGTTTACACTTTACAGTATGTCGTAATAACAAATGAAAACTTTTATATTTATATATACCATATAATTTTCTTTTGTATGATGTGTAGCCTTTGTTTTCATTATTTTTATCACAAATAATCATTTTACACCAAAATTTAGCTGAATTTTTTTATTGAAGATCAAGGCTTCGTGAGTTTAAGCTTGTAGAATTTTAAATGCAATCTTTAAAAAATCCAAATTCTCAACCGGTTTAATTTTAACTTAACTGATAGTAACAAAAGTGATGGGAAACAATTAATGGTTTAAATTTTAAATAGCAATAACAGATTTTTAAATTCTAAGATCAACAGATATATTATATTATAGTATTAGAAAATGCATTGAATTGATTACAAATTTTTTTATGTCAAAAAGTATTTTATAAAAAATAAAATACATGTATTTATTTTAAATAAATATTAATGGAAAATTAAGATATAAATATAGGCGATGGAGGCACGGGGAATTCATTGGATTGTCAGCAATTAAAGTGACAGTTGGAGGAAGAGGATCCTCCACACAGCAACGCAAATGCAGTTGAAAGTTGAAACGATATCGTTAGCTGGCGAAATCCCGGAGGAGATTTGGACTCTTTTTATTACATTAATATTTAAAAACACAATTAATTAATTACAAAAATGCTTTGTGCTGTAGTGTAAAAGAAAATCTAAAATAATTATCAATATATACTGTACGCTAAAAAGGTTGTACCTTTTCACACTCCCTATAGATCGAAGCCTCTAAAGCAAACGAACAAATATGCTTCATCACATCAATATCTATACTGCTATTTCCACGCCGTACAGCCGTGTTATTTGCTATTGACACTCCACCGAGTGAACTCGCTTCCAGTATTGACTCGCCCGAGGCAACTACCCGAATGTTCTTCTGGACGAACTCGTTTGTTGCGAGCCGACTCAGGAGTGCTGACTCTGTAACTGGGGTCTTCTTCTTGTTGTGGGTTGTTGCTGCTCGTACGATCTCCGTCAACATGGCGGCGGAGAAACGACGCACTCCCCGTGCTCCGCCCAATATAACCGCTGGGTTGATGGTCTTCGGGTGGGTTTTGTCAGAGGCTTTACGGTTGTGTTTGGTCGGTGGTAGTGGGGTTGATGACAAGAAAACCGACTCGGGGCTCCTATTCCTGACTCGGCCGAGTGGGTCTCCGAACAGTAAAACCTCCTTGACGTCAACTAACATCACGTGCTTGAAATTCCGACGAAGCCGCCCCAAAATCATGGGGTATGACGCCCACCTTCTTAGACTCATCGGAACGTGATCGAGAAACCCGGATAACGAATTTTCCGGGTCGAGCTCACCGACACCAAAACCAACCACCGATCCATAACTCATCCGTATCAACTCACTCCCACCACCATTACTCGAATTCGAATTGAAATTAGTCTTAACCTTCCGACCCCAGATTGGTTCTCCTTTCTCCGACTCCTTGCCGGACTTCACGAACTGAGTAACGTCAAAACTCACTGGAGAATCCGAAACGTTACTCAATTCTGCTTTATACCGATGAATAAGTTTAAAAAACAAGTGATTCTCTTGTCGAATCACATTATCGAAAGAGTCCGGCGTGGTAATGGAAGGGAAAATAAACACAAGGTCCGATTTCGATAGCAAACCAGACCTGTGAAATGCTCGTAAGAAGGATTTAAGTTCAAATGAAGTGACAGACTCAGAAACATGACATAGAAGAACGTCATTCATTGATCTGGTACCTCGTGAATACAGAGTGCCTAATCGTTGTAAGGCGGGTGTAGGTTTAGTGTTGAAATTGGGGTGGGATTGAGAGAGATGACGTCGAGAGGATCTGATGAAGGTGGTGTTATTGGGTTCAAAAGTGGAGAGTGTGAAGAGGAGAAGAGTGAGGAAGATGAGGAGAGCACAAATGGAGATGGTGGATTGAGCTTTGGCGAGGATGTGAGTTGAATTAGTGCGTTTGAGGAGGGCGTTAATGGTTGGAGATTTGAAAGAAGAATTGAAGTCGTGTTGTTGATGATGATGATGATGATGTTGATGTTCTTGAGGGAAGAAAACTAAGAAGAAACCCATTCCCCAACCTTCACCACCATTGCCATTGCCATTACCATTACCATTACCATTACCACCACCGACACTGGTTCTCTTCACCGTCAATCCCATCGTGTAGACTAGATTGTGGGGTTTACAACTTACAACTCCCCCCCTGTGTCTGTGTGTTTGTGTTTTAATTGTCCACTTCTATAGTTCTATTCTATATAACAATCTCTCTCTCTCCCTGCTTTCTCTCTCTTTATTAAATGTGTGGCCTTTCTTCTGAATACACAAATACAGACTAAAAATGTCCGTGGGAAAACTTTTAAATTATTTTTTTATATATTTAATTTCTCACACAAAAAAAAAAAAATTACAAATAATTATACCTTTTGTTTGTGAAAATTCTATGAATCTATATTTTATTCAAAGAATTGAATTTTAATTTATATTAGAAAGACAACTTAAATTTGTTTTGTATAAAGTTGCTGCTGTTTAAACATAATTTTATGACTTAAACTTGAAATTTTTTAAGTTTCAATGTATATAAGCACTAGTTTATAAACTCATGTATTACATGAATAACTTTTAATGAATAATTAGTTACGTAAAATGTATGTAAACTTTAAATTAAACAATATAAATATTAATTTTATAAAAAATACAAGAAAAATATATTTATTTATAATAAATATTATTTCTATCTTTTTAAATATACATAAATAGTAATGGATTTTTTAACGTTATTTTAAAGTTTATATATATATATATATATATATATATATATGTATATATATATATATATTGTAATAATAAAAATGAAATGTTATAAAATATGATTTTATTATATTTACTTTTGAGATTTTTTAATATTGTTATTTTTAATATATGTTAACAATTTTATAAATAAATAATATATAAATAAGTATATATGATATAATTTAGATGCAGATTTAAATTTGTCTTGATTAGATTGATGTTATAATATTTTTAGCTAGATATATAAATAATAGTTATAATATGATATTTAGATTTAATTTTATATAAATTTAATATAGATTAAAATGATAACAAAAATTTTAAAATGTGATGTATCGTAAGAATGTCATGTGATAAGTTTTATTGTCCTTATTAATATATTAAGATTTATAATTTATATTTTTAGGTGGCATATTTGACACATAATACTTATATATTTTATTACAATAAATAAAAATGTTAAGATATATGTTCTTTATTAGTATTTTAGTTTTTTTCACTTCAAAAATAAATTTTTTTAATTTACTATTTTAAAAAGTTTATCTATTTATATAAATTTAATTGATATTAAGATTTTTTTTATAAATATTATTTGAATTTTAAGATAGGTATGCTTTAAGATTTTTTGAAGTTTAGATTTAGATTAGCTGAAATTTCACAAATGTAAAATAGATTATGATAACAAATAATATTAACGAATAATGTCAAATAATGGATAAAGTTAATTATTTATTAATGTTTATATATATTAAAAATAATAATTTATATTTATATTTTATTTTATTTTATTTTTAAAATAATAATATTGTCTATGTGTCTTTGTAGGTAAAACGTGTGACGTCATGTAACAAATTATATTTTCTTTTATTTTATATATTTATATTTATATATATATATATATATATATATATATATTGAGGTTCAATTGAGAACTTTTATGCACCAAGGCACCTCTAGGAACTTTTGTGCACCAAAGAATCAAATAAGGGTGCACTAAGGGTATTCCTGGAATATTGAATGTGTAAAATTAAATATATGAAATTAATTATAATAGGTAAATTAGAATTTAATAAGTAATAAATGAAAAAAGTAATCACCTCCTCATATCTCTCTCTCTCTCTCTCTCTCTCTTTCTCTCTCCCCACAAGATGATGAACAATACGATGAAACACGAAGAACACGATGAACGAAGAAGAAGATGATGAACACGTTGATGCATCCATTGGAACAATGATGTTGATGATTAACGACGATGCACCATGATGAACACTATGCATAGATGAATGATGATCATAAACGATGAATACGAAGATGATAAACGATGAATATGAAGATGATGATTAACAGTGATGCATCACGAATTGTATAGATTTTATATAGATAAAATCGATATGCATCACGAATTGAACGATTAATATGAAATGCATCAATATCTCCATCATTCTTTTTGAATTTGTGTGACTTTTGTTAAATTTAGAAGTGATCAATTGAATTTATTTTAACATTTATTATTTAGTTATTTGTTAAAATATTAAATTTAATGAAGTATGCACAATACCCAAAATGCCCTTCTATGTTTTTTTGTAATGCACAAGATGCATAAAATTGTCAAATTATTTACCATTTTACCATTTAATCTAATCCATACAATTCTTTGATCTAATGGATGATATAGGTACTTTTGTACCTCGATGCACAAAAGTTCTCAATTGAACCTCCCTATATATATATATATATATATATATATATATATATATATATATATATATATATATATATATATATATATCTTTTGAATACAATTAATAATAATAAATTAAAGTGGTGTGAGTATGGGTGTAAGTAAAACCGTAAGATGTGATTTACATAAGTGGAGTTTATTTAGTGATACCATTGGCTTAATAAGTTAATAGTATATGATACTTTGTTAGCTCTAACGATTGTTTGAAACTAAGTGTTTGTTGTTAATATTGTATATTTGTTTACTAGTTTATGTCCCACGTAAATACGTGAATAAAATTTTATTTCTAATTTAATAAATTTTAATTGATAAAAATTGATATTTCACTTTATATATAACATACTACTTATATATTTTATTATATATTATGCGGTATGCATACCTTTTGATGAAAGTCAAAGCTTCATCTCTTGTCATCAAAGTCTTCCATCATAGGAATCTCGTCACTTGATTATCGCCAGTGAATTGGAGGAGGTCGTTGGCATTGAAATGCTTGATCAATGGCCGGAGAGTGATTAAGTTGGCGATGAAGATGAATAACTCATAATAGACCTAGAGAGGGTACAAAGAACACTTCATGTTCTTAAATCTCAAATGGATTCGTTTTGATTTTCTTTGACGATGAACACAATGCAAATATAAGGTATGCAGTGGCGGCAAAGTATTGAGGTCAAGGGATCGCGACGAAGGCAGTGAAGATGGAGGTGAAATAGGTTTGGTGGATTTTCCTAAGGTTGCAGACGTCTACTGATGTAGAGAATAAAGGTTCTCAAAAGGTGTTAGAGAAGGCAGGTTTAGATTAAAAATAAATAGTGTATTTTTATTTATAAATCTATTTAGGATTTATTTTTTTTTATAATAATAAGTTGTACTAATAAGTTGTATTTATCTTTTATTTAAAAATAAATCTATTTAGGATTATAATAATAAATTGTATTTATCTTTTATTTAAAAATAAAAGTTGCATATAATAAATTGTATTTATCTTTTATTTTTTATAATAATTAGTTGTATTTATCTTTTATTTTAAAAATAAAAAGTTGTATTTATCTGGTGTAACGTGGAAGCGCCACGTATGCATTTGATGTTCTCTTTTATTATATATGTATTTATCTTATAATAATAAGTTGTATTTATCTTTTATTTCAAAAATTAAAAGTTGTATTTATCTTTTGTGGTGTAACGTGGAAGCGCCACGTATGCATTTGATGTTCTCTTTTACGATATATATATAGATTTGTTATCGATTGTATGTTATATTTTTTAAAAATTTAATTAATAGTTAGATCACATTACTTGTTTATGAAGCATTACATTTATCGTAAAAGATTATTTATGTATATTTATTAGTTACGGAGTATTTGTTTTGTAGATCCCACCAATGGGCTTTTTGTTTATGAAATTTAAGTATAATTATCCTTTCCTCTATATACAATAGGGATGAAGTTTTAAAAAGGTTGAGGTGGTATTTGTTTTTTAAAAGGTTAAATGTCTGAAGTCTGAAAACCATGTCTGAAATTAAGAGGAGGCCTTAAAGTCTGAAATTAATAGGCTCTGAATTTAATTCAGACTAGTCTCATTCTCTTAAAATTCAGAGGGAAATTCAGAGGTTGTAACCTCTTAAGTCTGAATTTAAACAAACAATACAAATTATGTTAAGATCTGAAATTCAGACGTCAGACCTAATTCAGAGCCTCTTAATTGAAAACAAACACACCGTGAGTGAATGAATCCAAGAAAGCAATAAAAAACCACATGGATATTGTAATTTAATCAGCACATGGGTTGGAACCACGACATAATCAAAATCAAGGGATAGAGTATTGAAAGAACGGTGTGGCAACGACGTTGTGATTTGACATCACGCCGTGGTTAAGAACCACGGCCCAATGATTATTTTTTATATTTATATGTTGTATCGATTAAACCTAAAAACTTTTTTTTGTTTTTTATATTTATATAGTGAATGTACACTTATGTGATGCATGATTTCATGCACTCATAATGTGTGAATGTGCGTGAAATTAGGTATATAAAAGTTATTAAATTAATGAATTTAGTATATACGATATTAATGATGTTTAAAAGAGATATATGTGATATTAATAATTAAAATTGGGTATATATGATATTATGATGTTTAGGATATATATATATATATATATATATATATATATATATATATATATATATATATATATATATATATATATATAGATTGAGGTTCTATGGGGCACCATATGCATCGGGAATCAAATGAGAACCAAAAATGCATTGCTTGTTTACAAATGATGCAATAAGGGTAATATTGGAATACTTTATTTGAAAAAATTAATTATTCTTTTAATTAATAGATTAGGATTAAAATAGGAAACTAAATCAATCTCATTAACCATTCTCCATATATTATTCCCTCTCTCTCTCTCTCTCTCTCTCTCTCTCTCTCTCGCGCGCACACACACACACACACAATCGACCGACGAGTTTGAGAAGACGATGATGAGATGAAGATGAAAATGATGCATCACGTTGAACTCATGAACCTATGAACGTATACGATGTGAAGAAGACGAATACGGAGATGCACAGTATGAACACGATGATGCATAACCTGGTGCTCCATATGAACACGATGATGCATAACCCGGGAAAGATAAATACGAAGATGCACAGTCAATGAAGATGATGAATGTTGGATTTTTGTTCAATTTGAATTTTTTAAATTTAGAAGTGCATTTTATAAATTTATTAGCATTTAATACTTGATTATTGAATTAAATATTCAATCAATATAAATTTAATTTTGAGTTGACTTGATATATTATTTTTTCCGAAAATACCCTTATGCACATCTAATATGTAAATCGTGCATCATAATGCGTTCACAAATTTCATCTTTATTACCCTTTTGTCATTGTAATCTTAGTCATTCATTTTCTAGATCTAACGGTGTATATGGGTTCCTAAGTTGCACGATGCACACAGGTGCCCCATAGAACCTAACCCTATATATATATATATAGGGTCAGGATCAATGGGGTACCATGTTAGACTGGGGAACCGGAGTCCACCCATGTTTGGTTATAAGTTTAAAAGGGTAATATAGTCAATTAGATTTATATTAAATAATAGATGACAACTAATAATACAATAGTTCCCTTAATTATAGAGATTTACTTCCATAACATATCTATATAATAAATTTCAAAATGAGTTTTAATGAACATGTTCAATGGGATTCGACAATGGATATTGGTGAACATGTTCAATCGGATTCGACAATGGGTTTTAGTGCACATGTTCAATTGGATTCAACAATGGGTTTTAGTGAACATGTTCAACCGAATGTGCCAAATAAAGGTATTTATTATTTTCTTCAAACCGTTCGTGAAGGTTCAGTTTCATTTAAACGTTATTGAACATGTGCAGTTGGAGTTTTTTTTGTCGTTGTTAACCGTTTCGGTGATAAAACACATTGAACATGTGCAGTATTAAACATGTGCAATATACGTGTGCAATATTGAAGATGTGCAATATTGAAGATGTGCAGTATTAAAGATGTGCAATATACGTGTTCAATGGAATCTTATCGCTAAAATGGGCAAGAGATAACTATTAACTGCAACTGAGATAATCTTGGGATTTAGAGAATATTTGATTCTCATTTAAAAATTTTCATACCCATTTTACCCTTCATAATAAAAAGCATGAGATTCAATTTTCATCATAATTTTGTGTATTTATTAATAATTTTAATGCAAAATGATTGGCTGTAAACGGTACCCCGGTACCCCAGTCTAACATGGTACCCCATTGATCTTGAATCTATATATATATATATATATATATATATATATATATATATATATATATATATATATATATATATATATATATATATATATATATATATATATATATATATATATATATATATATATATAATATTAAAATTTTAAGTTGGGTATATATGATATTATGGAGTTTTAAAGGGATATATATGAAATTCTCCCTAACTATATTATAAATATATATATATATTTGCATACATACTTATTTTGAATTACATTGTTTAAAAAAAATCAAAAGTTGATCGAAAATTTTAAGAAAACTAGAAACCAAACCAAATTATAATTAGTTGGTTTTGTATTATATTTTAGAAATATATCTACTTATAATGTGTTCATATTACTGACAATTTTTCTAAATTAAATGAAAATTTATAACGTGTTTACATTATTGTTATCTTTCAAAAATTAGGTTGTTACTATTATCATTAAAAACCTTAAATGAGATTATTTCAATAAAATTTTCTTGTTAATAACATGAAATATAGGTGTTTTAGGTTTAATATGGACACTATATAAAATAATAATAATAATAATAATAATAAGATTTTAGGTTTAACCGATACAACATGTAAATATAAAAAACAAAAAAATTAATAATCATTTGGCCGTGGTTCTTAACCACGGCGTGATGTCAAATCACGTCGTTGTCACACCGGTTCTTTCAATAGTCTATATTCTGCTTTTGATTATGTCGTGGTTCCAACCCACATGCTGATCATTTTTAAAGGTTTTATACTTTGCAATTAGTTTATATCTAAAAAAAATTTCTTTTATAGAGGAAACATGCAAGATAACAAGAATTAACACAAATATTTTCATTAAAACTACAAATTCATAACAATTATACGATCCGAGTGTAAACGATATTAAAAAATCGTGTCAATAAAAAGCATAATGATTGCACATATTTGACCACTAAAAAAGGTCTAGTAGTGGAGAAGTCTCCTAAAATGACAAAAAGTCAACTCGTGCAATATTTCTTGATCATACAATATGGAAATGTTTGACTGTTTGAGGGAGGATAAAACTCTTTCTATGTGAACAATCACATTCTATTTCATGTGTTCTATTTCTCTGAACAAATATTTGTTAGTATGAGACTATGTTACATGTTTTAAAACATTATTTCACTGTCCATCGATCAAATATATATATTGTTTGACAAAAACTAGCTGAAGTTGATACTTATAGCTTATTGTTAGGGTTGAAGTTTGTGAAAATTTTATATATATAGGGTTGGGTTCCGGTAAGAACCCTTGTTACCGTGAGAACGTGAGAACCACTCCAAAATGCACAAATTTGTACATCAAATGCACAAATTTTAAAATTAAAAGTTTTACTTAAAATCATTATTAGTTTTAAATATTAATAAATATCATAATTTAACACTAAAATTACATTCAAAACTTACATTCATTAAATTATAAACTAAATGCACAAATTTGAACATCAAATTCACAAATTTTTTTAAATGCACAATTCGTACATAAAATGGATAAATTATAGCATCAGATGCATAAATTTTTACATAAAATGCAACAATATATCGAAAACATTTAATTTTAGTATCAAATGCACAATTTTATACAGTGGATGCACAATTTTTAGAGTGGTTCTCACGGTAATGAGGGGTTCTCATGTGAACCCAATCCTATATATATATATATATATATATATATATATATATATATATATATATATATATATATATATATATTTGTGTGTGTGTATGATCTGGGTTCCACAGCGAACCAAACAAAATATCGTGTATCCAACGTACCCCTCATATGCAAGGGTATTTTCGTAGTAACAACCATCATTCACAACACTTATAAAATGATCATTCACAACACTTATAAAAATGTTCATTCAAACACTTATAAAATGATCATTCACGACACTTGATTGATCATTCATAGTACTTATTTAATCATTCACAATACTTATTTGATCATTCACAATTATTCAACACTTATTTGATCATTCATAATAATTATTTGACTATCTACATTTCTTTTACATTTATTTTGTGAAGACCTCCCCTTACAGGGCAGTCCTCAGAGTCTAGGTCCCACATTATGCAACACGATATCAATCATAACTAAGATAGAGTAATTTAAGTTGCGGAATTTCAGATTACAAGTACAAACATTAGGATAAGTTTAATATAAATTTTAGTTCAGATTACAATTTTCAAATTAAACTTATAAAGGGTACGAGACTAATCTAATTCATGTCATCATACAATCAAATCAAGTCTACCCAGACCACCACAATTATCATCTGCCAATCAGTACCGAAGGGTTTGTTGAGTAGTGGTCTATAGAAAACTTCAATCTTGATCTTGTAAGACCTAAGAACTAGGTCCAGCAGGTGACTTTCCTTTATCTTTTCCTGTAAAAAGGTCAAATAGCAACTGTAAGCAAAGCTTAGTGAGAATATAGATTTTCAGATTCATATGCATTAATCAAGCGGATCATGGGTCAAAGCGTGATATGTCAGGACTGCCGCTACAGCCACTCATGATTGAGACATAGAATTCATAGAATTGGATGATGTTCAGCCCACGCTCACGCTTTTAGTGGAAGCTATCCACTTATGCTGGGCTAGCTACCAGCGGTCTTCATGGGGGAACATCGGAGTGTCTATACCAAGTTCAATAGAACTGGTGAAGTAGCATGGTTTAGAACAATAGACCGACAAGGCTAATCATGCTAAGCTGAATTAATATGTCAAAGATGCGAGTAATAATGAAAGTATAAGTCATCAAGGTCATGATAGCAATACACTCATAGCAATATCTGAACTGAATTATAAATACAATGTCATGTGAAGTGATAAGTCAAATAGCCGTCATGATCCACAGGGCATCACCGAACCATGGTGTGCACAGGTCACAATCCAGCTGAGCATTCATGAATGTCAAATAATCTATCATCAACAATATATCTCAATCGGAAGTCTAGCATGCAAAACTGAATATCTATAACTCACAGTTTCTGTAGGTCTTTATCAAGCAGATTTATAATCCACCACCTGAGTTATCCCAGGATTTATCTTTAATCTTTCTGAACTCTGGCTTTGCCTTTTCAATCTTTAATTATTTGTTCAGATTTATCTGAACCTGTCCAGAATAATATTACATCATTGTCAAGAACATTTTAGATCTTTATCTTTATCTAATCTGATTCTGATAACTGATAACTCATTTAATTATTAATTGGTTAATTTTCTTTGTATCATCAAATTCTCAAAAGATATATATAAAATATTTATTTATATATATTACCTTGCTTTATTCATAAATATTAAATTCTTATATAAAATATGTAAAATGGGCCACCCGAATTGGCAACCGAATTCGGACCTATCCGAATTAATTTATTCGGATTCGGACCGAATATGGATCGAATTGGAAGCATCCTAATTTGGGACATCTGGACAAGGCTGATCTGGATTGAACCACTTCCTCATCCGAATTGTACAAGAAAAGCATAGAACTCGCCGAGTTCATGCCCGAAGTACGGATCCTAAACCGGATTTCGGACCATCCGAATTATGTTGACCCATCCGAATTCGGGTCCGTCCGAGATCGGTTCTAATTTAATTTCGGTCCAAATCTAATTTCGGTTTTCATCCGAATTCGGGTCCCATATGAATTTTTTGAAGAAATGTTCAAGTTGTTCTTGGGAACTCGCCGAGTTCCCCTATGAACTCGCCGAGTTCACTTGCAGATTTGCAGGTCGACCCTTACGGGTTTTACCAAAAATTCACCAAACTTTAAATTTTAATCACATGCAATTGAATCTGAGATTATATTATCATTTTTGGGACGTTTTTACACTGTTTTCCCTATATTTAAACACTTTAAATCATCCAGATTTGTTCAAAATGTTGAATTTTTCTCAAGAACATGAAAGTTTATAAAAACTCAGATTTTTGATGATTTTGGATGATTTAAGCTACGATTTCTGTTTCTAAATCATTTATGGGTTTCATTACATGATTTCAATCCAACATTTCAAACACATAACATAATTTTTACAGATTTATAAATTCGAATTTGTACATTTAAATTCTTAAAAATACAAACTAAAACTTAGAATTTAGTTGTATTACCTTTAATTTTACTGATTCTTGATAATCTTCTGTTAGATTCACGAATTCTTCTTCTGATTCTTTGAGTTTCCAGCTGATTTTAGAGAGAGAGTGAGAGGGTTTTGTGTAATGAGATGATGAAAAATGAAGAAAATAAAGACTTAGAGTCTTTATATTTCAAGACTTTCAAATATTGACACAATTGGTCCCTCTACATCTGATTTTCATTTGAATACATATTTATCTTCATTTTATCATCACTAACTTAATTTATCTTAATTAAATATTTTCATTGCTTAATTAAAATTACAATACAAATAATGTTATAAAATTACATTATTGAGTCAAAAGCAGAAAATAAAGTCAAGTCAAAAGCTAGGTTGTTACATATTTGATCATTCACAATAACTATTTGACCATTCACAGTATTTATTTGATCATTCACAACACTTATTTGATCATTAACAATATTTTTTTGATCATTCACAACACTTATAAAATGACCATTCACAACACTTATTTGATCAATTAAGTATTGTGAATGATCATTTTATAACCATTGTGAATGATCATTATATAAATATTAAGAATGATCATTTATATGTTGTGAGTGATTATTTTATAAGTGTTGTGAATGATCATATAATATCAGGGCGATGATCAAATTATCAATATACTATGATAAATTGTCAAATAAATGGTCAAATAACAATTGATTTAGTTTGATTAATGATCAAATAAGTAATGTGAATGATCAAATTTTTATTGTGAATGATCAAACGTGTGTTGTGAATTATCAAATAAGTGTTGAAGAATTGTAAATAGTCAAATAATTCATGTGAATGATCAATAAGTGTTGTGAATGATCAAATAAATACTGTGAATTATCAAATAATTATTGTGAATGATCAAATAAATATTGTAAATAGTCAAATAATTCTTGTAAATGGTCAAATAATTTTTGTGAATGATCAAATAAGTGTTGTGGATGATCAAATAAGTATAAAAAGATTTGTAAATAGTCAAATAATTTATGTGAATGATCAAATGAGTGTTGTGAATGATCAAATAAGTGTTGTGAATGATTACATAAGTGATATGAATAATCAATTAAGTGTTGTGAAAGATCATTTTATAAGTGTTGTGAATGAACATATTTATATGTGTTGAGAATGATCATTTTTTAATTATTGTGAATGATCGTCGTTATTACGAAAATATCATTCCAGCTAAAAGAAGAGAGACGCACATGATTTATATCATTTTGATCACAGCCCTTGTTTTTTTAATATTGTTATATATATATATATATATATATAGATTGAGGTTCTATGGAGCACCATGATGCATTAGGAACCAGTGGGAACAAAAAATGCACAATATATTAATTAAAGATGCAATAAGGGCATAATTGGAATTTAAAGAATTATTTAGTTAGATTAAAATATTTAAAAGATTCCTTATTAAATTAATCGGATATATGTAAGGTAATTGCTTAAAATGTGGAGTCTTTAGTTAGGAAAGATTGCATTTTTGTTGACTTTTTATTCAATCATGGATACATATGTTTTCTTCACAAAATATGCATAATGTACCTTGATGCATAATGCGTAATGCAATATAAACTTCCATAAACACATATTTCGATTAATGCATAATGCACATAAACAACGTTGCAATCTGAAACTGCATATAGAAATCTTCGATTATTAACAACAAACTATTACCATGAAACAACACGAACTATGACATAAAAACCACCAATTACTAAATACACACTTCGACATTTGCAGAAATGCACCGCTATGAACACAGATTCCGTACAATATAAAATTTTTATGCATAATGCACGAAAAAATAACTACAATACAAAACTCTATAATCACATACTTTGAACATTAACAACAAACTACTTCCATGAACCAACACCAACTAGGACATAAAAAGCCCCAAATCCGAAATTCTCACTTGGATATTCGAACAATATGCACCTCTATGAACACGAATATGCAACATGCATTTTGATTTTAGCAATATAATCGACTCATAAAGGACGGAAAACAAAAAAACGAGTTACCGAAATTGTTTCTCGGTCTTCCCCCTTTTCCCCGAAGACCCTTCCACCGTATGCATTGTCCACGACGTTACGAAGAAGAAGAGTATAACTACTTGCAGGAGTGATTCTTGGAGAAGGTTTGGTCAAAGATTCGTTGGGGTGAAAATCGGATTTTGGAAGGGATGTCGACGGCGAGAATCAAGGTTGAAGGATGAAATTGATTTGAAATTGAAACACTCCTAAATACCTAAATTGCCCCTCTGCTTTTTTTTTGATTGCACAATGCACCCACTTTTCTTATTTATTACAATTTTGCCATTGTCATCATATCCATTGATTTTATAGATCTAACGGTGTGCATAGGTTCCTAAGTTGCACGATGCACACAGGTGCCTCATAGAACCTAACCCTATATATATATATATATATATATATATATATATATATATATATATATATATATATATATATATATATATATATATATATATATATATATATATATATATATATATATATATATATATTTGGTGCAGAGCTGTAAAACCATATATTCAACGTTGAATGTTCAATTTTATAACGTTTATTCGATATTGAATATATAAAATTCAGACGATTCAATGTTGTATTCAATATTGAATATTTTAAAAAAAATTAGAAAAATAAAAATTCATCATTCGCGTTTTAAAAATGATAAAATTCTTGTTTTAATGATATAATTTTTTTGTTTTAAAAACTAATAATTCTTATGTTATTTAATTTTATAGTTGGTTCTGCAGCTCTGCATTAAATTTAGGTTCTGCAATGATGTTGTCTTTATATTTAAAAAAAAATCAAACCTAATAAATGGATGCCTAGTCAATAATCTCATTATTGTGTGAATTCTATCCGATTAAATATGGAAATTAATTTCGTGTATTACAATCAAGGTGATTCTATAATGGTGATGATAGCAATGCAAATGCGAACAATTTTCTTGTGTAGTTGGAAGTTATTAACCCTAAAACTTATTTTACAATTTAACAATTAACCTAAAACTATAAGCAAAATGTATTCTAATTTATGATTCATGTGTAAACCACGTCAATCGATATACAGGAAATATCTTATCTATTATCTTCCTAATAAAGATGTGGGCTTAAGAGTTTGTTGTCTTTATAGCACTTTAAAAGTTTTCTTCAATAATTTAATTCGAAATTGATATATTGGAAGATCATGCATGTTCAAAGTCTAAATTTTAATTATTAAACGATTAGTTTTATAAAGACCATGAATTCTATGACTACAAAATTTATTGATTTATTTTTTCAGTTCGTAGATCATCACCTATGTTGTGTTTGGTAGAAAAAATTAAAGAAAAAAAATTTAAATTATTAGTTATGAGACTTGAGTTGTATATATGAATTCTCTAGTTGTATCAATGTATAAAAGAAATTTAATTATTTCATTTCTCTAGCAATAATAGAGAATTAACTAGAAGTTAAAATTAGGGAATGATAACTACAACAACTATATAGTTTTTGTATTTTTCAAATTTCATGGTAAAAAAATAATTTGTATTATCTTTTTTTTTTTCTCTTCGATTCTCTCTAACCAAATATCGCTTGAAGTCTTAACGAAATCAAAACAAAGGAATTGAGTTTATCACAATTTAAAAAAGGAAAGAAAAAAAGATAATTGATTGCTTTTGGTAAAAATACAAATCATCTATATTGCTTTCTATGTTTTGACTTCTTGAATATAAGACATATGATAGAAGGATCCAGCTTCAATGACTTAATTGATTTCATTAATAAAATTTTAGAGATAAAGTAACAGAAAAATAATTTATTACAACTAAGTTTTCAAATACTTGAATCACTTTAAAAATCCTTAGCAATCTACTTAAACATATTGTTGTTATATATACTTTTTGTTTTTCTTTGTCCCTTTTCAAACATATTCTTTACCAAAAAAAAAATATCTTTATATACTTATAAGTATATTAGTTTCGTTGTTTTTCGTACGTGAACTAAATTAAATCAACAAACAACAGAAATCACAAACTAGAATCACCTTTAACATAAATTGCATCGAATCAATTTATAAAGCTGTAAAATTAAGAGAAGTTAAACATTTAGTTCTAGATGATGAAATTTGATCGAGAAGATATATCATCTTACATTGGATTCGGGTCCATGCACCCGGGGACCTTCTGATCAGTTGCAAATTTCATAAATGTCTTAGCTTGTTGTTTGATCTGTTATACATCATCATCTCAACAATTATTATTGATTAAATTCTCTCTTTTTTTTCTTTTCTCTTATAAATTATTATTAAGTATTTTGTTAAATGGTTTTATGAATATCTTTGACTATTTCAAACAAAAATAATACCGTCTATCGTTTTATGGTGACAATTTGGGCACAAAATTTCATGGCCTTTATTAGGTTGACCCTACATTACATTTTGGCATCTTTTTATTGATTTAAGTTATTAACGATGGACGCAGAAGGGTTTACTGAACTCGGCTTGGGCCCTTTATGTCCATTATACTATTGTTATTATTATTTACTATAATATTTAAATAATTGAGTTTTTTTAAATATGTATAAATTTAAAAAGTTATCATAGGAACAACAAATAAACAATATTATACTGCTAAAGAAATTTTTAAAAACATATAAAGCAAGTAAATTTAAATAAAAAAGAAATAACACTAATAGGAATACATAAAACGAAATTTATGGTGGAAATAACATAAACCCTAGGCTGAAAAAGTTAAATGAAGCGGAGCTGAGGAGAACGGAAAGCGATTTTGTAGTCTGCCACAAACAATACCCGTAAACCTTTCTTTAGAAAAAAACCAAAATTTTTTATTATTATCAACCAATTCATTAATAATAAAAATTGGTAAAGTACACATGACACATCATTGTTAAACCAAATGATATTTTATTTAAGTGATTTGACATTTAGTTACTTATTTTATAAAATAGATAGATTAACATTTTTATATGATCAAAATAGGGTTATTATCGAAAAAACCATCCGAACTTTTATACTTTTTTCGGTTTAACCATTCGATGCAACTTTCTTGTTAATTCGATGGTGTACATAATAGGAAAAAACGTTTACAAAATTTTTGGTTTTTTTTCCCCATTATAATTGATTATTAAAATATTGAAGGTTGTCAAGTTATCCAGAATTTGTTGGCTTTATTCCTTAGTGAGAATCTAACTTCATGTAATTTTTTCGCGTTCTTTCAATGAATATGTTCAGGTTCCATCACTAGATGCAACTGTACTGATACCACAAAACTACCACTCCCACCACTCTTATGACATTTTTTATTCATTTTTTGTATTTGGTGGTTAAATTAGGTTTTTTTTAGTTATAGTCAAGAGGGTACAATGGTCTAGAATTAGGTTGGACCAAATTTAGAAATTAGAATCAAGAATTGAACTAATAATACTAGTATTCTGCTTTAGTTTTACAAAATTTTCAAATGAAAAACTGTAAAAGTGAGCTAGATTGATAATAAAAATTACTAAAATTGATGATATCATTTTTGATTTTGAGATGATTATTCGGTTCTTAGACATCATCTTCGTGCCCCTAAGAACCAAGATATTGAACAATCTGTGATGATATTATAGGTAAGAATTCTTTGGGTTTTCTTAGACATGACCTCAAATTGTTACACATGATCTTGAATTCTTTGGTTATTACCGTGATATTACCTAGGCTAAAGGGAGTGGCTCGGCAATTGTCATGGTACCGAGAATGGCATCCGGGGAACACCGTCGGTAGGCCTTGACAACGGCATCCAAGAGCTCGGCATCGGCACCCAAATGCCGAGCCATTTCCATTCAAAATTAATACTTAATATGTATATGTGTGTGTATAATTATTTATATTTCATTACCCTCTCTTTATACATACACACACATTTCAAATAAAAAAATTCAAAATATTAATCTCAACGTTGATATGGTTGATGATTTTGAAAACGAATATTCTGATCAAGACTTAGCGTAGTTTAGTTTTCATTATAATGTTTAATTTGTATGTTTTATTTTTAAGTTGAATATTTTAATTTTTAATGTTATATTTAATTTTAATATTATTTAACTTAGTGTTATTTATTTTAATATTTTTATTTTAAGTTTAAAATGAAAATTAAATAACATCCACAATGATAAAGAACTTGGGATGTTCGTTAACTACTCCTATTTTACAGGTAAAAGTTAAAGGTGAAAAAGTAAAAACCAACGAAACCGGTTAGAAGACTCGAAACAAAAACGTTCCGTCCGAAGTGACTCCGGTCGCACGTTCGACATGGTTTGGTCGTTTAGATAGAAACCCTCTGTAAACCCTACATTGTGAAATTCCTCCCCCTGAGACGCGCCATCCTACAATGAAAAAACAACGGCCAGAAGTACAAACCACCGGAGAATCCATGGAAGATTCTACCGACGCCGCTACCTCCTTCACGTGTGAATCTGATATATGCCAACAACTCCTAGATCGTTACGGCAAGTCCGCCGCACCTCAACACCGCCACCTATGCGCAACCGCTGCCGCCACCCGCTCAATCATACAATCTGAATCACTGCCTCTCACTCCCCTCTCTTACTTCGCTGCCACTATTGATGCTATTTCTGATACATCCAATACAACTCATGACACTGATGCAGTGTCTGCGCTGTCGTCGTTTTTGGCAATTGTGTTGCCTTTGCTTCCTGAGAAGTCCATAGCGACGTCCAAGGCGGCCGAAGCTGCGGACATTGTTGTTGAGCTGCTGGAGAATTCATGTGAGGGATTGTCAGTTTCGAGTGTTAGGGCCTTGGTCAAGTGTTTGGGAGTTTTGCTTGAGTTTTGCGATTTGGAAGATTGGGAATCGGTTAAGTTAGGTTTCCAGACGCTCATGAAGTATTCAATAGATAAGCGTCCAAAGGTACGTTGTCGGTATTCTACCTGGATATGATACATTGAAATTCAATAATCAATATTTCTAGTAGTAGTTGCTTATCGTTTTTCAAAAACTCATAAATCATACTATCATAGAAGCGCATGAACGGCAATGAAAATTCAAGCATCGGTATTTACATATCCACGTTTATGTGAAATGGCCTCCTGGTTTCAGTAAGCTATAATGTCATAACTCATAAGGGAAGGGCTTAAAGGTAATTACACAGGTTGCTCTTTGTCGGGTTTGTTTTTGTTTTTGTTTTGACCAACAAATGCGCTTTTTCAACATTTTTTTTTCACATTGTAGGTGGACATAATCATATTGTTTAGGTTACACAATGGTATACAATTCAAAATTATTTTTATTCTTCACTGATCATTGAAGATACAGTACTCATTAATTAGATTCAGTGAGTATGTCAGTTTACTTCAAAATAATATTGCATGAGACATTGAGCCGATGCTTTTGATTTGTACCCTTTTTGTTTACTTCCGTCAATTTGGATTCATAGCTGTTGGATGGAGTTGGGTTGTCTTTCAACGTCATTGAATCAACATTTCTCCAGGAATGCATCCTATTGCCTCTCTAACACATGGCAAGGTGGACTTGTTTACCTTCGTTCAATTATATATTACTACCGGTTTTTATGTATCAATAATAACCTTGGTAGATTTTTTATTTCTAGGTGTTATGTCATTTACTACTCCTTCATAGTATGGATGCATAACTTGCATATAAGCAAATGTCTAGTTGGTGGTTAGGCATGATAAAAGCACCAAGTAACCATGACCTTATCCATTGTCTATTCATGCTTTTTACAACTTAAACTGGACATTAGATTGATAATGATTCTTTTGAAATGACATTGTGATTTGCTTACATGTTGCAGGTCAGAAAATGTGCTCAAGATTGTGTTGTGAAGGTCTTCAAGAGTTTTCAATCTCTTATTGTGAAAAAGAGGGCAAGCAAGTTTGTGTTAAAATCATTCAAAACTTATATGTCTTTGGCGGTTAAAAAAGTGGCTTTAAAATCTGCAGATGGAACTAAAGATGGTACTTTATCAAAGGGTGAACACTTAGAGGCTCTTCATATGATAAATTTATTGAAACTTCTAGTTCCTTGTTTGCCAAGCAAAGTCATATCAGCTGCCGTTGTAGAATTACAGAAAGCTATGAGTGTCAGGTTTTCTGCATTGACGAGACATGTTTTTGATGTCATGGAGGAGATACTTCGATTCTTGGAAGTTGGATCTACGATTTCGGATACTGTAAAGATGGTCACAACACTTGCTTCATACATATCTACAAAACAGAATCCAGTAGACACTATATTTTCAGCAGCAGCGCTACTTGAGAATTTTATTACTAAATTTCAAGTTGGAGATCAAAACAAATGGAACAGCCATTATTCCTTAGTCATTGGTTCTATAGCAGGTGCAATCGATATTCTCTCTTTATTTCATAAAACATAGTTGGTTTTGAGAAACCTGCTTGACTTCCATACTTGTATAGATGAGAAGTTGTCTTAATATGTTTTAGAAACACCTCCTTTGGAATAAAAGATGTCTTGGTGGATATCATAGTTTGTGACTTTGTGGTACTATCATCTAGTTGTATTTGCATGACTTGTCACATGCACTAACTTTGTGCATGTACTTTTAGGTCTTTTGACATCTGAGGCTACTGCTACAAGGGCGTCAAATATTTTAAAAGAAATGATAAACCGTCATATTGATGCTCACATTCTTTTGAGCTCAGAGTTGACACATCCCGAAGAAGATTATGCCAACACTAAGGAATCAAGAATAGTGATATCCTTATGTGATGCGCTTCTTAAAGTTCTCAATACCCATCGAGGAACTCCTAATGAGCATACTTTGGCTGTCATCTCGGTCTTATTTCTTAAACTCGGTATGTGCAATTACTAGTTATTGTACTGCAGCAAACTCTGCACATGCTTAAAGAATTAATATAATCTTCTTATTTGATAGTTATTCATGTTTAAAACATGCTGATCCTGCATTCCTGCCCATTGTATTGTATATGTGTGCTTTGCTTTTATAATGTTTCTCACTTTTTCTTTCTTCATTGTTGCACTAGTTGTGTGTATCATTGTTGCGTCATAAAAACTTCATATAGATCTTTGGCTTTATTTGTGATATATAGGGAAGAGTTCTCATGTCTACATGAAGAACATACTTCTGAAGCTTGCCACTTTTATGACGGTTGCGTCTGGAAATACCTCTGATGTAAACCATGTAAGTTTTTTGGAGTCTTTTTCAATTTGCGCAGACCTATATACTTGGATGTTGAAGTTACAATATCCTTCTGGCATTCTGTTCATAACTTTGATAATTGAGACTTCAAGACTTAATCCTCTTGACATTGTGTTGATCTGCAGGAGAGGTAATTGTATAAGGTTTAAAATAAACTACAATAAATTTAAAGTAGATGGATATAAGAAATGGCTTCATTGTCCACTTTAGGTGCAAATACTCATTAGCGAAGTCTTAACTTGGAGCGTATTTATGCTGTTTGTGCTGCTAATGTCTTAAAGACTTCAGGCTGTAACTAGATGACAATGTTATGAAGTTGAATTATCAATATGTCTTGGGTTATCTCCCAGTTCATCTTCTGTTTTTAGAAATGGCACATCCATCAGAAGAAATGCTAGTGCCTAACCTAAACACATTGATCACAAAACCTGCATCTCATGTAACCATAATGTTTTCATTTAAGTTGGACTAGGTTCTGAATGACTGCCCCAGATAATGTTTTTATCATGCCTTCCTCATGATTTTTTTTTCTTCTCTTACACTCTGTATTCGCAAGTGGTTCAATCTTTTATGTATCAATTTAGCATACAAAGAGAATGGCAGATAATGATGCCGCCAATTTTGTATTGCTAGGCTTTGAATGTGACATGGTTCTAGGTTTCTAGCATTTCTATTTATATATATGGCCACATACATCTTCTATGGATTCCATTTTTTAACAGGATGTTGTTCTGTTTCAATATTGATATTACAGCTTCAGGAGTGTATGGGGTCTGCTGTAAATGCTATGGGACCTGAGAAGCTACTTCTGGTGTTACCTATCTCACTTGATGCCAATGATCTAACTTGCTCAAACATTTGGTTGTTACCTATTTTGAAGGACTATGTTGCTGGATCATCCTTGGGGTTCTTTATAGAGAGTATAGTGCCTCTAGCTGAATCCTTTCAGGAGGCATGCCAAAAAGGTACCTCCTTAAATATGTAATACAGTTTTGGATATCGTTAGTGACTGCGGTAGACATATTGTGATAGAAATTTACATATGAGTATTCTAGAAAGGGCATGTTAGGAATAATGTTAGTAGTTAGTTAGTAATACAAACTATAAATAAGAGGAGAGGGGTGTGAGGTGAGGTGTGATTGAATATTGTTAGATTTGTTAGGTTCTTAGCAATTGTGCTTTGAGAGAGGCTCTTAGCTTTATGCTTTGAGAGAGGGAGTTCTCCTGGAATCCTTTGGGATCAGTTTCTGTTTTGCTTAATCAGTTTCCTGTTTTCGTATTCAGCAATACACTTATTCTTCCTTTTAATTTTTCAATCCGTATCATATTGCTTTGTGGAGAACTTTATTCCAGTTATGTCAATAAGCCATAAAAGATTATGCTCCAAGGGTATCAGTTTCCTATAATTTCTATACCCTTCGTTCTTCATGGACCACTTGAGGTGAAATCCATCCGAAGGAAAATAAACAGCTAAGCAAATTGTGTGATGATTACCTTTTACATCATTGGGTAGCACAAATATGGAAGGAGAATAAGCACTTCTCAACTATTGTTGCTGCCTAAGGACTAAATTTCTTTTTGTACAAAGCATTGTGGTGACCAGTTAAGAGATGCATTTGATTTTGTGTTCCATTTCTTTCATAAAATCCATGAAGGGTATGACGAAATAGTACGGGGAATTAACTTCATCATGGACTACTTTGTCCTTTTTCTCAGTTAAAAAGTCTGTAATTGGAGAAGAACTGCAGGCCCATGCCCGTGGCTGTTGGGGATTGTTGCCTGCCTTTTGTCGCTACCCGAATGACACACATAAAAATTTTCGACGTCTGGCTAAACTTCTGGTTTCATGCATCAAAAAGGATGCTTTTATGCTTGAGGATATTGCCATTGCCTTGCAGGTAATACTCTAATTGATTATGTAGTAAAATTTCGAATTTTATGATGGTTAATATTCACTAAATTTGTTTTGTATGCATGTTTGCCTTTTTCTGTAGCATCTTGTGAAGCAAAACAAGGGTTTTCTTGGTACCAATCAGGGTGATGATGGGACTTCCACACTTCCATCTCCAAAGATGAGTTACTCGAAAAAAATTGCTACTAAAAACATCAATGCTTTGTCATCATGTTCAGAGGACTTGCTTAAGGCTTTTACCAAAGTTTTATTTAGAGTGCCACTCGAGAAGCGTGCCTTTTTAAAGGTCATATGATTCTTTTTTTATTTCTTTAATATTCTCACTTCACCAAACCTTCTGTTTCTGCATTCTAAGGCATATACCAAGGCTAAAACTTGTTTGGAAGCTTCTGTACTCTGGAACTTGCCGGTTTATGTTGTTAACTGTTTCTTTGTATTGGGTTCTCACTACATATTACATTTCAATTTCCAGGACACGATTGGATGCTTGGCACTTATCACTGATTCTTCGGCAACAAAGAATATTTTCATTTCGTCACTTAAAAGATTGGAGCAGAATGTTTCTGTAGATAAAGTGAAAGATGATAAATCCTCCCCAAACAAAATTGTGAACAGGTATATTTGTTTTTTGTAGCATAATTACATTGCTTATTGCTTCTCTAGTCCTTGGTCGTCATTGGTTACATCTAATTGTCTAAGGAATTATAGTTCTAGGCTTCTAGCCGCCCACAATGGGTTAGAACCTTTTAATCATTCCATTATATGAAGCTCTAGGGATTTTGAAGATCATTATTTTTTGTTGGGATTGTCACTTGTTGCTTCCCATATTCGGAATTATTAAGCCAATTTGATAGTTTCTGGCATTTACTTCTTGTATGCTTGTGTCTTGCTGATAGGGAATGTGATATGGGTGCCTAAGAAACATATATAACTAATATTAGTGGCAATAGTTAGAATAATGGGCCCGGACTGTTGTATCAGTGGGTTGTTAGACTATTATATAATTAGGGTTAGTGGGGTGGTGAGAGGTAGGCAGAGAATTGTTAAAAGAAACGGCTGTAAGCTTGGGAGATATTCGGCTGCAAGGCTTGTGCAGGGAAGAGTATCATTCTATTGATTTCTTCTTCTGAGATTGTTCTACTTTTACTCAATATTATTATCATTCCATCATTTCTATCAATTGGTTCCATTGCCGGGAAACTCATATGGAGAATCCATAAACCCATTCAATCACCCATTTACAATTATGTATTGAAGACCAGCATCAACCATCTCAATGAATCCCTCTTCTCCTTCGCTAAATCATGTGAGAAGATGTTGAAGGGTAACCTGGAACATCCACTGACGCCAAACCCAGATCCTGATATTTGTGCAACCAGGGCCCTTAAATCACAGACCGAAGAGAACACTTTTGATGATAACCCAAATCCAACACCAACATGGTTTCATCAAAACCAACTACTCCAGAGAACCACCATTTTCAAAGGTGAGACCACTGGTTTTTGATAAAACCAATCTTCATGGATGGATCACGAAGGAGGAGCCATATATTCAGGTATATCAGACTTTTCGTTTCATAAATTCAAATTTGCCCAACTAGGTCTCAATGTACCAACATTGCATTGGGATATGACCGCATTCATCATTATCAATAAGTCTGATACCATTAGGGTTTGATTCCCAAGAAAATTGGTGGTTCGAATGTTCGATTTAGCGGAACCAAGTTCCGTAGCGCACCAGAAGCTCTGGAGTTTTTGTACCTGGAGAATAGCATCGACGGATGCGTTCACGAGTTTGAAGGCATCTCAGACCTAATACTTGATCAAACTGACGAACACTCGATCAGTATGAGTGTATGTGGGTTGAACAATAAGTTTAAAAGAGCTTCGGTCTATTTTATCAATGATTACTATCTTTAAATGATTATACTTGCCGACCAAGTAGGTAATTGCAGCTACCTTATGTGGGTTGCCTACATTTAAAAGAGCTTCGGTCTATTTTATCTTGTGTTCAGATTACATTTCTCTTATACATTGAAAGTAGTTGCAATTTCACTGCATTCGTTGGATTTTATACAAACTTTGCACATATGATCCTTTACATGAAATTATCTAAAGAAATTGTTAGCTGTCTGCAGCTTTTTGCTAAGGTTGGTATGGTTCAATAGAAAACTTCCCAGTTCAGTTTGTTCTTATATTTGTACTTCATGGGACACCAAATTCTATTTGGCAGTTGTATAATTCTATTGTCGATGATGATTTTATATTCCATCGGTGCTGGTTTATGCCTTTAGGAGTTGAATGTCAAGGGTAGGTTTCTTCTTGATTGGTCATATGTTTTTCTTGCAGAAATTATAATCGCCTACTTTTAATAATTTTGGTTAAGGATGTATTTAGCTCTTTATATCTGATATTTTTTTATAAAGGAATACTGATAGGGAGTTGGCATGGAACCTTTTCAAATATGTCTGTTTATATAAATCTTTTTCATTTCTAGTTATTTTGACTTTCTGTTTGCCGGCTTAGACCTTTACCAAATGAGGCTAACAGGAAAAGTTGAAATATCATATGAAATTGATTGTTCTAGTAAAAGAGGGGAACTAAAGTTGTCTTTCTAAAAGGTCTCCTGTGTGTATATGGGAATTGTCTGCAAAAGCACATTTGTCTCAAATCAAGGGTGATGACATGCCTTATGAAATGAAATTTTGGTCATCTTGCTATTGTCCAGGTGCCTGATACTTGAGCTAGCATCATCTCTTGTTGGAGCAGCTAGCATGGATCTCATCGATCTCATATACAACTTTACCAGGCAGAGTTTGCAGGTATGCTAGTGATGAAATTATGCAAATCTGAAACTGTTTTTTTAATGTTCTCTTTAAAAATCATTATTTCAAGCAAACAGTATATTTTATTTTTGTCTAGGAAGAGGATGACAGCGTCCAGAGGGAAGCATATGCAACTCTTTATAAAATTCTAGAGGCAAGTACCAGTAGTATCTTACTCTAAAATAGCAGCAAGGAGATCTGTCTCATTCTTGTTTTTCTTCTAATTGTTCAGGAATTTCCCGGGTTGTGCTCTTTAAAATTTGTGGAACTGATGGATCTATTACTTGAATTGAAGGCCCCTGTCAACATTACTTCACTTAGGTGGCGGTTTTCGTGTTTCAAACCCTTGATAATTCAGTCCATTGAGGTTATATTCTTCTCCCTACTGAATCCTTATTTGCTATTTGCTCTCAGTTGTCTGTTTTATTACATTGTTAGTCAATTCCTCCTGGTATCTAAATGTTCCCTATGCAATAGATGATGGTTGGTGCTGGCTTTATTAGAAGACCAATTTATATGCAACTTTTTTCTCTATTAGTTGTCCTACTTGAACTTGGATGTAAATGTTTATTTGTCAGACTCGTTGTTATAATTATTTTTTCTTCGAATATTTGGCAATTCTTCCATATTTATCGCATCTATTATATCTTGTAATGTAAGATTAAACATTTTTCTTCAAAAATAAATATACGGATTCCATATCTGAAATAGAATTCGGTGTTGAGTTGTGGGGACTGATTGGTTGCCAATGGCAGCTATGAAGTCGGTAGTTGTTTCCTATAAATATATGACCCATGTAATTGTAACCCTAATCTGCGATATTAGAGAGACTCGCTAGTGCGGCTGTGGACGTAGGTCATCATTGGATCGAATCACGTTAATTCTTGTGTTCTTAAATTTTTTTGCATCATTATCGTTTGTCGTTCTTAACCCTAACAGTCGGTTACTTGGCATTCAAAGTCATTAGAAACAGTCAACTGATGAGTGCAGGGAGTATTAGTTAATCCATCTTGAATTCTTGATAGTAGACACATTACTAGAACCACTTGGAAAATTTTATTTTAGATGTCGTTTTGATGAATTGTCGGATGTATGGTAATATTTTTCTACGACAGTTATGCTGAACTAAGAGCTGAGTGGTTAAGTTTATGCAGGTTTCATGTTGAGTCTGAGGCGCTTTTGTTGTTGGTGGCTTTGTTTAATTTATTTATATTCCATGTTATATTCACTCTAATAGTTTGCTTTGCTAACATTTGTCTGTAGAGAACTTCAGATGGAGACAACACTCATGGTTTTCGTATGTTGAATGAAATTATAGTGACTATAAAAGATGTAAGATCTACCTTCAAATAACGTCTCCCTTTTGTGTTTGCTAGTCTGAGTTGTCCCCTATGTTATCTGCTTGGAGACACTTGCACAGTTGCACTCCCTCTTATGCCTCTAGTAAATTCTTTCATGAGTGTATTATCTATATTATTGTGTAGGCCAGAAAAGTAAAATATGAACCTGATAGAAGAAGATAATTTGGTCCGTTAATCTGAGTTTCATGTTCGGTTGATGTTGCTATCTATATCCATTTTTTCTTTAGTGCTACATACATCATTATACCCTGGCTTAGTAGTTGCCTTATTGAGCCATGTTTTAGGTGATGTTTGTTCTTTAAGAGGTTAAATGTCCCCGAAGTCTGAAAACCACGTCTGAAATTAAGAGGAGGCCTTAACATATGAAATTAAGAGACTCTTAATTTTAATTAAGACAACTCACATCCTCTTAAAATTCAGAGGTTTCAACCTCTTAAGTCTGAATTTAAACAAACAATCTTAATTTATTATAGATTTGAACTTTAGACTTCAGACGTTTTTAAGAGCTCTGAATGGAAAACATATGAGGCCTTAGTGTTCTACTACTAAAGAACAAAAAGGACCTTCGTGGAAATCATAAAAATATTGTGTTCAATACAATAAACTTAAAAAGTGAAATGAAGACAATTTCGCAAGCAAGTGTTTCATCATCTATTTTTACGAAAGCATATCACTTGGAATGTCAATATTATCTTCAAGTTATGTCAGTATCTGGCTGGATAATCACGTTATAAATTTAGTGATAAAAGATTTATTTCTTCTCATGAACCATATTGATGACTTGCTAACATATTATGTCTTGGAACATGTTACATATACAATCATCTGATGCATTTATCCTATTTTCTGTGCATGATATTATCTGCCTGTTGCTTCTGACATGCTTGTTTGATATAATCTGCCTTCGGTCTCCAGCCCAAAGAAGAAATTAGAAAAGTGGCTTATGATATTCTTCTGGGGATGAGCTCTAGCTTGCAAAAATCGTCTTCACTCCAGAAAGGACCTTATTATGAATTCGTCAGCATGGTAATCACTCACTTTATTGAACTTGCTTTATTAGTTCAAAATATCATATAAAATGTTTTCTATGAGGTGTGATAGATATGAAAAATATGTACATGGGGACTAGGAGTTTAGAGAACCTAAGAAAACTGGAAAGAGGCGTGAAGTTGGTTTCTCGTCCTTCATCTTGTAAAGAAAGGATCAGGCAGTGTGTTGCAGAACAAGGTAGGGTGGTTTGGCAAATGCATTGAACTGTTGTTTGGATGGACTTCACACAGGGTTTCTACAAGGGAAGTACTGACCACAGAGCTCGTTTGTAGTATACAATTTTGTGGCAAGTTGGACCTGATTGATATCTATGCTTCAAATTGAACTAGAGTGTTAACCAATAATCATATTATGTATCGAGTTTATGAGTATATGCTTAGTTCTAGGTCATCTCGGGTGATTAGCCCCAGCTTGTCAAGCCCGTAAAACCGTACAATATACCTAGCATTCTCACTAGAAACACATCTTTTGGCCAGAAAGGAAAATATTTCTTAGATTATGATTAAATATCTTGTTGATGTTTGTTTCTTTCTTGTGGTATTGTGCTTTAAGCTGGCATTGAGAAATGCTATGGGAAGTTTTTATATGCTACAAAAAGAGGAGATACCTAAATATCCTAGCATATAAGTTGTTAAGCATCATAATGGTAGCATTTTTTTATTGTTCCCTTTATTAGATGAAGCAGATGCTTTTTTCTCTCAAGCATTGATTTATAAACTTTTGGTCACTTTTGTATTTATTTTCGTAAAATAACTCTGATTCTTTCTGTTGGTGATGTGCAAATACTCAGATAATGGGCTATCTCTCTGGTTCTTCACCTCACATAAAAAGTGGTGCGGTCTCTGCATTATCTTTAGTGATATATAATGACTCGGGAATTTGCCATTTGATGCCTGATCTTGTGCCGTCGATCTTAGAGTTACTGCATAGTAAAGCCATAGAAGTTATAAAGGTGGTTTCCCTACCTTTGCTAAACTGTAGCCATGTTTCTACTCTCGATCTATGTAAATTTATTTGTTTGCTTGGACCAGGCTGTTCTAGGTTTTCTGAAGGTGCTAGTGTTGAGTCTTCAAGTGAGAGACTTGCAGAAATTCTTGTCTGATATCCTTGGTGGACTTCTGCCATGGTCATCTGTTTCTCGGCATCATTTCAAATCAAAAGTATGTGTTACATTTAACTACATGTTATTTCTGTAATAGTAGTTATAGCTGGGCACAAGCGATACATCTACAATTCATATTTATGTTACAGTAGCTGCACTCTCTTTTCGTTTTACTTTACATGCTATATATACAATACGATACATTCTCAGAATGACAAGTATATGTTACACTAAGTCTAGATTTGCATATAGTCTTGCAATTTTGCAAATACATCTCATGCATGCTCGACATATTATCATAGTTACTGAATTGTTTGTCATAATTGTTATTTGTAAACTGTTTCTCATAATGATTAAGTTGCTACTGCATTTGCTTAGTCATTTCTGTCAGGAAATTGTGGAACGGTATTCCTTGCTCTTGATCAAAGAACATAAAAAATTTCGGGAATAATAATCATGCATGCTCGGTGCTCCCTGTCTAACGTGTACATTTTATATAAACTTCTCAAACTTCCCACATCTACGTAAAAAATGTAAAATATTTATTTTCAATGGATAGGATTTGATCACTTAATATGCTAATATAGAGTAGTGACTAAAATACTCTGCACCAAAAGGGAAACATATGATAATCACACAAAAAACATTTTAATTTGCTTTTCTAAAATCCAAAGAATTATGTATAGGTCTTGGATTATGATAGATTTAATACCATACAACTCTCTTAATTCACCATTCGTAATGGCTATATTTTCTGATGTATAACTTTGTGGATAAAAAAGAGAGAGTAATTAAGGAGAAAGATACATGGATGGAGGAGAGAACATGAACAGTAGGGAATAGGATAATGTTACATATAGTAGATAGCATACAAATATAGAGTGAATGGCTAAAGGTGTGCACGATGTGAGTATTCATGAATTTTATTTGTTGTCAGACAATATCTTCTTACCATATGAAGGGATGACAAAAAAAACCGAAACCGACGGGGAAAACCAAAAATTGGTCCAAGCGGGGCAAGTTTTCCCCGAACCCTATTATCTTAAGCGGGTACGGGACGGGATGTGATTCATGATATCCGTCCTGATTACTCGATTACCCACTTTAATATCCGCTTACGTTTTACATCATAATAAGTATTCTATTTATATTTTAAGTTATATATGTGTATAATATTATATTTATATTATATAATAATGAGTTTTTATTTGTTATACGCATGTATTCGTCAAGTTTATAATTGTTTTAATTTTTCATTCACTTTTCATATCCAGTTTGGTTGAATCACTATAATTTTACTCCTTTAAAATGGTGAATCCCGCAATAAAATTTCACTGAATCCCCACGGTCCCGGCCTACCGGACGGGGATCCCCGTTAAGCCCCCTTTGTTCTTTCTAAGCGGGTATAGGGTCACCAATCCCCATCCCAAATCCGCCTCGTTGCCACTATTTATGATGTTTGCAACAACACTTTGACACCTTAACAATGTGTGTGTGCGTGCGTGCATGCACGGGGATTCTTATTTACTCATCTCACATCTTTGCAATTACAGGTGACAGTCATCCTGGAGATTATGATGCGGAAGTGTGGTTCTGCATCAGTGAAATCTCTAGTACCTGAGAAATACCGTGATTTTGTTAAAAATGTCTTGGAGGTATTGTTACCTCTCTCTCTCTCTCTCATAATGTAAAAGCAATTGAATATTAATAATGTTCCAAAGTGCCAAGATGCACCATCTGCTGCAAATTCCATTCTCGAGTCTTGTGTACATAGTTAATTTCTATAGAGTTTATTATTAAAAAAACCAACACGTTTGTTTTTTGCGTTTTCGTCCCTCCATGTTACTTTTTTCAATAAAAGTCCTGAAGTTAATTTTTTCCTTTTGGTTTAATGAAATTTGAACATTAGAATCCGTAGTTTTTAAAAACTCAGTATACTAATTATAACCGGGTTCTAATGTCCAAATTTCACTAAACCAAAAAGAAAAAATTAACTTGAGGACTTGTATAAAAAAAATAACAGAGGGACGAAAACGCAAAAAAACGTAAGAACATGTTGGTTTTTTTCATAATAAACCCATTTCTATATTAACCTTAGATTTGTTTAACCTTCAAAATAAGTGTCTGATTATGAATCCAGAATGATGTTCTTTTCTGGATTGAAGGTGGTATTACTGTTTTCTCAGTAACAAGATATGTTTTGAAAATGGTCCCTAGTTTTGATTTTAAGCATATGATAAAAGTGGTCTCATCATGGATTACAGAACCGTCAAGGCAAAACGATTTCACAGGAAGCTGTCCCCAAAACAGATACACAATTATCCGACATGACTCCCAATAGGTATAACTTCACAAACTACACTTTCTATGCTTCACTGGTCTATGCTTTTGCTGGTTTGCTGCTAACACAAATTACTTTAATTTTATCTTTCCAGAGGGCAAAAGGGGAAGCCAAAGGCTGCAGGGAGGTTCACCAAGGCAGAATATTCAACTGAAACCCGTAAGAGGAAGAGAGACGATAAACACAGCTCATTTGAACCTCGTAAATTTTCACCTGGAGGTAAAAACGTCCATAAGAACAAAGAAGCAAAACATTCTGGTCGTATAGAGCGTCCATCACAAGGTGGCAAAAGGAAAAACATGAATTTTAAAACTGATCACTCAGGTAGAAAGAGACAGAAACAGTGGACAAAAGGAAGTAAGAAAAATGCACCTGTGTCTTGAAGGCAACTCGATTTAGAGAAGAGTTTGAAGGTATAGGAGCCCTGCTGTCCGTACTTCCAGGAAGATCAGCACAGGTCGATTCCGTTTTTTTTTCTTTAACTTCATCCACCTATATTCCAATACCAATTCGTGTGATTCGTTATGGAACCTGTCTTTTCCATATCGGAGTTCCTTATGACTATTTGGAGCGAAGAGTATAGAGATGTTAACGGCGTCAAGGACTATTTTGATGGTAGCCTGTCTTTGACCATGTTTATTTCTTCCTGATGTAAATGTACATGATGAGTAGCGATATCAATATTCTTGATTCATAGTTGTTTATGGACTACACTTTGGAATAGAAAACAAATTCAGTTTATGTATTATTTCTGCAGAACTATTGGTGAAATATAATTATTAATTAGCGAGTTCATTTCATGCTCTTCGATTTTTTTTACTGAAGAGTTGCATTCATTTTATGTTTTTGTTATGGAATTTTACATCATGCAGCATGGTATGGGTACGTTGCTAGTATATGCTAATATGCAGAATGTATTTATGTATGCATCATCGAATTACATTTATTATTTTTACTTCAATTTTTTTTTTTTTGCAAGCATTGTAGGTAAAACGTAACATCATCTTGTTAAACGATCAAAAAAGTTATCAAAATAGTTTATGAAGAAATATTTTTTTCAAGCATCGTAGGTTTAACGTGACACCTCTTGTTAAATGACCAAAAAGTAAAAAAGTTTTTTTAATCTCTCTCATTATATATACATAAAATGCCACGGGACATCATCATGGTTGAATATTATTTTAGAAATAAACAATCTATTTTTAAGCATGGTTTATATATAAAATAATAATTTTTTTCTTTAATTCTTAAATACACTAAAACCTAAAATATATAAAAGTAATAATGATATAAATTTAAATTACGCTATTATATTCTAAGGGGGCGTTTGAGTTCGCAGATTTTCTCTGGAATTTACATTTTGTCAAAGGATTTGCATTATGCAACATTTGCATTTGTCTGGATTTTGTCAAAGAAATTGCATTATCTTATAGAAACAATTTGGTAATCTGAAAAATGCAAGGTAACTGAGATTTAAAATCCCGGGTGAAGGCTGGGATTTTAAATAACAAATAATGAAGGAATTTAAGAAATCCTAAGGGGCTGTTTGGTTCACAGATTCCTGAGGGAATCCTGTGGAATTGGAATGGGCATTCCATTCTGTGGCCTGTTTGGTAGGTTTAGCTTTAGGAAAGAGAATTCCATTAAAAAAAAAATTTCCACCCATGGGTTGAATCTATTTTCCAGAGGGGGTGCCAAGGAATTCAGATTCCATTCCTTTATGCGTTGCTGGACATATTCTATTTCCCCAACTCTAGAGCACCGATTCCTTCATCCTCACACCTGCAGTCGATCGAACCTGGAAAAAGCAAGGTATGTGTTCAATTTCTCTTTCACTTTCTCTTGTTGCATCGATCGACATGAATCGATTTCTCCATCGACATGCTGATCTTTCTCCACCGACATGAATCGATTTCTCTTCTCAATCGAAATGCTGGATCGATCTTTCTGTGCATCTTTCTGTTGTGCATCGATCTTTCTGTTTTGGCATCGATCTGTCTATCGATCTCTTTCTCCATCGACAAGCTGATGTTTCTGTTTCCGCATCGATCTGTCCATCGATCGATCTGTTCATCTTTCTGTTGAGATCTTCATCGATCGATCTGTTTTGGTTCTACTTCGTAGACAATTTGAAAGTTCCAGGGTTCACGATAATATATTCACGCATCTACACGCTGGTTTAGGTTCACCTGTTGATGTGGTAAAGTAATTTAATTTTGGTGCTCAATTGGTTTTAGAACATCATGTTTGTGTAGATTAGATCTGTCAATGGCAGGGAATTTTGACTTTGAGCTCAAAGCACTGTATGTTAACTTCAAATTGATATGTATTTGATTACTAATGTATTTGGCAAACTAATATTTGTTACTGCCGATTTTATCTTGAATTATTTATTGATCTTATGGTTATTATTTTGAATGTTTGTTTTATGAATTTGTGGCTTATAAATGACATTATAAACGGTTATCTTGTAAAATTGTGAAAAAAAGATTATCTTGTAAAATTGATGTCTAAATAAATGACATCATAATTTTTTTAAAATTAAAAAAAAAGATTATAAAAACTAATAATAATGATAATTTGGTCATTTATCAGAATTAGTTTTCAATTCCTTTGACAGATATACAAACCAAACAAAAAATAGCAAGGAATGAAATTTGAAATCCATTCCTTTCCTGCCAACCAAACAAGTGACAGCTTTTGGATTCTGACAGATTCCATTCCTTCCAGAATTCCATTCCTTCGACAGATTCCATTCCTTCAGAAAATTTTCCGTGAACCAAACAGCGCCTAAGATTTTAAATCCTTACTGAATTCTACAAAACAAACATAGGATTTTAAATATAATATGCCAGGAAATCCGTGAAAACGCCCCTAGTATTATTTTAGAAAAATGGAAATTTCGTTCTTCTTTTTCATGATTTTGATATCTGATAACTCCGTTGTAATTTGTAAACACGTTAAACTATCAAATATCTCTCCTTTCCCCTTCTGCTTCATAGCCATGGAGCTACACCTACTCTCTTCTTTCGCCCATACCCAAATCAACTCACTCTCCCCACCATTTCCCCACAAACCCAAACGAAAACCTCTTCCATTTTTACCACGATGCTGCTCCGCCGACACCAACAAACAAGTGGGGTTCGTAGACTACGACAAAGGAGAACGAAAGGTCTCCGTGCACGTCACCGGTCTCAGGAAGGCCGATTTGCCCAAACGCTATCGGTTAAGGATCCAAGGTGACCGGTTTCAGAAAGATTGGCCAATTTCAGACCTCGTTTCGAATATTTTAAAGCTCAATCAACGTGAAGACGTTGATGGGTTGCTTAATCGGTGGGCTGGCAGATTTTCACGAAAAAATTATCCAATTCTCATCAGGGTAAGTTGATTTTGTCTGTAATTTCAGAGTTCCCTGTGTGTGTCTGTGTATGTTTTGATGAAACAGTGACAATTTTGAATTCTAGATTAGAAGGTGCTGAATATCAAGTTCCGATGTATGAATTTTGAAAAAAAATTTATGATCACAAAACTTTAGAGCATGTCATTGTAGAGGATTACTTGGTCTAATGTGGCAGCAGAGATGTCTAACACCTTGGAATGCATTTAATGGTTTTTAGAATGTTTTGTGTAAAAAACTTAAGGTAGAGGGGAGTGCTTTCCACCTCTTGGTGAAAGTATGACAAAAGAAATAGAGACACATCTTTATCATTTAAAAATATAGAAAAGGAGTGGTAAAGGACTAAGGAGCAAGGACCAACCAAGGTTTTTAGGATTGCATGGTCAGTTCTTAGGAAAGAAAGAACTTCCCATCTATTGCTTTCATGGAATTTTTATATTGAAAATACTGATTACATTACCACAGGTCAAAATGCAATTATGAAAAGCAAGCCTGAGAAAGCATCATTGAGATAGTACCTTTCATCCTAAATTTCTAACACTAATCTCATCTACATGGATTATTAAAAAATCTGAAATAAAATTAAAATACGATGTGTCAGTCATAAGGATCTCTATCCAACTTATACCTTTTCTAAATTGCTCATAAAATGAATGGATACAAGCCGGTTTTTATTTCAGGGAAATTCCTTTCAAATCAGCAGTAGCCTGTATATTGAGGTCTTTCTGTAGTATGTTATGATCAAATACTATCGATTACTTAAAATGGAAACTGACTTCGACAAAAAAAGGTTACTTCCTTTCAATAAAGGTACGTTGATTGTCAGAATACATTTGCTAAAACTATAAATCGTCTATGACTACATTCTTGTAATTGCCTTACGTAAATTGGGGATGCAGTAATGTCACATGGAATGCACACCCCTAAAGCACTGTTTCCCTCAGAGCACCGATTAGGGAGATTCAGGATTCCTTCTTGTAGAACTGTATGTTTCAGGTCTGTGAGAATTGTGATACTTCAAATATTCTGATTTTGATAAGAGAAGATACATAAACTGATAACATAATGGTACTAAATGCCAATAATTAAACAAAAATGCTTTTGATTCAGAGATAATCACTCAAATCATATCATTATTGAGATGGTAAAAACACTTTAGTTGTTGCAAGTAAAACTAGACCTGGCTGGCTGTTTATACAGAAAAATAAGATCTTGATGTTAATTTCTGATTTTAGTATTATGTCTCATTTTGCAATAATTTGATATTCACTTGTTCGAGGAATGCTTATAAATCTTGATGCTGATTCTTGCACAGTGTCAACAATCAATTTTAGTCAGAGTGATCATATGTGAAGCTCAATTTCATACTTGTGTGTTCGAATTGCTAGTGTAGGAAATTAGCCAGACAGGTTCCATCGAGCATAGTAATCAAGTTTTCAAGTGGATGAAGAATCAGAAGAATTATTGTGCACGCAACGATATATACAATATGATGATCAGGTTACATGTTAGACACAATCGAACAGACCAGGCACGTGGCTTGTTCTTCGAAATGCAAAAATGGAGGTGTGATTTCTTTAAAGTACTTCTTAATTACCAATTTACCATCCAATATTGAAAATACAAACAACAGTGGTTGATCTTTTGTCATTCCATGTTTTAATAGTTTTTTTCTTTTATTGATTTTACCAACATAAGTTTCAAATTTTCTGTTCTCCTTTTAGGTGCAAGCCAGATGCTGAAACTTACAACGCTCTCATAAGCGCACATGGTCGAGCTGGTCAATGGCGTTGGGCAACAAATATCATGGAAGACATGCTTCGTGCAGCTGTATGTATCAATTTTTTAGGAAGTTTTGATAATTGCATTGAACATATAGCTGGTATTGCTATTTTTATGGGTATCAATCAGTATACACTCAGTTTTTAGTTATATATGCAAAAATTTGTATTTCAGGTTCCTCCAACTCGGTCGACATATAACAATTTAATCCATGCGTGTGGATCCAGTGGAAATTGGAGAGAAGCTCTGAAAGTTACCAAGAGAATGACAGAAAATGGGGTTGGGCCTGATCTTGTGACTCACAACATAGTTTTATCTGCTTTCAAAACTGGATCTCAGTATTCAAAAGCACTCTCGTATTTTGAATTAATGAAAGGAACAAAGATTCATCCTGATACCACTACTTTAAATATCGTGATCCATTGCCTTGTAAAACTGGGACAATTTGGAAAAGCAATTGATATTTTTCATTCAATGAGAGAGAAAAGATCACAATGTGGTCCAGATATTGTGACCTTCACAAGCATCATTCATTTGTATTCGGTTTCTGGGCAAATTGAAACCTGCAAGGCTGTTTTTGACACAATGGTTGCTGAAGGTCTTAAACCTAACATTATATCATATAATGCACTTTTAGGTGCATATGCTTCTCGTGGGATGAGTGAAGAAGCATTAGCAGTATTTAATGATATAAAGCAAAACGGCTTTCGCCCAGACGTTGTATCTTATACATCTTTACTCAATGCTTTTGGAAGATCACAGCAACCTGAAAAGGCCATGGAAGTATTTAACATGATGAAAAGGAATAACTTGAAACCAAACGTAGTCACCTACAACGCACTTATCGATGCCTTGGGATCCAATGGTCATTTGGCGGAAGCAGTTGATGTGCTGCATGAAATGGAAGCAAATGGAGTGCAACCAAATATCGTTTCAGTTAGTACCCTGTTAGCATGTTGTGGTCGTTACGGTGAAAAGGTGAAGATTGATTCAATTCTTGCTGCTGCTGATTCACGGGGGATTTGTTTGAATACCGTAGCATATAATTCTGCAATAGGCAGTTATATGAACATAGGAGAGTATGATAAAGCATTAGCTTTATACGGGTCTATGATGGAAAAGAATATTAAACCTGATTCAGTTACATATAATGTGCTAATTAGTGGCTGTTCTAAGATGTCAAAATACACCGAAGCTCTTGAATTTCTTGATGAAATGCTGGCTTTGAATATCCCCTTGTCTAATGAGGTTTATTCATCTGCAATTTCCGTCTATACAAAACAGGCAAGTAATTCTGAAAACTTTGCTTCTAGCTCACGCTTTCTATTCCAGGTAAAGTGACATTCGATTTCATTGTTTCTCATCTCTATGATGCACATATTCTCAGGGCCAACTTTCAAAAGCAGAGTCCCTATTCTCAAAAATGAAGATGACACATGGTGGTCCTGATGTTATAGCATATACAACAATGCTACATGCGTATAGTGCTGCAGGTAATGTTCTTATAATTTAACTGTGACGTTTAAGACGTAACTGAATTAAGGGGGTGTTTGGATATGTTTCTCTAAAGTATGATGTGATATTGGATAATTAGAATTTAAAAATAATCAGCTATAAATACTTGTTGTGATAAATATAATAACTAGTTTGAAACTGATATACTAACTACTTTTGATGGTGTTGTGTGTTAGGAAATTTTAATTATTTGACCTCTACATAATCACATTGTCATTAGTAGAAGTGGTTTACGTAACTTTTAGGAACTAGATAATGAGATATGACTTTCATAATGCACATCCAAACAACCCCCAAGTATTGAGGAGAAAGTTGTTAAGATATACATTTTCTTTCAGAAAAATGGGATGATGCATTTGTATTGTTCCAAGAAATGGAAATGAACGGTGTACAGCCAGATCTTATAGCTTGTTCTGCATTGATGAGGACTTTTAATAGAGGAAACCAACCTGCAAAAGTTCTTGTTGTAGCTGAATTTATGCAGGAGAGGAAGATCCCGATGAATGACACCATCTACTTCGAGATGTTGTCCGCCTGTAGCATGTAAGTTTTACATGCTGCTAACAATAGTGGACTTCTTTTAGATCTATAAGGGTGGGGTCCCCTTTTTTGGTTTCTTTTGTTGGGGGGGGGGGGGGTTTCAATGTATGAAATATACTAAATGTTGGTAGCAAATTCTTTTTTTTTTTTAATTTAAAGTTTACGAGATTGGAAAAAGATGACAGAACTAGTGGGAATGATGGAGTCATCGTTCGATGTAATGTCTGTTGGACTTCTGAATCAACTCCTGCATTCTATTGGAAAATTGGGGAAGACTGAAACCATGATGAAGGTAATTTGAATTTTAGACTTAAAGAACCAATTGGCGTTACGGCCAATAGAGGTCACCCATCTGATGATTACCTACTCCTGATTATGTATGCCAGATATTTTATAAAATAGTTGCAACGGGTGCCGAAATTAACAACTCTACTTATTCAGTGTTGCTAAAGAATCTCCTGGCTGCTGGAAATTGGAGAAAATACCTTGAGGTAACCTCCTCAAACGTCGTTTAGCATTTATGTAAACTGCAGATGCAGAATTCATAATATTAAAACTGCCAAATGTTGTAAATTAAATATCGATTTATCATTCTTGTAAGTTGCAACTCTTAACAGGTAATGCAGTGGATGGAGGATTCTGGAGTTCAGCCTTCGGTTGACATGTATCAAAGTATACTTGCCTTTGCGCAAAGTAGCGGGCAAGAATTTTCCGTAATTATACAAGATAAAGTTGGTATGCTTCTTACTTCTAATTATGATGATTTTTTCCATTCGTAGCCAACTCGGGTTTCATCTTTCTTATGATATTAATTTATGAACAGATTGTTTGAGAAGGAAAACATGCGTGTAAGATAAAGATTACATGATGCTTCTCCAGTTGCAGCCTTGATAGAACAAGGGTCCGTGGAACCAGCTTAGATCACCAGCATAGGCGCAAGTATTGAACTGATATACTTTGAACCATTGACTTTCTGAACCGTACAGGCCATGTTGTTGACACTAGGTGCAGCCACTTTGACCCCACTGCAGAAATGTGTCTGATACCCGGTTTGCATCAACTCTGGCTTGTAAGTATTGTAAGTTGGTATAATTTGACCACTGGGATAAAAACATATCGGTTAATTGTTCAAAAGAACAATGTAGTTTAAGGGGTATGGTGTCCTCGCTTTCTTGTTTCATCATTGAGATGATTTGGTTCTTTTGTCGAAATGGGTTTCATCATTGAGATGATATAGTTTTAGTTTTGGAAAGTCTTATTCAGTTTCATTGATTTCGGTTAGAAATTTTTTTTGAAGTCTGTAAATATCCATCTGGTTCAAGGTTGGACTTATCAAATTATGGTACATTATGCATTCCATTCGTTAAAAGATGTGTTGCGCTTTCATTTTCCATTTTGTGGCCTTTTTTTCCCCCAATTATCCCTCTCTGGAGTTGACGAGTGCCAAAATGCTTTTATTAAAGTTTTATAGAAATGCAAAAAAGAGAATCAGAAACATTTCAGCTTTAAAACTCAAAACACATGTATTTTATTATTATTTTGGCAAAGATAACATCTTTCAGTTATAAAGAACAAACTAAAGTGAAATAATATCACTTTTAGTTGGATAAAAAGAAAACCATCTGCATTGGGTTAGAAAAATAAATCAAATTGGTTCTGAACCTAAAGTAGAGACGTCTCAAGTTCGAGAAATAGAAAAATGGTTTGATTTCCTTTTTGAATTTGAATTTAATGGGGTTCAAAGAACTATTTCTTGACAAATGGTTATGTACCAACCAAGCAGTGTTGTTTTTAATTTTTTTTTTTTCATTACATTATAATTAGTGTTGTTATTTACAACTTTTAGAGAGAAAAAGAAGAAAAAGAGAGACAGTTTGTGATGTAAATCATATGAGAAAAGAGAATAAAAGTAGAGAGATATAGAAGGAATATGAGTGATATATGTGTGTGTGATATGATAATGTAGAGGGTGTAAATAAGATTATCCTAATTAAACTGAATAAGATTAACATGAAAACATGTTAGTTATTTCCATATTAAACACTATTTATTTCTATATAACAATGACATAACAAAACATATGTAAAATGATATTCTAATTAGTGAAAAGAATTAAAAATTAATAGATAGTTTTTTATCATAATATAATATTACCATTTTAGAAAAGTGGTTTTTATCTTTCTCCCTAGCAATCTTGTTTAAAGAATTTTAAACCACCTCACAATGCGTTTATATATATTGTCCGAGTCGTGGGCGAGTCTACTCATATGAGTCATGGCAAAAGAAACTCACCTAAGATTCCCGGTTTGTGTTTGTAAATTATTATGGCAAGGAGCAGGTGTCAGGAGACAGGTGTGCCGCTGACGATGAGGCCTCATTATTTCCTGACTCCTAAACAGTTTTGAACACTCCCAAATTACATCTCTACCCTCCCCATGCCCCTTACAGCCGACTAGCCGTTATGCTGATTTTCTACAGGGTGTTCAAGGTCACTTTCGTCATTTCATAAACACTCCTCCCTCTTCACTGTTGTTTTCCTCTCTGCTGACGGATGATTTCACACACACACACACACACACACACACAGTCATCTAATCTGTTGCACATCTCACTCTTATTAGGGTTTTCAGACCTTAACTAACAAATGGCTACTGCCTCTTCTTCGGATCCTGTTATGAAATCGGAAGGCAGTGGCAGTGGCGGTGAGACTTCCGAGGCGGCGGCGGCGGTGGTAGGAAAGGGGAACAATTATCAGCAGCAGTTAATGGTGAAGTACAGAGGACTCAAGAAATCAAAGAAGGAGAGAGGTTGTACAGCTAAAGAACGCATCAGTAAAATGCCTCCTTGTGCTGCCGGCAAACGAAGCTCTATCTACCGAGGCGTTACTAGGTATATGAAATTGATCGACCAATTTGCTTTATATACACGTATAGTGCTCATGATCGTCAATTTAGATGCGTGTATTAAATTCAGTATATAACTGTATAAACAGAGTCAATTTAGGATAATTCCTCTTCAACGGCAGAATCTAAAAAGTAGATTTAACTATTGAGTTCTACGTTTACAAATGCCTGCCACTAGAACATGAGGATTTCGTTTTCTCACTATATTGTTTCTTTTTAATAAAATCATTCCTATGCTGCGCTTGTACATAATCTTTAGTCTATGCATGGATATTTATGAACAAAGACAAAGACACAGTTCTTTGTTATACCAGTTGAAAACTGTGGGTTACCCTATGACAGTGACCATATTATCCCATATAGCTTTGGGGTAAGCTAATAGTATAATCAATACAAATTATAAACGGCAAGACTGGTAGAGTGGAATCACAGGAATGGCAATGAGGAGCTTTAAATGGTTTTCAAACCATGAAGAATGAGAATACACTAACCAAGAAAATTGTACTCCATTCTTTTTTTCTTATTTCTAGTTTTTACTCATTATCCACCTTTTGCTAGAGAAACAAGAGAAATGAGCTATTAGTGTTTATTTAATTCTCTTTCCTACTTGAGAATCAAGGGAATCGGAATTATATAATATGGGTGATACAGTTCTTCAAATCATTCATTTCCTCAGTTCCATTCCTTGTGATTCCACCTACCGAACATGTCCTTTAGGTTTAGGAACTGAATAACATTTTTACACACCACTGTCTAATGCCTGCTCCTTTAGCATACATCAGCAATGCAATTCACTCTTCATTACTTCACTGTGTCACTCATAATAGACCTCTATCTTTCCTAACAACCTCTTCTTGCCACAGGTGATCTCGGTTTATAACTTGTGCATTTGAGGTTTATGTTGGAATATACTATTAGCTTACCCCAAAGCTTTTTGTAATCTTATGGTAGTGTCTCATTGCCCTCTTGTAATCTTATGATTACCAAATGAAAATGCAAAAAATATGTAGTCGATGGAAGGAATATCATGTACAATTCCTGTAGGATGAGTGGGGGTATATATACAAACCTAGATTTTTCAGGTCTTGGAATGCATGATATGAAATTCATGATACATGTATACCCAAAATCACAAACATGTTTATTTCTGTTAAAAAACTTGTCTATGCATGAAGTGATAAAAGAAAAACTCAAAAGTTAGCATTTTTTGTAGCGTTTCAAAAGGGTGAATCCCAAATTAATGTTTTAATAGTGCAGGTCCATGAAGTTTCGAAAAATGAATGTCTCAAATTACCTAAAATGATAGATTGTGCAAGTCCCCTAATGCTTTAATGCTTCTCACATCAATAACCAAATTTCAATTCGTTATAAAATTGTAGTTACATTCATAAGTAGCTTTCAGTTTTCATCTGGTTGGGAATCCTACCTTTGGTCCTAGCTGAGTTCTGTTTCTGTTTTATCTTCACTCGGACCAATCTGCTACCTTGGGAAAGAACTCTTTGCCAACTGCTTCAACTTTCGACTAGGGCAGCAGCTGCTCCCTCTTGCACAACTCCCCTGAACAGACCAGATCACGGTTAGGCAGGTTCCCTGCTGAATGGAATCCTTTCCTAAAGCCAACTCCTAAAAGTATTCTTCATGCATGACCTTCCTGGATTTTAATAGAAGTGAATGAATTCCCAATTTGTTGTGCAAGACAAATCAAGTGAAGACGATAGGTAATTAGGTATTACCTCTTGAAGTCTTGCAATTGTTTCAATAAGAGACAGGTGGAAAGGATGATGAAATGACTTCAGCTTGTTGTTTGCTTGTTTGCTGTGTGTGTGTGTGTGAGAGAGAGAGAGAGAGAGAGAGAGAGAGACCCGACATAGGCTCCTTACACCATGTGGACAGCAGGGAGAAAGACTAATGAATTTAATGGCCCAGCTTAGGCATTTTAAACCATATGGATCAGGGTCCAGACGTTGGTGCTTAGGCCATTTAGAAAGAAAATAGGATGAATTCAGATATCGTTGAACTCGAACCCTCAACCACACAGTTTAAAGTCCTTTGCTTGGCTTTAATTATTGATAAACATAATATTATATGTAGCACCCTTTTAGTAATGCACCTAGGTTTTGCTTCTCACCTAGGTACAACTTTGTTATGTTGCAAGTGCTTTGCTGGAAGCCACAAGTCACAACCGTCACCACTTCTGACTTATACTACAGCCATAGTCAACTGTTGTTTCTGTCAAGATTACTTTTATATGCCTTTTTTTAAGAGTTTTGGTTCATGTGTTTGTTCAATGCTTAAATGGTACTAGGCATAGATGGACTGGTCGTTATGAGGCACATCTATGGGATAAAAGTACCTGGAATCAAAATCAGAATAAGAAGGGCAAGCAAGGTCCAATTCTCTCTCTCTCTCTCTCTCTCTCTCTCTCTCTCTCTCTCTCTCTCTGTGTGTGTGTGTGTGTGTGTGCGTGTATGTGTGAGTGTGGGTGTGGGTGTGGGTGTTGATGTGAATGTGTGTTAGTATTTACATATGCTACCAGGCACATTAGAATTCCTTTCTTTGCTCCTTCTCGGATGCATGAATAAGTGTAATAATTTCTAATGTGATGTTTATTTTCTTTTGTATGGGCTGGCCATGGTTTTTGGCATCTAATTCAACAGTTTACTTGGGTAAGGGTCTTGATTGTATATTCTCCCAAAACTTGATTCTATTGGTAAAATAATGTCTACATTTGCTTTTAGTTTCTTATGAAAAAACAACGTGTTTAGGTGCATATGATGACGAGGAAGCTGCTGCCAGAGCATATGATCTTGCTGCTTTGAAGTATTGGGGCCCTGGGACACTCATTAATTTTCCAGTGAGAACTTGTCTTATGACACACCTATGGTTTCACGAATTGTTTCATTCTTCCTACCAGATGATTCTTGAATGTGTTTCTTTATAAAAAGTGTATACACTATTGATTTGGCTCTTATAATATGTACCTTTTCCTTGAAGCTTTATACTAAATTCTCAGGTGATGTATTGATCAATTTATTTTGACAGTCTCATAAGTATGATATAGATCCCTAAAGTACCAAAGTCAAATTATTTTGACACCATCTGTTACTTCATCTCTTGTTATGTGTGTGTTTTATCTGTAAGATGGTGGTGAATACTGTTCCATTTTTTACTAAAAAGAGTGGTTTGTGGTTGTTTTCCACTGGCTCCGTGCACTGAATATGCATATTGTTGGTGCTAGGTCACAGACTATACACGAGACCTTGAAGAGATGCAAAATCTATCAAGAGAGGATTACCTTGCATCACTTCGAAGGTATGCAATGCTACTAATGCATGCATGTGCATATGACTAATCCTGACTGCTTGCTTTATCTTGTATTGTACATGATCATTGCAGAAAAGGTAGTGGTTTCTCCAGGGGAACTTCTAAATGTCGTGGAATTTCCAGGTATGCTTATAATAAAGTAATTTAATTAGTTGATCAGATTTATCTGCTTAAAAAGGAACTGTGTATGATACAGCACTACTGTTGTTCAATATATTACGGTTCTAGCAAGTAAGATGAGCGTGAATTAAAGATGATGATGCTTTAATGGGAGCACTATCATCTGATTGGAGCAAGGAGTCAAACCCATCTTTTGATTTTTCATGTATGGGTCAAGGGGAAAGCAATGGATACAGGAAAATATAGTTGGAATTGAAGTAGTAGTGCTTAAGAAAGAGGTCTTCCACACACAAATCCTTTAGGTCCTCATACATGCTGAGTGGAAAACATCTTCCTTTAGCACTATTCAACAATATCATGCAGAATACCTTAATACCATCACCCCATATTTATTTATTTTTAATCATCCATAATATGTTTTTTCTTTCTGTTTTCTGATGCAAATCAGTACTAGATGGGACACACCCTTGGGTCATATTGCTGGAACTGATTACCACAACTGCATGCATCATGGTAAGCAAGCAAGAGTTTAGAGCCATATGGATTCCATGTTGTTCAAGCACATCCTCTTCCTGAAACTGTAGTGATAACAAATTCACATAATTAAATCTCTCTACCTATCTTCTGTGCTTAATGCATAAACCATTTGCGAAGTACTTGTTTGTCCTAACTTGCTACGACGCAGGTGATGATGCAACAACTGAGACTGAATATGTTGGTGGATATTGTATGGATAGGAAAATTGATCTGACACCATACATTAAGTGGTGGGGACCCAACAAATCCCGTCAAGCTGAATCACATGGAAAATCGTCAGAGGAAACAAATCATGGTAGTTCTGAGGACATTGGAAATGAACTTAAAACTCCGGAGTGGGTAACCCAACCCACTGAACCCTATCAGCTTCCTCGTTTAGGAGTATCCCATGAAGGAAAACAACATAAAAGGTCTTCAGTATCTGCCATGAGTATATTGTCACGATCTGCAGCCTACAAAAACTTACAAGAGAAAGCTTTGAAAAAGGAAGAAAAAGATGTTGAGAATGACGAGAATGAAAACAAAAATAGCATCAACAAAATGGATTACGGTAAGGCAGTTGAAAAATCAAGTCAGGACGGCACAAGTGAAGGATTCGAAGTTGCATTAGGAGGGATGGAGGGTGGAGGATTGCCTATTCAGAGAAATACATACCCATTGGCTCCTTTCTTGTCTGCGCCGCTTCTGACCAATTACAATACTATTGATCCTTTGACTGACCCTATCCTTTGGTCATCCATTGTCCCTGCACTCCGCACCAGGTCTTCTCAGCCAGTGGAGGTCAGTACTTGTTATCAGGAATTCATATTTATGTCTCTTTTTCTGGATGTTATAAATATCACATGCTTGGGTCCTATACTTGATCGGTTTTGTTAAGGAACACAGGACTGAAAAAGGACTTGTGTGCCTGGTGCCAGATATGTGGATCAAAATGACATGGAGCTGTATTTATTGTATGGTCATCAAATGGGCAAAATCTTAAATTTTAAGTATAAAAAAAAAATATGAGACATCTAATTTTAGCATTTTCAATCATGGTCATCGATTTTATATCTTGATCAATTATTAATTATTAATTTAGTTACCTTAATTCTACAATCTACTACCAAAAATGAATAAATATAATGTTCTCAAATATATGTTATAATTAATTTACATAATATATTGAATATATAAAAGAGTTAATTACAAAAATGGTCCCTGTGGTTTGTCCTAAAATTTGGATTTGGTCCCTGAACTTTCAATTTTGCAAAAACGGTCCTTATTTTCATAGTTTGTTTGCAATTTTGGTCCCTCAACCTATTAACTTTTCTAATATGACCAAATTACCCTTTATTATGATGCAAACTATAGGGACCATTTTTATAATTAGTTTTTAACTCTTTTTAATCTTAATTAAATAAATTATTTTTTAGTGTTACTTAAATTTAATAAACTACAAAAAATAGAAAAAAATTATTTAATTATTTAGGTTGGTTCATAAATGATTTAGATATTTTTAGTCTTAATTAATTTTAATATACTGTAATCAAAGTGTAAACCAATCAAAATTTATAATCGAAAATGTCATTTATGTTTAGAAATTATTTTTTAAAGGTTTCATAAATAAGAAATTTTTTCTTTATAATTATTTATACTGGTTCATACATTTATAATAAAAAATATTTATGTTGATCAAACCACAAAGACCATTTATGTAATTGACTCTACTTTATTTTTAGTGTTAATTAACTTTAATAAATTATTAAAAAAATTAGTTATGAGCTAACAGTTTAATTAAAGTTAAAAATATTAAAGAAATTAAATAAATAAAAATTCAGCATTTAATTTGACCGGGTTAAAAAAACTTCCAAATGGTCTAAGACGATCAAATTTTTATTTATTTAACGTATCAATTATTTTATCGTTTTAATTTTTAATTACACCAAAAACGATTTAAAATTTTAGGTCCATATAACATCTTTGAGATTCATGATTAACAACTTTTATCATCAAATTTGGTTTGTCAGACATTTACATAAAAATCGAGAAATATAAATAGGTTTTTAATTTTTTTTCGTCTTTAATTTGACTTTTCATTTAATCCGATTAAATCGACACCTTAAAAATTTAAACGATTTAGATTTATCACTTTACCATTATCACCTTGCTTTGATATAAATGTGAACATATTATAAAATAGAATCTTTGACCGATTTTATTTAAGAAGAAAGTAAAATATTTGACCAACAAATATATTTTTATTATAAATTTATGAACCAACATAAATAATTATAGAGTCAAATATTTTTATAATATTTTATATACGAAACTTCTAGAAAATAGTTTCTAAACATAAATGATTTTTTCGATTATAAATTTTGATTGGTTTACACTTTGATTATAGTAAATTAAAATTAATTAAGACTAAAAATATCTAAATCATTTATGAACCAACATGAATAATTAAATAATTTTTTTCTATTTTTTATACTTTATTAAATTTAAGTAACACTAAAAAAATAATTTATTTAATTAAGATTAAAAAGAGTTAAAAACTAATTATAAAAATGGTCCCTATAGTTTGCATCATAATAAAGGGTAATTTGGTCATATTAGAAAAGTTAATAGGTTGAGTGACCAAAATTGCAAACAAACTATGAAAATAAGGACCGTTTTTGCAAAATTGAAAGTTCAGGGACCAAATCCAAAATTTAGGACAAACCACGGGGACCATTTTTGTAATTAACTCTATATAAAATTATAAATTTAATTGACACAAAATATATCATGACAAAGGTCTCATCACTCTCATGAAGATTTTTGATATGAGCCTAATATAGAATATATCTACTGGTACACTTATAGAAGAAAAAGGCCTTCTTATAAGTTATGATTCCTACATTAATAGCACAAAATAAACAGATATGTACGATTAAAGTCATAGTGATTTTACTTCTGCTCATATTATTAAAAATCAAAGGAAAAAGAATTTGTTATATTATCGTGTCCTCCTGTAACCCACAAGACTTAGCTTCCCCTTTTATGAAATTTTGACTGATACAACCTCTCTTGTATCCAGAAAACAGGATATATCTTATTTAGGGAACCCTGTGATGGTCGCCGGGGTGTCCTCCCTGCTACACGGTCACCCCTGATGAACTGAACCTTTAAAACACCCTGAGATTCTGCATAAGTACATACATAAAAAGCAGCTTTTCAATGCTCTTGTTGGCCATGAAGAGTTATGCCAAAATTAACCTTTTTTATGCTTGCTATATAACATGAATACACTGCTAATTTTTCCGTTTCTAATTTACTAGCATACTACGGTCACTCCTGATGAACTGAACCTTTAAAACACCCTGAGATTCTGCATAAGTACATACATAAAAAGCAGCTTTTCAATGCTCTTGTTGGCCATGAAGAGTTGTGCCAAAATTAACCCTTTTTTTATGCTTGCTATAACATGAATACACTGCTAATTTTTCGGTTTCTAATATACTAGCATACTACAGCAATCTAACTCATTACATACTGAATATTTATCATCAGGCTACGAAAACTGAGACAGGTTCAGATTATACACTCTTCCAACAGGAGGACTTGCTACCTTCATGATCCAATTGAGAGGTGTTTTGTTTATCCAAATTCTCTCAGGAAAACTGCATAACATGTGCTATGGAGAAAAAAACGAGGATGATACTCTGATATATATACTGCCGTAGAAAAAGAAAATATTTCTAGATGCGCTTGGTATGCTAGATTAGTTTTGCTATAGAGAAAGTTGTAGAAAAATATATATATATGTGTAAGTAGATGTTTAATAGCAAATCTGTTATTACCATAGAAGTTGTATTTAAAAAAGGCACACACTTATATGAATTAGAGGGAAAGGGGAAAATATTCAAAAGGTTTTGGAATGCAGTTCTAAAGATACATGAATAAGTTACACTTTAAGAATGTTAGATAAAAAGTCTATGTATAGTCTTTTTCTTATGTTTTAGGTGTTGGTCTTCCTGATCTGAAATTGTAACCTTTGAACGGTTACATATCCAAAGATGTCTAACATCATAATGGCTTTTTTCTCACATAAATATTTATGTATATTTTGTTCATGCCTCAAGTATCGACTAATCCTTCAAATGGCAAAGGGCAAAGGGTTTTAATAATGGTTAATCTTATAACAAAATTTGTGTTACCATTACGAAAATATAGTTGTCATCAGAAATTGATTATCGTTCACGAATCAATAATTTATCCAAGTATGAGTTCTCTTCCTCAATTTTTCTCCAACAGTAGCTCATCAAAATGATGAGACAATCATTGCTAACACCATCTGTTTGTTTAGAGCTTATTTGGCTGAATGAGAAAATATTCGGTCAGCAATTCTATTAAGAGGTGTTTGTTTGGAAATGACTGAGGCACCCGGTGAGCATTTTCAATAAGCTAAAAAACAATGGTGGTTTCAATAAGCTTAAAAACAATAGTGGTCCACGTTCAGCCCATACTACCGTTCCTTTCACTATCATCTCCAATCTCTCACATTTCGTGTCATCAAGTTTGAGAGTTCTCGAGCCACTATAGATCTGGTCAAGTTCTTCAACAACTCACCAAAATCACAATATAAAACAACAAAAGGAGCAAATGACTTCACCATGGAGATGATTGTGGCTCAGCCGTCGAAGATCTGCTCTTGTTCCTCGTTCTTGGTGGCTCAACCGTCGGAGATGATTGAAGCAAGTAAGTTCACCACTATGGATCCCCCCACGTTTTTCTTCTGCTCACTCTTGTTATATTCTTCTGCTTTTGCTCTCTCTCTTTTGGTTGTAAATTGGATTTGTTATTCTGCTTTTGTTTTCACTCTTTTGGTTGTAGATTGGATTTGTTTTTTATTACACAAGGAATTTGATTTTCTCTTGGTTTAGTGGTGGAATTGTTTGACCATGACAGTGGATTGTCATATGAAGTTTTTCTAAATAACGTGTCATATGAATTTTGTTTTGTGGGTTTGGGTGATTATTTGTATTTTTTTTTTTTATTTGAGTTTTCTTCCATGAGTTTGGGTTACCTTTGTTGCTACCATTTTCGTTGTTTTTTTTTTTTTTCCTATGATAGACTAATTTATTAAAATATATGATGACATCATGTTGCATGGTTGTCAATGGAATTAATTTGTGATGAATATTCATTCAAATTATAGATATAAATTATATGTATTTAAGTGTGTAATTTAATTTTTTTTTATATTCAAGTTGATTGATTCAGCACGTCAAACAAACAAGTGTTTTTATCAAGACAGACAGTTTAATCCAAACAGTTTTTAATGAAAAAGATTAAACAAACTATCCTTTAGTTGATGCTTTGATGTGTGAATGTAACAAAAAATTTACTTGGACGGAACATGGATATATTATCTTCCAATAATGAGTTGATTTTGCCATTATCGGAATATCATAGTTACTCAAACATGACTAGTGCTATTGAAACAAAATCTCCTTTTTTAAATTAACATTTGTAGTACTATAATTGTAACCGATAATTGCAAATGTGACACTAAGCTAAAAATGATATCTATCTATACTATATATAATAAGAAAACCACTTGGAGTTTCTGGACCATTGGATGGAAAGAAATCAATGGTCCAGATCAATGACAACTCATAATTATTTATTAAATGTCTCTTATACCCTTAATTAAAATCAATAATTATATCTATGCCATTGTTTTAATTTATTTTTCAAATTTACTACATTAACTTAATTACATTACATTAAATCTTAATTTTAATTTTTTCATTAATGAATTAATATTAAATTAATATTTACCTAAAATAAATATGTGTCATTATTATCCTTAATGATCATAGTTAAATTGAAATATAAAAATTTGGATTTAAATGTAGAAGTAGTAAATAAAGTTGGAAATTTTTGTTAATTATTTTGCTAACAAAATTTAAAAATTTAATTGATAAAACTTCAATTGTGAATATGATAAATTTTGATTGTTGATTTTCAGATATTCCATTTTTATATTTTATCATTTTCAAAATATATACACATAATTGAAGTATTTTGTTTCTTACATTGATATTTCATATATGAAATTAATAAAAATTAAAAGAAACATTTTTTTCAAACACGTATTATCTGTTTTTCAATATAATAACATATTTTTATTTAATATCAAACAACTAAGTATTTTTTATCTTTAATTTAACTAGCTTTAAATTTTTTTAATTATATATTAGTTTTATAATAATTTATTAAAATACAAAAAACATGTATTTTCTAAATCAACTCATGTAATACATGCGTTGATTAACCTATATATTATAATAAAACAAAATAATTTATGTCATATGTCACTTCTACAATACAAGAAAATTGTATTTTTCCACCTCTTTTTTCAAATTTAACATCTTAACTTAATTGCATTAAATTTTGACTTTATTTTTTTCATTAATTAATTAGTAATAAAATAGATTTTGTAACATTTAAAATTAATGTTTACCTAACACAAATATCTAGCATTATTATCCATAATAATCATAATTAGATCCAAATGTAAAATCTGAATTAGTTGTGTAAATTATTATTATTATGCATAATAAAAGAAAACATCAAATGTCACGTGTCACCTCTACGTTCACCAAAAAGATAATTACAACTTATAGAAAATAAAAGATAAATATAATTTAATATTTTTAAAGAAGATAAATATTATCTATTTTTTAATCTGTAAATAATAAAAAAAATAAACACAATTATTATTTTTGTATGTTTTTATTTTTACTCATATACATTTTATATAAATAAATTTAATTAAAAATATCCACGTAATACGTGGGTCATAAACTAGTTTTCACAACATTAGAACAAGAAAATTAGTTTGGGGATAAAAGTAATAAAAGTACAATTAGGGATTAAAATTAGCAATTATTCATAGTTAGAGTTACCTAAATGTAAAATTAACCCTTATTAAAACCCTATGCCCTTTGCCATCTGCCCTTACCTACACCCGCTCCTTTCACACAACGGCGGCCGCCAACCCTTCCCTACCATTTCCTCCCTCACTTTCCCTACCATCAATATACAGTTGCTTTCGTTTCACGATCATTTCAAATCTAGATACCTAATGTTTGTTTATTTTGTTGTGAATTCTTAACTTCTCTTGAAGTTTTTCCATATTTTCATGTCAAATTAGGCATTGCTTTACGATTTTCTCTCCATCCATGTATTTACTATGTTTCGATTTATCAATGCAAGATTTGTTAACAAAATGAAATTGTTGTATCAATGTCATTTTTAATAGGATCTATTTGGGTAGCTAATGTTTGAGAAAATTTTGTTCGTTCAATCAAATGTTTTACCTTCTGAAACCTAATTCTCATGTAGCAACTAAAGTTCTATTTAGCAATTTTGTTTAATTTCTCGTGAGTTCCTTGTTAGGGTTTAATGAATCTTCTTTAAACCATAATTTTGAACATACTGATTGAATTACTTTATGAAAGTTCAATTAGAAGAGGATTTGTTGAAAATTTAGAGTTATATATAAAGAGGCATAGTTAAGCTTGTTGAATTTGGGTGATATTGATGTTCGTGGGCTGAAAGTTAAATGTTTCAAAGTCTTTGAAATGTGTTTGGAACTCGACTTAGGAGCAACATAGTGACGAGTTTTCCTATGTTACCCCAAGCCAAGATCTTGATGTGATATTTACCCAATGTTGCTTATCAATAGCCTTGTTATACAACAACTCCATTTTCTTCATCAAAATCTCTTCTAAGTTTTTCTTCCATACTCTAACCCCAATCATTATCAACAAGATTAGGTTTGAATCAAGTGTTTCATTAAACCCTAATTCAGAACTCACGAGGATTGAACTAAAATTGCTAACTACAACTTTATCCACTACGTTGTAATCAGGTTTCAGAAGTTAGGACATATGATGGGGTGAATAAGTTTTTCTCTAATACCGCTCCCATAAAAGTCCTACAAAAAACTTCAAAATGATTCAAAGATTTAGTTTTGTTAACAAAAACTTACAATTGATAAATCTAAGCATAGAAAAAGATATGCTTGTCGGAAGTTTGTTTGAGCACAAGTGCCCAATTTTGTCATGAAAGTGTGGGAAATTTCAAAGCATGTTGGTTTAAATTGTTTTATATGTGCATTTTGTATCATATACCTCATGACATCCGCAGGCGTAAAGTGCTTGTATGTGTGGTGTGCATGTTAGTATTACCAAACATAAGCTTTATCAAGATCTTCTATGGCGATTGGTGAGTCATGAGTTTCGGTTAGATGATGGTACATACATTTATGCAATTGAAGGTAGCAAACAATACGTAGGATACGATTGAGGATGAAGGTAAGAACAATTGAAACTAAATTGGTTGTAATTTCAGTTTGTACACATCCAGGCAATTGCATTAGAATGGTAAAAGGGATGATGATGAAAAGGTTTGAAAACCAATGAACAAGGCATTTAGAGGGGGTGTTTGATATGATTTGTTTAAGAGATGAGGATGGAAACTTAAAATGGTTCCATAATACATGGGAATCACCCAAACCAAGGAAGGAGGTGGGTTTCATCATCATCATCCCTGTTCCCATTTTTTAAATTTGTTCTTTTCTCAATGTCTTTCTTGATCTTATGTCTTACCAGAAAAGGAAATTATGTAAAGAGCAAAGATTGAAGGATCTACTTGTGTCCATTCTTACACCTTTACATTGTTGCAGGCAGGTTTATCATTGTATCAATGCCCTGGCAACAAACGAAAGCATTTGAAAGGGGATTATGAGTTGGGTTTGAATTATATAGTCTATAGATGAAATAAATTACACTTAAATGCATACACACACACACACATAAAGAACAAGACCCTCCTGTGGAAGTGTATAAAACAATCGGCCGTAATCGAGATATGTTAACCTTTACTTATGTTTACTATGATTTTACAACGGAAAAGGGACGCAACATTATTTTCCATCGATGCCAAGTTATCATGAAAAGTAATAAAAGTACGTTCACTGAATTTTTAAGAGAGGCAGCAGAAAGGTAGCCATTTTGATTAGTCAATAATACTTATGACCACAAAATCATCAAGTCTACTATGCATTCCTTTGTGTCACGTGCCAGACAAAATTGATAAGCCAAATGGTGCAAGGCATTGAATCTAATCTCCAAACTTATTACCCATAACAAATTGCTTTAAATTTCATCCCAATGTCTGTCAAGAAGAGCATTGATAGAAGAATCAAACTGTAATTAGGTTCTCCATCAAAAGACTTTTGCTTTCTCAGCATCGTTCATTTTCAAATACCTAGCAATGACGACCGCGAAAGCAACAAAAGTTATATGATTCCTACATCTCCTATGTCTAAATTATTAGTTAAGAAACTTGAATTGGACATATAAGTTATTTATGAATTCTTAAGTTATATGAATGTATAAGTTAAAATTCAAATTTTTTTTTCATTTTTCTAGCAATGATAGAGAATTAAGTAGAAAGTAAAATTAGAAAAAAAAAACTACGACAATTATATATTTATTGTATCTTAAAATTTCATGATTTAAAAAACTAATAATTTTATCATATTTTTTTTTTCTATTCAATTCTATGTACAACGTACATGATGTTAACGTTTAGCATATGACGGAATCAAATTTGTAATTTAGTAAAGAATAAAATATTGAAGGGAGCAAACGTCCGTTTGTATTTCGGTTTCCAGCCGCCACGATTAGAAAAGTCGGCCTGTTGGGGTGGCTGGCTCTTAATTCTTATAAGTGGGGTCAATAAAATATTCATTCAATAAGGTATTAAATTCTTAAGAGTACATTTTTATGATACAAAAGCATATTCCATTCTCCTTATATTTCACTAATTTTTATTTTATTTTATTTTAATACTCATTCATGAACACACACACGTATTAGATTAAATTTTTTGATGATTAATTAATTACTCTCTTATCTTTATTAGTACTTGAAGTAGCTTTTTGTGAAATAGATTTTGAAAGCTTTCGTTTTCGAATCAAAACATCAAGTTCCTATCAAGCAAATGGAACTTTTAAGCTTTAGCTTTCAAAAATTAAAACCTAAAGTTTCCAAAGGCTCATTGTCAAACACGTCCTTAGTCTTTTTAATGACTTTTTGGTATAATATAACTTGTATACCCGTGTATTGTATATTTGTACACATATATTAGACATGTTAAACGTATAACTTATAAAACTTAAGCTTATGCTTTTAAATAAGTCAAGTTTTTCTTTATCTACAAACTATTTTTAGGGGGGTTTTTTAGGAGCTTATTACAACCATCTATTTTTTTAACGTAAGTTAATTCAAGTAGTCTAAGCTTATAAATAATAAAACATTTAAAATAATCTGAAGCTTTTATGTTTATAATTTGTTTTATTTATTTATGTGTCTTTTTACGTTATATAAGAATTTTAAGGTTTAGTTTCAACTATTTTATCAAAAAGGTCTATTGATAAAAACTCTAACTAGTTTTGTTAAACACACAATTGTATCTAATGGAATTTGATGTAATTAGAATGAAATGAATATTCCTTTTATAAAAAAACCACTTTTAAAGAAATCTATTTTTCTTGGGTCAGAAAAATTTTAACAATTTTAAAACCAAATCCTAGACTTCATCTTCAGTCGCCTCCATTTCTATTCTGAAAAATTTCATTTCTTGACAGATTCCATTCTAGAAATAATCATTCTGCGAACCAAACGCCGTTTGCGAAGAGGTCCGTTAAGAGCTACTAATAGGATTGAAATTTAAGGGTGGCTAATGCCTAATGTGGGCCATGTGGCCCGTGGTGGGTCGTCATTGTCATATAAATAATTCTTGCGTTATCTCTATCAATAATAATATAATATAAATCGACAAACATGAATTTAAAAACCACCGTATCATTTTCAAACCCCATCATAACTTTTGCTTAAATTATTGGCAAAATAAATATGCTTTTCTTTACCTAAAATAAATGTTATTCTGGAAAAAAAGGATTTTTCTTTAACCTGAAACCTAGTTTCCACAAATTAAAATTAATCCAAGACGGGAGAAAAAATAAGTATTTATTCACTTAAAGTTGGTAAATTGCTTTATAATAATGTGTTTTTTAAAAAATGTTGCAGAGTAAGCATTCAAATTAACTTTTTTATAAACTTGTATTTTGGCTATGAAAAGACAAATCTATAGAGTATAGATTGTTGAGATGTCAGGAAACTCCTCCGGTTGAATGCGATTACCTGCAAAACCCAGGAGTGGTCTCCTGGGGAAGACACTTCGATGCTTAAGTCAGTTATGGTTGATAGACAGAATCGATGATGTGTGTGTTGAATGCCCACCTTTGTTATATGAGCCAAGTCCTCTATTTATAGAGGAATGAGGGATACCATCTATGCGAATATTCTCCAAAAAGGTTCATAGATATCCTTATAGAGAATATCCCCTTAGTTTAGATATTTCCCAAATTCTCCCATTTATTGGGAGAATTAGTTATTAACATTTATCCGAAGTATTGGGCCCCACGATGTAGCGTCCGGATGACATTCGGTATTTTGGCCATTCGGCGTCATTACCCATCATAGATGACATTGTTTGTCAAAAAAAAAAATTTATATCTATTTACATTTTAGTAATATACTTTCTAATTTTTCGACTTATAGTAATTTTTTTAAGATTTATAAAATATAGCAATCTACGTAATATAGTTTTATGGTTATACAATTAATCAGTTACTTATAATATGTCAAATTGTAAATAACGAAGATATTGTTCGATAATGTTATCTACATCATAAAATTATTTATTAGTTAATCGTCTCACATACACTGCTACAAAGGGGTTCTCATTATTAGGTTAATACATGTGTATTACATGAGTTCATTTAAAAGATAAAACTTTGTAAAAAAATAAAAAAATAATTATAAAGAATTAAAGTTTATTAGATTTTAGATAATTGTTTACTAATTTAGTTTGTTTAGATTTGAATTTTAAATTAGCTTTTAGTAATTGACATGACAAAAATAGATGATGAATCCAAAGCCTAAATCAACAATTTGAGGATAAACAAATCGAAGCTTCAAGTGCTTTAAGGGTTGACGAATGCTTCATCGACGGTGGAGGTGTCACCGTCGTAGGTTTAACTACATCTAGCCTAAACGAGAAACCAAATCGGTCTTTGAAGTACTTGTCGGAGGCTTCAACGGTCACCGAAGAACTCATTGAAAATAAGGGTAACTAGTTGTAACAAGTAAATTACCGATTCCGTGAGATTTTTAATCGGTTGGAATTTTGTGTGACAACACAAATAGAGGTTTTAATCATAAAAGTAATTCAAGCTGTGAACTTTCTTTTGCGAAGCCCTAAACAAATTAGGAAAGAAATATAAGCTATGTGTCAATCCAAATGCGGTATGATTTAAAAATTTTATTTTATGTGACGTTTGATTAGTATAATGAAATTCGATTGAATTATTAAATTTAGCTTGTTTAGAATTTTTGATAACTAATGTAAATGGTTAAATTTATGTATTTTCTATCAAATTTACTTGTTTATAGGAATTTGACATTCCTCCCAACTATACATTAATTAAATTTCAACATATACTTGAATTAGATTCCAACTTACATCTCTAACCAATACTAAAAACTATCTTCTACCTATACCATCAACTATATTAATAACTAAAATTCAAATTTTAACTCATTCAAATTCCAATGCGTGAATCAAACGTCACATTAGATTTTTCTTCCTACAAAATTATAACTTTGAGAAACTCTTGTCTAGCTAGGTGGGAAATTGTTTTTAATTTTTATTGGGGATTGATGTCACAAGCGGTGGAATGATTGCCAAGATGACAAGTTGACAACCATTTGTTTTGTTTCTTTTAACATTTGTCCCAATTGTAAGTTCTAACACAAAAACAGTTACGAAAGTGTTTGTTCTCTTTTGTTTAAAAATCGTTAATTATAATTTATAAATATGTTTAAACTAAAGTAATCATATATATCCCAATTAATAGTTTGTTAATACCGATTTGTAAAAGTTTGCAAGCCATAATTAAATACTAACAATATACAATCGAATCAATCAAAATATGAAGATGTCAAATGTATAGTTAAAGAGAACTAAAAGCCACACTTACACCAACATATAGTTTTAAACGAAAGTATATGTTATTAGAGTTGATTGAATGATAACTAAATTAAAAATTAAAATCATAGAACTCTTCAAAAAAAAAAATTTTGTTCAGAGTTTAGATTTCATGAGTTTGACCACTCTTTACACTCTTATATTACAAATGAGTTTTACTTACAATTCAATATTTCAAGTTAGAAAATCCTTCAATTTTACTTATTTTTTCTAGGTATCGGATATATTCCTTGTTGGTTAAGAAAATTCTTTATTCGAGTCTTTTTAAACTTGAAGATAATTATGCCATTTGAGTTGAGTTACTAATAAGGTATTTTAAGACAAATGCGCCGTAGAATGACGATATCATTATACAAAAAGAAGTCATTGTCATATGAAATAGGAGCAAACAAGAGAACATTATATTGATCTCCAAAACTTACAAAGAGGAAAGGAAGCAACACTGATATATATAGACCAAGATCAACTAACTGTTTAACTAACTAACAGCAGGGCCGGCCCTGGGCCTGGTGCACATGGGCCACCGCCCAAGGCCCAATTCATCATAAGGGGCCCAAATTTTTTTTATATTTTAATATAACCCAACTGTCCAGTTTTAGTTTATAAATTTTTTACGCGATAAATATATAAATATTGTGTTGGTTCAGCTGACAATCATCTCATTTTAGAACCCTAATGGCGTGGGCTCAAATCCCATGTTTGCATTTTTTATTTTATTTTATATCACATCACTACTACTTAGATTTTCATCTACATATATCGTCTATTTACTTTTTATCAATATACTATCCATCAAATTCAATATTTATACTTGTGTTTTTCAATGAGTTTGATTTTTTCTATTTTTGTTTATCACGTGGTTTATATTATCTATTATACGACTATTAAAAATATTAATGAGATGTGTATTTCTTGGGATGTTATTTATTTTTGACACATATGTTTACTATTTATATTATGAATCATTTAAAATTAAAATTTTTTTTTCTCGATTTACTAATAAAAATATAATTTAATATTGTATGCAATTTTTGTCCAATTTATAATCATCCGAATAAAAAGTATAACTTTTTTTTCAATATTAAGTAATTATAACTTTTTATACGAATTTTGCTTATATATATAGAGGGCCCTTTTTAAAGTATATGCTCAGGGCCTAAAAAATGATAGGACCGGCACTGACTAACAGACTAAACAAAATAACTAATTAAACAATCATTTACAAACTGATATATTTCTCACAAGAATAACTTAATAATGAGATTGGAGTAGGACATGTTTGAATTATACTAAATTAATTCATGCATAAACTCCGATCCACATGGCTCCATCATTATAATCATGTTGAATTTTCTTTTAGGTTTTAACTCATTTATTTTCATGTTGATCTTATGTCCATCTACATGTTAGCCTAGCTCATCTCTTTGATTTTTCATTTAAAATTTGGATTTTGAATTTAAATTTCAAATATTTATAATTTGAGATTACTTCATGTTTTGACATTTAGGTCTTACCCACACCTAAAAAGCAGGTAACTATGGATAAAATGACAAATACAAAAATTAACAAGAAAAAAAGTCAATTAGAGTTAATCGGGTAAATAAAAAGTAGTGACACAAAAAAATATTTTAAAAATAAAAACATAAAATTCAAAGTATAAGTACCATAAAAAAGCAAAAAAAAATTTATAAACATTAAATCAAAACAAAAAAGTACGTAGTTATTAACTTTTAAAGAAAACACTTGGTAATATAAACTTGATGAAATCCATCGCGTTATGCCGTTATCACGTCAAAACAACATTTGTACCAAGTTAACCGGTTACTAAAAACTTAACATAACATATTAGTAATTCGTCTCGAAATACACGTATCATGTGTAAAAAAGATTATAAAATGTATTGATATATTTTTCAAAAATATATTGGTATCGTATGGTCTAAATCTTTTATAAATATTAATAAATAATTAACTCTATCCACTATTTGACATTATCCAATAATATTATTTATCATTATTATTTATATGATATTTATTATTATTATTATTATTATTATTATTATTTTATTAGCTAATCTAAATCTAAATTTTAAAAATGAAATCTTAGATTATATATAATTTATCTATAAACTTCAAATAATATTTATAAAATAAAATATCTTAAATTATATCAATTAAAAATATATAATAAAAACTTAAAATAAAAAGATAAATAAGATTATATTTAAAAAGAAAAAATAATAAACACTAATAAAGAACATATAACATAATTTTTTTTGTTTATTGTAATAAAATATATAAACATTATGTATCAAAATATCAATAACAACATAAACTAAAAAATAAATGAATCTTCATATAAAAATATTGGAGAATAAGAATTGTCACATTAATTACGCTCTTTCGACGCATCACATTTTTATTTTTCATAATTTTGTTAGATTTTTAATCTAAATTAAATTTACATAAAACTAAATCTATACATTATATTGTCAAATTTAATTATATATATAATTAAAAAATATTTTAACATCAATCTAGTCTAGATTACATTTTAATTTATATCTAATTATATCTCTTATATAAATTAGATATATTTTTAATCAAATGTTGTCAGATCGAGATTTTACCTATGGTCGTTTTCGTCTCTGCAAGATTGGGATCGTAGGATCCTATGACAATATATATTTAATTTTTTTTTTCTAGGTACTATAACTTGTAATTTTATATTATAAATTAATTATATAACAATTCAAAAAATATTTATACAATAAACAGAGAAACAACGTATATATATGTTTAAAATGTTTAAATGTTCGAAACTTTATTTAAATTCTTACATTAGTTAAATCTTCAAAGTATATATTCTAAGCCCAAACAAAAAAACTAAACAATTTTCTAAAGTCGAAAAAATGATTGGTCTATGATATGTGTCTCTAATGTTGAGTGATCCGATGACGGGAGTTAAACTTTCTTTTTGTACACATTTATGTAGTGTATTTATTCTTTTGTGTCTGGTAATCAAAATTTTAAAAATGTTTCAATTAAAACGTTGATCATGTCACCCAATTAACTAATTGAAATACTAGTGTATAAATGTGTAAAAACATACGCTATATAATTGCGTACAAACAAAAATACAGTATATAAGGGTGTACAAAATAGTCGTTTTCGCTAAATTTTAGAAGGGTTGCGTAAATAAATTATAAACTTGAAGCCCTCCTTTTGGGAAGAAAGAATTTTATTACACTGTTGAAGGAAACGGAGGGGAGGAGGCCCTCACTCCTCCGTCAACACCAACTTCCAAATTCTAACTTCTTCCACAATACATTTTTATTCCTTTCTCTCTCACACACTTTCACCCAGAAACACACCACATTGAAATAATCTGCTCCTGATTCTGATAATTATAGTAGCAGAGTGGGGAATTCGGTTTTAATGGAGGAGCGAACGAAGGACAAGAAGATGAGTAGTAGTTCAGGGAGACAACTGAAGGCCATGCTTCGGAAGAATTGGCTTCTTAAAATTCGTCATCCTTATATCACTCTTGCTGAGGTTTTTCGATCATTTATCTATAACTAATTGCTACTGTTTAGTTAGAGTTTTTGCGCTATTTTAGTAACGATCATCATGATATGCGTTGAATTTTGTCTGTTGTATGTCTGGTTTTGGGTCTTTCTTGATCATATATGTGCTTGATCTACATTCGGTTGCAAGAAAACGTTTCTTTATTTTTCTTCATGTGTTCATCAGACCAGAAGTAACAAAACAGTTGATATATGCCGAATTCCTTTATACAGGAAAAATATGGTAGTTATTACATCATTTTCCTTATAATCACGTCACATATCTACAAAAAAGAACAAACCCAAAAAGATGAGTTTGGTGGTTTCCATGTATTTATGTAACTAAAAGACCACCTGTTTCCCCAAGATAAGTGCAGATACTGGTTTTTCTTTTTCTTCTTCTTCTTTTTTTTTTTTTTTCCCAACTAAAAGCAAACAATCAAAAAGTACATTCGATCAGAACACTACTTATTTATTTTTAGATTTTTAGGAACCATAGTAGTGATTTTAAACATTTAAAAGGATGTAGCATTTGAAGTTCTTGAAATTTGAAAAGTAGCTGGAGTAATTCTTGAGAATTTTACTTAAGGGGAGCAAAACTAGGAAGCTAATAGTGGAGTGAATATTGTGATGATTTTTATTCACAGCTTTAGTGTGGATGTACATCAATGCAATAGATAAAACTTAGAACTTAAAGAAGTGACATAATTTTCTCTTCTATGGCCAGATTCTGCTTCCCTTGGTGGTGATGCTGATGTTAATAGCTGTAAGGACACAAGTTGATACAAAGATCCATCCTGCTCAATCGTATGGCTCAACAATCTTTGTTCCGTTTTAATGGTTTATTAATTAATTTCTCTACCATCCAAGGCATAAGTACAAATTATGACATTTCCAAATGTTGTTAAAGATAGCATCCTTAAGGAGTTCTCACCAAATAACACAAGCCACAAATTCTGTCATTGTTAGTTCTTTTAAACTTCACTACTAGTTGGAAAAAATTCTTTTCCCCCAGGCTGGTTCTGACTATATCAGTTACCAGAATGCAAGATTCAGTTATCACATTTGGGTATAGACGTAGTGAAACTTGTTTATGTATGCTAGTCTGTAGCACATTTGTTTGCTAAAGAAATAAAGTGAGAACCAATCTGAATTCATATTGTCATCCAAATGCATAGGTGATGAATATATTTTCATCTTCCTTCACATTCGTCGAACAATAGTATTTGCTCAAGATTATTAGGAAAATGACCAAGCGAAAAAGAATTATCATGCTTAATAAGATGTCATTGTCTGATACTTTGTGATGTGAGGTTTTTGTGCAAATCATTGTAGGTACATTCAGAAAGCTACATTTGTGGAAGTGGGGAAGAGCAATATATCCCCAACTTTTGATCAAGTTTTGGAATCATTATTCGCCAATAGTGAATATCTGGCTTTTGCACCTAACACAAGTGATACAAGGATGATGATTAACATTTTGTCATATAAATTCCCCTTAATGAAGGTATTATAAAACAGATAATTCTATTTTATATTTATATTTGTAATTACTTCTGTTTATCTCTACAGGATTTTGTTATAATTTAGTTGTTTTCATATACTTTTTAATTACTTATTTTATTTTGTATTTTTTAATAATTTGATATCTGCATAGCTGTTGTGCCTATACTCCTTGTTGCCTGAACTATACCAGTTGCGCTGTCAGACATAATCTCTCTACACACATAAATACGTGTGCGTGCGTCCGTGGGGGGTGGGATCATTTGAGAATGTAATTATGTGAAAATCAGTGAGAACAAATAATAATTATGCAAATTATAGTTGTAATCACCTGGGTCAAAACAGAAAAACATGAAAATAACCTATATTATTGCTTACATGTCATTTCATGATTAATTCTCACTAGTCTCACAATTATTGCATTCTCAATAGATCCTAAATTATATGTGTGTGTGTGTGTCTATGTATGTATGTTTGTATGTATATGTGTGTGTATGTATGCATGTATATGTGTGTGTATGTATGTGTGTTATACACACACACACACACATATATATGCATACATGTGTGTGTGTATAGCTTTTTCTTTGTTACTCTTTGCTAGTTTTCACCCTCCATATGTGGTGCCATAGCTTGTTTCGGGTACTCTCTATCATTGTCAATCCAACTGGCCCTATGATCTGTGATCTCCTTTTTACACTTGTTAGTAAGTTTGACATGATGTTGCCTGTAGTTGAGAGAGAACAACACTGAGTATTTGGAAATTATTAGTAGAAGAAGCTTGTTACATAGAACATGTTGTTTGAAATGTTATTCATCCATCATTTTGGTTGTAACTTGTGTCTTGGAAAATTATAGGATGACATGCAACTCTTCTATTAATCGTAAGCCACATAGAAAATAGTGACAAAATACCTGATGTGTCAAAATATTTCCTGATCAGTAATATTTTATATGTTGCTTGATTTCATGAGATGGTCTGTTTGTAGATCGATGTTTCTTGGCTGGTACACAACTTTTTGGCAGGGTTGCTATAGGATTGCCTAAAATCATGTGCTTTGAGGTTTATTTTTATCAGAGAAAGTAAATTATGTGCTTTATTAGTTCCGGCATGGAAAGAATTAAGTTGAAGTTCATGTTGCAGATAATCATGTTGATATGTCTCTACATTCATATTTGCAGCTGGTTACAAAAGTATACAAAGATGAATTGGATCTTGAGACTTATATAAAATCAGATCTTTATGCTGCTTGCAGTGAAGTAAGGTGAGTGATATTCCCTCTCTTTTTATGCTATCTTGTTTACATTTGTTGGCAGTGTTCAACATTAAATGTACTTGACTATATCATAGGGATGTTAATAAAAAGTAGGCATAATATGCAGAAAGTTATGACTCATTGTCTCCAATGTCTGCTCAATGACCCCATATTGTTGTTGGGTGTGGATGCACAAGAACTGATGAAAGATCCCCTCCTTTTCTTGAACATGGAAGACAATATACATTACCAGACTTGGTCCTTTTCATTCACGCACTGACTTTTAATGATCGTATGGAAATTGGGAAAGACATGGTTCGCATATGATTTTGGGTCACCATGGAAATTTAATCCCATCTGTCTTAGAGCCAGATCCCAATGATTGGCTCAACTTCTCTTTTTCTTTCCAAAAGGTCCGAATTAATTGAGATAGTTGTGGCTTTTGAGTCTATGGGCTGACTGAATATTCTGAAAGTTACTCATATTTTGGGGGGTAGAAGAAGGATTTGTTCTTTATATTACAGTCGGCAATGAAGGTCAACAAAAAGAAATTGGAATGTGGCGTTTTAGGCTGAGATACCTTCATGGTAATTAGGTTTAGGAAAATTCCCAGAAAAATGCCTAAAGCTTTGGAGCCATGTTGTGAAAGACATTAATGTATTTGCATTTCTCATAATTTTATGAAGGCCACTTTTGTTTTTATAAAAGGAGTTTTGGGGAAAAAATAGCAATTGCCTAAAGCATATCAATGTGCTCCTAAACTTTAGGAATCTGAATATGTACAAGATAATTTGCAGGAAACAAATTATTAACAATATTCCCAGTTGACAGACCAATACTCAAGAGAATAATCCCTCGATTTTTCACACTCTTTGGTAGTCTTAAGTATTAATTTATTATGTTGTAGTTGATTCTATTTGTGTTTTGAAGGATTGAGTACATGGTGATGGATAAAGCTCTTTAAAAGACAAGAGTTTTGGCTTTATGTTTGTTGTGCCCAATCATGTTGGAAGCAGATTCCCACTGCTATTCCTTCCCTTTGTTGACTAGTATTTATTTTCATGCTCTTTGCTCTATTCATTGACTTGCCAAAAATGTCACAGATAAGAGAACTTATATCGTTAGTGCCCTATACCTAGCATATAAATGATTATTGAAATTTCTTGCTTAATTTATTTCTCTTGTAGGACTGCCCTTTCATGTCCATGTTTAACTGTTTTTTGAACCGAATAGAAGGGGACTTGTTTCAGTAGTTGTAGTTTCGTGATATATTGACACTCATCATGTTAGGTGTGATTTCAACCGGATGTATCTGAAGAGTTTCTTTTACTCTTGTATAGGAACTGTTCAAACCCAAAAATCAAAGGAGCAATAGTCTTTCATGGTCAAGGTCCTTATTTATATGACTATAGCATTCGGCTCAACCACACTTGGGCATTTTCAGGATTTCCAGATGTTAAAAGCATCATGGATATAAATGGTCCTTATGTCAATGACTTGGAATTAGGCCTCAATCAGATACCAATTTTGCAGTATGGCTACAGCGGTTTTCTAACTGTATGATTCCATTTCTGATCTTGGTTACTTACTCTTTAAGTTGATTTTACTGTTAAATACCAGATGAAGGGTGACAAAGAAAATCTATATCCATTATTTCTTAAATTGTTTTTAAAGTATAAAATTATCCGCCAAGTCTATGGAAACACACTGCTTTAGTTTTGAATGTTGCATTATGGATTTGTAGTGTGCTAAATAGTCTCTCCTTTCGCAGCTCCAACAAGTCATGGATTCATTTATTATTTTCTATGCACAACAAAAGGCGGCTAATGTAGTAAGTGAAGATACCATGGACCCTATTAACTTGCAACTATCCAAATATATGGTACCAAACTCACTCAAGATACCATGGAGTCAATTCACACCATCAACCATAAGGCTTGCTCCATTTCCAACTCGTGAATATACTGATGATGAGTTCCAGTCCATTATCAAGGATGTCATGGGAGTCTTGTATGTATCTAATATTTTATGTTGGTATTTGTGAGCTTGTTGTGTTAGGAGATTATTCTTGCAGAATTTTCTTCTCTATCAAAAAGATTTTCTTTTATTTGACGTATGTAGTTGGTAATGCCAGGTACTTATTGGGGTTTCTTTTTCCAATATCTCGCCTAATCAGCTATTCAGTTTTTGAGAAGGTTTGACATGTTTATCACTATGTTAAACATATATGCCAACTAAATTCAGTTTTGTTTATATATATATGTTCAGCTTACCAATTAGGTTGTGCTTTAGAAGGTTCTAAACTGCGTTGCTTTTAAATCTAAATCTTCAGGAGCAGAAAATAAAGGAAGGTCTCTACATGATGGGACTGAAGGATGAGATATTCCATCTTTCTTGGTTTATTACATATGCTTTACAGGTGATTTGCCATTTTTAAATGCCTTCTGCTTTAAAAATACAAGCCTTAGTTGATTTAGGAGATTACCATTTGTTTCTTATGATTTATGGTTCCTGCAGTTTGCAATTTCATCTGGAATCATTACTGTTTGCACAATGGGCACACTGTTTAAGTACAGTGACAAGTCATTGGTATTCATGTATTTCTTTCTGTTCGGACTCAGTGCGATTATGCTATCCTTCCTGATCTCTACTTTCTTCACACGAGCAAAATCAGCCGTGGCAGTTGGAACTCTTGCTTTTCTTGGAGCCTTCTTTCCCTATTATACAGTGAATGATGAAGCTGTTTCTATGTGAGTTGTCAAGATATGACAGTATTCAGACCAATTCATGTATTGATTCATAATTGATGCCATTGTATGTTGCTCAGAATGGACATTTGTGTACTTGTAGGGTTTTAAAGATATTGGCTTCTTTGCTTTCACCTACAGCATTTGCTTTAGGGTCAGTCAATTTTGCAGATTATGAGCGTGCACATGTTGGACTTCGTTGGAGCAATATTTGGCGTGTATGTTCCTCTGTTGTCATTCGCTTTCTTACTTCAACAATATGTTTAAGTCATGTCTAATTGGCTAGGCTTGTACCCTGTAGGCATCTTCTGGAGTGTGCTTTTTAATCTGTCTCATTATGATGGTGCTCGACTCATTATTGTACTTTGCAATTGGCCTGTATCTGGATAAGGTATGTTTTCTCTTTCAGCACTGCATTCCGTATTTGGGTCCCAGGGACATGATCAACTAACATCACCTACTTTATTGAATTATAGACGATTAACATGATATTCACTTTGTGGGGGACGATTATCATTTAGTTGGATACTAATTAAGGCCTGGTTATTAACATTTACATAATCAGGTTCTTCATAAGGAGAATGAAGTGTTGTACCCATGGAACTTCATCTTCCCAAAAGGCTTTTGGAGGAAGAGAAATATAATCAAATGGTTTGCTTCCAGTTTGGAAGTCGACGGTGATAATCATTTCAAAGAGAAGTGCACTTCTTCTCAGTCAACAATGGAAGGGATAAGCTTAGATATGAAGCAGCAAGAGGTGGATGGCAGGTGGACATATTAGAATGAATTTTAATGTACTCTAGCTTGCATATATACTGTTCTACATGTCACAGTCCGTTCCTAGGAACCGGATGATATAATCCTCATAGAGGCTGCCTTTTCTTCTATATTATAGTCAGACAGTAGGCTCTTTGACCTCACCTTAGATTAAACATGTTTTTCTAACTACCTTGAGATAGAAAAAAATTACAAATGCAGGTTATATAATCTGCCCTAGCAGGAAGCGACGTTGAAGGGTTCTGATCATGTGGGCTGATTGTATGATATTGTGGCTAGTGCTGAGTGCTAACGTGCGTCCAAGTTTTAACCTATATTTGTTAGATGTCCTAAGGTTTTTACAAATTGAAAATATTTATTTGATTGACGATATATTATCTCTTTTAGAAAAGGTCACTTTCGTAACTCGTTTTAACATTCCTATATCATAAGAATATGAATGGGTGTTATGTGTTGGTACTTTGTAGAAAGTAAAACATCCAGTCTTTCTGACTCAGCCTCAGCATGACACTCTCACACGCTATCTATTTTTCGCATGTGTAGCATTATACACGAGTGCTTGATGACTTTTGAGATCATAAAGATTGTAAAGACTAGAACTAGACAATTGCTCAACATGGTGTATGATTGTTTTGCCTTCATTCCATCGTAGATTCAACCATATCCTCTTACATCCATGTTTTTGTGTGAGGAATTTTCTGACATCCATGTTCTTTGGGGCCGTAAAAATTTCCGTTAATTTTCTTTGTTGCAGATGCATCCAAATTAGGAATCTGCACAAGGTGTATAGTAGCAGCAGGGGGAAGTGTTGTGCTGTTGATTCTTTACAGCTTACATTATATGAAAACCAAATACTTGCACTTCTAGGTACCTGCATCTATTTTACTTTATGTACAACTCATCTTGCATGATATGACATACAATTAGTTCTATTTTATTGGTGCTAAAAGTTCATCTGAATGAAATTGTGGAGATATACACATAATATGGGCCTGCATAATATATCAATGTGTATATTTACTCTTTAATTTATTCTGCTAAATTGTTTTATGGCTTTGAGCTGTATTGGGTTTGCAGGACACAATGGTGCTGGCAAGAGCACAACAATTTCCATGCTTGTTGGCCTTCTTGCTCCTACTTCTGGCGATGCCTTGGTTTTTGGAAGAAGCATCTTAACAGACATGGTATACTGTCATCCTGCTAGAACTTCTCTGTTTGTGTCTTTTTGATGTTTTCCTGGGTGAATTAATTCTAAAGCTTTGTGAAAAAAATCTTGACATTGTAGCTGGTAAATTATACATTGTGTTATTTTCTTAAGTCATATGTTTCTATGTGACTGATCTTAGAAAAGTTCACTTACTGAAAGGCTCAGACATTAATGCATTATAATGCAATAACTTAGTTTATGTCAAAGGTAATTTACACTATAATACTAACAAATATGGTCTCTGCCATTCTTCATTTTCATTCCGAACCTAAGTCAGCATGTGGTAGCACATGAAAGTTGTCTTGGTTTTGTGAATGAAGGATGTTGTAGACTTCATCTATTTCTTCAGCCCACATAAGCTCAGCATTTTGTTTTCTTTGCATTCTATGGAAATTTCCATGCAACGCGTCAACAACTTGTAAAGAGGATTTTAACAAAAGGAAAGGGGCTTCATGCACCCTCATTGTATCTTACTTCTTGTTCTTCCATACTATTGGTTGTCATTCACATAGTAGACCAAATAAGTTGTTTTTGTGTTGGGAAAATGGTCCCAAAGATTCCCGACAACCCACCCAATGAAAAAAAAAAACAATAAAGAAACTTGAACACAAGAATATACATGGAAAACTCCAAAACCGGAGAAAAACCACAGGCCTCCAGAGAGAAAACTTCACTATGTGACAAATAAAAACTTCACTTCATGTTTCTAGTGAATGATTGTTATTATTATACTCTTTTGTTTCCGCAGGATGAGATCAGGAAGAATCTAGGTGTTTGCCCCCAATATGACATCCTTTTCCCAGAGTTGACGGTAAGTAAGCACCTTTTGTTGGTTCATGGGATTTTGTTTGGCTGAGACTATTTTTTGATTGACATTGACTAGTATAATGCATGAAAGATTGTTTTTGCATGAACTTTTAACCGTTAATATATAAAAATTGCATCATTCTTACAAGTATTGTTTCTTTTGTATGCTTCTCATTTTACGACATCTTGAAGCCTTTTTTTAATATTTTTTGGAAGTCTGTGCCTTCTCTTTCTTTTCTTTTTGGTTTTCATTATTGCATGATTCATTTCTGTTATATGCATTCTTTGCACAAGCCTCTCTGGATGCCTGTTGATGTGTCAAATGTTGCTTCCTTGCTGGTTAATGAAAAAGAAAAGGAAGCCTTAATGGTATGAACTTGTAGCAGGCACCACCTGGTGTTGTGCTAACAAGAGGCCCTTTGTAATCAGATAATTAACCCAAATAAAGGAACAAGAATGAGAGAAGAGTAATTGAGAAGGAAAGAGGGAATTCTCAGATGCCCTTCACAGCCTCGCTACTTTTTGTTATAAAGGAACAAAGGAAGAAGAAAGGAAATATTATATCAACACATCCTACAACAACTTTTCACTCTTAACTTCTGTTGATAGAACTAACCAGTTTCCATTAATATTTGATTGGGTTCCCTCTACACAAGAATACTCTGACTACTAATGTCTTTAGTTCATATATCATGTATTCTTATTCCTGAATGTATGATCTGATCTCTCGCTAAAGTATGTGTTTGTGTGTATGTATGTATGCATGTCAGTATTGTTGAGATGTAGGCTTCGTCCCACATTAGTCTATTATTTGTCCCACATTGCTCATTAGATATAATACCTTTGTGTATTTGATAATTCCTTGTACTTGTATTTGATTATCACTGAAAAATAAAGTACCCTAGTTGCCCCTGTAGATGTAGGTCAGTTTAGACCGAACCACGTAAATCTTTGTGTTCTTTTATTGTGATCGTGTGTGTGCGTTGTGTGATTAACCCTAACAAGTATGCGTACATTAGTGATCACCATGCTAAGTTGTGGAGACGACCTGAGAAACTATTTGCTGCTAGGAAATTTACGAACGGGGACCCCGCTCCCTGGTGAGTGGGCGTGTTGAAGGGGCCTTGTGGGGTTTGGTGGCAACCCTCTGAAGAAATTTATAGTCCCAAGCCCATTAGGGTTTCCTAGTCATGTCTTAGTTTTTCTTATATGTCTCATCTATATGTAATTGTGACTGTAAATCGGAAATTAATCAAAGTGTCTTGCTAGTGCGGCTGTGGGTCATTCTTTGGAATGTACTACGTAAATATTGTGTTCTCTTTTCTGGATTTTTGTGTGTGTTTACTATTCCGTGTGCTGTTTCTCAACACAACAAACTTAATGTAATGTTAATATGGGAAAACACAAAGAGCCCAAAAAGGAACCATTTTAGAGTGTCAAAGCTGCAGAAAATAGTGAACACAAAAGCATAAAAAGGAGATGGAGTGATGGACCTACAACCAAAGCTAGAAGAAAAGAATGAGACACTACAGGTCTGAACTCTGAACAAGAAACTAGCAGAAAGAACATCCAAAAGGAAAGGAAGATATCTGAGAGGCTTGTGCTAACAGCTTCTTAACTTATAGCTATATGTTTAATAAAAACTTGTATAGGTGAAAATCTCAATCATGTGACAGATTTAAATTTTTTAGTTGAATCCTACAAGTTTTGCTTGTAAATTTATATATGATTGATACTTAAATTGATCATACTAATTTGATAGCAGACCAGCCATACCTGTCAACTCATATCACAAGTATATATGACAAATTGCCTATAACATTGAGCAACGCCATGTGCCTCAGTTTAGTTTGTTTAGAATTCTAGATAGAGAATAGTTGCTTATATTATTGCTTTGTGGGCATCCTTCACCTCTCTTATGTGAATGTTCTGGTTTATTTATTTGATATGGATCAATCATGCAAGTTTCTTGATGTAATTTTTTCAATGGTTGATTTATCTTATTGTAGATGTTTAAAGGCATATGGTTTTTTTTCTTGATATCCTTAGAGATAACTCGACTTTCAACCTTACTTTTTCAGGTGAAGGAACATTTGGAAATTTTTGCTAACATAAAGGGAGTGAGTGAGGAATCTTTGGAGAGCAGCGTAACTGAAATGGTTGATGAAGTTAGTTACTGAACTATACTAAGTTTTTTTTTTCCTTTTGAGTCTGCACTATAACTCTTGGTCATGGCCCATTATTAATTGGTTCCTTTGAAAAAAAATCACAATCTCATCATCTGCTAACAGTCTACTTTGCTAAATAAGCTATCCTGTCCTGAGTCATGTATACCCCCGTTACTTCACCAGAACTGATGTTGCTAGTACTTATAGACTTTAAAATAAGATGTAAATGAAGCTTAGATAATATTATTGACTAAAATTTCAATAATTTGCAAGTTGATCCCACTCTACAATCCTACTCAGCTTCAATCCTAGTTGCTTTATCATCTTGTTTGCAACTACATATATGTGAGCAGACACTGTCACATGTTGTCAGAAGGTTCTATAGTTATTTTTGAGTGCTTCACTAGATCTACTATTTCATCTTTAATCAACATGGAGTGGTGATAGGTTGCCCCTGGAACTCTTTGTTGCTCATATGAATGAAACACATCTTCATCCAATCGCCACCTCAAGTTGCTGATTTTTCTGTACAAGGCTCAAATTTCATTCTATCTAATAGAGTTAACATCATGGGAACTCTTCCTTGTCAGATTAGGTAGTTGTGATTCTATGAGCTATTGAGCTCACCAGCAGTGGGAAATCACTAGAGAAAAATATTAAATGTATCAAGTTTGCAAAGTTTAGGCTGTATTTGTTTTTTCTCATTTATCTACTTTCATCATTTTCCTTTTGTGGGTGGCATTTCCTTGACACGAGAACCATTAGGGTTGGGAACCACAACATGAAAATGGAAAGCCGAGTGCAATAAGAAAAACAAACGGAAATGATGAGTGGGGCGAAATAAGATGCTTCAGGATACATGAAAGCGGAAATTTGTGTGTGTTTAAACTATATACACATGTTTTAAAATCTTCTTTGGCTGTTAGGTGGGTCTGGCAGATAAACTCAATACTTCCGTAATTTCTCTTTCTGGAGGCATGAAAAGGAAGTTGTCCCTTGGCATAGCATTAATTGGAGACAGTAAGGTAAGGTGTAGATAACCGGTAATGTGTGTTTTGTTTGTCTTCGTATAATATTTCTTCTTTTATTCTCAGGTTGTTATTCTTGACGAACCAACTAGTGGAATGGACCCGTATTCAATGCGGTTGACATGGCAGCTTATCAAAAGAATAAAGAAAGGCAGGATAATATTGTTAACAACACACTCGATGGATGAGGCAGATGTTCTTGGAGACCGGATAGCAATCATGGCTAATGGTTCTTTGAAATGCTGTGGAAGGTTTCTATCACCTTTCCTTATTCTGTGCAAAATCCAGACTTCTGATTTTGGTTGCTGTTAACACATCTTTTATTGTTTTCTTGAACCATAAACAAGTGACAAATCTGGCCATTTATGCATGAAACAGGATTAGAGAGGCATTGAGTTCTTAAATAACTGGGTTTTTGAGTATGGTTCTTAAAGCCTATTTTTGTTTCAAAATTCAAATGTACTTTTCATTCTAAACATGAGGCATTCAATGTGAATTTTTAGTCTAGATTATTGTTTCAAGCAAGTGTAATAGTGTGCCATTTATGTTGATGGATTCCCTTTTTAACTATAATAATGAGAAAACAAGAAACGTCAAAAAAGAAGATAAGTATCATTAGTAAGTAGGAGGCTCCCTATTGCTCATTTGACTTATTTAGATCAATTACAATTGATATGATCCTTTTCTGAGCAGTTCTCTCTTCTTGAAGCACCAGTATGGGGTTGGCTATACTCTCACTTTGGTGAAGGTGTGTTTTCTTTGCTCATCAACTAACTCTAAGTTCCCTAATTGTGCTCAGTGTCAATATATCATTCTTTTGCATCTATTTACATCCATGCTATGCATCTTATTTTCAGACTTCACCCGGGGCCACTGCAGCTGCCGATATTGTCTACAGACATATTCCATCAGCAACATGCGTGAGCGAAGTATTGCTCATATTTTTACCTGCTTAAAAATTTAGTATGAGATGTTATGGTTGCTTACCTGATGTTTTGCTGTTGCTTGTGATTGATCAATGTTTTCTCAATAACTCATTGAAAAACATAATGGATTAATATCTTCAGTTTCTTTAACATATTCCTGTTTGTCTGCACTCATCAGATATGTTGTTGATGCTGATTTGGATTCAGTTGGCTTACTGTTATGATCTGATGCTACAGGTTGGCACTGAGATTTCATTCAAGCTTCCTCTAGTATCCTCTGCTTCCTTCGAGTGCATGTTTAGGGAAATTGAAAGCTGTATTTCAAAGTCAGATCCTCACTTAATAAGCTCAGAGCATGAGAACCACATGGGTTTTGGTATAGAGAGTTTTGGCATATCTGTGACGACTTTAGAGGAGGTTTTCTTGAGAGTTGCAGGATGTGACATCAGTGAAGAGGAGTGCCTAGAGGGAAAAAGTAGTATAGTTATGCCTGATGTTACTCTGTCCCAAACCTATGATGATTATGTTGAGGATAAACGATCACGTTCCAAATTTTTTGGAAGTTATATAATCGTTTTTGGGCTAATGGTTTCCACAGTTGGCAGAGCATGTACTCTTTTTCTTGCTGCGGCCTTGAATTTTTTGAATTTTATAAGTGTGCAATGCTGTTTCCCTTCTTTCATTACAAGATCAACATTCTGGAAACATTCAAAAGCATTGCTCATAAAGAGGGGGATATCTGCTCGGAGGGACCGGAAGACAATTGTATTTCAGTTGTTAATTCCTGCTCTCTTCTTGTTTATCGGTCTTCTCCTGCTTGAACTAAAGCCACATCCTGATCAACCGTCCATAACCTTTACAACTTCCAACTTTAATCCACTACTTAGCGGTGAAGGTGGCGGTGGTCCTATTCCTTTTGATCTATCATTGCCTATTGCACAGGAGGTTTCTTTTATTTCATGTCGTTGTTTCTTTCCTCTAGCCGGTCTTCCTTTGTTTGTGTAATGCTTTCATCTTGTGTACTATTGGAAAACAGGTGTCACAATATATAGAAGGGGGTTGGATCCAAAGGTTTAAAGAGAGCACATACAGATTTCCTGATCCTAGCAAGGCATTAGAAGATGCTATTGAGGCAGCAGGACCAACTTTGGGGCCAATCCTGCTTTCCATGAGTGAATATCTGATGTCCAGCTTCAATGAATCCTATGAGTCAAGGTGCGCTATGTTGAAGTTTTTATTTTTGGGGTAAAGCACTATGTTGTTCTGTTCCGTTATCTGCATTTGGTGATATCGTCTTTCATTGAGTTTGAATCTAATTTGCCATTTAAGGTTAATTTTAAAACGAAAGATATTATTGCTGTGCATCTGGAGTTTAGTACAGTCAGACGATTGTTGCAACGTTTCTAAATTGAAGTATCAGAGTTTCACTATTTTTTTGTAGAAATCTTTTTCTTAATTGATTTCAATGCGAAGGTCCTAACAGTTCTATCAGGTCTAAGCTAAGTTAATAGGACATATTGTGTTGCAATTTGCTGAAAGGTTATGGTAGATATATGTGTAGAAGGGGTCTGCATCTTCTGCAATATATGCTCAGCAGCTATTATAAGCTGCGGTATCACAGTTAGCTCTCAATGTTTAGTAGTGTAATGTGCTTCCCATGTTTCTATCAACAGAAAGCTTTGGTCTCTCAAAATTTAGCACTTACTGTCAGATCTTTGTATGTGTCCTTGCAGAAAGTTAACTGTGTATGCTCTATCATGAACTCGTCGTGTGGTTGTCATAAATGCTGTTGTATATGCTACATATACAAGTTTCTGCCCTTCGAAAGCATGTTATTACTAAAATGCTACATATGCTCTTCTTGATGCAGATATGGGGCCATTGTCATGGACCCTCAGAATGATGATGGTAGCATAGGGTACACGGTTCTACACAACAGCACTTGTCAGCATGCTGCTCCGACCTTTATCAATTTAATGAATGCCGCAATTCTTAGACTTGCCACACTTAATGGGAATATGACCATACAAACCCATAATCATCCACTACCGATGACAGAAAGCCAGCGCCTGCAACGCCATGTATACTTCCTTTCTTTTATTTATTGTTATAGTTCCAATAGATGATGAAACCCCTTAACACCCCACATATAATCTTTCTTGTGAATCTCAATCTATAATAGAACACCTTATTAATATGTGCATGACCATGCTGTTCTTTTTATGACAACATACACTTTCTATGCATATGCTATATGCTTTCCCCAAGTCCCATCTTATGGAACTGTGAAGGACTGGTGTTGCAAGTTTTCTTAATCTAAAGATGAGATGTGCAGTTTTGAGAGGCTCTGTATGTATTATATTTCTCTTGCGATTGGCTGTTTCAGATGCATATGTAGTTTTTCTTTTGTTCTAGACAATCATCTTTTAATTTTGTCCAGGATAACATGCAATCAAAGTACTAGGGACATTAAGATTTTCGTATACTGCTTTCTTACGTAGGATGTATTATATGCTTCACACACATCACACACACACAGATACTAAAATATAGGTTTAGGATATTCTGAGAAGCTAAATATATGTTGAGAAGTATGAGAGGCACATTGATTTATTAATTTTGCACATTGATTCACTTTTCTGAATCTGTGATTCACTAATTTATACATTAATTCAGTCTTCTATAAATTCAGCCCAATAACTAATCAAAGTGCTTCTCACACTCTCAAGATATATGTAGCTTCTCATTTGATCCTGAATCTATATATACATTCAGCATGAATAATTATGTGAATTTCAGGTAAAGGTATCTTTGCTACTGATATCATTTATATTTATTGGCACCTTCCTTTAACTGTATGTATTCAAGATTCTGAATTCGATGTGCAGGACCTCGATGCATTCTCTGCAGCTATTGTTGTGAGCATTGCCTTCTCCTTCATTCCTGCTTCATTTGCTGTTGCTATTGTGAAGGTATGTCACTTTATCTCTCAGTTTTTCCTTTGTTTTGATTGAAAGGATGGTTTCTCTTACTACTGCTTTAGTATAGCCAGATGAGGCATAAAGCTGTGCACTTTTGGATCTGAACCCATGAAAATGAAACTTTTGAAGGTCATACTTGTGAAACCTCAGCAGAGGTGAAGCCTGGCATTTATCCGCATTTTCTCCAGATCCAATCTGGGGATTGAATCGATCATAGAAACATGTCAAACTATGGAAATGAATATATTCTAAAGAAATGGTGTGTCATGGAGTCGATTGGGTTTGTCTTTTAGCATTTGCGACTTTCCAAATTGTCTTGTGTCATAAGAACATTTCCATGAACCTGAATAATAATATACTTTAGCAACAGATATATCTCTTATGCAATTGTAGCAGTGCATGTTGTTACACAATTAAATTTAACTATTACTAATATAGGTCAGTGCTGTGACTAATTTGACAACTAAAGTGCAGGTTATATACTTGTTTGATGATCCAAGCTATTACTAATGAGCTTCTTGATCACATGGAGCCCTACCCTTCCTTTTACTAGACCATCTACTAGGATGGAGGTGCTTGTATACAAAAGTTTTCTTGTGATATACATGTATAGATCACAAATAATGGGCAATAATAAGAGAACTTAATAACCTAGTTACATAAATGACACCATTATTCCTACACCTCTTACATTAGATAATAAACATAAACAAGGATTCATTTGAGATCCTTGTAAGGGTCTTGTCAAAGTATCAAAAACGTGATCTCTGTAACGAACCTAGATTGATTCAATGAACGAGTATTGACAGGAAGTACCTACAACCTTTTCACATACAAAAATGACAATTAGCCTTGGCAATTATAGAAGGTTTGGTATAGAGAAGTGGTCACTGAGCAGAGGAACTGCCCGATATAAGCCCAAATGGGTGGCAGGTGTATCACAGAGGAGAATGGAGGAAAGTAGCACGTGGAGAATAGAGATCTCTATATAGAGGAATAGTGAGTGGGTAGTGGGGTATTCGGGAGAATTGTCGCAACAAGAATTGTAGTTTTTATGGCTGTTAGCTTGGGCAGAAGGATTCCAGATGCTTCTGGATCTTCTCTGAATTTTTTTTTATTTTCACTTTTGAGCAATTAAGGAAGCCATCCTCCATTTTAATTCTCTGTCAACTTTGTTACCTTCATCTTTATCAGGTACCTAGAGATGTGGATGGTAGCCTCCGTATCATTATAAATCTTAGATTAGTTGAGGAATTCATGGACCCTTTTATCAACCATGAACCCAAGTCAACTTACAAGCAACTTGGGACATGGTTCGATACTCCACGCCTGATAAAGATGCATCTTGCTTCTTGGTTTGGCATGAAAGAAGTCCTCTGAAGAAAAATCATTACTCGTTAGGACCTCCTAGTATGTTGACAACCTGCATAACATGCATTGAATTCTAGCGACCCGAGTATGATGACACCCTTCAAACATAGGACAATACCTTAATGACTGGTATGATATGGGAACAAAAAATACACCAAGACGGCAATATCATGTGTGGTAATAATGAGAAGTACCTATATATCCTTGGGTCCTCAAGAAGCTACTCATTATTTGATAGAAATCAATATTTGGAATCATTGGAGAATGACAGTCCAACTATCAAGCATAGCTGCTAGAAAGAATATCAAGAGCATTTGGGGCCTCCTAGGTTCTTTCTATGTTCTAAAATGCATGCCTTAGGCTCAATGAGGGTCGGGGCACAGTGAGGCTTAAGGCCACATGCTGTTGCGACTTGCGAGCGCCTCGTCGTTTCATTAAATTTGGCCCAAAAAAAGAAAATGATCCTTGATTAGTTTTTTAATTAATTTAAATTTTGTAACAAAGACCGTGTATTTTTTGAGCTATTAGATTCTCTGTTGTTAAAGTAGTATTAATGTGTTACTTTATACGAATATGATACCAAAACAAGTGCACCTCACATATGTAATGTGCGCCTCGGGCTCCAGGACCCTTTCCATGGCAGTGTGCCTCGCACCTTCACAAACCAAGGGTTCTCTATCTAAAATTGTTTATATATGCATCGCGAAGCATCTGCTAAAGTTTCATGGGACTGGAAAAATCTTGAGAACCAAACCCACAGGCAGGCATTTTTTAGCGTATGAAGCAGTCTTCCTGATAAATATACGTTTGTTGGCTCCTTGAGACCTATCAGGCTGGTGCATATAAGACCTCATATTTGTCCTTTTTGTCTTATTGATATAATGGACAATGATGAATAACGACTTGAGCTATAACTAGAGAATAGGGTTGTTACCTTGTCCACAGGACTGAAGGCTTCATCATGATCTCTCTATAGGTCTCTAATTATAGCTCTATGACACTAAGCAGGTTTCTAGGTGAAGAGAACCATTACGATTAACAGTGTACACCCATTTGCACTCAAAAGGATAACATGAACCAAGTAACGTGTAGACTGATAGACCATCACTGAAAGTTGGTAGATGAGTTTTTGCACAGCGAAGTCTCTATACTTGTGTTCGAAGACAAAGATGAACATCACTCTAGCTTGTAAACTAGTTTTTGTAGGGAGTACAACAGTTTGACATAGAGAAAGCATTCAGAATATGGCAGAGAGGCTGCCTAGGAATTCGACATGCTAGTAGAACCAGAATAGGTTGGATGGTTTATAGTGGTTTTGCAAGTCTAATAATTCAACCCATTGTTGTGAAAGGCTCAATGTCAATGTTCATCGCTAACCAAAATTCCTTTGTATTATTACACTAGATGCACTCAAATGTAGTTAGTTCAGTCTAGATGGTACTCCTTATGTAAATTGTATCTCTATTTATAGAACTCCAATTACCAATTTTATGCAACACAGTATTAGTATTACTATTATTAATTTCAAACCCCTTAGGAATGGTAATTGATGTTGTGGTTTTGATGAAATTTTAGCTCTGCATAATTTGTTTACCGTATATACTTTGTTTGGTGGACAATGAAGATAAAGATCTGAGTGTAGCTCACATGGTAAACACATATGCGAAGTTGTTGAGAGACTCAAAGTTCAAATCTTGGTGGTGGAAGTTATCTACATTATTGGCGTTTTTTCAATTTCAATTTCAATTTTGTTTTGTTTCTTATGATTTTTTTTTATGTTTGTTAAATACGGTATTATTTAAATTCTTTAGTATTTGTTTTCTTTTGGCTTTAGATTTTTTGTCTCCATCTTTTGTTGCTTTTTCGTTTAATCATCATTTTAGCTTTATTAGCAGTTTTATTTGTTATTATATATTTATTTATATTATGATCTCCTATTCTTTTATATTTAAAAATTTTCTTTTACTTTTAGTTTTTTTGACCTTTTATGTTTGAGTTAAATTTAATTTGATATAATCATAAATTTTTTGTTTGTTAAATAGAATAATATTTATTATTAGTTTTATTATAATTTTTGTTATTTTTTTAATATAATTTATAAACTCTTAAGTTTTTATTTATTTTATTGTTGTTTTTTGTTTTAGGTAAAAGTGTTAATATTTGAAAAATCAATTTTCTTTCCCATGATTAAGTCCTTGGACTTTTTTTCTATTGTATAAGCCCCTTGACATTTTTCGTATTATTTAAAAGTATATACATGACTTGTTTAGCAGGTCATTAAACAATACACAGACATGGACTTAAACAGTAGGAAAGAAAGTCTAATGACTTAATTGCAAAACTGAGAAAAGAAAGTTGGTTTTTCCTAATATTCAGTCATTCAATGAACTACTGTTTTATCGGCTTAACATATAGCAAGTAATTATGTAGTTTTGAACAAGACAAAAAGTGTCCAGGGACTTGAACAGTTTGGTAAAAACGTCCAGGGACTTCATCATGAAATTGGAAAATGAAAGTTGGTTTTTTTAATATTACCCCTAGGTAAAAATATATTACTTGTTTTGTATTTGATTTAATTTAAGTTTTGATTCAACTATAAATTTTACTCCTGTAGTTTTCTAAAATTAATATTAATACTTAGCTATTTTGTGGCTGTTGTGTTATAACTTATAACAATATATATAATCTAAAAGAATGGTTTTACCATTAAAATGTACGAAGTTAAAAATTTGATTTGTTTTATGATCAAGTGTTAATATACTTTAATTAATTTATGTGTCAAGTATTGAATATCACATTATATTTATAGATATTTGTTATTTTAGACTCTGCTGCAATGCGTGGGTAACCTACATCGTTAATAATATACGAAAACCCTCTTGGTTTTAGTCTTTGGAATATGATCCTCTATAATAGTGTAACATATGATATTGCAAAATGCCTAATGATCTAGTTATACATAAGATCTGGTAAACAACATAACTGATCCTGTCATCTGAATAGTTTGTTTATAGTTTTTATGCGGTAGCTTTATCTATATTACATAACGATTTATTGATCACTTATTGGCTATTTTTGGTGAAATAATTTGGCTTGACAGTACAAATAATTTAGGGCATTTTGTTAATCGGTTTTTAACTTGATGTGTCCTATGCAGGAGCGAGAAGTAAAAGCCAAGCATCAACAACTAATTAGTGGGGTGTGATTGTTTTCGTAATCCTTTTCTTTTCATAGCACAACATTGTATCAGCAGTTAGTGCTTCACTATTCATACTTTAACCGGGTTACCATTACTAACACACAGGTGTCTATATTGTCGTATTGGGTATCAACATATATATGGGACTTCATAAGCTTTTTAGTCCCTTCCTCTTTTGCGATGATGCTCTTTTACATTTTTGGTAAGTCTCCAAGCTCCCATTTGCTGTACACATATCTTGAGGTATATTGCAAGTATTTACATCAGTAGTACCATCTGTATGTAGAATAGCAATTCCAACGCCCATATTTGTACCTAAGACTCACCTGATTTTTGGATCATACTCATATTTACACTTGCAAATAAATTTTCATTAAATACAGTATTCTCTTTCAAATTGAATGCTGATGGTGGCAAAAGTATGAGTTTTAAGGATGTCTGCTCCCAGCCCAAGAAAATTTGTAGCTCCTGCTTTTGAGTTTCCCTTTTGCACAAAGCTATGTCCGCATAAATAGTTAATGAATAACTAAATTGATAAACATCTGTTGAATCTAGTGATCCCACTTTGGGAGACCCCCATTTTTGTGAAGGGATATATTCCAGGGTCATATCCACTCAACCCCCAGTTGATTTTCAGTATGAGTCCAAAATGTCTAATATGATGTCAGGTAATTGCATCCAAAACCACCAGAAACCTATAACCTGGCTTCTTGTTAGGATCATGTTGAGAATGATGATCCTACATTAAGAGACTACAGCATATGTAATGAACACATACATGTGTGTGTAATCCTCAACCACATCTACTAAAAGCGAACTGTTGTCTAACTTAGGTTGTTTCATTCACGATACAACTGATGTAACTACGATTAAATCGATAGTGTTTCTCCAACTCGTGAGGGTAATTCTAAATTAACATGACCCACCACCTCTCAAGTTGGAGAATACACGTACTCAACCAAATACAAATGATCCTTTAGTACAAAAGTCGGGGCATACCCACTATACTAACAGATTTGAAGCCAAATCTGAGAATCAGAAGAAAATTCCTACAAATGATATGGCTAGGGACTGCATCCCTATTATAGCTCTATTTCTAGTTAGGGTAAGCCGAAATTAATTTGACTACTTGTCTAACATGTTGTAACTTTTCTTGAAGATCAAGATCCTTGTCCTTAGGAAATAAACAAGAATCTCTTAGAGTTAGTTTCCTACGTCTGCCATAGCCTTGTCCTTGTGTGAATTTACTGAATGAACTATGTTATGCAACTCTGTCTTGTCATCACTGTGATATCAACATTATTGCAGGTATGATATTCTTCTCTTGATATCACAACATTGTTCTTGTCTTTGTAGGCTTAGAACAGTTTATTGGAAGTGGTTCTCTATTGCCCACAGTCCTCATTCTGTTGGAATATGGGTTTGCAATTGCATCTTCAACGTATTGCCTATCCTTTTTCTTTTCAGAACACAGTATGGCACAGGTAGAAGAGTCATATCAAATCTTTGCATGACACTGAACAAAAATATTGATGCTGATTGCTTTATAATTTTTACAGAACGTAGTACTCTTGGTCCACTTTTTCACGGGGATCGTTCTTATGGTAATATCATTCATTATGGGATTCATACCGGAAACTCAATACTTGAACTCTTTCCTCAAGGTTGGAATGCATAATAATTTATAATATATACATTTATGGTACCATAGTGTTTTTTTTACAACATAGATCATTTAAGTTACAGACTTGCAGCTGATTTGCTTAGCTTTACACTCAAAGCACTTGTATTGCATTATTAACAACTTGGTTGGGTGAGTTTTAGTTCTTCTGTTGTCAATGGCGGATCCAGGAATTTTTTATTGGTGGCACCAAGTATTATGTTTGTATATTAGTTTATTGTTCAATAGTTGGTTTGGTTTACTTATTTACAAAAAGCTTCCAGCCAAAAATTATCAAATTCGATTTTACTTTGGTTTGAGTTTAAACCAAATGATAGTAAACTACAATGTAAGCCTTTTCATTTAATATGCTTTAATTTGATTTTATGGTTTGCTTTAATAACTTCATTATGACATTTCTAATTAATAATTTAATTAAGTAAATAGATTAGATTTGATGTATTAAATATATGAATTAAGTAAATAAATTAGATTTGATGTATTAAAAATAAACTTCTTTTATCGGAAAATTCTCCCTGGCCTTTAGTTTCTGCATCATTTCCACCACAACCTTTACTTTCTGCATCATTTTTATTCAGCATCATCAATGCTTAAAGGACTCGTAGTCTGGTAGCACAAATATAATATCAGCGGCGGCACTATTAAGAAACTAAAAAACTTTACACTGCTTCGGGCGAGCTCAGTGGTAGCACGTACTACCACTGGCTATCAAGTGGATCCGCTACTGCCTGTTGTTGAGCGTTCTGCTTAAATCATCAAATCTTGTGCATGTGGTTGAAACTTAAGCTAGTTTACATACGTAACTACAGATTTTTGTTTGGGTTCCCATTTCCAATGGAAAAGTAAACACAAACATTTCCTTTATTTATTAAATCGTTGATCAAATTGAGATATAGCATGCATGACCTGAAGTTACTATTGAAAGACTTGTATACTACATATGGCTGTATATTTCCATTAGTGCATTCAGTATTTCTAACAATTTTAACATATTGGACCAGAACTTCTTCAGAGTATCTCCTGGATTTTGCTTTGCTGATGGACTAGCTTCACTAGCTCTATTACGCCAAGGAATGAAAAATGGATCAAGTGAGGGTTATTTTGGGTGGAATGTGTCTGGTGGATCTATTTGTTATCTGGCTGCTGAGGTGCTTTTCTGATTACTTCACCGATGACTATTATTTTTTGCATCTAATTGAATCTTATGCTTCATGTGCTCTTGCATACACTCTTTTTAGTAGTGTTGGTATACATATAGAATATGATTCAAGAGTGCACCCTTCTAAGTATGTGCACCCGAATGTACCTCCCTTAAAAAAAAGGTTCTTTTGAATTTTTTTTTCTTCATATTTTTGTTGATACTAACAATATAAGGTGACTTGCATAAAATCACACACATTCACAGCTTCTTTGTCCTTTAAAATGTCACACACAAAGTTATATACGAGTGTGCATGCAGTGCATGTGAAGATGTGGTTTCACGCGTGTGAATTTGTGTGAAATTTAAAATGTTTTAATGTTAGTTTAAACATGATTATGAATATATATACGTATATATACATATATATATATATACACACACACACACATACATATATACATATACATATTAGAATCAGGTTCGTCAACGTACCCCTAATATCCGGCGTACGTAACTAAGCTTTTGCCAATGATCATCACATATTTTTTTTGCATAGACATGTATAAACCAACATTATAAGACTTTTCATCAAAAGGATCATACCTTAGATTTGAAAATAATTCTTGTGAATGATCATTCACTTGGATGACCAATGATCATTCACATAAATATGAATGAACATTCACATAATTTTTTAAGGACGTACAATGTCTGTATGTATGTGAAATTCACATATCACAAAATTTTATTTTTCGAATCTATGTTTATGGTCCTTTTAATGAAAAGTCCTATAATGTTGGTTTATATGTCTATGCGAAAAAAAAAAATAAGTGAGCTGGAAATCGAGGGATACACTGATGAACCTGATTATATGTGTGTGTGTGTGTGTGTGTGTGTGTGTGTGTGTGCGGGCGTGTGCGTGGGTGTGTGTGTTGTGTGGGGTGTGTGTGTGTGTGTGCGGGCGTGTGCGTGGGTGTGTGTGTGTGTGCACCATTTATATAAAAAGCACCGTGAGCACCAATTGAAATAAGTTTTTATACATACAAGTTTTTGTATATACAACTTTTAAACCAATGGAAATAAGCTTTCAATGCGTTGGTTTAAATATTCATAAGATTCGTTAGTTTCAGTACATTCTCATGCTTTCATATGTAAAAGCATTATTATGTTCATAAAGTTCAAGGAATCAAATATAAACAAGTTTCATTGGGTTCATTGGCTTCAAATCATGAAAATAAGTCATGTGTAACATGCAAAAATTTTAAGTGATGCTCACGTGTCAAGTTTAGTAGGTGCTCACGGTGCTTAATATATAAATGGTGCTTACTAGATCTCATCTCTATATTATACACACAAACACATATGTATATATAGGTTATTCACTTTGGAACCCAGCCCCACACACCCTGCATACATTGTTGTAAAATTGCTACCCACTGTTAACATGCTATAAGGTGTTTCCATGATTGAAGATGTTGAATCTTATATTATTTTTGGGACACTATCTCGTACTCATAGCCTTGTAAGAGCTAGGAGGGGTTTAGGAGAACCTAAAACGATTCCATTCCATTTTGCCATACCAAATGCTCCCTTATAGTATTAAAGCGTTGGTTCCACTTAGACATATATTTATGTCTTCTTGCTTGCACAGTTGCACATTTGCTCCCATTATGTTTTAGAAGTTCAATTTGCATATTTTTTAAACTGTGGGTATTGATCCACCTTTGAATGGATATACCATATGAAATTGCTACTTGGAGTTACATGCGGTGAGAGGTGTCCGAGCTTCTTATTAATGGTGACCCTCTCTCCCATAGGTTGAGCATATTGCTGGGTGTGTGACTTTAACTAAAACGATTATACAATGGGCATCCATGGTTATATGAGGCTTATTCATCAGGTCACCCATTCGTTGCAAGAAGGGCGTTGTCTCTTCAATCATCTATTCCTATTTTACATGTTCCCTTGGCTTCTTAGTTAACTTATTTTCTTTAGAGCTTTGTTTAACTCACAATCACTTAAAGTTGAATTCTATATTACTCCTTTATAAACATGGATAAGATGGTATTTATACGTATGAATTTAGTGGCTACTTTGAACTAAATGACATTTATCAACGAAACTAGCATTTATATGTGTGTAGATTTAAAACAGCGTAAATATATCCTATATTTTTTTTGACAGGGCGTCATTTATTTCCTTCTAACACTTGGGCTTGAGTTTTTCCCTCCTCAAAAATTAAATTCCTTTGCCATAAAGGACTTTCTAAGAAGTTTCAGAAGAACCACTCCAACTGTGTTTGATGCATATTCTGAACCCTTTTTGAGAGCTTCCACAGAAAGTTCTGCTATATATCTTGACGAAGATATAGATGTCCAAACTGAAAGAAATAGGGTTCTTGCAGGTTCCATCGATAAAGCCATCATCTATTTGCGTAATCTGCGGAAGGTACCATTAATCATTATTTTATCTAAACAAGTGAGTTCATTTCCTATCCTGTAAATGATACAATCCATTTTCTTGATGAGCATTATGTTAGGTATTCCCTGGAGGGAGGAACCATGGTAAGAAAGTTGCAGTCCATTCTTTGACTTTCTCAGTTCAAGAAGGGGAATGTTTTGGTTTTCTGGGGACTAATGGAGCTGGGAAAACCACTACTTTGTCTATGCTATCAGGTACAACATATTGAATGAAATCACATCTGTTACTTTTCTTTTTGAGGACAGTATAGTTGAATAAAAAAAAGGTTAATATTAAAAAAACCTCATCAACTTTTTTCATTTTCACAATTAAGACCTAAACTTTTTTTCTTATTGTATAAGTCCCTAAACTATTTTTGTCTTATTCAAAAGTGTATGTTTGACCGGTTACCAAACAAATTTTGTTAGTTTTTTCACTTGATTAATGTTGTAAAAAACCCACAATCTTTTCATATTTTAGCGATTAAGTCCCTAAACTTTTTGTTTTATCAGTTGTATTCTAGCCGGTCAAAAATATATACTTTTGAATAAGACAAACATAGATTAGAGACTTAAAGTCTTGAACAATTGCAAAAAAAAATTTAGGGACTTAATTGAGAAAATGAGAAAAGTTGGTTGGGTTTTTCAATATTAACCCTTAAAAAATAACTAGCCCGGGACAATTTATAACATTAATATTACATTTTCTGATGGCTTATTCTGCACTCTTCTTTTGATTGAAGTTCTAGGATACTCCTCCAGTTAAAGGTTTTGCTTAAAATGCTTTCTAAACAAATGGTCTAGGATTCTCTAGGGTTAAAATGTCAAATTTGTGAAAACTTTATTTATGACATAGCCATTTGCATGTGATATTTATTATTTAAATTAATTGCCCCAGAAATTGTGATCATTCTTACTGCTATTTGATGTGTTATTTACTTACTGGTGGAGGGTGTGAGGAGGTTCAAACAGAAGGGAAAATTTTCTGGCCATGTGACGTTTTGGTAATGGTGCCAAAGTATATACATCTTTTTCAATCAACAAAGTGCCAAAGTGGGACAGGTGCTTTCATGTTGTGATTGTGAACATCTAAACCATCATATTATGTACTTGATTAATTCTTCACGGGCTTTTTGTATGCTAATTACACTGGGACAGGTGCTTTCATGTTGTGATTGTTACCTTCATCTGACTTCTGCATTACTCGAGTTTTAGTGTCTTTTTTAGCTTGTTTAATATATGTTATTACATACATCCCAAAATAAATGCAACAATTTTCATTTTGGGTTAATAAATGCAACATATCCTTTTTTAGTGAAGTTTGATGGCAATATTAATTTATTTGCATGAAAATATTTATACAAGATAACAAGGGCATCATTTTTGGTTCACAAATTTCCTGAATTCTATCTCTGTTGAGGCATAGTTAGATATTTGACTAATTATCAACCTCAGTCATTGTTAAACGTTGAATTTGTTCCGGAATGGATGAAGTACTTTTGACTTTGCTTTGGATGCTTTACCTGCTGAATGTTATAATATTATTTTCAGGAGAAGAATATCCCAGTGATGGAACTGCATTCATTTTTGGTCAAGATATTCGGTTAAACCCCAAAGCTGCTCGCCAGCATGTATGTCAATTTCATATTCCGTCTTTTTTGCAACTTTTTAATGATCACTCCATATATTTAGTTCAGATTTATGCACTTAGGTTCAATGAATTTTGTTTCAGATTGGGTATTGTCCACAGTTTGATGCTCTGCTAGAATTTTTGACTGTCCAAGAACATCTAGAGCTCTATGCAAGAATAAAAGGCGTCCCGGAATACATGTTGGAAAATGTATGTATTTCATGTCTGCGTTATCTCTTTTGTGCTCCATTCAAAATGAGGAAGAAAGTGAATATGTATTTCTTCATAGGTCTTAATAATTTTACGTGGTCAAGAAAAAAAAATTTCCGTAGAAATGCAGGTTATTATGAACTACTAGGAGTTTCAAGTTTGTACCACTAGGACTGTGGGGGGAATAGTCTACTTTCACTATTCTTATAAAAGCGAATATATGTGCATGTATGCATTTCTATATTGGCTGCAAGTCATCATTTCTTTAAGAAAATGAACAAATATACATCGGAAAGCTGCTAATGTTAGAAACCCACATATTGTAAATCACTTCTGGAAGTTTTTCCTGCACCCAACTAGATCCTTTAGCTGTCCTATGTGGACTCCACGTGATCATCTCAGTTTTGAGCTTTATGTATAGAAGAATGGTATAATTGTGCAAGGATATGGTGACCAGCCACTATTCAGCATGTTGGGCCAACTGTTCTTACATATAATGTATGCACTCATGCATGCATGCACCTATACAAACAGACACAGAAACCCGTGTGTGGGTGTGTGTATATGTTGAAACTACAGATTGTCACATTTACTGCTGTTTTAAATATTTTGATTTATGACTAACGATTGATTTATGTGTGAGAGAAGTTAATTTTGGTACACCTGGCAGGTTGTAATGGAAAAGTTATTAGAGTTTGACTTGTTAAAGCATGCTTCTAAACAATCATTCACCCTAAGTGGGGGGAATAAACGCAAGTTATCTGTTGCAATTGCAATGATTGGAGATCCGCCTATTGTCTTTTTGGATGAGCCATCCACAGGTGATACTCTTGTTCTATACTATTTTGATGTCTTATGTGTTAACGATATATAGGTCGTATGTATCAGGGTTCCATATTTCAGCCTTAACGTATTTCTGTAATTCTCATTTACTTATGAAGATGATACTTGTTTTCTTGAGCCATTCTTTTTGTGGTATCAGATCCCTTGAGATCTGCTAAAAACACTAGCTTCACCTAATCACTGCGACTGACACTGGACCACTCTAATATTTGCACCAAGTTTTTTGGTTTCATTTGTCAATTTCTTGCCAGACACATTACACGTCTCAAATTTGCACCAAGTTTGCAACACACATCTGTGTGCTGCTTAATCATTTTCGTAGAATAGGACTTACATTTTAACATGATTTCTAGGAATGGATCCTATTGCAAAACGCTTTATGTGGGAAGTTATATCTCGTCTATCAACTAGAAGTGGAAAGACAGCGGTTATTCTAACTACTCACAGCATGAATGAAGCTCAAGCACTTTGCACAAGAATTGGGATAATGGTAACAATTATTTTATTTGATTCTACATGTAAGGTTTTAGATGCTTGCATCTATACTTTAACGGATCCATGTACTGATCTAATGGCATGCAAATTAAGGTTGGTGGAAAGCTTAGGTGTATTGGCAGTCCGCAGCATCTAAAAACACGATTTGGAAATCATCTTGAACTGGAGGTAATTTTATTGGATCATGATTATTTTCTTGTTATTGCTTTTCTGTTATAAATTAGCACTTTGTATTCTGTGTATTCTTAGGTAAAACCTACTGAAGTTAGCTCGGTAGATTTGGAAAATCTTTGTCAAATGATTCAAGAACGGCTGTTTGATATCCCTTCTCATCCGAGGAGCATCTTTAGTGACCTTGAAGTTTGTATTCGGGGGGACGACTCCATAACATCTGAAGATGCTTCAGCCACAGAGATTAGTTTGTCAAGAGAGATGATAATCTTGATTGGACGCTGGCTTGGGAATGAAGAAAGAATACGAACTCTCACTCATAATGTTAGCTCTCGTGGCACTTTTAATGAGCAATTACCTGAGCAGTTGACTCGTGACGGTACTTTCTATTTCCTTGCATGCTTTTGCGACATCGACATGCAAATACTTTTACGCCTCTTGTTTTCTTGATCCAATTTCAAGCTGGAACTAATCTTTATTTTGCTGTCAAACATCAAATGATCTTTCTTCCCCCTGAAATATCTATTTAGTATAAATTACATTATGAATTCAGTTCGTATTAGACTTGAAACTTATTTAAATCTTCTGCTTATCTTACAAAAGTGCCAAATGACTCCCTCTTGTACTTTGTTTGATAAACCAATCTCTCTCTATAAAAAAATTCAAGTAGGAGAGCAATGTAAGTGATACTTGGTTTGGATTATCTCTCTTTTATATATTTGGATTTCCTATATGATGAATGGTTGATGCTTCACATATAGGTGGTCTCCCACTACCAATATTCTCAGAGTGGTGGTTAGCAAAAGAGAAATTCTCAATGATAGACTCTTTCATTCTAGCTTCATTTCCTGGGGCAACGTCTCAAGGTTCCAATGGATTGAGTGTTAAATATCAGGTATCTGCTGTATATCAGTTTATACGTAACACTCCCCTTACATAGTCCTTCCATATTTCGAACTGTTGATAAAAAATTCTCAATCTTCTAGAGTTTAAAAGAAGATATCAAAGTTTGATTGAGGTTGTTTTGATTGGCTTACTCAATCATGGGTATGCTTGAAAAATCCCATTGTGCATAATAATGTGGACCTTGTTATAACATAGGTCACCAAATGGTAACCTAGATTTCTTCTCATATTGAAATCCCATGACGTTCGTGTTAGCACCACCTTCTACTCCACTGTTGCTAAGTTTCTATGTTTTTGCAGTTGCCATGCGGAGAAGACTTCTCACTTGCAGATGTTTTTGGTCTCATAGAGCGAAACAGGTCCCTTGATTTCTGTCTGAGTCAGATATATATTTGGTACTTGTTCTCTAAACTAAAATTTATTTTGATGCAGAAACCATCTGGGGATAGCAGAGTATAGCATCAGCCAATCAACACTAGAAACCATATTCAATCATTTTGCAGCCAATTCATGAGTCTCTCATCACAGAACTCCTTCAATGTTTTTTTTTTTTTCTTTTTTCACCAAATCAAAGATAGTGAGTGAGTTATTAGTCGATAGCTTAGCATAGCATAGTTGACATGGTACACAAACGAAAAATGTATGTAAATTGTGGATGGGATTGTGTTTATAATATCCTTGGAAAAGTTTTCCCATGCTGGTTATATATAGAAATGGACGATGTGTCCCTAAAAAAAAAGATTTAATTTTGAGAAATATATTTTGGGCCCTAAAATTGCAACTCCATAATTTTCATGTGATTAAATTACAGCAAACATTTGTTGGTGAATTATTCTACTGGAAAAAGTAATATTACCTGTATTTATCCAAGACATATATGATAGCTTGAGAAATCTAATTTCAATTTATGATAGCTTGTGAATATATTTAACAATAATTTTACAAAAACATGAGCATGTAATATAAAAATATAATAATGAGAAAGTAATAGTAACTTGAATCGTATATCCATGTTTATATATTGTTTATTTTAATTTTACTGTTTTTAAAATAAAAAAAAAATGTAAAGAAAAAGAAGAGCGTTTACATGGAATGGAATGGAAGAATAAGAATTGCATTAGTCATTCATTCACTACGAAGGAATGAATGACTCCAGAGTCCAATTTAACCTTGTTATAATATAATATAATAATATCATGAAAGAATCAAGTCAAATACAGGCCATGGCATTACATGCACGCTATATATATATATCCAAGAAGTTAACAATATAAAAAGTTTGAGAATGGACCAAAACGAATGCATGGTGGATGGAATGACCCCCTCTTTTTTAAAATATAATACTACTTTGTTTATTAGTTTGTGTATTATACGGAGAACTTAATAAATTTATTTTTTTAAAACTATATAAATTTAAAATTAAAAATTAATATTGGAACTTCTAATACTAATGATATTTAATATATCTTACTATAATTTAATTTATGTATAAATCATTTAAACAAAAAAAGATGATTATTAAAGACTTTTAATTTAATTATTTGTTGTTGTTATTATTATAATTATTAGTAAAAAAATATTTTAAATATCATTTGTTGTGATTTTGTGGGATCAAAGTATTTATCCATAATTCTTATCTTAAATAGAATTAGATTTAAGTTCTTTAATTAATCTTGAAATACTAATTAACATATGTCATTAGTAAAAGATGTCACTTGACATCTTCTAATAACAATTGATTCCATTTAAGATAAGACTATGGTTAAATACAATCCCAAATGTACCACCTTTAAAAAAAATTGAAATATTTTTTTACAAATATTTTAAATTAACGTCATACGCATGATATGTGAATTCACATACATTCACAATTCTACGTCTTTAAAAATTATGTGAATATTCATTTATATTTATGTAAATAGTCATCCAAGTGAATGATCATTCACAATTTACGTGATTTTTTTTTTATCATTCACAAGATTTGTTTTTTGATTCTTAATGCATAAAGGTATGATTTAATAAAAAATCTTATAATGTTGGCTTATACATGTCTATGAAAAAAATTTAATGTGAATAGTCATTCACTTGGAGGTGCGCTAGGTATGTTGAAATTTTTGTGATGCACTGTCGAACCTTATTCTATATGTGTGTGTGTGTTTGGGGGGGGGGGGGGGGTGGGGGGGTGGGGGGGGGGTGTTCATGGAAGTACCAACATTCTAATCGATACTGGAAGTTACAATCTAGGCTGTGAGATGAATATAATAAAATGTTAAAACTTCACATGATTTTTAAAAATAATTTTAGAAAATGTCATTGATCCTATGGCCATGATTGGTAATTCTAGTATCTTGGATATTTGTGGTACTCATTTAAACCCAATCATTATGTGTGTGTGATTTATAAGATCCGACAAATTCATAGGATCCAACAAAATTCATAAGTTAATAGAATGGTTCAGTAGCATGTGCAACAGATCACAACGAATAATATGTTCACAAAAGATCACACACACACACACACTTAGGTTCAAAAAAATGCTACTCAAAATGGAGTGCACCCATAGGTACTGACCTTAAATATTTTTTTTCACAATAATATTTAAATAAAGTTACACACATGATATGTAAATTTCAGTTGCATCTTACGTTCTTAAAAATTTTGTGAATAGTCATCCAAGTGAATGAACATATCACATGGTTTTATTCAGCCATTCACAAGATTTATTTTTTGAATTTTAATGCATAAATGTATGAGTTTTTTGATATAAAGTCTTATAATCTTGGTTTATACATATTGTAAAAAAATTCTGTGAATAATTATTCACAAAGAATGCGTTCGGTATTCTCGATTAGTTAGGAGATGTGAATGTATGTGAAATTTACATATAATCTTTTTAATGTTAATTAGAACATGTTTATGAAAAAAATTTCAAAAAAGTTTTTTCTAAAAGTGGTACATTCTGAATCTGGTGCGTTGCATAATTAGTGGTACTCTCTCGAACCATATTATATATATATATATTCTTCACCTGATCCAAATTGTTGGTTTGGAAAAAATATGAGTCATAACTTAGACTTTGATCATATGCATGCAGACGTCCACATTGTATAGTAGTTGTACAAACCTACTGCAAAAAATTTAAATTATGTATGTTTTACCAATATACATACAATACATACATCTTTGTCAAAAGACATACCTAGCTAGGCCTTTAAAAGTCTACGTGTTCATACTCTAAACATTTATAAAAAAAAAAAAAAACCACATTAATTATTATTCAACCATATATTAACCCTACGTAACAACGTACAAGAAAAGATTAGTACTTATTCAAGTATTTAATCTTTAATATAAAAGTCGAAAATATTGATATTGCATTGATGAATATCCGACCCTTAAATCCCATCTTTTGGGGCGTAATGTGTCGCAGGGATGATCAAAAAGTTTGGTTTTCGGCTTTACCGGATTGGGTTATACTTTTTTTTTTCTTTTGTAATGGCTAAAAAATAACTGAAACCGGACCTGGTTTATTTTTGGGCTGGTTCACGATCCTTAATTTTGGGCATTTTTTGTTTTTGGAATTTTTGAGTTCGGACTGGTTTTGAAACCAAACTAATTCCTAGTATGATGTATCCACTAGCTACGACAATGGACTTTTATTATGAAGCCCTAGATCTATGCTAAATTGTTGATTAAAAGTTATAATTATAGAATTCCTATAACTATGTGTTTTCATCTAATAAAGTATTAGTTTTATTTTGTAACGTGTTTATAAAAATAATTCAGATTGTATATTTAATGGGAGATAAAATTTTCGAAGGAGATATATTGATATTTGATAGTTTATAAATGGAAAGATTTAAGGTATTTAATTGTAGATAATGTAGATGTAACATAAATCTTCTTATGCTTCCGAATTTTGCAATTTGAAACAACTACGTACATTGTATGATCGATCGAGACCTTAATTAGACACATACAATTATCACACACCGCCCTAGCTAGCTATACATGAACACACTTTAAAACTTTCTTAATTTCAAAGTGATACATTTTAATTTGATCAAATTAAGTGATTGATTTGTGTATGTCTAACAATTAATTAAAAACTATCTATTTATTTGCATTGATTGAAAGTAAAATTCTTCTTGCATTTTCACCAACCTCTTCAATCCTCTTCCTCTTTCTTTCTCTATCACCATGTACCTCCAATCTCACCCCAAAAAGCTTCGGCCGTCGATCTTCTTCTTCCTTTGAGCTACTTGTGTACATACCAACCAAATCAATGAGCTCCTTGCACTTTTGTTTCATGCTTAAAAGCTCGGAACACAGCACTTTATTCTCCTTCTTCAGCTTATGATTCTCGTCTATGAGGATATTATACCCTGAGGATAATGAATTTGTAGACGAAGATCTTTGATCTTCGTCTGATTCTTTTAAGGTCTGAATGACTGGCTGGGGCTTGTTGGCCCATGTCTTCCTTCTTCGAATTTGACATAGTTGCTCTTTGCGATCTTTGTGAAATCTTTCATTGCAAAATTCCCATCGGCTTGTTGCAACTTTACGAAAACCCTACATAAGCGTAATTAACAATAATGAACTTGTAATCCTTTGTCCATTTAAGTGCATTAGTATTTAAAAAAAAACTAAAAAAAATTCCTTTCATTTATTAAAAGACAATATTTATGTATTAATTAACATGTCCAAAAAGAAATATAATGATTAAAAATATTAAAGATAATTCGATTTCAATATATATCTTAAATTTGATTTTACAAGCCAACCACTAGTTATATTTAAAGCTCGTTTAAAGTCAAACAAATTCTAGTTTTCTGGTTAGAAAATTATACCTTACCTCTTGACAATTCAACTCAAAAAAAAAAAAAAACAATTTTTTTAAGTAAAATAATTAAGAGAAAAAAAGAGAATAGGAAAGTAAAGAATAAAGAAAATGAATGAAGGTGGAATAGAAATTGCATACGTAAGTATTGAGCTGGCGAACGAAGCTGGAGAAATTGCTGTGTTTGAAGAGCGTCGGAAGCAAGTCTCTGGAGAACTCCGCCGGCTGCCACACCACGAAGCCGTTCCCGACGGAGTTCCAAGACACGACGTGGTCGGTAGCCGGATCATCAACCAACATGTACGTCTTGAGAAGGAACGGCGACGGAGATGACTTTGTAACCATATCCGCCAACAACTCACCACCACCGTCGCCAGTCGCCACCATATCTGTATCTGTATCTGTATCTGTATCTATATATATATTTCTGTTTTGATCGAGAATTAATATATCGAAAGAAGAAAAGAAAAAAAGAAGAAGCTGATCGAAGAGTGGATGAATTAAAAGGAGAAGAGAAGAAGGGCAGTTAAGAATTCCCAACCCCAACAATAAAAACCCAACACGATTACTCCTGTTTGGTTCATGAATGAGTTATTGCAATTCGATCTGGCTGTAGATTCAATCACATAATACAATCAAACTCATAATTTCTGTAGCTATGGTGGAATTGAAGGAATGATTCAAGTACGTATGTTAACTGTTAAGAGAGAATTGAAGGGGAGATCGACTCTGAGTATTGTATTTAGAATTTAGAATTTAGAACTTAGAACTTAGAATGGTTGAGACGTTAACGTAAGGAAGACAGAAGGTTAGCCTTGCTTTCCTTTTATGGTGTCATAAACATGACTTCAACTATTTTTTTATACCATTATTACAAGAATAGTATAATACACAAACTTACAATTTCTTTTTTATGTTTATCCCAATAAAAGTTGTCCCATTAAAATATCATTTTTTATTTACATTACCCCTATTATTATGTTATTTTAATTTTTTATTAGTTTTCTAACAAAAAGTAAGGTGTAACATAAAATATCATATATTTTTGTTACTAAATCTTTTATTTGTCATTTTCAATAGATGTTTTTAGGGTTTTGTCAAATCAAACTAATTATGACAAATCTCTTTTAAATGAATAACAAAACATATGGTAACGAAAAGATACAGTGTTTTTTTATAACTTATATAAAGTAATATATTTTAAAAAAAAAAACTAATAGAAAATATTACCATAAATGATGAAAGTAATGTAAAGCTGGTAAAAAAAATGTGTATTTTGATTTGACGTACAGCTTAATAAAACCTAACCAATGAGTTATAAGTTTGGATATTTATCCCTAATTTTAATATCTAATGATCATCACATTTCCTTTTCCTATCCTATTATTCCATTTCCAATCTCTCTCTCTCTCTCTCTCTATATATATATATATATATATATATATATATATATATATATATATATATATATATATATATATATATATATATATATATATATATATCTCTCTCTCTCTCTCTCTCAAAACACACGCACATAATTAAATATTAAGAAAAGATAATTAATAAGGATTGGATTAATTAATTATATTATATGTTAACCCTAAAATTATTTAATGCAAGTCCATCGGGTTTCTTCCTTCCAACACTTCATCTTAAAAAAACCTAAAGTGACCACGCTTCACAGTGGCAACTCTCCCTCCTCTTTCTTATGCTCCTATATATCACGTTATACTTCACACTCTCCCTCTTTTTGTGTGTTGGTACAAGTCGATGAACAGTGGTAATTATTTCATAGTCAGGTATAGGTTGTGGACTGTGATGAGAATGTAAAGCAATAACGAGTGCATGTAATGTAATGTGACATATGCATGTATGAACTATGCTATCTGGTATCCGGCCACTCCTAATGCCATAGAGGGAGGATTTATAAATCACAATTAAGTACATACATAACCATATATGTATGATTTAATCACTTGTAAGTTTTAATTATAATTTCTTTAAAGATAATTAGAAGTCAAATTTAATATCACACGTGTACGTACATGTAGCAAGAAGTAACTTAACCCACCAAGCACAGGCCCACGCCCATCCCAATCCAATAATAATTCATATAATAAATATAATTGTGTGTAGATCGATTGCATGCATGTAATCATCAAAGTATTCTATGTGGGTGTTCTTTTGTATTATTTTGACTATACATACATACATATATATATATATATATATATATATATATATATATATATATATATATATATCCCTGTCCCAATCCCAATCCCAATCTTTATATTTATAATTTATTCAAATTGCAAATACAAAAATGCATACTTAGTTGTGAATTTAAACAGTACACATATATATATGTACACATCACATCTAATCAACTGAACACTATAAATATAATACAAACTATAAATTAAAACTACAATATAACTGCATGTATATAAACACACACATGCATGAATATGAAATGGAGTTTAGTATAATTTTTTTATTAACGTGCAAAATCAAAAGAATGAAAAGACAATCAAATATTAATAATTATTAGTCAAACTTTATTTATGTGTAACTGTCACTGGTTTAAAAAAAGCTTATGTAACCGGAGCTTAAGCTTTTGATTTGTATTTGAAAGCTCTCAAAAGTTCTTTCACGAGAAAATTAACTTTCAAAATGAGTTTGAGCTTTAGGTAAAACAAAATTACATTTTTTTACTTTTCAAATAATTATAAACTATATCTTTTAGTTAATATCAATCTCTTTAATTTTAGGTTGATCAACGGTTTGATTTATGGGTTCGTTGGTTTCCTCAGTTTAAAATTTTTTTGTCCTAAAACAAACCAAACCAAATTCAAAGATGCATAAACCAAACCATAAACCGAATTCGAAATCCGTTTGGTTTGGTTTACAAATCAAATAACCAAATATATAATATGCAAAACAATGTACAAACAACCAAAGACCAAACCAAATATTTAAATAAATGGAAGACTTAATCAAGAAAAAGAAAATACTTTTAGGGTTTGTTGCATGCATAATTCTCCCTAATTTAAACATACAAGTTAATTATCTATAGTTATAGTTTTATAAAATCAAAAGTTTTAACGCTACGATTAATAAGTGAAGCTACTTTATAATAATAAATTTTTTTCATTTTTAATTGGTTATTACTTAAGTAGATGTTAGTTTAATGGGGCATAGATTTCAAAGGAAGAAACTTCCGTGGCCCCAAAAGCTAAAAGGTCCTCGTTGGACCCGACCATATACAACCCGATCCTAATTGGTTGTTTGAATGCTGGTTACTTGGCAATAGTCATATAATTCATTTAATGTATGCAACAACACATTTTCTTTATTTGAACGCTAAAGTGAGGAAAAGAAACCCGATAAATATATTAATAAAAAAACATTTATTTATATATATGTCAATTCTTTATCTAATGATTTTTTTTATTGTTTCTCTCATATTTTCTAATATAACTTCCTTAATTTATTTTTGTAATTATTTTAAGAAACTAATACGACCTACTATCTAATTTAGCCACTGTTGATAAATCATTTTGTATTTTCAAAAAAACACATTTTAAAACGGAAACGGATTTAAAAATGTAAATAAATTGTTTCATGTTTTCACTTCTCAACACTAACCATCCCTCTAAATTGTCTCCACAGTAACAACAACGGATGCACCACCCCTAAATATGTTCGAAGGTTTCTCATCTCATCTACTGTCGTCTCCAATCATCTCTCGCTTTCTCTATTTGAAGGTTTTTATCACGATGTTCAAATCTAGTTGAAGGCTACCAACAATTTATTTTATTACCAGTTGAAGGTTAGATATAGAAGGTTCAATTAATCTTTGTTTTTAAATGTTAGCTTAATCGCCCGTCATAGGTTAGATCGATTCTAACTTTTTGGATTGATTTTATGTGTTTGAGGATTATTGTTTGGATCTCTTTTTGTATTGATTTTAGATCTAATATTGATTGAGAATTCTTATTTGAGGTTGATTTTTTGTTACATGATTCTTCTTTTAAAAATGTGATTGATATTTGTATCTAATAGTGGTCGGTGATGACAATAAAAAATGGTAACAAATAGTGAAAACCCAAATACATTTAAAAATGATAATAAATTTTAGTTACAAATTTAAAAGCTAAAACCCAAAAAAAAAAAAAAAAAAAAAAAAAAAAAAAAAAAAAAAAAAAAAAAAAAAAAAAAAAAAAAAAAAAACGATATAAACAAGTTTTCAGAAAATCGTTTTCTCATAAAAAAATTAACATCGAAAACTAGTTTACCTAAACACGTTATTAATTAATGTTGTACATTCACAAAATGCAAAAACCTATTTGGAGAGTTTCTGGCCGTAAGCCGAGTTCTTTAACACATTAAAAAAAGTAAAAACTTATAAAATTAACCAATAAAATGAACTTAATAACACAATTAAATTAAATTTAAAGGAGTTAAACATTAAAGAAATAGTCAGCCAGCCTCCATGTGACGCACGTGTGCGGTTCCCTATTTACTTTTCAGGGTTAATCGATCAAAATAGCATTTGGTTTAGTGAAATCTTTTCATCGGTTGATAAAATTAGATTTAAATTAGATTTAAGATATTTGGTTTAAATATTTGTTAATGTTTTTTCAAAGTTCAAAAATAATGAGTTGTATTTATTTTTTGCTTTAAAAATAACAAATTGTATTTATCTTTTATGCTAAAGTGTAAAAACGACACGTAACAATATATGTTCTCTTTAATTATATATATAGGTATAGATCGATTTTGTATTTTTTTTTAATGAATAAATGAGGTATTCATATATATTTGTTATATAAAGTATAGGTATATTAGTAAATGTATTTATTAGATTTATTTGATAAAAATCATCCTGTAGGCAATATGTCTTAGGGTGTTTAAGAAAATACCGAAACAGAAAAATCGATACAAAAAAATAATTGTTTCATTTTGATATTAACCGAACTGGTTTTCTTAAGTTTTGGTTTGGTTAACTGAGCCGAAAAAATATTCAGTTTAGGTTTCGGCTATGGTTCACGTTTGTTGTGAATGATGGTTAACCGAAAATAAATTTAATCTTATATGGTTTAGTTTTAAGGGTATCAATGTTAACATTTATCTCAATAATAGAATAAACTTATTACTCAATAATTAAAATATATTAATTTTGTAACCCAAAAATTGAAAGTATATGTTTATATTTCAATTGTGAAAAAAAAATACTAAATAACTCTTTTATTCTTATTAGATTTTATAAATAATAATAAATCTTTTAAAGATATTTTATTAGTAAGTTGTAATATAATCCATAACGATGTTATAGTGAATTTTTAAAAAATGTTGAAATTTTAATTGTTGAAGTTTTTTATTATAAATTTAAATTATTAATTAGAAAACGGTTAATTGGTTAATCGAAGAACTGTAGCGTACCAAAATGTATCACTCTTAAAATATTTTTTTAAAAATTTAATTACATGTTGCAAACATTATATATAAATTTCACATACATTCACAGTTTCACACATTCTATGTGAATAAAATCATGCATCACATAAATGTACGCTTATATACATACAAATTTAAGTATGTGCACGTTCACTTTATTTTTAACGAGTTAGAAAATATAAATGTATGTGAAATTTTCACATCATTTTATAATGTTAAGTAATACATATTTATGACAAAAAAAAATATGTAAATTTTTTTTTAAGTTGGTATATTCTGATACATTGTACAAAGAGTGGTTATTTTTTGATATATATTACAAGGAGTGAAGGAGGCATGTCAAAAATCGCTAAAATTGCATGGATTAATTTGGTCAACAAAGGGATATTTATGGTCAAATGATTGAAACCGTATACGGCCGATAAACATGTGAGAGCGGTTGCTATTGCCTATTGCTAGTCAGACTGTCAGACTCCAAAATTCCAATTAAATAAATATGTCGCCATCGATCTTCTTCTTAATTTCTTATGCCGCGGTTTCAAAATCCAACCATTCACTTAACCTTCTACTTTCCTTTATTTATTTATTTATACTACGTATCACGACTTTCTTTTAGTTAACGACACAATCATCACTTTTATAATTTCTAATTTATTAACCAATAAGTTCCTTATTTTTGTCAAACTCTTGAAATAGTTATAAGTAGCCTTATCAAATTTGATAAATACAAAATTACAAAGTTTTCAAATATCTATTTTCATTATTATATGTAATTTATTAAATATATAAAATTATAATCTACATTGTCACAACCAATTTATTTCATCAACATTGATCTTCCGTTCCAAGACATACAACATAAACAAACGTAGTTACCAAAATTTTAGTTGACTTCAAAAAAACTTATAGAAATAGCCTAAGATTTACCAAAATTCTAGTTGACTTCAAAAAAAACTTATAGAAATAGCCTAAGATGAAGGCTCATCGTGAGTTTTTCATTTTCTTGTAAAATCGTGAAATAGCAAATGTAAGTGAATTGCTTAATGAGTAGATAGATATATAACTTCACAAAAATTTTATGCTCCAAATAATCAATATTTGAGCAACGAATGCTATATTGTGCCGTATGCACGGATGCCAAAATTTAAGTATTGTACAATGTGCACGGATCCCATCATAACTTTCATGGAGAATTGGATAACCAATTTAAAATTTGTTTTTGTAAAAAAAATATAATCGATTAGTTTATATTTTTATTGTAATTAAAAAAACATATTTGTGTTAACACATAAAATACGAAATTTTATTTGTGCATAAACTCGATTAGATCTTGTGCACGAAGAAAAGAATTTATGCACAAATGAAATCTTACATTTTATGCAGTAACGAAAAAATTATTTTTTTCAAAACATTAATAAATGTTTAAATTGGTTAAAAATAAGAAAATTTAGATAGAAAAAATGAAATTTTAAAATGGTTTTAGGTTTTCTATTTAAGAAGAAAGGGTTAAAGAATCATCCAATACATAAAATGGTTTTAGGTTTTCTATTTAAGAAGAAAGGGTTAAAGAATCATCCAATACATGCATGCATGTATGTAACTATGTATGCATGTTATGTATATGGTTTCCATGAGAAGTTAATTTTTTGTGAGGAATAAAAAAGGGATAATTGCATAAAAAAACCCTAAAGTTGGACCATTTTTGTGATTAAAATCCCTAACCATTTTCTGTTGCACAAAAAACCTCTAACCGGTAAAATCTTTTGAAATTAGGACATTACCGGTTATAATAGGTTAATATGCTTACATGGCACACACGTGGCGTCCACATGGCAAACCTGACTTACGTGGCGCCTACGTGGCACTACATGTATAATTCTTAAACTCAATTTTTGCATAAAAAACCTCGAAGTTGGTGACTTTTTCGATTAAAACCCTTAACTGTTTTTTTTCATCTCTAACCAACAATAATATTTACCTTTTCTCTTCTGCTCTACCTCCGGCAACTCCGATTACTCCATCCCATCTTTATGTTCAATGTTGTTTATTTTATGTATGTATGTTCGATTAACTTTTGTCGTTTAATTTTGAATTTTAACTTCAATTGTGCCGATGGAATCAATTTCATTCTGTGTTCACGAGTTGCATTTTTAGCTTCAGCTTTATGTTCAATTTCGTTTATTTATGTTCCATTTTTAGCTTCTGAATTTCGTTTATTTATGTTCCATCAGTGAAGACTCAATTTTAATTATCTTTGTAGCTAGGTTGGAGGTTTTTTATCAAATGAAAAATGATTTGGGGTTTTAATTCAAAAAACTAAACAAGTTGGGGGTTTTTTACGCAAAAATCTATTTAAAAATTGTACACATCATGAAGTTGCAACCGGCTAAACCGGTTAAAAAACCCAAATTTACAAAGTTTTAACCGGTTGGAGGTTTTTTGTGCAATGAAAAATGGTTGGGGGTTTTAATCGCAAAAATGATCCGACTTAGAGGTTTTTTGCGCAATTTTCCCAATAAAAAACAAATCTAACCACAAATTTTTAAGTCCTTTCTTTATAATATTTTCTGATGGGTCCGCTTTTGATACATCATTTTTGTTAAATCATGAAATCGCAAACTGATTTAACAAATTTGTTATTTGATACAACGTTTCACACACTTCTCACAAATATTTAACTTTTAATTTGCCCACGTCTGGTAGTCCAAGATAGGTGAGTCGTAAAATACTATACATGCAGTTTATTAGATCCACCACTAAAATAATATCGGCTTTTGGCATCCTAACTCCATATGTATTTTTAATTTTAATATATTATTGTACGTGGCAACTTGTTTGTTCAAGAATAACAAGAGGCGACGAAGTTGTGTTAATTTGAACACAATTCTTAATGTTTTTCTATAGGTTTGTTTCTACAGGCCGGTACAAAATGTTTATAATATTTTTAAAAACTAAACATGAAAAAGGTGAGATATTTATTTCCACCTAAACACATCCGAACTTCTAATTTTAAAAAGTTGAGTTATTTTTGAAACGTGCAAATGATGAAAAATAGTAACAAGTTTCGACAATTTTATCATTAAAAGTAACATTATTTATTTTTTATCATTAATAGTAACAACTTCTTATTTTTCTATCAATAATAGTAATGGGTGACCTGTAAACCTGTTTAGCAGGTCACCAACTTTTCAGTTATAAAAAATAGTAACATCTTTTCAGATTTTTATCAATAATAGTAACTTGTCAAACTAAAAACATAAATTTTTTATTTTATTAAGTTTTCTAATATTCCATAAACACCAAAATAAACCAAATGTTTATTTCGAATATTTACGGATAGATAATATACGATTATTTATTCACAATTATATATAACAGGAATGAAAAAATATTGTGAATCATTTCAATTTTCACTTTTTCCAACAAAAAAACTACGAACAATCATTTTCTTAGTTTTTCCGAATAAAATTATACAAATCCTTTCATTTTTTAGTTTTTTCCAATCTAAATGGGTCATAGTTTTTTTTTATTTAAAAAACAAAAAATCAAAATGAGTCTCAATATTTTTCATTTATAAAACTATAAACCACAACGAGTCATGGTTTTTCTACTCATAGAAAAACTAAAAAATGAATGGGTTGCAATATTTTTTCATTCGTATTACTATTCATTTGGAATAAAAAATTACAAATTGATCATGTTTTAGATTTTTTTAACAACAAACCATAAATCATTTTGATTTTTCGTACAAAATAATTGCAACTAATTAGTTTTTGTGTTTTTAACAACGAAAAAACTATTAATTATTCTAGTTTATAGTTACGTACAAGTGGTTATGTATCGTTTTTACGGATTACAATATTTGTGATTTTTCATAGTTTCTTCGTTGTTAAAAACACAAAAATAAATGAGTTGCAATTATTTTGTACGAAAAATCAAAATGATTTATAGTTTTTTGTAAAAAAATCTAAAACATGATTGGGTCGTAGTTTTTCATTCAGGAAAGCTAAAAGTTGTATGGTTTGTAATCAATTTCGTTTGGAATTTAATAAAAAAACTGATCAATTTGTACTTTTTTATTCCAAATGAATAGTACTACGAATGAAAAGTATTGCAATCCATTTATTTTTTTAGTTTTTCTATGAATGAAAAAACCATGACTCATTGTGGTTTATAGTTTTATGAATGAAAAATATTGAGACTTTTTTTGATTTTTTGTTTTTTAAATAAAAAAACTATGACCCATTTAGATTGGAAAAAACTAAAAAATAGAACGATTTGTATTATTTTATTCGGGAAAACTAAGAAAATGATGGTTTGTTGTTTTTTTGTTGGAAAAAGTGAAAATTGAAATGATTCATAGTATTTTTTGCATTCATATTATATATAATTGTGAATAAATAGTCAAATATTATATATCCGTAAATATTCGGAATAAAAATTTGGTTTATTTTGGTGTTTATGGAATATTAGAAAACTTAATAAAATAAAAAAATTATGTTTTTAATTCGATATGTTACTATTATTGATAAAAATCTGAAAAGATGTTTTTATTTTTTATAACTGAAAAGTTGGTGACATGCTAAACAGGTTTACAGGTCACCCATTACTATTATTGATAGAAAAATAAAAAATTGTTACTATTAATGATAAAAAATAAATAATGTTACCATTAATGATAAAAATGTCAAAACTTGTTACTATTTTTGGTTATTTGTCCTTTTTGAAAATTGGAAGTAAATTAATTAATTTTCTATAAAGTTCAACCGGTCATATTTGGACGTATTAAACAAGTACAGAACCCAATCTGGCCCGTGCATTTCGGACTTTCGAATTGATTTAGTTATTAAAATTCAAAGGAAATAAAAGGAAAGAAAAAATGGAAGAAAGTTTCAATTGAATAATTGATTTTGTAATCTTAAGTTTTGGATTTTTATTCGTACACAAAAAAAAGGACCTTTTGACTTTCTTGCTCAATTAAGAATGACTCCCTCACTTATTACACTTTTTCAGCATTTCTCATAATTTCCTTCATTTTTACGTCTTTTTGCCTTTGTCTCTTGTTTCAAAAGCAAATGAGATGATTTTTACACAATAATAATTTGACATACATAACGATTTATATAAAATGATTAATTTGTCCTTACTAATTTTTTATCATTTTTTATTGTATATTCTCTTCATTAAAGATTGATTAGTCCTTTTATATAAAATTATTATGTGTTAAAGTTTTCTTTTAGTGTACAAATCACCTTCTTATTTTAAAAGAACTTCTTTGAAAGATTGAATACTCATTTTATGATTAATAATAATATTTTTTATTTGTTATTATTAATAACATTGATTTTTATATATTTATTGTTTATAGAATTTTTTTTATTTTTCTATCAATAATTGTAATAAACAATAAAATAGAAATATATATATATATATATATATATATATATAGAGGGGTTCAATGGAAAACCACCATGCACCTGAAAACTTGTGAAAACGCACAGCACCACCACAAATGCATCAAATTCCCCGTGCGATGCATCAAATTTTCCGCGCGATGCATCAAAATCCCGCGTGATGCATCACCTTATTTACGATCATGCCACCGTGTTTTTATGAATGCACCAAATCGAACGGTTTGCGTAGGTTTCCATAGTTTTCAGGTGCATAGTGGTTTTCCATTGAACACACCTCTATATATATATATATACACACACACACACACACGTGTGTGTGTAAATATAACATCCAATGCCACGTGACACCTCTAGTTTCACCAGAAAAGATTAATACAAATTATTGTTATTATAAAAAAGATCAATACAATTTATTATTTTTAAAAAGAAAATTACTTTCATTTTTTTAATCTATAAATGATAAACGATGAAAACAACTCATAGCAACTTATTTATAAAAAGGGTAAATACAACTTATTATTTTTAAAAAAATAAATACACTTCATTATTTTTTTAATTTATAAATATTAAGTTTTAATGATATATATAAGTATTATAGAATATGTAAACTAAAAGCTCAATTAATATCAATTTAAATATGTTAAATTAAAAATAAAAAGTTTTAAAAAATCATTAAAAAAAGCTATCATTATATCAATTTATAAACTTTGAACATTAATAGTATGATAATAATAATAGTATTATTATATTATTTTAAATAGTTAATAGTTGTATTTTTTTATTGATATAAATTGATGTTTTAATTTTACACAGAGTAGAATTGTTATAAGTCTTATTACAATATATATTTATAAGCTTGTTACAATATCTTAAAAAGGAGAACATATTATACAAACTAAAATCTAAATTGTATCGATTAAAATATATTAAATTAAAATAAAGAGTTTAAAAAAAACGTTACAAATAACTACTATGTATATCAATTTATAAAGTTAGAAAAAGATAATAGTTATGACAAATAATAATAATATCCTTATATTATTTTAAAATATTAATAGTGGTTAATATAATAAAGGAAAACACCAAATGTCACGTTTTACCGGGGAAAAAATAAAAAAAACTTATTATTGTAAAAAATAATAATAAAAGATAAATACACTATTATCTTTTAATCTATAAATATCAATTTGTTATATAATATGTATAAACTAAAGTCTCAATTTGTATCAATTAAAATATATTAATTAAAAATAAAAAGTTTAAAAATTGTAAAATAAAACAACTATTATTTATATGAACTAATAAAGTTAGAAAAATAATAGTTGTGATAAATAATAATAATAATATTCTTATATTATTTTAAATATTAATAGTTGTGTGTTTTTATCTACTTATATTGTACATTTTAGATAAGTAAATATTATAAAAATACCCATGTAATACGTGGGTGCTAAACTATTATATATAGAAACCAATAACATGGGTTTGGTCACGGTGTTACACTGTTACTAGATGTACATATATTATTATGCACTGTAAAAAGATATATATCGATAAATACTATTAAATTAATAACTATTTTGCTACCTGTCGTCCTCTCATGATGTCTAATGATATGTTCTAAACTTGACATTTTGTCAATTAGTATTTCTAAATTAACACTTTATTTTAGGTTAATTAATTATAGAAATTTAGGAGTGAATGTCACTAAAATCTCAACAACCAAGACCAAATTTACATTTAATATTTTTTAAACATATTGTTTTCAAAATTTTATCTTACAAAAAATTTAATATATATATTTAACTTTAGATATATATTATTTTAATAAAAATAAGTTATTAAAAGTAACCATGTAATATATACACACACCAATTAATGGCAATGAAAGTGATCGAGGGAGGTTTAATTAGGCCAAATTAAGTGCCGATGACGAATTGAAAGTTGTTACAGATCGATGTTTTAATTACAGTCAAACATGGTGGCAAGAAACGTACGGTTGAATTAATGTATCTCAAAAATATATATTGCTTAATCATAATTAACTTTAATAATATATAAAATATTGCTCACCATTTTAATTATATATATGGAACCACGTAGTTATATAAACCTATTGTGAATCGATATTGGTAATTTCTTTGATGTTTTCTTTATGTCTCACATAATTTCATATAAATATACGCGGAACCATTGCACGTGATATGCCTACAATGTCATTATTATAATTGATCGGTTGTTGAAAAATACTTTATCAAAAATTTATAAATTCTTCTGATTATATTTTTCAAACAATTAAAGTTACTGTTAAAACCATTTAATAACACACGTATAGAGAGTGTTGAGTTTCATGGAGTCCAATATTATAGTGGATTCTTGGGGTCTCATATTAAATGTGCATGTACATCGGTTAAATGTTCAATTTCATGCAAAAATACAATATGTACATGTTCAAAAATGCGTCATTTCACATAATTTGATCTTCATTACGATAAAAAAATTTTTATTTCACATAAAAATGCAATATTTAAACAATGTGCACATGTTCAACTGATGAGAACTTGTAATGCACTTCTAAACATGTGCAAAATGCACGTTTACATTAAAAAAAATATTTTATCGTAATGAACTTCAAATAATGTGAATTGGTCAATCATAATACACTTTTAAATATGTGTCTATTGTATTTTTGCATTAAAAAGAACTTTTTTATCGTAAGGAATATGTATATCTAATATAGGACTCCATGACTACAAGACTCCATGGAACTTGATTATATATATATAAATAACACATGTACATATATGTATTACTTTAGTGTAATTCTTTAACCTGTTTTATTGGTTTTAGTTGGAACTAGAACCAGAACGAGTACGAAGGTGCGGAGTGCACACTTATATAAGATTTGTTAAAATCAAGATTCAGGAGTTAAAGAAAGCGGTCAAGAGGGGTTGCATCCCCTTGCGGGGTCCTAAGAGCAATGCTTAAAACGGGGTCCAAGGGGCGGACTCGAACCGTAGCGATGGTTCCGAAATAAATACATGTTGGCTTTTTTTATTATAATAAACCCTTTATAATATTAAAGATCTTACGTTAATTAAATTATTAGGTACTTATTTTGCTACATATCATATTGACAAAAGTATACCAACTTGAATGTATATAATCTTAATTCGTTCGAAATTTGGATATTATTATAATCCAAAAGATTAATATAGAAACTACGAGTATGTATGAAATCCGGATAATGAAATAATTGTATGATATTCAATTACAAGTTTTTATATCAGGATAATTCATAATGAAAAATAAGTAAAAACTGAATTTAATATAAATTTGATTTCCTTTTCTCCTTATCAAAATTGAGATAATCAAGGACATGGAAAGTAATGAAGGTTTTATCATGTTTTTTTAAAAAAAATTTACACCAACCTTAATTCTTATTAACAGAAACATGAAAGATGATACTATATGGTTCCTCTATAAAGATATAAAGCACACATTGTTTTGTTACTATTATTTAAATTGTAGTGATTTTATACGCAATAATTTTTTGTCATGAATAACAATATATAACTTTATCTATTATTGTAAATAATAAAAACAATGGCCATCCTTATTTAAAGCATTTTAAAAAACAGATACAAACAAAAAGTGTTGTTAATAAATAAAAAGAATCATGAGAGTAATCATTCCATACCATACCCACCCATCAGGTCATCACCAATTTTCAAATTTTATTGCTACTTCAATTTAACCAGTATTTATTTTCTCAGTTAAAAATAATAATAAAAGTTGATATGTCATGCCATGTCACTTTAATTATTGATGTATGTTCTTACTTCTTACTGGAGGTTTTTTTTAGCTAATTGGCATTAATTAATTTGTTTAATTTAGTGATTTAAAATTACAAGTAATAATTAAGTTATATACATATATATATATATATATATATATATATATATATATATATATATATATATATATATATATATATATATATATATATATAGATTTAGGTTCAAGTGAGTACCACTTCTAATGCAGCGCACCAGAAGGTACCACCCTTAAAAGTAATTTTTTTGAAATTTTTTTTCATGAACATGTTCTAATTAACATTACACAGATCATATGTGAATTTCACGCAAATCCGAACACTCTAAGTGCATGAAAACACACATCACCTAAATGCATGTTCACATGTCTTCAAAATTATGTAAGTGTGTGTTCACATCATTTTTTAGGAGCTAGGAGATGTGAATGTATGTGAAATTTACATACGATCTTCATAATGTTAATTAAAACATGTTTATGAAAAAAAAAATTTAAAAAAGTTTTTTTAAATGTGGTACCTTCTGGTGCGCTGCATTTGGATGGTACTCTCTCGAACCATATTCTATATATATATATATATATATATATATATATATATATATATATATATATGGGTTCAATGGAGAACCTCTATGCATCGAAGAACCTTGGAGAACCACATTGCATAACTAGAAAATCGAAATGCATCACATAGAAATCGATGCATCACGCGGGAATTTGATGCATCACGTAGAAATAATGATGCATCACGGGGGAATTGTGATGCATTTGTGGCGGTGCATTGAGGTTCTTCAAGGTTCTTCGATGCATGGAGGTTCTCCATTGAACCCACCTATATATATATATATATATATATATATATATATATATATATATATATATATATATATATATATATATATATATATATAGGGAGAGGTTCTTTTAAGAACCTTAAAGATTGTGAGAACCTAGGAACCTTTTAGAGCCATTGGATCAAAAGGGTATTTTTGGAATAAAAAATATTATCTTTCTCTCTCCACCTTTTTCATTATATGCATCTCTTTTTCACTTTCTCTCTCTTATTTTTTTTTCATTTTCATTTTCTCTTTCTTTCATTAGAATTGATTTTAATATTAAAAAAACGTTTTTTATAAAAAAAAATAAATTTTTTTCTATATAAAAAATTATTTAATTGCTAAAAAATTAATGTATTCTATATAGAAATATTATATGTCTATATAGAATGTCATATAATTCTATATCTTTTTATGTAGATTAACATTAGTATTCATAATCTATATAGAATGTTATGTTTCTATATTTCATATATTTTTATGTTTATTATACAAATCTATATCTTTTTTGTAGATTACCATAACTATTCATTGTGTTTTTGGTATATTTTATATCAGTTGCATACCAAGTGTTCGATAAAATATCTAAATGAAATCTTTTTTTTGTTTCAATGTGTTTTTGGTATATTTTATCATTTAATCTACGTAGAATATATGATACTTGACAATCTACACGACTATCTACATAAATTGCATGACATTCTACGTATATTGCATGTCATTCTACGTAGATTGAATGTCATTCTACGTAGATTGAATGTCATTCTACGTAGATTGCATGTCATTCTACGTAGATTGCATGACATTCTACGTAGATTGTACATAGAATATGTTCGTCGATACTCTACGTAGATTGCATGTCATTCTATGTAGATTGAATGTCATTCTACGTAGATTGCATTTACTCTACATAGATTTACAGTTTTATTTTATGTATTTTTGGTATATTTTATATCAGTTGCATACCAAGTGTTTGATAAAATGTCTAAATGAAATCTTTTTTTTTCAATATATTTTTGATATATTTTATCATGTAATCTATGTAGAATATATGATATTTGACATTTTACACGACATTCTACATAGATTGCATGACATTCTACGCAGATTGCATGACATTCTACGTAGATTGATATTTGACATTTCTACGTAGATTGAATGTCATTCTACGTAGATTGAATGTCATTCTACGTAGATTGCATGTCATTCTACGTAGATTGCATGACATTCTACGTAGATTGAATGTCATTCTACGTAGATTGCATGCCATTCTACATAGATTGCATGACATTCTACGTGTATTGTACATAAAATATGTTCGTCGATACTCTACATAGAATATGACAGATTCATTTTAAATGTTTTATAATGATGATTATTTGTAAAATATTAGATATATATGAATGTAATAGTTATTAGATGTTTTACATGATAATCTACATAGATTACATGATAATCTACATAGAATATATGATACAAGACTACTTGTAAAAAATCACACATAATCTATGTAGAATGTTATGTTTCTTATATATTTCATATATTTTTTTGTTTCTTATACATTTCTATATCTTTTTATGTAAATGTACATTAACATTCAATGTGTTTTTGGTATATTGTATCATGTAATCTATGTAGAATATATGATACTTGACGCTCTACATGACATTCTACGTAGATTGAATGACATTCTACGTAGATTGTATGTCATTCTACGTAAATTGCATGTCATTCTACGTAGATTGCATGATATTCTACGTAGATTGAATGACATTCTACGTAGATTGCATGACATTCTACGTAGATTGAATGACATTCTACGTAGATTGCATGTCATTCTACGTAGATTGCATGTCATTCTACGTAGATTGAATGTCATTCTACGTAGATTGAATGTCATTCTACGTAGATTACATGACATTCTACGTAGATTGTACATAGAATATGTTCGTCGATACTCTATGTAGATTACATGCCATTCTACGTAGATTGCATGTCATTCTACGTAGATTGAATGTCATTCTACGTAGATTGAATGTCATTCTACGTATATTGCGTGACATTCTATGTAAAGTATCGACGAACATATTCTATGTACAATCTATTTATATTGGACAGATTCGTTTTCCATATTTTATAATTAAAATTATTTGTAAGATATTATATTTATAATGAATGTAATAGTTATTAGATGTTTTACATGATAATCTATGTTGATTACATGACAATCTACGTAGATTACATCATAATTTACATAGAATATAATACAATACTACTTGTAAAAAATCACACATAATCTATGTAAAATGTTATGTTTCTTATACATTTCTATATCTTTTTATGTAGATTAACATTAGTATTCAATGTGTTTTTTTTATCATGTAATAATCTACGTAGAATATATGATAATTGACAATCTACACGACATTCTACGTAAATTGCATGTCATTCTACGTAGATTGCATGTCATTCTATGTATATTGCATATCATTCTACGTAGATTGCATGTTATTCTACGTAGATTGCATGCCATTCTACGTAGATTGAATGTCATTCTACGTAGAATGCATGACATTCTACGTAGATTGTACATATAATATGTTCGTCGATACTCTACATAGAATATGACAGATTCATTTTTCATGTTTTATAATGAAGATTATTTGTAAGATATTAGATTTATAATGATTGTAATAGTTATTGGATGTTTTTACATGATAATCTACGTAGATTAAATGATAATCTAAATAGAATATAATACAAGATTACTTGTAAAAAATCACACATAATCTATGTAGAATCTTATGTTTCTTATATATTTTATATATTTTTATGTTTTTTATACATTTCTATATCTTTTTATGTAGATTAACATTACTATTCAATGTCTTTTTGGTATATTTTATATCAGTTGCATACCAAGTGTTTGATAAAATGTCTAAATGATATTTTTTTTTGTTTCAATGTGTTTTTGATATATTTTATCAGGTAATCTACGTAGAATATATGATATTTGACATTCTACACGACATTCTACGTAGATTGCATGTCATTCTACGTAGAATGCATGATATTCTACGTAGATTGTACATAGAATATGTTCGTTAACATATTCTATATAGAAAAAAAAATATTCTATATAGACATATAATATTTCTATATAAAGTACGTTATTTTTTAGCAATTAAATAATAATCTATATAGAAAAAATAAATTTTTTTATAAAAAACGTTTTTTTACTTTAAAAATCAATTATAATGAAAGAAAAATAAAATGAAAATGAAAAAAAGTAAGAGAGAGAAAGAGAAAAAGCAGATCTTTTTCTTCCAAAAATACCCCTTTCACACATTTTCAAGATTCTCCACTATCAATGTTCAAAATAATTACAAATTTGTCATCCAATATAGGTTCCTACATTTTTTATGGTTCTTAGAAGAACCCTCCCCTATATATATATATATATATATATATATATATATATATATATATATATATATATATATATATATATATATATATATATATATATATATATATGTGTATATATATATATATATATATATATATATATATATATATATATATATATGTGTATATATATATATATGTGTATTATATAATAGTTTATGTATATAATATATATATATATATTATATAATAATACACACACATATATATATATATATAAATTATATATAATATATATATATATATAGATATATAGGTATTAATAATATATACATACATACATATATATATATATATATATATATATATATATATATATATATATATATATATATATATATATATATATATATATATATATATATATATATAGAGAGAGAGAGAGAGAGAGTCAGGTTCTATGGGGCACCATATGCATCGGGAACCAAAAAAGAACCAAGCACAACCCTTAGATTAAATGATCATTGGTGCATTCGCGGTGCATAAAAATTGTTATGCATAGTGGTATTTTGGAAAAAATAATATATCCAATCAAATAAAATTTAATTCTACATTAATTGAATATTGAATCAAATAATCAAACAATAAATGCTAAATTAAATTACTTGATACACTTCAAAAATTATAAAATCTAAACATATTCAAAAAAGATGATTTGATGTTGATGCATCTAATGTTAATCTTTCAATTCGTGATGCATCTCGGTTCATCTTCGGCCATAATCATCATCTTCTTCATCCCACCATCATGCACCATCGAAATAGTGATGCAAATTCATCTTTAAACATGATGCATCACATTTCTTCATCCTCATCTTCGGCCATATTCATAATCATCTTCGTCTCACCATCATGCATCACCAAAATGATGATGCATTTTTATCGGATTCATCTTCAAACATGATGCATCTTCATCGTATTCATTTTCAAGCATGATGCATATTCATTAGATTCATCTTCTAACACGATCTATCTTCATAAACACGATGCATCAGAATCGTCTTCCATAAACATCGGATAAACACGATCTATTTTAAAAGTTTTTGCATCGAAAAACCCGGGAACCACTATATAATCATTGGATCAGGTTATGCATCACGCAGAAAGTCGATGCATCACACGGAAAATTTGGTGCATCACGCGGGAATTGTGATGCATTTGTGGTGGTGCATGGAGGTTTTCCAAAGTTTTCCGATGCATGTTGGTTTTCCATTGAACCTCCCTATATATATATATATATATATATATATATATATATATATATATATATATATATATATATATATATATATATATATATATATATATATTGAGAGAGTACCCTTCAATATGCAGCGCACCAGAAGGTATCATCTTAAAAAAATGTAAATTTTTTTTCATAAATATGTTTTAACTAATATTACAAAGATGATATATAAATTTCACATTATATTCACATCTCCTAGCTACTTAAAATTGATGTGAACATATACTTACGTAAATTTGCATATATGTGATTTATGATTTCATACACTTAGAATTATCTGATAAAAATCAGAAAATTACTTTAAAAATAAATAATATATGATTAATGATTATAATAGTATTCATGATGAATTGATAGTTTATTTATCTTAGACAATGTTATTTTATTAATAAAAAATAATACATGATTAATATTGCTAAATGAGAAAAATAAAAACTCTGGTAACGCATGGTAAGTCGCTAATTAATTAATTGATGGAGGAGATCTCTGGGAATCGAAATAGGATACGACTATTTGTGTGAGTTAGGAACACAATCTGAAAAAGTAGCCTAAAGTCGCATTAAAGAAAGTTCTAAAAGGCCGCCGCTGCCTTCCTTGCTGTAATTGTTGACCGGACATTAGACAACGAACACTACAACATCATTCCAAAACAATATTATGTCTAAATAAAAACCACGTGACTCAGATCAATTGGCCACTCCAAAGGTGGAAGAGATTTTTCTTGGTTAAGGTTTCGGGTTTGGGCATTGCCAATGACTTTTCTCTTTAGATGGAGGTGTGAGGTTTGGTATCCATTCTCAAGGTGTCTAACATGGTGCTAACAACTACCATTAAAATCTACTATTAAAAAAAATTTATCGCGTGCATTCTACGCGCCTAGAGTTGAAGGTGGGGAAGAGACGGGATTCCCAATTTCAATGTATGGACTTTCGTTTGTTTTAAAAATTACAAATTACAAATCTATATTACTTCCTTCCACTCCCACAAAGTGTTTGTGGAAACGCCTTTCAAGTTTTTCAAACTCAAAAATATGTTTTTGAATTACTTGATAAAGATCTATATTGTATTATAATTTTCTTATGAATTTTATCAGATTACAATATAATATATTTTTATATAAAATCGAACTTATTGGTATGAAAAACTCAGGCTGCATTGTCATTAAAAATTAAGTTATATGCAAAAATTATCTTATTTGAATGAAAAAGTAAAATTCATGTATCATTTGTTGGTATTATGTAACCTAAATCCAACTAGTATTTTTACCAATGTATTGCATGTGTTACACTTTAAATATTTAAAGATGTTTTACACTAATACAATGTATGTTTATAACAACCGATAAATTAAATTAATTTTATCGTATCCCTTTATTTTTATGTACAGACATATTTAATGCTATTAAGTTATCTATAACTATCTATTTGTTTTTTTTTTTTTGATTTTTTTAATGAGAATTTAGGTTCTCTTTTCGAATCAAAATACCAGTATCTTTTGCATAAATATTATTTGTAAACTATTCTTATCTATATGTGTTTTGAGTTGTATAATTGCAATTATCATTAATGAAAATACGCGATATAATGATATTTTGTTTTTTAAAAAATAATTAATTAGAACAACGGATACATATGCATTTAATTACACAAAGTATATAAAACATTCTCTATAAAAAAATGCATAGTAAGCCTAGTAATAATAATAATCACTTGGATAAAACAAATATATGAAGCTTAAGGTTGTCATACATGTTCCTGTGTGCTTTTTCCGTATTCAACATGAAAAGAAACATGTGGGGATTAGTTAATTTAAAAAAAAACAACCTTTAGATTTTGTATCATTAAAACAACATTATTTTTTTTATTACTAATAAGTTAATAACATCAACTTTCATATCTTTTATATGAATAACATCAATTTTTGTATTTTGCAGGGGCGGATGTAGTGAGATACCTTGGGTGTCACTCGACACCGATAAAATTTTAAAATATCGGGTTACATATGTATCAAAAATTCAAGTGACACCTAGGGTTTTCTTTGAGTGATACCTACGAAAAATTTATAAAAGTATTATATACATATCTATTTATATTTGTTGATTTCGTTACCAAAACTTATTAAAATATTACTGTGTTTAATCATAAAAACTTAAAAGAAAAATAGAAAACCAATAGAATTAAAAATGATAAGAGACAAGATTCAAGACCCTACCAAAAAGATTAAAAAAACCTGAAAAAAATTAACTCAAATCTTGTTGAAAACACCGGTCCAATTGGTTGAAAAACCCCTAATCGTGTGATTCCTTTCGAGACTTTGATGCATCAAAGCTATTAAGGTTGGCGGAGATGTATCCGAATAATTTTAATTATGATGAGAATGTTAATCTTGTGCATCAACTTGAATACTATACTGAGAATGTGAAAAGAAAAATTCAATATTTTCTAACTTGAATGGAGTATGCGAGTTTGCTAAATTAATGGTGGAAACTAGGAAACATCTTTCGTATCATTTGGTTTATCAATTGTTGAAGCTAATATTAGTTTTGTCAGTCACAACTAAGACAGTTGAGAAATAGCATTGTACTGTGTATTTTTGTAATTATAAAAATATTGTTATTTGTTAATTTTGTATTCGCAACCCGTTTCGTTGACCCGATCCATCTTAGAAAATATTTTGAATATCTAACTATCAAAACTTACTCTTAAAAAGTGACACCGATAACATAAAATCATGGATCCGCCCCTGGTATTTTGTATCCTTAATAACATTAACTTTTGTATTCTTTTTATCATCTATCACAACAATTTTTTTAAGTTTTGCTACAAATAATTAAAAAAATAATATAAAAGCTGATGTTATTAATAATAAAAAAATAAATAATGTTGCTAAATGCTGAAAATGAATAAGGTTGATTCTATTTTTTAACAATTAGCCCGAGCTACAAACTATCATAACAGTCATAAGAAAGCATTACACGATAAAACTCACATAACGATTGTCTTTACCAAAGTCAAAAGCTCTGGTGAAAGAAGGCTCGATCGTGTACAAGCACCATCATCTAGCCTAGCTACAAAAAAAAAAAAAAAAAAAAAAATCGAAAATGGATATGATGTTTCCATATTCCTTTATACTGCGGTTTCATGTTACATTTGCAGTACAGTAAAATACATCAGAAAAGCATCAACAAAAAGAAAGAGATCATCGGTCTAGGAGAGTTCAAGACTAGGATGTCACAACAGGAACATCATCAAGGATAAAAGGGCCAAGTTTGCCAGCCCTAAACAATGTAAGAAATTTTTTCGATACCATCATACGAGCCTCTGTTGCTTTATTTGAGATCTTCAACGCCTTCTGCAACGCTTCAAACTGTTCTTCTATCAAAATCTCCAAATCATTCTCATCTTGCAAATCACCTTTGAATTCTGATAGAGTCGAATAGAGTGCACATTGCACCTCTCTTGCAACACCCTGCATGAAATAAAAACACAATATTTTTAGCGAAGAATGGGGTAATATATGGTTTTGCAAAGCCCTTCTGCGGATGTTTGACCTTTTGTAGTCAAATAAGCTACTCTTTTAGTCTCTCGTGCTAACAACAATTCGTTTGGTTTTGAAAATAAACTTGTTTGCTACAATGAAATTTACGCAAAGCACTATCAATTATCAGCAAGGCAGATTGACGATTTGCAGAGGTTACCTCCACATAATGCACATTAGACGCAACAGGAAGAGTTCGTCGTTTAGGCAGAAGATCCTTAAGATTATAGTCATGTTTATCATCAATTACATTTTGCAGCACTTTCAGGGTGTTATTATGCAAATTTCTCCAATGAAGAGGAGTTTCTCGTGTATTCAGAACAGCAAGCAAATATTGAGCAATACGTTCCTCGCCCACAACTGAATCTTTCACAGATCCTGCAACAAAGCATAATCAACCACCAAGTATTTAATACCATACAGAGTTCTACTCGTTAATTTGGATGCCGTCATTAATAATATAATTAATTGCATGGAAACTTCAAAGCATTTTCTTTGGTAATTCTTTGTACACAACCTTCTTTGATTATCCGAATTGTGAGTTCGCCTCAGCATCAGAAGAGAGTCATGTACATAAATTAAAAACCTAAAGTATCTACTAATCCAAATGAACTAAAACATGTAGATGAGACAAGCAGGCTCACCATAACCTGCTGAAGCTTATAGTAAATCCAAGCCAATCAATCTGGCTTGTTTGTCTCAGCCAAGATCAACCAACCCTACCTAAACAGTTCTAATTGAGCTACTTAGTGTCATATAACCCGTAATTTTCAACTAAAGGGATTGAATCATAATTATTAGAAGAGGGTATACTGTAATTTTATATGAAGGATTGAAGGTTCACTTTATATTAGGCATGAAGAGCCCTTGGATCAAGATTTGAGCATAGCCAACCGAGTCAACCAATTTTTTCACAGGCTCAAATACACTTGCTTAGATATGGAAGAGGATATGTTAGTTAAAACTTCCTAAATTTCATGGAACTAGCCTAATTAACCCTTCCATGTGTTCTCTAACTTCTTGATTGAGCAAACACCAGCTGATCAATGTTGTAAAAATCGGCCTAGGCGGCCGGTTAGGCGGCGCCTAGGCGCTGGCCGGTGGGGTGCCGATGCGCCTCGCTTGTGATCGGGCTAATTTAATCGGAATCGGCCTAGGCGGTCCTAGTCGGGTCCTAGTCGGTCAAAGTCAAACTTTTTTAAAAAAAAAAACCAGAAAATAAAAGATTAAGATACATTAGGGTTGCTTCTGTCTGTAGCCTCTCTCCCATTCTGCTCTCTCCCATTCTGCTCTCAAGCACCGTCGCCCTCTGCTCTCTCCGGCGCCCTCGCCTCTTGCCGTCGCTGTCCCCTCTGCTCTCTCAGTCTGTCGTCGTCGATCTCTCAACTGGTAAGTGGTAACAAACTAAGTGACTAACAGCTCCAAACTTTTACTTGGTTTGATTTCTTGGTTTCTAAATTTGAACTTTAAAGTATGTGTATTTGAAGATTTTATTATTTTAACTATTATGGTTGTCTTATAAAACATATTTTTGGATGTTATGGTTAATTATATCTATATTTGAATATTTATATATATGATATATGTATAATTCTAAAATTTACATATAAAAAATCCCAATCCGACTACTCCCCGACTAGTCCCCGCCTAGGCCGACTACTCCCTAGTCCCCAGTCGGCCGGCCGACTACCGCCTAGCGATTTCTACAACATTGCAGCTGATATATTGTCAATGAAGAGGGGTTCAAATACACCATTTTTTGTTTTTACGTATTTTATTATTCTTTTTAGCCATGGGTAACAATCAAGTTCAAAGCACATAATATTCAAGACAATTTCACACCTGCCAGAGCTAATTTTAATCCAGTTTCAATGTCTGGGATGGATGGAACCAGTACTCCTGGGGTATCCAATAGATATATACTAGGTCGTTGTGCAATCTGCATATCATAAGAAAAAAAGTTAGAAGCCTGGTTGCATATATGCAAATCACTAACTTGTTTTCTATTACATGGTTTTGTGTGTGTGCGTGTCACGTTATAAACCTTGCCATGCTAACTTTCTTAAAACAATTTTCTGCAACCATACGTCATTTTTAAAGAGTAAAGAAGAAGCCTACTACAGTATCACTATTATATATTATTCCTGAACACAGAAAAGAAGCCTGGTGCTACACTCATAAAATATCCATTCCTACATTTGGAAAAATTGACCTTGAAGCCTGCAATATCCTGAGTTACACCAGGCAATGGACCTACTTTTGCTCGCTTCTTCTTCTCCTGCACTAAGAAGAATCTAAAATGGTTATTGGCAGAGACAACAAACTGTTAAATTATCAACAAATATGCCGTGGAACTTTTTCCCTGGAAGAAAAGAAGGCGTTAGCAATACAAACTAGATAAACTGATTACCGGGAAAACGAGATGATGCAATTTGATGGATGCAATTGATCAAAGCAGACTTCCCAACATTGGGCACACCTACAACCATGACAAGGAGAGTAGGTTCTTTTGCGATCTTCTCCTTCAGTTTGAGCTCTACAAGTTCTAGAAGCTTTTTTTTTATAAACATAAGTTAAACCACTGTAAACATTAAGCTGAATATCGATCTAGTTAATGTAACAAGTCGATAATTCCATCCAATTAGGTAGATGATGTATTTGTACTGTTAGAAAAAGTATGGCAATTGCAAGGTGTGTACGTAGTCAAACAGAGGAACGATAAATAAAATCATGAACTTCAGTACAATTCCCACAAAGGGGAAAAACGTCTTTTTGACAATAAAAGCAAGTTTTTAATGGCAAAAGCACCACACCGATTTCAGTTCAATTATACTACACAAACTTGCTAAACTCCATGGAAAGTATCCAAATAAATCTATCATTTTGATTACTTTGGTAAACATTATGTTTGTCAATAGAGACAATAAACTAACCTTTTGAACAGAGCTCCTGCTGTGAGCGTTGATGGGTAGACAATCTTGCTTACAGGAACTGAAGTAATCAACCCATCTCTGATAGAACCCAAAGACCAAACAAGAAATTATTCCCAATTGACAGAAATATATACTCCTTCTGCTACAAAGAAGAGCTATAATTTTAATTCAGATGTCAATGTAGGTAACTCTTAACTACACTCTTTGATACGAATCTCCGTTACACTACATTAAACTTCACAACAAATACTACAATCAGAAATAATTCGGTGCTAAATGCATAACAATAACACATTGTCTCTTTTCAATGAAAGAAGAGCTATGGTTAAGGTACTTTTCAAGTTCAAAATGATATAGGCTATGTTTGGCACGACTAGCAGAAGCTTCGAGCTGGAGCTGGAGCTGGAGCTGGAGTTGTGAGCTGGAGTTTTTAGTAGTTGGAGCTTTTGGGAGCCGTAGCTTATTAAAAGAGTTGGAGCTTTTTGTTTTTATACATGTGGCTGGTAAAAGTAGTTGTGGCTGTACCTTTTAGTATTAAATAACATAAAAATACATTGATATTAATTAAAAGTTGTGGTTTATAATTATTTAGAGGGTAAAAAGGTCATTTTGTTTGACCAAAAGCTCATGCTCGTTATGAAAGCTACTTCAAGTAGCTTCTCGTGAAAGAGCTTTTGAGAGTTTTCAGATCTGAATCAAATTAAGCTACCGCATAAACCAAACAGAGCATTAAAGCTTGAGTTTCAAAAAATCAAAAAGCTGAAGCTCTTTGCCAAACACACCAATAATCTAGTCAACATATTTAATTGGGGTTACTCCTCCTCACTTCAGCACCATTGCCTCAATGAATGTCCATTGTCAGTCACAAGGGCTCATCAACATCCACAATTGGTCACTGTCTCATACCACAACCAGCTGGTCTTCACCATCTTCATCACCACACAGCACCAAAACTGGTTGCCAAAACCTAAGAGGCCATATTTGGTCTTCAACTAACCCACCTCTACCTTTGTCAGCAGGCCTCAAATGTCTCAAGTTTGCAATGGCCCCTTTGATGCTCAACCCTAAATTTCACATTCCTCAAAACCGTTCTCAATGGTCGTTTTTTGAAATGCATTACTGAATCAGGCATTTCCTCTTTAGAGATTCAATTCCCACATCAGAGCCTCAACCTGCTCTCGCTTCCTCACCACTGTTTAGGATTGACATTCATCATGATCACCTCTAGGTCACAAACATCCATGGGTTCAATGGCTTCACCTTTCTGGCAAGTTCACCTTTGGTGGGCAAGGGTTTATGGTATAGCCTGTGTAAGTTGACTTTTCTCTATTGTGAGCTTACCAGCAGCTTAGTCACCGTTCATCAAAATGGTTCAATCCTAGGCATTGGTTTCAAAACTTCAATTTACAAACATGTCCAATTCAAGTGGAGTTTTGCCAATCACTATGTGGTTAATCTAAACCCTCAACCGGCTTGGATAGTGGCTTATAATCCAGCTGGTTGATCCAATCGCAGGTTTGAGTTTGCATCACTGTTTTAAAGTTCTCAGTTGTATCATCTCCAAGTATCCGTGTTAGGGTTTGCAAGTTTCAAATTAAGTAGCTTCAAGTTTAATTGTTAGCTTCAGGATTGTGTATATGCAAGTGTCAACGCAGTTTTGATGGATGAGATGAATGTTTCCTCGATCAGAGCCCATATTGTGGAAAAAGATTGTTTTAGAATTACAACTATAATTACTAGAGTGAATGGCTGAATTTGCAGATCTTTTTCGCGCTAACAATTGCATAAACAAAGAGAGAAGGGAACAAATATAAACGAAAACAGAGATTTTATACATACATGCATAATATTCGGATTGGCTAAATCTTTCTTGTTGAGTGCAATTACACGCCGTTTGGTGGACAAACGAGGTTGAAGGTCTTGATTAGCAGACGACAATGGAATCTGGTTACCATTTTTACAATTAGAATACGTAAAATCAAAACATAAGAGATAGATTTTGTTACAATAGAAGAAAAGAGCAAGCATACACGAGAATCACGGACTTCTATTACAAGGTCAGCGAGCTTGAGGCGAGCATTAATGGCGCGGGTGGCGGCAGCCATGTGACCGGGAAACCAGTTGATGTTGCCACCACCGCCGGTGAAACTCATCTCTCCCAATCCTTTCTTCAGTATCTTCCCTGTTCCTCTCATTTTCGGTGGTGTGATTGAAGCAAAGGTTTTCCCTGCTTCTTCCCTCTTTCTATTCCGTTTTTACACTGTTCCATACTTTTAAAAGGAAAATAATAATAATAATAATAATAATAATAATAATAATAATAATAATAATAACAACAACTTGTTTAACCCGTGCGTTGCAACGGTATCATATATTGTATTTTATACATATATTACTTTAAAATAATAAATTAACATCAGATATAGGATCACTCTTTATTCTTTTGATCTAAGTTTATAAATGAAAAAAATGTAATTGATCAACTAACTAAAAAATAAAAATTTGGTCATTCTAAAAATAGTTGAGACGAAAATCAATTTATACTCGACTTTTTATAATGTATAATACATCAAACGTTATAATAGAAAAAAAAAACAATTATATATAATATATAAAATAAAATATTTAGTCAGCTGCATATTTGCCGGCCTAATGAAAATAGTTCCGACGATAATAAATTTTATATCAGAATGTAGATAAAAATGATGCGAACATAATGATACATTTAAATTTTTATAAAATACAATATATCAAAAGTTATCATAGAAAAACAAAAATGTTATATATTATATTTAAAGTAATAAAATAAGTCAGTTGTTTGTCTGTCTGCTTGAGCTGTCTGGCAAGCATCTTCATTGTATAGTGAACAATGAAAGATTATAAATAAAATATACTGTAATGAGAGTGAAAATGGTAACCAGGTTTGGATCAGCCAATGGTACCCGAACACAAACAGATAATTAAATTAAACATGATTTGCATATGACATCCTTGACCGGGGTCGGGGTTGTTTATAAGTACCTAAATATTAAATAATTTGAATTTCAAATAATCTAATATTTTGGATACGGATTCGGATGTTAATTTTTCATTTTTTCAGATGATTGAATTATCCACAATATGCATCCAAGATTTTTAAATGTTTAATTATTAGTTCTTAGGCTTCACGGTTCATGGTCAAACCCTAAAAACCCAATATATATCGTTCTTGGGCCTCACGGTTTAATTACCCACTGTTATACAACAAGTCCATAATTACCGAAATGAGTTAATAAGGTATTTGCTTGATATAATTAAAATCCTAATAAGTTTATGACATTCGTACAAGCATAAACAACTCGTGTTTATATATTTATTTACGTACACCAATGAGGAGATCTCAATATGTTGCATACCAATGTAAAATATGGATTCACCAAAGATTACTTATGATTTGCTAGCTTATTAGGAATATTGATTATTAGCTAAATCAATGAAAATAATTAAATTACTTGATTACTTAAGAAATTAAGCTGATTATTAAATAACTATGTATCATGAACATTTTAGACCGTTGTATACGTTCTAACATAGTTTATTTATACGATTATCAGATATCAAATCATGATAAATTACGAACAATACTATGAACATCATAGCACCTAACATTACCTACCATTAAATTTGTCCCATGTTTCTTAAATTTACCTACCAGTTTTGTATCTATCTGGCTCGCAAAACTTGTTACTGTTTTAAAATCTTTTGCCTTGGGGGGGGGGGGGGGGGGGGGGGGGGGGTTCATTATATATATGTTCCTGCATTATGTTGAAGATACAATCCTAGGTTGTTGGAAATGGTTTGTGTTATTTGACCACCTACGTACGTGTTTTCACACGAAGGACTTCGAGTCCTAATTATAAGTGTTTATTTTTTTTTTTCCAATTAAATACAATGGTAACATATTGTCTGAAACGTTTAGTTCCTGAATTTTTAATTATGTTAAAAGGTATGCATTATGCAACATATAGTAACTTTAAAATCTAATACCTATTTAGTTGGTAGATTTTAGAATTTGCATTTTTATAAAACCTTGTTTTCTTTTATAAACCAGTCAGATGTTTATATTATAAATGACAAAATTGTCATTCATTTATCGTTTGTAAGTTTTTGTCTGTTTAAAAATTGATACATTGAAAAAAATTATAAATAATTATAATTTACTTTAAAATCAAAAAATAAATGCAACCGATAACATATCATATCCATAAAAATGAATGCACTTATACCCTACACACGTTTATCTACCCTATCCATGCTGCAAGCACAACTGCCATCACCACCACCACCGACACTACCATCACTCTTGAGTTAGGATAGGTAAGATTGTAGATAAGATAGGATTAGATAAGCTAGAGTAGATGTGGCGTGGTGTACGTAGGTAGGGAATGGATGAGTAGTGGGGTTTGGTTGGGTTAGGTAGGGACGGGCCGAGGGATATACATCTGCGGAGTATAGGCAGGTAGGGTAGGGTAAGTATGGTCGGTTGGGTAGTGGTTTTTTGGTGTGGGATGGGTCATAATGGGTAGGTGAGGGTAGAATTTTTATATTTAGAAAGAGGTATGATGATAATTTAAAAAATAAGAAGATAAAATCGCCTTCAAATAATAAAGGGAGGTGGGATATCTAAAATGCAAGGATTTTTTTTTTTTGGGGGGAGGAGGGAGAGGGCTTGTTTGGTGTGAAAATGATAAACATATTAAGGTTTTTATATTGTAAACAATGAAAAACAGCAATAATATACTAATTGTTTCCATTTTTTTTTCTTCCAAAATTTACTCTACATTCAAGTCTTTATCATTTAATAGACGAAAAAAAAATCTTTTTTTGCCTTTTTATATATATGGTATTAACAAGAGAATCAAGAGAAAAATAAACACAAAACTTCATTTATTTATTTTTCCTTCTACCAAACATTGTATATTTGGTACGGTGGAATCGAAAGGAATAAAAACGAGTGATAATACATGATTTTAATAAATATATCACTCATATATTTTAATGATTTATTCAATTGACTCTCAAACTAATAACAAGGAAAATCAAATAATACAATAAGTTCAAGTATTTTGTTTCTTAATCAAAATGCAGACATACATAAACATATTAACACTACAAATTAATTAAGAGAAGAAATGAAATCCTATTTTTTGATATTATAATCTCATTTCTTATGGTAAAAAATCAATGCAATTTTTTTAATATTTTAATTTATTTCATTTATCGTACCAAATGCACAAATAAATCTTTCATCAAATCAAAGAACTTAACATTAGATTTTAAATGTAAATTCCATGAAATCCATAAACTAAACAATCATTAATTAATTAGTTGCCAAGCATAAGTTAGTTAAGTTTGATGAGTGTATGTGTATTGCTGTAAAAAAAAAAAAAAAAAAGGGGGGGGGGGGGGGGGGGGGGGGGCGCTTTGATGGTGGTGCACTTTTTGAAAACCAACTTGTAATGGTTGCTTTGTTGCATTTTAGATGCATCACAATTACAATCTGCCAAATGATCGAGTTGTATGTTTGTGAGTTAGGCAGACGTTCTTTTGGGTTGTGGCAATTATTTTCAGAATATTGAGTATTTTGGAATCGAGGAGGTAACAAATGTAAATTAAAAAAATAATTTCAAATCTAATAAAATAAAAGCTTTGAATTTTTGGAATAAAATGATTTTGCATCCATGACAAAAATATATAGAAAATTTCATGGAAGCACCTTCTCCTTCTGCTTAATTAAAATATCCAATCCACACTGTCTTTTCTTTAATAAATTATATTGCACTTTTTCTAAATATCTTCTGATAAGATAAAATATATATAATTTTTGGAATCAAGATCATGTTAGGTTTGCTCAATATATGTGTACTTATATATGGTTAAATAGATTCAGGTTCAAAAAGGTACCTCTCGAAATCAAGTGCACCCGAAGGTACCAACCTTAAAAAACTTTTTTTTAAATTTTTTCTCATAACTATGTTTAATTCAATGTTATACGCATGATTTATGAATTTCACATACATTCACACTTTCTGTATCCTTAAAAATTATGTGAATGCTCAATGCATATTTATGTGAATAGTCATTTCACACAATGTGAATGGTGTGAATGACCATTCACATGATCTTTTTTTACCATTCACAAGATTTATGATGTTGCTTCTTTTGAGAAAAAGTCTTATAATGTTGTCTTATATATGTTTATTCAAAAAATATATATGTGAATGATCATTCACATTAGGGTACGCTGGAATCTTATAGGTACGCTGATGAACCTGATTCTGGTTAAATATACCTTATTTAAATATAATACCAAAAGGCCTTTGGCCTGGCGGTAAGAGTGGGGTGTCGTAAGCAAGAGGTCACGGGTTCGATCCCCGTCGGAGGCAAGTTGATATTCAGGTGGAATAAGTCAGTCTGGTGGTAAAGGAGTAGTTTAGGAGTAGGAGTAGGAGTAGGATAGTTTGCCGTTCAAAAAAAAAAAAATTAAATATAATTATCCAACAATGTTAATTTTTAGCTAATAAAAATCTACACTTTAAAAAAATTAAATTATATAATTTATTTATGAACTTTAAATAATACTTATGTAATAATTTTTTTTTAATTATATCAATTAAAATACATAATAAAAGTTTTAAATAAAATATTTAAATTTATAAATTTGTATCGAAATATTAAGTATATACATAATAAGAATCTAAAAATATAATATTAGTAAAGAACACTAAAAAAGATAAATAAACTTTATTATTTATATCAATTAATAGGTAAGTTTTAAATCTATATATTAATAAATATTAAAAACAAATATAAATTATACAAGTAATATCAAATATTTAACAATTAAACGTAATATAAAATTAAAAAATATTATATTTTATAACATTTTATTTATTGTTGTAAAGTATGTTGTGTTTTACATTAAATTTAAATTTCAAATTAAATTGATTATGTATATATAGGTCAACACACTAAAAGGTACCACTTTTAAAAATAATTTTTTTTTGAAAATTTTTTAACAAACATGTTTTAATTAACATTACAAAAATGATATATAAATTTCACGCATATTCACATAATCTAAGTGTATGAAATCATAAATCACATAAATGTACGTTTAGACATATGCAAATTATATGTAGTATATGTTCACATTATTTTTAAATAGTTACGAGATGTGAATATATGTGAAATTTACATATGCTAATTAAAACATGTTTATTAAAAAATTTAAAAAGTTTTTTTAATGTGGTATCTTCTGGGTAGACATAATGAGTGATACTCTCTCGAATCTTCTATATATATGAAAACTAAAAAAATTTAATAAGTGTCAAAAAAGTAACTACTATTTACATATATATATAAAAAAATAAAAAAAATAATTCTACAACAAATAACTGTATTTTTTTATTTTATATAAGAAATTAAGAATTATAAGAATTAATATATATGTCCGGTTTAATTTAGTTTATATACATATTATATAACACATTATTTAATAATTAATTAAATATCCATCAAACAAAATTATTGACTTGGTTTCATACCAGATTTTTTCCGATAAAGTATTAAATCATCGAAAGTTGTCAAATGCCCGTTGTCGTGCTCATATATTATCTCCACGACAATTTAAAGATACAAAATACGATAGTTGGGATTAAAAGCGCATATATTTTATTAATTGAAGATATAACTCAACGTTGTATTATTAATTAGGAGATCGATCTTTAATTAATAAGCAAATCAATTTACTCCATTAATTAGTTGTGATCGATGGTGGGTCCAATATTTTGTTACACTTAAAAATCCACATTATTACTGTGTTATAATGAATCTTAATCATTTCAACTATTTAATTATTCAGTACAAAAAAAAACCATTAACAAGGAAACCCTTAAATTGTCACTTTTTATAATAAAAGAAACCTTTAATTTGTCAGTTATTTAAGTAGACTTTAATTTGTTCATCTATCATTTGTCATGACTAATAACGACACAAGATTTTTTCTATCTGCTTCTTACAAAGACTTGTATTTTTAAGTAAATTAACTTAATTTTGAAATCGGATACATGCAGATATATTTTCTCGGGTTTCGTTTTCAACCGGAGTGTTTTCGGGTTTCATTTTTTACGAAATCAATGGTTTTATGAAAACATGTTCACTTGCATATTTTCTAAAATAAATTTTCATTTTCAAAATTTATAGTTAAATGTTAAAAACAATTTCAACATGTTTTCAACCCTTTTCTAACTTAAAACGAAAATACGGAGTTTTCATGTTACAATATGAATGTGTTTTCAGAATTCTCAATTGTTTTTTGAAAAACTAAATCTAAAAAAATTATCTTGAAAACTGAAACTGTAAACAAATGAAAAATTTTCGTCAAGTGAACGCAACCCTCTCGAACCTACCTTTTCCAGATACGTAGTTTCAATATTTATAGTATACGACAATGTTTGTACTTTTTTTTATCAAAGCATAACACTATTTGAAAATTGACTTTTACCGTCCGAAAATATCCCTTGGTATTTATTATCGACAGGTTACTGATAAATTTCTGACGAATTGTAGATATGCAAATTATAGAGGGTATACTGAGTGCTTTCCGACGGTTCGAATTTAAATTTACATATCAAAGTTTTAATCAATTTATCTATATTTATTATTTTTAGGTCGAAACTTGTTGGCGAAAAAATATAAATAAATTGAAGCAAGTATGGGAGAGCAAAAAAAGATATGGAGGCACATTTGACAGATGATAAAAGGCAAATAGAGTAACACTTTAGAGCGTTAAATCACATGTTGCTAACAAACTTAACATCACTTTCACCATGTCTCTCTCATTAGAAATTGTTATTTTATTAAACTTTGTTGACATTTAGGATGCTTGATTAACTTTTGTTAATGATGTTGTCGGATTTTAGGTTTGAATGTTGTTTTGATACAAGTACGTTAATGACATTGGAACGTTAACGATGAGTTCTATTAAATTAGTATGTTGATTATTGTTTTTGATTTTGTAATGGTGGTTGATTACTAGATTACTACAGTTGTTGATTAAAAAATACAATAAATAATTAAACAAAATAGGTAATACTTTTTATTTCTAAAATCCCATTATCCCTAAGCATTTTCTCGAAAATTTATCGGAAAGCCATCGGTATGACTTTTAAATAACCTCGGTAAACCATTGGTGAAGAGTATGCTTGGTAATCCCTATGTAAACACGTCCCTCGGTAATTTGTTGGTAACATGGTGCCGTACTATTCCGTTGATAAATTTTGTCGTGGTTCCATCGATAAATACCCTCAGTAGACTCTCTTAGCAAAATATTTCGTCGGTAATACTCGTCACCGACCATATATTTGTAACCGATACCAACCCTTGGTAAACCGTCGGTTAAGTTAGTTTTCGAGGATTAACCGACGAATTGGTCCCTCAGTAGTAACGTTTTTCTAGTAGTGCCGGTCTTGAACTGCAGCACACTATGAAACACAACTTTACGTGCATAAATAAAGTAAATCCTATTATTAGTGATTTGTGAATTGATTGTGTTTAGGTACAAATTGTTTAACCATTAATATATTCTAAATGATTATACTTTGTAGCTTCTAAATGTTAATTTTAATTAATTACAATGTTTTTATCATCGATCGGTTATAGAAACAATGTCATATATAAGTCATATATAGCATCATTAAATTTTTGTGTGTGTATGATTAATTGTTTATAGAGTAATAACAATTATAATTAATTAATAATACCACATTTGTATGAAACGAGCAAGGCATGTACGGCGGTCTGCCTAAAATAATTAAAAGCCTTAGCTAATTATGTATATATATATAATTTAATTAATTAAGTAAATAATAGATTGATGATTTTGGCATTTATAATTAGCATCCAATGACACCAAGAAATCAGGGTTTTCTTGGTGGCACCTTCTGCTTATAATATCTTATCCACGCTAGCTATCTTTTTTCCAATATTTATATAGCACTTTTTCATAAATATCTTCTTCTAAATTATTAATTATAAATATACAGCGGAAATACATGCTCAAATAATTTTATAGCTGTGCAAATATATCTAATAGGAAGTTTTTAATTTATATAAATACGTGTAACCTCAACTTAATGATGGTCGATGAGATCGGCATAAAGTAATTTAGAAGATCGACTCGTAAGTGTATTGTACAAATATGTTTCTCTATTACAACCTTAATTAGAACTTTGAGAAAATTACTGATTTGGTCCCTGTGGTTTGTCCATTGTTGCTGGTTTGGTCCTTTAAGATCAAAAATTACTCCGTTGGTCCTTATGATTGTAATTTTGTTTCATGGAAGGTCCTTTTGAGAAACGGCCGTTAAGTGTCAAGGTTAGTGAATGGGCATTTTAGTCTTTTACCTTCTCTCTCTCCTCTCCCTTCTTTCTATTAAATAATCTAGCCTATTTCTTCATCTTCTTCATTTCTCCTTCTCACCATTTTCTTCATTTTCTCCTTCTCCATCATTTTCTTCTTCTTCCTTCTTCATTTAACAAAAAACTTACAAAGCTTCCACGGCAAGAAGAAATAGCAAATGAGAAAGCGCATCCTCCTGACTTAATTCCCGTTCCATAACAAATTCTTTTGATGAAGATCCATTTAACATTCTCGAAACTGAGGTCTGAAGCACCCTGCAATCCATTTGCAACACTGTCAAAAACTTTTTCAAAAGTCAACTTTACAAAGTAAAAGTTTCATCCCAGATTTCATCCATTTGCAACACTATCTATATCAATCAATTTACTGAAAAGAGAGCTGCGAAAGAACGATCTCTGATGATTCTGCTCTTTGAACCTATTTTCAAAATGCATCAATATTATACTTTTCAGATGACCGGGCTCATCAACCCACCCTCCAACCAACAACCCTCTAATGATCTGTTTCCTCACTGGGTAATGGCAGGTGACATGATGTACAGATGCATATATTTTGTCATTAATGATAAGAATAATCAACAAGAGAAACAATGATCTTTAACTCAACAGTCAATGCAATCTAAGTACGGCAGTTTTTATGAGGGCAAAGCATTGTGTTGATCAAATGGAAAAAAAAAAGGAAGAAGGAAGAAGAAGAAAATGATGGAGAAGGAGAAAATGAAGAAAATGGTGAGAAGGAGAAATGAAGAAGATGAAGAAATAGGCTAGATTATTTAATAGAAAGAAGGGAGAGGAGAGAGAGAAGGTAAAAGACTAAAATGCCCATTCACTAACCTTGCCACTTAACGGCCGTTTCTCAAAAGGACCTTCCATGAAACAAAATTACAATCATAAGGACCAACGGAGTAATTTTTGATCTTAAAGGACCAAACCAGCAACAATGGACAAACCACAAGGACCAAATCAGTAATTTTCTCTAGAACTTTTTTTAAAAGACAGCTTTTTTAACTTCGCAAGTACATTGCGTTAATTCGTGACTGCATATACAACCATCCAATGTATAAAAATAGATCGGTCGTTTGAACTTTTTCAGTGAGCGATTGTCATGTATCTCAAGTCACAAATACAGTTTGACATACAAGTTTTTTTTTATATATATAATAATATATTACACAGTTGTATAACAAAAAAAAAAAAAGTGTGAATTGAAGTGTATACGATCTCTTACAGATCGAATGGATGGACACGTACGTAGAAAGACAAAAATGGTCTTTCCCATGTGATAGTGATACAAACATGCATAATATTCGACTTGGTTTAAATTGATCATGTTTTTAACTCTTAATTTGGCCATATATGTATATTTGTGTGGTCAATATAAAGCCAAATCCCCGGCCACTTCAAACGTTATGAAACGGAAACATGCACAGATCGAGATAGATCGATTATGGGATGACAATTCAATATGAGATTTCTGATTGTATATCGATCGATTTGCATTCGATCAAGGTTAGGCTCAACAACTACCTACAATACAATCATGCTAACTTTGCAATACCCATTATGGGTTTGCAATACAAGGGTTAATTGGTTTTTTTTTTTTTTTTTTTTGAAAGAAATAGTTTTAGTCTTTTTTTTTCTAATTATGTCATTATATTAAGGTAATATAAGATACAAATATTGACAATTAAGATAACGTGAAATTTTTGAAATTGGTAAAAGCTTATAAAATTCAATTTTGATAAAAACAATATCCATAACCAATTAAGAAGGAAAAAAAAATCCATTTTCATGATCCTTCTTCGACAAAAAAACAATATTTCATGATTCATTTTCGACCTAAAAACTTAAAAATTCATCTATTTTCTTGAAAAAAGAAAATTTATTGGTCTTTTCTCGGCTTCAAACACATCTAAAATCCTATTCATTTATATTTTATAGAATAAATTTATCTTTCAAAGAAATATGTTAATTAACCCATTTAGATAACTCCTCGTACGTTAGGTGTTAACTTTACGGTTTAAATTACACATTTAACCATTTATATATGTGTGTGAGTGCGTGTGTGCACGCATATATGGCCTTCTTAATTTGGATTCGTATACGAAGTTGAAAACAATATATCTAACAACATATTCGATTTTTATAAAACTTTTATCGATTGAACTTACTAAGCTAATGCATGCAACTCCTTTGATTTAAGCCTCAACAATTAAAATTGGCTCACCATAATATTAAAACATCTTCTGAGGCATATTTGACAGTAAAAAAGAATGTAATGAAGATTTCTTTTTAAAAAAAAAACACTACTTTTGTATGAATCTATTTTACTTGGGTTAGTTCCATGCAATTTAAAATTCTATTCTAAAGATTTTAACAGTTTAAACCAAAACCTAGACTTCATCTCCACCGCCCTCCAATTCTTTTTTGACATATTTCATTCAAGTAATAAACATTTTTCGAACCAAATGCCGCCTAAGATTACAAAAAATTATAAATCCTTTGTAATTTTTTTTTTAATCATACTAAACATATGCTAAGATAAAGTTGTTTTCAAATGTTATTCTATTATAAAGGAAACCAATTAAGACAAGAAAGGAAAAATAATTAAAAAAAAAGTCTAATAATTATATTTGATTATAACTTTTACATTTGATAGTTGTTCCAGATTCGAGCAGACATATATAATTAGTTATCGGTGGCATGCTCGTTTCTTTGACCCATTTGACAAAATAAGTAAAATGCTATTAGTTGACCAGCGGATTGAATGTGATGATTAATTCTCGGTTAACAGTTAATAATTTTTAAAAAGATTTTGAGATTTATCTTTTTTTAAAAAAACTAAGGGGGTTATCAATCAAATTAAGATTTTGATTACAAAGATTTAATTTTTTTAAATAAAATAGTCACCTTAATTTCTTTTCCCATGATTTTGGCTCATGAAATGAAATTCAAAGAAATTAAATAATTTTTTTTAGTCTATATGAATGTTTAGATTACAAAAAAAAAAAAAAAAAAAAAACTTAAATTTGTGTAAATTCAACCAAATTCTGTAATCAAAGAATTTTTCATTTGCAAAGAAATTTAGATTCCAACCTTTGATACATAATCATTAGTTAAACATTAAACAACATATCCTATTATATCCCAAAAAACATTTTAATGCTTGAAGTTTAATTTAAATTTATTTAAATTCAATTTCACGAGTCAAAGTGGCATAACTTTAAGCAACTTAAAATAAATAACAAAATATAATTCAAATACTAAAAGTGGAAAAAGTATATACTTCCAACCAAGGTTGTCAAGATCTCGATCTTACCTAAGATCGTTTTTGTCATTGCAAGATCAGAATCGTAGGATCGGATCGGGATCGTAAGATTCTACCGAAATTAAATATTATATATTACATTATTGTATTATAAACAAAATAGAGTCGTTTCCTACCCATTCTTTCAAGGCACGTATATAGTGTCGCTTTGATGAAACAAGAATCACAGTCATGAGCAGGACTGTATTGGGTACCTTGGATTCAAAAAATATGCGGCTAGATGGAGGGGGCCTAACGATCCTACGAAAACAAACCGTATGTAGGATCGGATCGTCGTATGATCTTACGATCTTACTAACGATCCTACGATCTTGCTTACGATCCTATCCAAAATCGATCCTACTAGCGATTCTGATCGAAATCCACTTGTAGGGTACGATCCTACGATTTAAATCGCGATTTCGATAACCTTGCTTCCAACGCAAAAATACTTTCCAATCAATCATGAAATGATGTAAATAAAAAAAATCTAAATTACATGCATATTAGCTAAGGTACTTCTTGAAATCCAACAAAATCTGTCTTCAAATTCAACAATCCAATTCCATAAATAAATATTCTACAGTTCTCATCAAATTTAATATAAAACTCAATATTAATTATTTCGTATTTCTTTTCTCCATAGTTCAAATCCCATAAGTTTCATAATAAATTTGATGGTTTTCCTTTTTTTTTTTTTCTTTTTTATAAATTTGAATTGAGTTTAATTATATTCTGAGTAGAAATATACTGAGTTCAGGCCCTCCGTTTCCATCAGGGTTCATCATGTAATACGCCTCCGAGTCACGACTCCCCACGACCCGCTCAAACCTCGCTCTCATGTAAAGCAACTCCCCTTCCGACCCACTCTTTCTGTTTCTGCCGTCCTCCACCACCGGAATCACACCGGCTCCAACCGACACGCTCTGTATCGTGCTCAGCACGTGCCAATCGGAGTCGGAGCACGCCCTCGATGACGCGTACCCACATTTCTTCCCGTTGCAGTACATGGTCCATGTGGGTTCGTTGAACAGGTTTCCCTCCCCATCACGCGAATGTCGTTTCTCGCACTCAAGCGCAATCCTCACCAGCCCCGACGACATCTCCTTCACCAACGCCGCCGTGGACACCGCCAATTCAATGATCAACACAGGTACGGATCGTCGGTCATCCTGCACAGCAAAGCTGACGTGTCCTCTTCGGTTTCCAAACAACGTACCTGTCAGTTTCCGTCCAAGCGAAGGGGTCAACGAGAGGTGCGACGGCAAGTTCAGCCACTTGCAGGTAGGAAGGATAGCTGGGATTGATATAACAGTAAGAAAGGAACGTATGAGTGTGGAAATCCCAGAGCGGGTTCTGGAGAAACGAGTGAATGATATAGGAGAGGATTTTCCGACGAGGGGCTTGTCGTCGGCGGTGGAAGAAGGATCGATGATGAAAGAGGCGGAGGTGCTGTAATTTGATGGGATTATTTTGGTGGAGGAGTTTCTGGAGAGAGAGAGAAGACCTTCATGCTTCATTTTAAACATGGCGTCTTTGATTGATGGTTCCGTTTGTCAATTTCATTTTGTAATCCGTAAATATATACACGAAGCATGAACCACGTAGCTAGCCTACAAACATTAATTAATCACAAAAAACATATGTATTAAACTATATATTATTTTGCTTTTTTATGTAATCACGTTATTAACATTATACCTCAAAATGACCCAAAGAAACTCATTTTTCTTATATAATAGTCATGTGTTACGTACAATACCATTTCATCACACAAAATCGAGATTTTTTTATAAACAACACAAATACCGGTTGGGTTTAGCCCATCTGGAATGAGGGGTGATATGCAAATGAGTGGTCACGGGTTCGACTCCCGTCGGAGGCAAGTTTGCACCGCGTACTTGGAGCTGGACTCTTCCCAAAGAGACGACGACTTTATTCCCGCCGCTCTACATCATTGTTCCTCCTGATCACTCCGGCGAGCCTGTGCTCGTTAGATAGTGAAATTAAAATCTGAAGTCTCCATTTGGGGCAAAGAGATAATTTAAGACTAAGAGTAAGTTAGTTTGACGTTCAAAAAAAAAAAAATAACACAAATATTGTTACGTAACTTTTAAACAACAACCAAATTCAAGTATCTTTGACAAGACATAATTAAGTAGATTTAGTGTAACACTGATTTAAAAAAATAATAACAGCATTTAAAGTAGATTTATGGGTTTATTATGAAAAAAACTAAGTTTTTTTTAATAATGTTTTCTACGTTTTCGTCCATTTATTACTTTTGTAAAGTTTTTTATTTATTTAATCTATATATTATATATTTGTTAATTAAAAAATATATTTTATATGTGTTCGTTTAGGTTCGCGAGCTCATTATGTGAAACCCGAGCTCGAACTCGTTTATTAAATTAGCTCGAATTTAGGCTCGATTTGGATCGATCTTGGTTAACTCAAGTTTTTTTTTTTTTTTTTTTTTAAAGTTTTTACGAGTTGAGATCGATCAGTAGCTCAACTAATTTACAACCCAAATTGGCATGAGAAACTAGACTCTACGTAGAAAACATATGGTATTAATATTGATAACTTAAATACATGTACCACACGTGTAATAAGATGCTTACAAACCATATATGTAAGTTTAGAATAATACATTAATCATCTGCAGCATAAACCTGGTTTTTCAATAACTATATTGTTTTTCGTAATAAAAACTAGGATTAATATTGGAGAATACCATTTTTATTTTCCCATTTCGCTTATTCAAAACTATATCGGTTGTATACATAAAACTTTAAAAAATTACATTACGAAATAATGTTATTTACCAAAAAAAACCGGTTACTCCTACCCATCTCTTACCTGGTCAGCCCCTAATTTAGAAAGCGTCTTTTTCATGAGAAAAAATAAATGATAAAAATAGACATCAACGAATAAAATCAATAAAACATCAACGAGACGCAATATAATATTCTTGCGTCGCGTCATGATGCTAACACGCGCAGCATTTGGCAATGGTCGTCGTCCATGCAAAATTTTTAATATGAGATTTTTGCTAAACCATTTATGGGCTGGGCCCATTTTTATTTATTTAAAGTTAGCGAGTCATAATTCTTACCCAATTTTATCAATACTTTTAATATTGGTGATTTCATTTACACACTTAAAACTTAGCGGGTGTTGGGGTTACGGATAAATTTTGAATGAATTAAAATTTGTTTATGGTGTATTTTTTAATTTGGATTACAAAAACAATAAATATGTTTACATTCAGTGACGAATTCAGGAATCATAGTCCTGAGGGTCCAACTTAAATACATTATGGAGTTGACAAGTATCATATACAAATTTAATATGTCACTGTTTGGGCTGGGTCGCTACTAATGATATCATATACAAATTTAACGTAAATGTTGAAATATCAAACTTAAACTGTCATTAGAAATTTTGCAACCGAAAAACAAGTCAAAATAAATATAAAAAGTAAAAAACATATGTGAAATCGACTATTCCATTAGTGATCTGTAATATTCTATCACTTGATGCTTTGCTTACGGTTAAAAAAAAAACCTATATTACAAACAAACAAAGTTTGATTTTTCATTGTTTATTATTAGTTTTTTTTTGAAAGAACAAATTCATAAATAACCAATTCTTGGGGTTTAACATTAAAATTTTATGGGTTCCATTTTTTAAATAGGGACATTCTACAAGTTGTTTAAATAATAGTGGTGTTACATGATATATGTGGAATCAACATTGTTTACGTTCCATAAAAATTATAGTTGAACGAATGTATTATTACTAGCTATTTGTAAATTAATTTAAATTCATAATATAATATTTCACACAACTCGTATCCTAAGTTAGTATTAAACATCATTTCACACTTCAATCAACTATATATAATATAGAAAATAAATTAGATTTTAATTTATTCAAATTTCATTTCGTGAAACAAATGCCTTGATTGGATCCGTTTTTACACCTTATCACACTTGGCTGCATCTCATCATTCTATTTCAATCTCACACATGCATCCATGAACTCTATGGCCTTTAGTTACATCTATTTGAGCATCGTTTTTGTTTCGATTGTTCTAATACTTTTACGATGCATTAAAACAAGAATTTAACTGCCTAAATTTACACCAAGTTAGCTAGATGTGAGTAAAGTCATCTAGGTAATTGTCTTTATTTGACCTTAGGTTACTAAATTTTTTTTTTTTATCAAAACAATACAATTACAATCGTTATGATCAATTAAACTTGTTATACAACAATTTTTACCATCTACAACATGTACAACTATATCTTTTATGATATATAAACTTAAAAACCATTTATTGTTGTAGATGTCAAAAAGTTGTTATGTATAGACATTACAATTTTGTAAGTTAATATTCTGATGGTATAATAACAAAACCAAATTAGAGGTAAAATTTGACAGATTTTGTATTTTACCGTATAGTTATGTGTATTTTACCATATGTAAATTTTACAGAGTGTCTATTTTACCATATACTTTGGTATTATCTCAAAGTTTACACATTCCAGTTCAATATGATCATCTTATTTAAACTTTCAGACATGTTTAAATTATATTTGTCTGTCATCTTATAAAAATGACCGACAATATGTATATAATAATTTTTATATAAATAAATAAGTTTCAATCGATCACTTTCAAGGAAAATGACCATTGAGCTCATAAAAGCCAGGAAAGCGTAAACGACTTTTGGGCTCCCCATAAATCGTTCTCAACATGCCATTAGGAGTAATTTATTTAGTGAAAATTATAATATTCGTTAACCGATGACATATTGTTGATGCATGAATGAGTCGCTTTCCTCTTTTATATCACTTAACGATATATATAAATTATATGTATTTTAATTAACTTGTTTTAGAAAGCATAATGTTCTATATGGAAACATTCTCATCAAAATTTTTTAACTACTTGTCCATTAACAATCATTAAAAGAAATTTGTAGTCATCCTAGTTTACATTTTTATTTCACACATATTATTACTTATTATATATATTTATATTTATGCTATTAATTATCCCAATTGAAAACCTGCATTTGGGCTCTACTCTTTCACATTAAGCTCAATTCTTCAAATTTGTGGATTTAAATTGTTAAATGAGGAGCCCATACAACTCAAATAAACTAGGGTGACCGGAAACAAGATTCATGATATTGTAAAACAAAAATCAAATAGTAATGTTGTCGATGGACCGTTATATTGTGTATAATATACTTTCATCATTTAAATGAAGTCGTATATAGACCTTTTTGGATAACCATAGGTATAACATGTTAGGGTTGGAGAATTTGTTCATGTCTACAAGAGCAAATAAGCGAAGAAAAAACGTGTATATTTGTTATATATATATCGACTAAATCATAAACAACATCACAAGATGTTCAAAAGTAAATGAAGCCTAGAACAATTTTCCGATTCTCGATCTCATAATAACATTCATCTATTTACCAAACTTTATTTCATGTTGTCCAGTTAACTTTTACATTAAATATATGGTTATATAGTAGTTAGAGCATGTGAATGTGATGATAAGATTCGAAGTTCAACTATTAATTAGTTCAACATAAACTAGAGATTGAACCCATATGATTGATTAAGCACACGAAGCCTTAATTTAATGGTCAATGAAAAATCATAATCCACCAATTAATTTTCAGTCGACTAACTAATCTTTTGTTTATGGTGACATGTGGGCAATACGATGATGACTACAAGACATATGCCACCTTTCAATTTTCAATATGTCATTCTCATTCATATATTTATATATAATATTTATATATGGCCGATCTATATATTTTGATTTTTCTCCATAATGTCATTTTATGTACGCATGCACACGCGAGCATATTACTTTGTCTCTGTGTGTGTGTGAAAGAGTGAGTGTGTTTCTTTAAATCTTTGTATTATTAGTCTAATTTAAATATTTAGAGTTGAAGTAAATGTTAAATTTTAATCTTCATATTAAAGAATTAAGATTAAAAGGCTAAATTATATATATAAATAACTTACAAAACAAATATAATCCAACTAAATGAGGCCAAGACCAAATAGGTTCCAAACAAGAATAGTGGATTACTGGGAAAAACAATAAAAAAGATGAATTTAAAAGCACCAAATACAAAAATACTAGAAACGTCAACTATTTTACTCAAGAATCTAATAAGTATCATGGATTTTGGATCCAAATTAACCTTTCCATTAAAATATTAATATGGAGCTTCAGAATAGTTGGAAAGAGATTCTATTAAAACGTAACAAATAACAGTTAGTCGAAATTAAAGGCTAGTTATATATATATTTTTAATCATAAAATTATTATCACCATTTTCATAAAAGTATTATCACCAAAATTAAAGGATATGTGCATTATGTTTACAATCCAATTATTTTAATAATCCCAAACTTATTCAAACATATTTGAAAAATAAGACGGATAAGACAAACAATACAAGTTAAACTTAAAACATAAATATCCAATGGACCCCCTTAATTGATGTATTATGTATCCCCAACCACAATTGAAATTATCGATAGTATTTTAGCATGGCTGTCGATCTTTTTCAAAAATAGTTGTAAACATGTCAAATATATCTCCATAATCTTGAATATAAATCTTTCCGAAATAATTTTCTTTTACCTTTGTGGGCTCCTTCTGATCGAAGCTCCTCCAAATTTCAGATGCTTAAAAGTATTGTAAATTGATTCAAGTTGTTTGACACTCGTGATGGACGTAGGCAAATGATATTTTCTTTCATAACTAGCTTCTTAAATCTTAATTATATAAAAAAATGTTTTTTTAAATGTAAAAGTTTGACCAAGTATATTGGCTTTGGATGGAAGTAGAACGGGTTTAAAGGATGCGGAGTGCACACTCGTATAAATTTGGTCAAAATCAAGACCCGGTCGTTATAGCGAGGGTCAAAAGGGTTGCGTCCCCTTGCGGGGTCATAGAGGTGGAGCCCCTGGCTGTGGTTCCGCTAGTACTATCTTAACAAGTGTGTGAACTTCATTTAGAAAGTGGTTTGGTGTTAACTTCATTTACGAAGTTTAGCAACTTAGTTGATGTAAAGTTAAGGTTTAGAATGAATGTTAAGATAAGACAGTTTATCTTAACAAGTGATACTATCTTAATAGGTGTTATCTTAATAGCATGAAATGGTTATGCTACCTTAAAAACTTACTTAGTGCTGTTAAGTTATTGCAATGTGTTAATAAAATGGCGGTTCCAACCACTTTAGTTGATTGAATGAGAAGTTAACATTTCTTATCCACGATTAATAACAATAAACACACACACAAATAATATGATCATTGAAAAATTAACGCATTTTCTTGTGATTATCCTATAACAATATTTAAATACTCAATTAGAGCAAATAATTGTTATAGGAAAATGAATAAATAAGATCATGAAGATCATCCAAGTGATTCCAATCCAAATTTAGTTTCATCCACGGTTTCTATCACACGTTCTGGTACATATTACAAAACTATCAATCTATTTGTTATCTAAAGTATATTTTTGTTCACTTTAAAAACATTTATGAATAAATGTGATGCCTCATTAGTTGGTCTTGTGCAATTTATTCCATTTGGAATTTTGGATTGTATTTAAATTTTAAGTTTTTGACAAATTAAAAATCATTTTATTTGTTTCATATTTGAATTAACCCATATGAGTTATCTTTTGGAAAAGCAACTTTTTATTCAAACATCAAGGCCCAAAAAAACAAGCATAGAGGAGAAGCCGAAACCAAACAAACACCAAAAGCAAGCACCTCATAAAACGAACACCACACTCCACAGAGAAAACCAAAATCCACCCCAACCCAAACCCAACCCAACCATCCATCAATCTGTGTCAACACCTCACAAAAGGGTGTTGGGAATTAAGGAGGTATATGGTTTACAGATTTTTTTTATTTGAGATATGCATTCTCTCAAATGATTTGTATTATACAGCATTTTCATTTATTATGATTTTTTCAAAGAATTTGCGTTATCTATTACGAAAAATTTGTTAATCTGAATAGTGTAACTGAGATTTAAAATCCTAGGGGGAGTCTGAGTTTTTAAATAACAAATAATGGTGAAATCATAAGATTTTAAATCCTTACTAAAATCTGTGAAATCCACAAACCAAACCCCCCTAGAATTCATACGAGTTATCTTGTATAAATTTTTTTTTTTTTGTAATGGTAGAATGGATGATATAGCTATGTAATTATAACTTTGAGGGTTAGTTAAACACTTAAACTTACAATTAAGTATTGACAAACAAAATGGATAAAAGTTGGCCGGTTAATTGCATTCGATCCATACGTACACTTGGCGTTGTAACACTTGATATATTATCGTACGTGCGTGCATGCTTTTAACGACAAAATGGAGATGATTTTAACCCTTAAATAATCACTCATCTTACAATTAATGGAAAGAGAACTCCGTTATGCATGTTTAATGTTGAAGCAATAGTTATTTTGAACTCTTCAAAACTCATGAGTCGGACTCTACTTTTGGAATTTTTCTCTTTTGATGATCATCACGTGGTAACAACCTGTAGATCAATATCACAGTAAAAGATTATAATACGAACTCTTATACGAATTTTATAAAAAGAGTATTATGTAAATAAAAGCTAAGCAGGATACATACATACCCTAAATGTAAAGAAATGCCAAGATCTTCATTATCAGGCCTAAGATACGCAACTGGACTTGGAGTTACGAAAGGACTCTTTCTTCCTATAAAACGGATATCAGGACTCGTTGTTGACTTATTTATATATTCTGTAATCTGTAAAAACATGATAGAATCAACGTAAATGCCAATGGTCTCATTCAGTATTATCCAAAATGAATACACCTAAGCATTAATAAGTGTTATCGTTGTGTGACTGTTTTGATATATTCTTTCAATATTTTTGCTTGTTGCATACCTGTTTCTTTAAGGCCTCATTTTCTTGCATAGTCTTTTGCTCCTTTAAGAAAATATGATTTGCACAAAAAAAAAATTATCAATATGAAATATGCCCAAAATCTTTATGTTTTAATAGTCATACCCGTAATTTTGTTTGTTCGATCTCTTCTAGTAATATCATGTCCTGTGACAAAAAACATACTCAACTTAGTAATAAAATAAAAAGGGTAATTGAACAAGCATTGGAATAAAAATTTTATATAATTAAATTACGATGAAAACGGTGTAAATACTACCTTTCGATTCTTGACTGCTAACATGCCGTCATGGAGTTGACGCTCCAAGTGTTCGAGCTCCTTGTAGCTTAACCCTTCCAGTTCCTTTCCCATCATCAACCTTCAAAAAACATTTTCTATCTCAGAAATATATAGTTTAGTATGATCAATTAATTAGTTGTCCAATATATTACTTTAATGTTTATGGTTATTCAATTAAAAATATCTAATTTTCTATCCAAATTATGTTTGTTCTTCTATAAATATATAACCATAACATTATTTTTATTTAAAAGGATGTTTAAAAACAAGATTTAATATAGTTAATTATATTAATTCGTATGATGCCGCAAGTTATAAACCTTTAATAAAAAAATTAGAAAAAAGAAAAACAAAAGGAAGAAGAAAAAGAAACAAGGGAAAGTGATGGAAAAACCTCTGGCCCTTTCGTAGCTTCGCGATTTCTGCCTTCAAAGCTTGTACCTCAGGCTCCACTTCATGCTAAAAAATGTTAAAGCCTATCAATTGCTTTTATCATTAAATTCACAACGCATTTCTATTATTTTTAATTTATTATAATGTATTTTATTTTATTTTATGCAGCTATTTCTAATAAGAATTATTTATATAAAATATTCAAAAAAACGTATAAATATTTATATTTTATAACAATAAACCAAATCTTATCTAACTAATTTTTTTACTCGCATAATATTCGGATTTGTTTAAATAATAAATTGTTTTAATAATTTACAAATACCAATTTAAGGTAGAATTCGATAATATAAAGATGCAAACTATGAATACATGAAAAAGGTGTGACTCAAACTTTATTTTCAAACATTATAGATTATTGAATGAAATGTTTTTTAAAGTAATTTAAGGGACCTCCAAATAACGAATGAGGAAATCATAGTAAAGTCTTAACTTTATTTATAATTAAAATTGAGATGCAATAAATTCTTAGTTTTATTAACAATTAATATCAATCCTTAAAAATTAGAATATTCATTTTGCTAGGGTCATATATCAACTTTGAAAAGAAATTACGATAATCCAGTAGTACTGTAGGTAACAGAATCCCTAAAATATAGAAATTGTAAAATTGAAATTAATAGTTTAAACATAAAAACTTTAAATTACACGTATCAAATCAAGAGTATGTCAATTAGCAGTCTAGTTAAGTGGCATACAACAATCTATTTATAATATTTTAATAGAATAAAAATAGAAGTTATGTTTTTACTAACAATTAATATTGAAAAAACTCAACAAACATTTCACATGCATGAGTTCCTAAACTTTTTTTTTTTCATTTAAATTCTTAAACTATTTTTATCTTATTTAAAAATTATATATTTTTGAGCCGGTAAAACACAACCGGTAAAATAAAAAATCTATGGACTTAATCCCTAGAATGATGAAATGCAACTAAGACTTAAGTTGCTAGTCATTTGTTACTCTTATATAATTTTTGTGAGACAACATCTCATTTATAATATAATTAATTAATGTCTTATTTGTTTTTCATTAAAAGCCTTTTGAAAGGCTTTGAAGTCTAAAATTCAGATCTTTGATAAATTAAGATTATTTGTTTAGTTTCAGATTTAGGATATTACAACCTCTGAATTTTATTCTTAAAATTAGAGGAAAAGAGTTGTCTGGACTAAAATTAAGAGCCTCTTAATTTCAGATCTTAAGACTTCCTCTTGATTTCAGACATTTAACCTCTTAAAAAACAAATAACACCTAAGTCAAATAATACAATTAATGCATGATTAATTAAAAATGCAACTACGTACATACCTGTCTCTGTGAGATTGGGTTATATGAACTATCTGAATTCCTCTCGTATCTTGAGATGATGCTTTTTAAGCTTCAAAATAAATACTAACTTTTGTCATTTCTTCATAAGCCAATTCCATTTTTATTATTATAACATATCAAATAATAAGCATACAAATTTTTGGTATCAAGTATTAATTTCAAATGCCGTTATGAGTATATGGAAAAAAAACTAAAAAGAATCCACTTTTTAAGTTTTCATGAAGAAAAAAAACTCACATCAACCCATGGAAGGATATTGTTAAAGTCACAATTCGACTGAATAACAATAAAGAAACCATAATTAATTACCTTTGAAAATCTTCATATAGGCAACACTATATAATCTTATATATAAATAATAAACCAGAACGTACGATAAATGTATTATTGTATTTGTTACTTCAAAGACAACATTTTTATTGTTATTATTCCACTTTTTTGGAAAATTAAAGTGGTAAGAAAAATAACGTACACACAACTAATTAGTATTTAAGGAAAATTAATTATATTAATCAGATTGTTTAATTTTTTCTAAAATAAAACTGTGACATTCCATTTAGATGTTGAAACTTTATGGTGCAATTTTGCTTTGGCATTTACCTAATATATATTATGTCCAACTTCCTAAAAAGTTTCAAACTTATAGGTACCACTCCAACTTTTCTCTACCAAAGCTTCTATAATTGTACTAATAATAATTAACTTGTTGTACCTGAAAGTTGTAGCAAATAATAGAGTATCTAAATGAATTTGTATTTATAATATATGGATAAAAACAAATTAAACTATATATAGTAGGCTAGCTAAAAACTTCATTAAATCATAGATCATTATATGTATAACTAAAATGTAACCATTTAAAAAGAAATTCATCAATATGAACAAAAAAATGTTGTTGTGGAAGCTAAAAGAAGTTGAGGCAATAAATACATGGATCGAATTCGTGTACGTACCGAGAACTAGCAAACTCATAGAGTTTTCCGGTACTGGAAAAAATAATAACTCCCACCTCTGCATCACACAAAATCGCCAGCTCTTTAGCTTTTTTTAGAAGTCCAGCCCGACGCTTTGAGAACGTCACTTGCCGACTACTCACGTTCTCGATCTTCTTTATCTCAATCCGTCCACGACCCATCGTCTTCTTTCTCCGCTCTTGTCCTCTATCGTCGTCGTCGTCACCACCACCACCACTGCCACTTGACGATGATGAGGAAGAACCACACATGTTGGAAACTTTAGTGGGCATTTTATTTTAACTTTGAAGAGGTGCTCTATACGAGTTGTACTACTTTGAAGTGATCTCTTTTAAAGGGTAAGAGTTGCTAAATTTGGAAATAGAAAATGGAAAGGAAGTGATGTGGTTACTAATATTGGAAAATGCCATTATTATTGTATATATAAAAATTAAAATAAAATAAAAATATACCATTTAAGTGTGATGCCATTACACATTTACAAGTTTGGTTGTGGGGTATTTGCCAATTTTGGAAATAATTGGGCATAAAAGGAAATATTTGAATTCTCAAGAAAGAAATATTTGGTTTCATGCATATTTATTGCAAGGATTTTACTCTTTAAATGCACTCATTTTTCTTATGACTCATTTCCTATTTTGGAAATCATACTTAAATTGGACAATTAATTTTCAAGATTTACCGGATATCCTAATATTATGTTTGTATTTGCTTTATTTATATGTTAATTACAAGAACGTAAAGAAAATAACGCTATGGGCCATGATATTACCACAAAACTTTCGAAAGTATCCATCTTGCTTATGTAATAAATATTAATATTATGTTTTAGTACGTTTTTCTTATAAATTTATAAAGAAAAAAATCGTTTTATACAAAAATTGTTTTATAAAAAAAAATAGTCTTTAATATTTTTATAGTTTAAAAAAAATGAAAAATATATATTAATAAGAGTATTTTGGTCATATTTTCATAGTCATACTTACAAACCAGATAGAAATCAACAACGAATTGAATTTGAATTTCTTTTCATTCATACCAACCAAACAAGTGACCGTATTTGAATTCAGACAGCGATTCTGTTCCTTCCAAAATTCATTCATTTGATAGATTTCATTCTTTTAACAAACATTTTGAGATCCAAACGCCACCTTAGAATTTAAATTAGCTTTTTTCGTAGCTTTGAATTACAAAGATAGAGTATTAATTTACATCATAATCCTTGTTTAAAAGAATTTGACATTCTTATCATTTTCACATGAATTTAGATATCAATCATTCACAACCTGCACCATCACTCAAACATAAAAATTAAATTATGTTCCTCCCACCAAACACATTGATAGCTAAATCTAAATCTCAATTCATTTAAACTGTGTTCCGCTAGCCAAACGGCCACCAAGTATTCGATGAGTACTTTGTTATTGTAAGTGCAAATTGTCAAACAAAATGTAATATTAAAAACAAAATTTGATAACTAAATGTAACATGGAATTTTCTGGACCGAGAAAGAACCATAATATTAAATTTGACAAAAAAAATTGTATAGGTGATCGATTAAGATCATTTGTTTCTTGGCCTAAAATTTTGGATTTTATGTCATTTCTCAACAAAAATAAAATTTCATGATCAATTCTCAGTGTACAAATTTTCATGGAGAAAATGGTGAAACCGAAAACAAACTTCATGGTGAAAATGTAGCGAAGAGAATATGAACAAAATTTCGGTCTTGTAAGTTGCCGGAGAAATAAACACTGGTGAAAGAAGAGAGATAGTCTGCAGAGGAGATTTGGTAGAGTGACGGGGGTTGACGCGTAAAACTGAGTTCGGTAGCTAGGGGGAGCCTATTTGCAAAAAGGATTTTTGGTTTCTGCGACAACATCGATGTCGTCGCCATTGGCTTTAGCGACTGTTTTTCTAACGGCATTAACTATTTGCGACAATATATCGTTTCTGAAATTCGAAAAAGTCATCACAAAAAGTCTGAATTTTATGGCAGTCATTTTCACCACGAAATTAATAATTTTGGTAGTGTTGGTTTTAAAAAGTGTTTTTCTTTGTAGTAATTATCATAATTTGTATTTAATTTAACCTTTCATAACAAGTTTTCCTTATTATAATGTAATTCTTACCATATACAAGTTGTTTGTGTAAAATATTATTCAACGCACAAGTACCTAATTACTATAATAATTATAATATACTTGATGCATAAAATGCTAACAAAAAATTGATATTGCCAATGGTTTCTGGATCATCATTTAAACTTGAGTACTTAATTATTATAATGATTATATATAAAATTGAGTGTGTTTAACAAAATTGTCACCCAATTATGGATTTTTATAAGTAGTTTTGGTCTCTAGTTTATAAATCTGATAATTTTATTAACCTGAAAGCTCCAAATAAAAACTAATTTTAATATTCAGAAATGGCATACAAGTAATTGTAACTTGTAGAACGTGTGAGTATTCTAATTTCTATTTCCATTTATATTTATTGACGTAATAGGAAAGAAAAAGGGAAAAAGGAAAATGATGGAAATATATGCATGCAAAAATGGAATGAAACTTGTTAGTTGTTGTTACGTCTCAAACTGTAGTATTATTATTTCCAAAACCGCACGTAAATGTTCACTCACATGCATCTTATTATATTACTTTAAAAAATTGTTAAGATTAATGTTTTCTATGTTAAAAATTAAGTATTTAGGCAATCTGTTATTTTTCCATATCTAAGTGCATATTTTGCAACCGATTATCATGCACAAAATTGCAACTTGTACATAAACATTTACACATACAACCAAAATTTTATATGCATGATTGTCACAAGACAGAGAAATTTAAAGTGAAAATAATTATTTTTAATTTAAAAAAAAAATATAATATAGATGGGCCTGAACCAAACCTACTTCTCCCTTTGAAGTTCAAACCACACAATCAAAAACATATATTAGCGAAGACCAAATTTGTTCTTTGGATTTAGAATAATTAAGTCTTCTTCTTTTCAAAGAAAATAATTTATTCTAATGAAAATTTTAAATTTGAAGACTTACAAAATACAAACTACTGCAATTGGCAGAGTGGGCCTAGTCTGGACTTTGTAACTTAACGACGCCTGGGCTCCCCTTTGGTCCAAATAGGTTTACTCTGGTCCCAAGTCCCAACTATAATCCAACTTTTTACATAAAAATATGCGCATAATTTAACTCTTTTTGGTCCTTGCTAAACCCTTATTGGGCCCAATTTATTGAAGGACATTTGGAGACGGACATGTTTATACGCCTATTATTTAAGGAGCATCTTTAAGATCATAAGTTTTTTTTTTTAATAGTGCATTGAATTTGAAAGATTTCTTTTGATTTGTTACAAAATTAAAATTAATATATAGGCAGTATGAAAATATTGGATCATGTAAACATAAGCTAACCCTATCCACTCAAACAGATTTAATAGTCTTAAATGCACCCAAATGTGTTACTCAAATCCTAGGCGAGCCCACGTAGAATATGAGGTGGTTTGAAAAGCAAACTTCGAGATCAAATTTCCAATGAATGTTTCGAACAACCAATTATTGTATTAAGCTAATGATGGAAATTAAGAGGATGGAAAATAAAATAAAGAATGTTAACATGATGAATTGAGGGTAATATATCTCACCAAAATCTTAAGGTGTGGTTAGTTACCGAAAATTTCCATCTCACTTTAAAAAAATGATACTTGTTTACTTAACAAAAATTTCATAAATTTTTATTTCACTTTCTAGAATACCACTTTACATATTTTCTCTCTTACTTTTTTATTACCTACCCGATATTTCTTTATAATACTCTATTTCTCTCTCTTACTTTTCTATAACCTATCCTATTTTTCTTATTTTATTATAATCACCCATCTTATTTTTTTTTCTTAAAACTAAAACTTCATCATCTAAACAAGTTTTCACTTTTCATAGAAACTCTTGTTTTTGTTTCTGAAAACTATAACTTGAAAACTGTAATAAAAAAATGACTAGTTTTCGTTAACTAAACGCAACCTTAGCTTTTAAGGTTTGACATAATTCAACCTTACTAAAAGCTACGGTAAATTTTTAAATAAGAGGGTTGGGTTGTATGAAATAGATATCATGAGCGACTATGTCGTTCAGCCAATAAGTTAAAAACTTTTAGGTGACGTTTGTTTCGCAAAATGTAATTGAAGGCTTTGTAATATAAATTTAGTTTGTATAGAATTTATTAAACTAAGATGAGAGTTGAACTTTACTTATTTGTAGTCAGATTCTTTGTTTATAAGAATTTGACATTTCTAACAACACATACATGAATTACATTACAACTCATATATGAATTAAATTCATACCTACATTATTAATCAATACTAAAAAATATCATTTATCATTTATCAACAAACATATTACAACTAAAATTCAAATATTAGTTCCTATTTATTCAATTCTACGAACCAAACTTCAAGTTAGGCAAAATAAAATAATTCATAAATAGACAAGATCTGTATAGCAAGGAAACATTCGGGGCCAAATTGAAAATATATATTGTAGGCAAGTAACGGGGCCACCTACTCCTAGAGACCTACATGTGTTGGTATGGTGGTGACCCGTGAGGATACGGAGCTTGTGACGTATGGATCCAAAATGGAGAGAATTTTAAGTTTCCCCATCATTTATGGATTGCTCACATTAGAGGTAAAAAGTAAAATGAGTTGGATTGAGCTTGAAAATTAATTTAACAAAAAAAAAAAGGCTAGGGGTTGATTTAAAATTTTGCCAATTTAAATAAAGTAATTTAGATTGCTGTAAACATTTAATTATGTTGAAATAGATATCATCTATGCAATTCCACTGAAATACAAAGTAATTTGAGAATGCAACCTTTTTTACTAATTGTCACATCGATCCCATTAACCCATCATAATTGAAAAAATTATTAAAATATTAAAGAAAATGTCACATGGGATGCAAAAAGAGTGTAAATAAAATTTCCCTTTTTGAAATCCATGAGAAGTCATACTTTCATAATCAAATCAAGACAAAATTCCTTAAGATGTTGAAATTCATTTGAATAAATGGATTATTGTGATTTAAAATCCTATTTCTACATGTCAAGGATCAAAACAAAGGATGGTGAGGTCTCAATCAGTCACATAAGATGATAAGAGGGCTACAAAAACTTTGGGCATGGTTGTGGTGAGCATCAGTTCCAAAGATTAGGCTCCATTGGATTATACAAATTAATACCAATTATTATAACCTAATTATTGGTATACATCTTTAGAGAAAAAAACAAAGAAACGAAGTATATAAAAATTAAGAAATGGATCTTAAGTAAATGCCAATTCAATGCTACATCTAAAAAAATTTAAAATGAGCATGGAATCTTATCTATAAAACAGTGATGCATAAAAAAGAAGGTGTCAGGGAGAGAAGGGATTTGTTTGCATTGCATTTTGGAATATCCAAATGCCCAATACCCAATTGGTGGATAATGATAATGATAATGTTGTTAAAAACAATGCCATTTTCTTTAACACACTTTCATATTCCCATCTCCCAAGAAGAGGGATTGGAGTATCCAAGAAATATTTTCTTTTTGTTCTCATGAATTTTATACCACTTTCACACACAACTTTTTTTAAACAGCAGATGTAAGTAGTTAGTTGTTAGCACCAATGTTAGACACATCAAGGGTGAGGACCAAGCCTCACACCTCCACCTAAGGAGAACCGCCCTTAGACTCGAACTCGAGACCTCAACCAAAGAGAACCCCTTCCACCTTTGGTGGTGGCTACTTGATCTATGTCAAGTGGTTACTTTCACACACATACATGTTAAATTTTTCTTTCTCTATCAACACAAACGGTTTTATTACATAAGCTAGCAACAAGCGCAATCTATGACCCTCACAAAGGGCCAAACACAACCCAATTTTTGATTGGTCTCCACACCAATATAATTTCAACTTATAACCACAAAACTCAACAACAACCTTCACAATAAAACTTAAAAGAGAAAAAACTAAATGAGACATCTCAAATGCATTTATGAACTCTTAATCGTCAAATCAGACTTTGAATATGAATCATCACGTCCTCAACATATACTCTATCCAGTGCAAATTTGTTATGACGTATCATATACACTACTTTAATCAATCTTGGTAGGAATTATAGGCCAGGTCTATACTATACGTACACCCCCTAGTTGTTAAATCTGAGAGGAAGATTAAATTTTAATAAATTGGATCTCGTAAAGTATATCTATGAATATCACTCAATGAGTCAACGAGGGGATTTTTTTTTCCCTTCTCTTCGCGTGTTTACTTAAAAAAAAAAACATTTATCTTATAACATTACCCTTATTAATATTCTCAAATAATTATTTATATTCTTAAAATTTTAATAATTAAATAGTTACTCAACAAATACAATCTCGAAAGTTTACAATTTACTGATTTCCATAAAGAAATTTAAAAAAGCAGGCACAGAGTTAGGGATCATGGCACATGAGTGGTGACATCAGCTGACACAAAGTTCATTCTTTTTTCACTGCTATAATAATAAGCTTTTATTTTTTTTAAAAAAGCTGCTAAGTTTTTTTCCTCTTTGAGACAAGTATAGATTTGGTCCTTGCATTTATAGTGAATGGACGTTCTTAGTACTTTAAAAATTAAAAACGTCATGACCAGCATTTCAAGTTTCAGATACGATATGCTCCTTCCTTTGGTTTCCTTCCCTTCCATGCATTTAGGAATATAATAATAATAATGTATATAAAATATATTTGATAGTAAAATAAAAATTAATGAAATCTAGGATATGATAAACTACTTGTAAGTTGTAAATAAATAGATGGAAATTAATATACCAAATCTATTGCCTATTTATCCATCGTTAATGGGTTTAGAAAATGGACCTGCAAAAGCCAAAAACTGTGCATTGCAGAGTAATCAGTAAAATGAAACAACGTTCACTAGAAAGAAACAGCAAATAATGCTTTTTTATTATCTGAAAAAGGAAAAACACATAACATTGACACCCCAACCCCACTATATAAAAGTACATCTGACGATGCATAAAGTGCAACCTCCTTTTTCCTTTCTTTTAGCCTTGGAATCAAATACCATTTTACAGCTTAAAAACCATTTCTTCATTTACACAATAAATAAATAATCATGTTTGTTAATCCTTTTTTAATTTTTTAATCAGAAAAAGATAAGCAATTGAATGATTTAATATGATCAATTTTTAATATAAAATTTTAACTAAAACATTATGGTGTTTTTTTCACTTAGCCAACTAATTACATGTAATAAATTTCATGATTTGAATAAAATTAAAAATACAAATTTAATATTAAAAAAATTAAGAACAACTCTATAAACCGATAACATAATAATAATGATGGTTCTATTTTCAATATAAATCTTTTTAAAGTTAACTATTAAAAAAAAAAGGATTAATAGCAAGTAAGACTATAATATTATATTCATCTCCCATTTAGGCGTGAATTTGTTATAATGTATCCATTGTCACATAATACCGATAAATTTTATAAGTAGTATGTAATATATTAGAAAATTCATGTAGTATTCACATAATATACGTACTCGATACATGTTATTTTTATAATGTGACCGATTGAAAAACTTTTCTAGATTGGTCCATGCTACCATTAATCATCCACATAGGCAATGTAATTGAACTTGAATGATAAATAATTAATCATATAGTTTTTATTCGATAGTGTAATTAAAAAATATATTAAAAAAGGGACATTTTTCAGAAAACTATCTTATCTAGGATTATATCATTTACATCCGCTAAGTCTTTACACATCGTATCAATTTTCGACCTTAGTATATGTAAGTTAAACCCTATAATTCTCATGATTTCATTGTGACCGAACCATGCCGTTCCTTTTTTTCATCGTGTAGATATACGAACGAACTAAACGCTTTCTGAATCTTGCGAGATTTAACCTTACTTTTTGCCGATCTAGGTAAATCTTCTTCGTGAATTCCCACCCTTTATCGTTTACGCTGTTTGGGTCCCTTAAAACGGGGTCGTTACTTTCGTATTCCTCAAACAACGAGCTCTCGTGCGCAAGGATTTCATATCCGATATACCTCAAACCTAACTTCTTCGCTGGTTCACCATAATATGTCTCTGCAGCCCAGTTTGTACCAAGTGGTACAACTTGAATGAACACTGATCCCGGTTTCATGAATAGGAAGTGAGTCATTGCGGCTCCATGAACTCCGACCATGACGTCACTGGAGTTAAGCTCACGGTAAATTTTCGCCAATTCAGAAGTCCTCTGTGGCTGGACGACTTTCACCGAAAATCCAATCTTTGTCGCCATTTTCACTAATGCGTTTTCGTTCATAATGGCTCGTGATCCATTTCTCGATATGAGCACAAGCTTCGGTTTCTCCAATCCTGCTACCATCTTTATCGGGTTCTTCTTGTACAGCCGTTCTTGTTCTTCTTCATGCATTAGTCCCTCGATTCTTGGCCTATACCCTTTGTCCAAAATATCACGAAAATCTCTGATAGTTTTACTCCCGTCCATCAACGAGGAATCCACTGTAAGTTCGTCGTGAATTCTCAGTCCAATAATGACATCAGAGAAACAATGAGTCCTCTTATCGCCACTGAAATCGATTGGTTCGAAATCGGAGAGATGCGTGAGGATATTGGCGTATTTCGTTATCCACCAATCATGATACTCAAGAATCACAAACACTACTTTCTTGTTGTATTTCTGAGACGTTATGTAAAGAGGAATCAGCCCATCGTTGAATTCATGATAAACATTTCCGGTGTATCCTCCGGTGGAGAAGAACACCGCCGGAACATCGTGAACGACATCGCACTTGTGCTGATCATTGGTCTTGGAACCATTTGGTTTCTTGGAAAAAAGGGTAAGCTCATCAATGGTTGCCATGGTGGATGGCTCCCATTTTCTTGTGTAGGGTCTGATCTTTTCTTGCAGGAATTTCTGTGCTCCGGTACCGGAGCTCTCAGAAGTGTAGAGGAACACCGAGAAAGATGAAGAATGTGTTCTTATATCACCTTTCATGACACATAAATCCGATCGAATACTGCTTCTGTCACAACATATTGTTCCTGTAAATCAAAACCAAAAATACGTCAGGAAATATCAAAAATCAAACTATTCACTGTTTCATCAAATTTTGAGCTCAAAATCAAAATACCCACAAAATCAAACGTCATGAAAATCTTAAAACACAAATATCCACAAAATCTAACTTGAAACTTTGTCAAGAAACGTCAAAAATCAAAAGTTTTCACTGTTTCATCGAATTTAAAAACCGAATATCAACCCACCCACAAAATCAAACATTAAAATATACACAAAACACAAATACGCACAAAAATCAAGCATAGATGAACGCATGTAGAGATTAGAATCAATAACTGACCATTTGAGACAGAAGAACAAAGGGGAGTCTTTGAATCAGAAAGGGCTTCTTGTTCACCACCAGATGGATCTGCAAAACAAAAAAAAAAAAAAAAAAAAAAAAAAAAAAACAGAATCTGATCAGAAACAACAAAAAAGAAGCAAACTTTTTAAAGTAATAAAGCACAGAGAAGAAAACTTACAGAGGAGAGAGAGGGTGAGGTGAGGGGCAAGAAGCAAGCAAGAAGAAAGAAGTGTACAAAAGAGAAGAAAAAAAAGAAGTTTAGGCTTTGTTTTCTTGTTACACCCACTCATATTAACACACGCATCTTCTTCATCAACATACGTGACAGTAACCCCTTTTCTGAGCTGAATATATCTCTGATAGTGCACCATTTTTTTTGGATGATTGTAGAGAAAGGGAAGAAAAAGATTTGCAGGAAATTGAAGAAGAGTGAGGGGGTTTTATGGGAGAGTCTGGGGTTACTCTGTTTCTTCTTGAGGAAGATGAAGGAGGAGCTGGCAAAGAGGGATGGCCAAGTCAGCCCATTGGTATGTGAGATATGCTTTTTGACAGTCAAAACAGCTATGCCTGTGGGGGATAATAAGGGAAAATACCATTGAGCCCTTTAAAATTTAAATTATACGTTTCTTGTCCCTTAAAACAATTACATGTTGCAAAGTGGTGCATGGCTGCTAGGGTTGTGTCACTGAACTAGAATCGAACATTTGGGAACATGAAAACCAAAAATAGAATTTTTACGTAATATGGTCAAAACCGACTTAATCTAAAATTAGATTGTAAATAGTGTTCCAACTTTCGATTTGTTTTGAACGAAATATTCAAGCTTTATCCTCACAAAAATATAAGAGATATTGATTTAGAGTTTTATGCCCAATTAAGAGTCACTCTTTTTTTTACCACGTATTGCTTTGTTTTTATTTTTCATTTTTGGTTTTAAGGTTTTATACTGAATTTACAAACGCTACCCAAATTGTTAATTACACAATTTATTCTCTTAATATGAGAAGAAATATTAAGTTTAATCAGTAAGATCTCACCTTAATAACAAAAACTGTGTGAGACAGAATAATGTGATTATAAAAAATTAATTATGAGAGGTATGCATATAGAACAATCTTTCGCAAACTTCTTATAATCATGTTCTAATAGTTAATTACAAATTTCTTATAACCTTTTTCTCAACTTCATAATCAATATATCAAATTTTCTTGACGTTGTATATTTTATTATCAAGATAATTTTATTATTAATTCCATTTATGCTATAATGAATGTCATAATGTAACAGGAGGCTTAACATTAAGGAATAATAAATAGTGTCATTAAATATAAACAAGACAATTAAAATATGTATAACTTGAAACTTGTTTCAACTCCTGTCAATATCATTAAATAAGGAGCATACACTGAAATACTGAATGATACTATAATCATAAATGTAACTCAAAAGTTATGCAATATAGAAATACCATAATTTTGTATGACTTAGATTATCTTCATCTTCAAATATGAAGAAAGTAAATAATGTTTTAAGAATATTCATCAATCAATATATCTTCAATTCCAACCTCATACTTCATTTGAATATATGAATGGTATTTTTTTTTTTTCATATTTGAAGGAAAGTTTTAATTCCTTCAAAAACTTCTTTTATATTTGAATGAACAGAGAATGTCATTGGAGTTCATTTACAATGATTCAAACTTTAAACATGAAGAAAAGTATAAAATTGAAATAGTTATTGGGGATGATCTTAATAGTTAAATGTGTAAACGGGGCGGTTTGAGTTCAAATTTGGAGCCCTTGTCCCTTGTTTACATTTTATGCAATTTATATATTCCATTTTAGTCGTGGAGTTGATTGATATGCCCTTATTTGAAGGTGATGTTTACAAATTTTTATATGTTTTATTTCATTCATAATGACTTTCGATACCATTTTTTTATAAAACATATTTGTAGGATGTGAATATCAAACGAGAATTTTCTTTTAATTTCTCTTATGCATGTTCATCTTCTTATTCTAAAAGTGCAAGAAAACCCTACAGATAAACCATCATAATTGGATAAGAATGACTAATAGTTCGTAGTTAAGCAACAATAGAATATGATTGTCGTAGTTATCATCGAAAAAGAGATTTGGTATTAATTATGAGGTTGATCTAGTTCAACATGCAATTTGAAATCTAACAATGGATTGAAAGAAATGATAACAATTATCTTGTTAATCATGATCACCTATTTGATTTTTATCATAACATAATTAGATAAGGGAAAAAGTTTAGGCATCATTTGTGACTACTTTCTTTTTGCTTTCCCATTTATCATTTTTAGAAGGAAAAAAGTGAACCCACTAAAAGAAGGGCGCTTTCATAAACCTCTTGTTTATGGAAAGTTAAATTGATTTTACAATGAAACGTTTTTTTTTAATTGTATTTACTTTCCATTTGCTATTAAAAATAAAAATACCACTGTTTAAATTAGAAAAGAATATAATTTCACTAAAATTTTGTTAGGTATTAAAATATTTTATCTGTAAAAAATCATATCTAGGATAATATTATTAAACTATATTATATATTCTGATAATTCATGTCAGTATCGTCTTATATTATAGAGTGTTTGGTTTTGTGTTATAAACGATATTATTAGCTTATTACGCTACAATAACACAAATAATTGGTTTAAAGTATTTGGCTTGCATACATTAATTAAGTGATTATTTGTGTTTAGGGTTAAATCCTATCACACTTTTTCATAAGTTAAAAGATGTAGTTTATTTTCTTAATAAGTGATTATTTGGTCATTTTACAAGTTAAAACGTAAATCCAAACACTTTAAAAACTGATTATTTGATAATTATGATAGCAAACACCATAAGCTAAAACAAACACTACATTTCTGGCATTACTTTTTGTTACAACTATTATCTAATTATTAGCTTCCAAAACGTTATAACATTTTTTCAAACGCAAATATAAACACCCTATTAATATGATTGATTTTATATATAAAAAAAATCATATTTAATTGATAACACAAAATGGATGAGTAACTATGTAAACTTCAGGCCAATTTTAGGAAGCCAAGGATAGTATGGGTGAGTTTAGGAGTTGCACAATAATTTGAGGGGTTTAGGTGGAAAAAGAATGTTAAATTGGCAGGGCTGAGTGGATGGGGTCGTGGGATTCACGCGCCTTGGAAAGGGCGTAGTGTCCTAATTGGGGGCAGGGCAAAAAGGCCAGCTAAATGGGGGAACGCCTGACACAGTAACGGAACATTTTCTGGGGTAGCCTGCAATTGGGGAAATTAAAATTTTTTTTTCTAGAATTATGGGCTTGTGGGAATATTTCATGGAAATTAGTGATTAAATATGCAAGAGGGTGTTTGTTAAACTTTAGGGAGTCGATACAAAATTATACCAAGTATCTCATATGACAAAGATTTAAGAATGATATATAAGAAGTTAGTCTACTTATATTCAAATTAATCCTACAATTAACCGATTACATATCAAATAACCTTATTTAAAGTGATTCAAAAAATTTTGAATTATCAATTACCATTTAAAAGCTATAACAGAACTTGTCACCTTCCAAACACATAAAAAAAATTAATATGAGACCAGAGGCACTCGAATAGGAGCATGTATAAATGGTTGTGAAACAAGAAAGATGTGGCATTGAAGGCTCACAATGATGAAAATGGTCATAAGCATAAAAGAAGAGAAAGCATAGATGTCAGATGTGTGTAGATTTGTATTTGTATTACTGTTATATGTATATGGATATTAGATGCATAGATTTCCATTATATCTTTTATATTTAAATCTTATACCAAGAATGTTTGGATACGGATATAGATAACTATTTTCAACCATCCAAAAATTGGCTTTGCGAAAACTAGATAATCCGTAAGTGAACAACCCTAACCTTCTTGGGAGATAAGCCAACTTAAGGGTGTTTTTTCTTGAACAACAGAATACACACACTTTCTAATCTTACTTCTAAATCTACATCTTTGTTTATAAGGGGACTCAAATTCTCAACATTGGAGTCACCTTTAACACCTACTACCACTAGGCTAGAAACATATTGATGGCAATTAAGGGGTGTTAACAAGCCAAACCAAGTTGAGTAATTACGTACTTGAGCTCAACTCGTTTAACTCGTATTTGGTTTGAGCTTAACTCTTTTAACTTATGTAGGCTTATTATTTTCATGACAGACATCTTGAACGAAGATGTTACATATTCAATTTGAAACTAGAATAAATAGGATATCAACTTTTGTAAAATAAATTTTGGTTTTTTTAATTTTAATTGTTAGATGAGTGAGCCCATGAGACCATGAGGGCTCATTTTTTCAACATTAAAAAACCAACTTTACTTTTTACAATGTTAATTAACATGTCGTAATTTAAAAGTTGAAATCTTATTTATTTAGTTTCAAACTAAACATGAAATATTCCATTTCGAAGCATTCATCATAGTAGATGAAAACCCGTAAAATATTACTCATATAAATTTATACAGGCTTATACATTTATTTGTTAAACATTGACAATATCTCAAAGTTCTTCATTAAAAATATGTACTTTTATTATTAAAACACGAAAATATAAAGTTTGATGGTTAAAACATTAAAACTAGACTTTGAATTATAAGATGTATGACAACGATGTTGGACAGAAGAATTGACAACTACTTAGTACAGAACGTCAAAGACGACATTGAAAAGAGGATAATATATATCTATGAAAATTTATTTTAAGTGGTTTATGTTATTTTGATCATCATTTCTTAATAAGTACATATTATTTTCATTTAACATTTGAGTTGTATTCAATCATAATGTTGATTTTCTATTACTCTTGAATTATTCTCAAGTCACTACTAGTAATTTATTTTAAGATCATTCAATATCATGAAACAATCAAGATGTGTTTAGTTACCGAAAATTTTCAAAATTTTCATCTCACTTTTCAAAAAAAAAATGAAAACTTGTTTACTTAACAACAATCAAACATTTATTATAAACATTTATTAAGCAACCGTTTATCACTCGAACATTATCAAGATTCAAAAGACCTTTACAATGTGTTTCCCGATCTATAAAATTGAAGAAAATGTAAGGGAAAGTTAGGAAAGATTAGAGAAATAAAAAATGATATGTTCTTTTATAAATTTTAAGAAAAGAAAGGAAAAGATTAGAAGGGAAAATTTGAGTGTTTTTCCTCCAAAATCTTCCACCCATATATGGAAAGAAAGAGAGTGAAATACAAATATTAATATAACTTTTATGGTCTTTCGTCTCTATCTTATTCTTTCTTTTTTCTTTTTTTTTAAAGAACACAAACACTAAAAATAATTTTCCTTCTTTATCTTTCTTTCGTCTTTCTTTCCTTTATATTTCTCTCTCTTGTTTTTCAATTAGAGAACAGAGTATTATTTTCTTTACTATGGTTATCTAGTTCAACCAAAATGGAACCTCATCTATTGAAACCAAGATGGGTAGCAACTTTTTATGTAAAGTAATAATATTGGAAGTCTAATGAAAGTTTGTTTAGGCAACCGATTTATAAAATTATATATATATTTAAATAATTTTTAGAGTTAATTACAAAAATGGTCCCTGTGGTTTGTCCTAAATTTTGGATTTGGTCCCTGAACTTTCAATTTTGCAGAAACGGTCATTATTTTCATAGTTTGTTTGCAATTTTGGTCTCTCAACCTATTAACTTTTCTAATATGACCAAATTACCCTTATTTTGATGTAAACTATAGGGACCATTTCTACAATTAATTTTTTAACTCTTTTTTATTCTTAATTAAATAAATTATTTTTTAGTGTTACTTAAATTTAATAAACTATAAAAATAGAAAAGAATTATTTAATTATTTATGTTGGATCATAAATGATTTAGATATTTTTTAGTCTTAATTAATTTTAATTTACTATATTCAAAGTGTAAACCAATCAAAATTTATAATCGAAAAAATCATTCATGTTTAGAAAATATTTTCTAGAGGTTTCGTATATAAACTATTATAAAAATATTTGACTCTATAATTATTTATGTTGGTTCATAAATTTATAATAAAAAAATGTTTGTTGGTCAAATATATTTTACTTTCTTCTTAAATAAAATCGGCCAAAGATTCTATTTTATAATCCGTTTACATTTTTATCAAAGCAAGATTATAATGGTAAAACGATAAATCTAAATGGTTTAAATATTTAAGGTGTGATTTAATCGGATTAAAATGAAAAGTCAAATTGAAACACGAAAGAAGATTGAAAACCTGATTATATTTTTCAATTTTTATGTAAAGGTCTGACGAACCAAAGTTTGATTATTAAAGTTGTTAATCATGAATCTCAAAGATGTTGTATGGACCTAAAATTTTAAATTGTTTTTGGTGTAATTAAAAATTAAAACGATAAAATAATTGATACGTTAAATAAAAAAAATTTGAGTTGTCTTAGACCATTTGGAAGTTTTTCTTAACTCGGTCAAATTAAACGCTAAATTTTTATTTATTTAAGTTTTTAATATTTTTAACTTTAATTAAACTGTTGGCTCATAAATAATTTTTTTAATAGTTTATTAAAGTTAATTAATACTAAAAATAAAGTAGAGTCAATTACATAAATGGTCTTTGTGGTTTGATCAACATAAATATTTTTTATTATAAATGTATGAGTCAGTATAAATAATTATAGAGAAAAAATTTCTTATTTATGAAACCTTTAAAAAATAAATTCTAAACATAAATGATTTTTTCGATTATAAATTTTGATTGGTTTACACTTTGATTATAGTAAATTAAAATTAATTAAGACTAAAATATCTAAATCATTTATGAACCAACATAAATAATTAAATAATTCTTTTCTATTTTTTTATAGTTTATTAAATTTAAGTAACACTAAAAAATAATTTATTTAATTAAGAATTAAAAAGAGTTAAAAATTTAATTGTAGAAATGGTCCCTATAGTGTACATCAAAATAAGGGTAATTTGGTCATATTAGAAAAGTTAATAGGTTGAGGGACCAAAATTGCAAACAAACTATGAAAATAAGGACCGTTTTTGCAAAATTGAAAGTTCAGGGACCAAATCCAAATTTTAGAACAAACCACAGGGACCATTTTTGTAATTAACTCTAATTTTTATTTGCAACTTAATGATGTTCTTATAATAATATATACCCATAATTGATTTGACCAACCACATGATTAGACCAATTATAACCTTTCATTAGATTCTCCTTTTTTTTACAAATTTTTTTTTTACAAAGCCAAGACTTTTACTTGATTTTGGTTGTGTCATATACACCCATCTCTCCTTTATTTTTATTTAACCATTCATCTTCTCATTAATTTTTTTTTGACATCAATGGTTTTATTCTGATAGACATACACAACAAAACCTTGAATCATCCACTAAACCTCATCATATCCTCAAACTCAACACATGGTCCTCACACTCAATAATTTTATTAGTGATGTTTTTAATGATTCGGAACCCATCAGTTTCAAAACTCGATCATTATGAAAGGATTGTATGAGTAGTAATTCGGTTGGAGATGTGGAGGAGAGAATATACGTATAACCCTAGCCGTTTGATTTTTGCTCGAAAAATTTTATAAAATTTGAGATTTTTGTAAGTAAACCTAAATCAAACAAATGCTTTTTTACATGCAATTAAGACAACTCATGATAAGAGATGATAACGTCAAAGAATTAAACCTGATCTCTCCTTATATGGTGAAAACGTATTCAAATTTCAATTTGTATACATGTTAAAAATGGAAACAATAACTATTCTTTTTAATTAATTTCAATAGCTATAGATAGATTTTATTGTTATGATGATGTATCGAAAAATGTTAGTTAACATGTGCAACTGTGCAAGTGTTGGATGTATGGTTACAAATTATATAAGAAAACTATATTTAAAATTCTTGCTCCGTATGCTCATAAGAATTATAGTTCAAGTAAAACAGATGATTACACAGGAGGGATGAATGTAATCACAATAGTTCATAATCTTTATCAAAGATTAATTTGTTTATTATATGGAGAAAAATAAAGTTACAAAGTATTTTCAAAGAAATAACAAGTAATACACCTCTTCTAATACTTTGAAAACAGATGACACAACTAAGTATTTCAAATAACTCGTTGAAATGTCTTTGTGATTAAGGTGTTGTTTGTTTTTTAAGAGGTTAATGTCTGCGGTCTGCGAATTTAGCTGCGAAAGTCTGCACTTAGAAGAGGTGGCCTAAAAGTCTGCGGTCTGCGAAGAGAAGACTGTTTGTTTTTTAAAATCTTAAAAAATGTCTGCGAGAGTTCAATTTTAATTTTTTTTTCATCAAAAAACTTACATAGTTGAATTTATATAGAAAATAAACTGAACAAAAAGACAAAATATATAATTTCAAAGTTTAATTGGTTTATACAAAATATGTAACAAGGGTTGCATAAAAGAGATGTGTTTTTTGGAAGACGTCTGCGAAATTTAGAAGACACGGGTAGAGGTAAGGCTTCTGAAAAAAACAAACACACTTCTTGCAGACACCTCTTCCCGCATCTGCGGGAAGAGCTTCGAAGTGCTTATGAAAAAAAAACAAACACCCTCTAAGTTTCTAGACTTTTTTTTAATAGACTATGTAAGTCATAGATACTTTTTTATATTATTCAAAAGTATATGTTTGATTTGTTTTGCCTATAAAAAGTATAGTAACTTAAGCAGTAAGAAGAAAAAAGTCTACTGACTTAATCGTTAAAACGAGTAAAGAAAATTGATTTTTTTTCTCATATTAAATCATTTGAAAAAATAATTGTTTTACCAACTTAATAGATACCATGTAAAAAATGTATAGTTTTAAATAAGAAAAAAAAATACCAAGAGAGTTAAATAGATTTTAAAAAACTTCACGAATTTAATCAAGAAAATAAAAAAAACCTAAGGGGGCGTTTGGTTCGCAGATTTTTTTCCTTGAGATTTGCATTCTGTCAAAGGATTTGCATTATGCAGCATTTTCATTTATCAGGATTTTGTCAAAGAATTGACGTTATCTATATGAAAAAATTTGTTAATCTGAATGTTGCAGTGCAACTGGGATTTAAAATCATAGGGGTGAGACTGAGTTTTCAAATAACAAAGAATGGTAGGATTTATGAAATCCTGTGATTTTAAATCTTTACTAAAATCTGTGAACCAAACACATGATTTCAAATGCAAAACCTAGAATCCCAGAAAACCCGTGATCTAAACGCCTCTAAATATTAACCCAATAAAATATAATAAAGATTTGGGAGAATTAAACAAGCCCAATCACCCAATAATTGATTGATAGGAAAGGCGTTATCCTGGAATACTAGGATAGCTCATAGCTCCAAATGACCAAATAAACCAATAAACTTTAACATACAAAATATATAACTTGTACTTACTACTAATAATGTGAAAGAACAACAACTTGCGCTAGTAATATTCGTCTTTTAATTGATAATAATATATTAAAATGGGTTTGTTGTATTCTAGGTTTTTGTTTTGGAAACAATAAACACACACACACCAACGATTAATATTATTTTAAAGATAGTGTGGCATTATTTATAATCACGGTCACAGATGATATATTTTAAGTGCTTAATCATGTTTTAAGTTGCACAAATATTTTTTGGTGTTAGTTTCAATGTGTTGTTAGAAATAGATTGATTTAACATAAAAAAAAGTATGTAATTTTCAGTAGAAATATGGATACAATACCATAACCGGATTATTTTTATAAACATTTCGATATAAATGTTATTATATTCTGCATAACCTTTAATGTATCGGTTTTTCCCATTTCAAAACACTGATTTTTATATTTGTAATTTAATTCTCATATCATTTAATATATAGTATTCTATAGAAATCCAAGTATATTAGTGGTTTTTTATATTTTATGTTATTTATTTTTTATATTTTGATTTATAAAATCTACATTTATTAATATTTTAACCAACTATTATTTTATTTTTTCTTTCTTTTTAGTTTCCTTAACCTTTTTAGTTTTCTTTTTTGTTAGTGGATATGTAATAATAATATCATTACTGTAAGCTAGACATAAAGCAGATTAATAAAATCCAATAAAGAGTTTTATTTCCACTCTTAGTTGACATGTCATCACCGCATGGGATGACTCAATACATTTGTTTACTCGACGTGGAAATGCACAAAACATCCACGCACCAATGCGCGTATGCAAATTACTAAGCCACCACTTTACATGTTCCTTGGATCCGATTATATATAAATACAGAGGTGGGTTTAATGGAAAACCATTATGCACCTGAAAACCATGGAAACCTACGCATACCGTCTGATTGGGTGCATTTCATGAAAAACGCGATGACATGATCGTAAATAAGGTGATGCATCACGCGAGATTTTGATGCATCACGCGGGAAATTTGATGCATCACGCGAGATTTTGATGTATCACACGGGGAATTTGATGCATTTGTGGTGGTGCAGTGCGGTTTTCACAAGTTTTCAGGTGCATGATGGTTTTCCATTGAACCCCATACACACACACACAAAGTGGGTGTATATGTGTGTGTTCAGGTTACATGAAGATTAATGTGCATCAGAGCAGTTAAAAAGAATCCATCATTGCCCTTAAATTAAATTTATTATTGGTGAGTCACACGTTACACATATTTGGTATGAAATCCAGTTTTTTTTTTTGTGAAAAATAATATATTTAGTCTAATCAAAATGAACTTTATATTTGACTGAATATTCCATCCAATAATTATACGATAAATACTAATAATACACATCTCTATTTAGAAGTAAGGTGTTCTTCCTTCACCCTCCATCCACACTACGAGAACTGACAGAAATACGACAGTCTCTTATTGGTGAATTCTGAAATCTAAAACCCTGTTTTAAAAATGCCTATAATAGGACCCCATATGAAGGTTGAGAAAATGCATTATGTATGAAGTCAACATGGTCATAGAATCGGTTTAATTTAAGGGTCAACCTTTATCTCATTTCTCCCCCTTAGGTTCATATATCCTGTTTATATAATAAATCATTAATACAACAAAAACATTTAAGTTTATAAGTTAATTCAATTTATATATGAGTTATTTTATATTTACACTTTATTTTGCTATAATCATACTCTTTATGTAGTTATGTCTTTATGTGAGAGGTGATTAAGTTTAATCGTTAGGACTCATGTTATTAATAAAAGAACATGTGAGATGGAAGGTGTAAAAACGAGTTGATTATTGATAGCATCTATCATGGGTAAAAACTTTGTCAAAATCTTAAGATCGAAGCGTAGGATCTTATGATTTCCGTATGATCCAATCTATCTTTTAATTAGATTAAAAAAGGAAAACATATGTATAAATTATTTAATTTGTACATAACAACAATTTTCATATAATTGTAGAGTTCAATACTCTAAAATATAAATATTTAATGATATAATCTAATCATAAAAATTATTAAAAATTGTATTGACTATCGTTATAATAATGTTTGGATTTTAAGGTTCCGTTTAGTTATTGAAATTTCCAAATTTTACATCTCACTTTTCAAAAGAAAAAATGAAAATACTTGTTTACTTGATGACAATTCCTGAAATTTTAATTTCACTTTTTAAAATACCAATATTCATACTCTCTTTTTTACTTTTATATTACCTACCTTATATTTCTTTATAATACTTTTTTTCTCTCTTACTTTTCTATCACATATCCTATTTTTTTCTTATTTTATAATCACCCATCTTAGGATCCTGATTTTGATTTTTGGATCTGATCATACGAAAACAAAAACGATACTAGGTAAGATATCGATCTTGGGGTCAATACCATCTTACCCTACTTGTCACACACGATTATGACATATGTTCTTGAGCTCTAATTCCATAGAACTCAGGTTACTCGATGAGTTTGTGGCGCTTGGCAAGAACTCAAGCCAAACCATTAATGGTCCATCAAAGTCTTGGATATCAGTTTTTGGGATTGGACTTTGAGTTTCAACCTTTTTGATTGAGTTGGACTCCAATTGGTTGATAGAATGCCAGCTTGTTTGCAGTGGTAGAATAACCGAATTAGTTTGTTATCTATATAGCTTTTTAAGACGAAACATATTAAAATGGGGTATCCAATGTTTATTTATATATAATTAAAATTCCATAGTTGGATATATATAGTATTAATAATGTAGATGAACACTGGACACAGAGACCATATATCTTGTATTATTATTTTGATTATTAAAGAAGAAAAAAGTTAGTGATTAATTGAAAATGCCAGCAAAGAATGTGCTGAAAAAACGTATATAAACTGAGAAACATAAAAGGATAGGTAGCAATAGCATGTGATGTTATGGAATCCTTAGCAACTGTGGAGCCCTGCCTGCCTATGCCCTATGCCAATGCCACACTATATTTCTCGTTTCTCTTTATTTTTTTGCATTTAAATACCAAAATGTATTATTTACAACAAAAGTTTTTCTTTTTCTTTATGGGTTTATTATACTTAAAAAAAAAACAATATTTTTTCATGTTTTTTTTGCGTTTTCTTCGATACACGTTATGTTGTTTTCCATAAAAGTCTTATAATTAATATTCTCTTTTTGGTTTAGTAAAATTTGAATATTAATATTAATTACTCATAATTCATTAAGATGACACATATATACCATTTCAAAATTTAATCCATGGAACCACCAAATTTATAGACTTTATTCATTATATAGCAATGTAAATTTTCATTTGTCTAATTTTCATTTTCATTTTTTTTGTATCGACTAAGTACTTTTAAAACTTGTTTCGAATTCATAATTATCAGAGATAAATTGTTGCTACAAATGTTAAATATTATTAAAAGTATAAATTGAAATTGACATCATAAATCCACATTCCACAAAAACCAATATAAAACGAGTTTGAAAGTTAAATGGTCTAAGTGACATAAGTGAATAACTTTAAATAATAAAGGTGTTAAGAATATGATTAGATTTTCATGTGTGTTATGCTTACAAAAAAAAAAAAAAAAAAAAAAAAAAAAAAAAAAAAAAAACCTTAAACCCTTCTACAATAATAAAATAACATTGTTACATACACATCCCTCAATTTTTAGTAATCAAAGAGTCCTTCCTCGCACATTTTTTCTATTAATAACACGAGATTTTGATTAAAAAGTTAATTACTCTCTTACATTAACTCTCTGTTTTTTAATCAATAAAAAAGAGGAAAAGGAAGGAAAGTAGTGAAAGAGAGGGAAACAAAATAATTTTTTTTCATTTTATCTTTTTTAAGAAAGAAAAGAAAGAGAAGAGGAGAGAAGTATAAGAGGTTTTCTCCTTAAAATTTTTCTCTCAAATATAGAAAGAAATATTGATAAATATTTGTCAAGGTAAATTATAAAAAAAAAAAAACAAGGGGTTTCATTTTTGTTTCTTTTCTTTTTAAGAACATAAACTTTTAAGTTTTTTTTTCTTGTAAATCCTCATTCTTTCCTCTCAATTCAAGAAGACAAACAAAAAAGTAAATTTTTTCCCCTTTTTTCCTCCGTCTTTATTTACGTTGTTTCCTTTTTTAATACGCGATAGCGTGTAAGAATAAGGTGTACAATTAGTAAATAGGAGGCATACAGTTAGAATCTATGTGATAAAAGAACAATGTAAATAATTTAGATTGGTGTATTTAACTTTGTAATTCAATGTCGGAGCCCTTGTTAGTTGTATTAGGCTTTGCTGGGGTTGTTTTAGGTGGCTCGTGATCATACTTTTGTTGTAATTCTGTCATTTATCTAGCAACTTGTTTGAGGTTTTTTTTATCGATAATTAACTTTTTATTGCTCAAAAAAAAAATATTAAAAATGATTTATTAAGTTACTTGGAAGGATTAAATTTATGTGATATTTGTGTTATCAAAAAACAGTCAATCAAAGAGATGTTAGAAAAGACGTCTCTCGCTTATCACAAAGATCGACTTTAAGTATCGTTTAAGGAACCTATATCGATATTATTAATTATTATTAATTTATTATACTAATTCAAGAATAAAATTTAATTGGATGTTGTTTTCTAAGTTTTAAAAGCATGTTCCACTTGAGTTTGAGTAGTCAAAACACAACAAACAATGACACTTTATTTAGGAGAAAGAAAAAACAAAGTGTTATATTATTTTATTTATCTTCTTATAATTTTGCAAAGAATATGTCAAATCCCTTTGTCAATATGCGCAGAAAGGACTCTTTTTGTTTCCTCATCATTAACTATCAGTGTTTAATAGGATAGAAAGAAAATAAATATATTTATAAAGATTTTTTCATCATAAAAAAATAAAAAAACAAGAAGTATATCAATTGTTTTTATTTCATTTTCTTTTTATTCAATTTCCACCATTTTATAGAGAACAAATGATTATTTGTCCACGCATTGCATAGCAATAGAAAATACGCATTGCATCAATATATACCATAAAATATTTGAATAATTACAGCATAATTTATGTCGATACATTTAATGGATATATAAAGGACCAATTGATAAAAATAACTACTTTTTTATTTTTTATTTATTGTTTATATCAACACATTTTGTATTATTAATACTATCAACTTATATATTTTTATATCGTTTATAATAAAAAGTTAAAATTTTTGATGTTTTATATAGTAAAAAAATGATCAATTGCTAAAAATAACATCTTTTTTTTTTTGCTTTGTCAGCATTTACATGAATATTATTTATTTATAGCAAAAGTTTAAAATTTTATTATTATAAATGATAAAAATTTAATGTTGTTTATTATAATAAATATACAAGTTGATCTTGTTAATTATGAAAAATATAAAAGTTGATGTTATTAATGATAAACATATAAAGTTTTTTATAAATGCTAAATAAACAAAAAACTTATTGTGATTTTTAGCAATTGACCCGTAAAACTATACAAGCTAATGTTATTAATGATACAAAATATAAAAGTTGATGGTATATATATGTTCTTATAAATTACAACTTATATTTTCTCTATTTATGATATTATGGTTAGTAGCAACAACCGTTTTATTTTTTATAATAATAGTCACCGCCTAATTTTTTCATATTACTATTTTTTTAATAAAAACTATAAATAGTTTTGTAAATTTGTGTCATTTGTGACAACTAACAAATGTGTTTTATTATTCATATCATAAAAAATATAACAGCTTTTTTCAAGCATAGAATTAAGGTTTTCTTATCTGTTTTATAATTTTGGTTTGAAATTTTAATTTGTGTGTTATTTAAAGTTCTAACTTAAGATTTGGAAACAATTATACTTTTTGGTTAACCAATTATAAAACACCTCCGACAACAAGATGTTAAACTACACTTAAAACTTTTTGGTTAGAGCTCAAATGGTAACGGGCATGCATAGACTCTTTTTTTGTATCAATTATTAAATATCCGTCATTTATATCAAATCTAACTTCATATCAATTATGAAAGTACGTTCACGAGCACTATTCAATTAATTTATTTTATGGAATAGAAGTAAAAATACTGTAGATATGAGATAGTTTGCAAAGCCATTTGACCCATGACATATTAAACTCATATCACTTTTATTAATCTTTATATGAGCTCGATCATTAGGAATGTGTGATTGTTAAAAACGAAAAATGTAGATATAAAAATAGCTTTTAGAATACAAAAGTGATCTACAATAAAAAAAACTATTTTACTTGGATATCCATCAAAGAAATCTTGAATGTTCCAATTTCCAATCCTTTAAAATATTTATTCAATTTCAAGTAAAGTTGACTGATCCATTAAACAAATAATTAATTTGCATTAAGTTGAAGCTATAATTGAAAGTCAAAAGCATCCAACAAAATAATCTCAAATATTTAATAATATATAATTACATAAATCAAGATAAATTTAGAAATTATTGAAGACACGCCACCAAGTGACCCAGACACATGGGAATTCACCATTGTCATCGTATCATTAATTAAACACATTTTAGTTATATAAATTTTCAATAATGTTAATCTATAACAAGTCGATGAAATGAGGCTTTTGATTATATTTTTGTAAGTTAAATCAATTGACGTATGTTTCCTACATTGTTGTCGGCATATTCTTCTATGAAGAAAAGTTCATATTATATTTAAGGGTAATATAATATGGATGTGTGCATTTTTTTGTAAATTTTATATCTAATTCGTTACAAATTTAAATCTAATTAATTTTATAACATTAATTAATTTTAAATCTAATTAATTTTATGTGTTACTTGCCTACCAATCTAATTACATAATTACGTTAATTCTTTTATTTAAAACCATAATCGACTATTTCGGTAGGTATTTTCAGTCATATAATACAATAACTTAGTTTAATTAACCATTAGTTACATAATAGATAGTGTAATAATTTATCAACACTATTGAATTAAAAATAATTACATTTATAAAAACACTTATTGGAGTGAAACCATTGAGCAACATGATGGTATTCGTATTATTAGGGATAATTACAAAAATAGCCAACTTTCACATGTTTATTCACTTTTTAGCCACTTTATATACATTTTACCAAAATAGCCACACTTTACGTTACCACATTTACGTGATAGCCACAATTTACGTGATTTGTACTTTTTTTCATTTTTTAATGCATTACGTTACAAAAGGTGTCTGGTCACGTAAATTGTTGTACTTTACGTGACCATTTTTGCTCCTTCCCCATGAATGTTTGGTGAGATGTCTTGTCACACTTTACGTGACCAAGTACAACAATTTACGTGATTTGTACTTTTTTCATTTTTTAATGCATTACGTTACAAAAGGTGTCTGGTCACGTAAATTGTTGTACTTTACGTGACCATTTTTGCTCCTTCCCCATGAATGTTTGGTGGGATGTCTTGTCACACTTTACGTGACCAAACACCTTTTGTAACGTAATGTATTAAAAAAATGAAAAAAAGTACAAATCACGTAAATTGTGGCTATCACGTAAATGTGGTCACGTAAATTGTGGCTATTTTGGTAAAATGTATATGAAATGGCTAAAAAGTGAATAAAGGTGTGAGATTTAGCTATTTTAGTAATTATCCCGTTTTATTAAAAGATAAAACAAAGTCAATAATTGTCCATTCACAGATCCAAGGCATGTGAGTCACGTGCTTTTGTTTGTCAGAGTCGTATCCCACTTTTGGCAACTCACGTGCTTTGTTCATCCAAAACTACTTAATTTATTTCTTTTTTACATAAAAGAAAAGTTACTTTTAAAAGAATAAATGGGTACGAGTTTTCAAAATATTGTAGTTATTAAAATATTGTATTTATATTTAATCCATTCATTTTCTTTGAAATATATAACTAAACCTATAATCATTCTCAAACCAATAAAAAATCTAAAGGTACCCTTAGATTTCATCCTCAGTTAACTAAAAGGCTTTTTTATTCACTATATTCTAAATTAACGTTACGTTTTTAACTAATAACGTATCGTTCCTAAATATAAAAACCTCAACATTTCTTATAAAGCTTAAATATAGTTATAGCATTTTCCGTTAATCAGATAGATAATGTTTATCCTCCACATAACTAGACTATGGGTGTGTTTGTTTTCTATTAAGAGGCTCTGAATTAGGTCTGAAGTCTGAATTTTAGATATTAACATAATTCGTATTGTTTGTTTAAGTTCAGATTTAATAGGTTACAACCTCTGAATTTCCCTCTGAATTTTAAGAGAATGAGATTAGTCTGAATTAAATTCAGAGTCTCTTAATTTCAGACTTTAAGGCCTCCTCTTAATTTCAGACATGGTTTTCAGACTTCAGACATTTAACCTCTTAAAAAACAAATACCACCTACGAGTCTCCATCCAAAATTAATTAAATAAAGTGTGTATTAAGAATTGAGAAAAACACAACATTGCAATTATATTATTATAAATCTTATAATAATTGATAAGGAAGAAAGTAAGGTGTTCTTTGTTTTTTAAAAGGTTGATATCTGCGGTCTGCGGACTTAGCTGTAGAATTCTGCGGTCAGAAAAGACGGCCTAAAGGTCTGCAGACGTTCGCAGACGCGGGAAGACGTCCGCAGACGTGAGAAGACGTTCGCAGACGCGTGAAGACGGAAAAAAAAAACAAACGCACTTTCATATAAAAACATTTTCCCACGTCTTCGAGTTCGCAGATAGAAGAGGTTCGAATATCTTCTAACAAAAACCAAACAAGAGCTAAATAAATTAGTTGTTAATATTAGGAAGAAAAAGAAATTGACTAAATACTTGGAGTAGTGGAAACCCACATGGCCAAGAGGATAATGTTCCCTTGTTGATTACTTTCACTCGAAAAGAGATAGATTGAGTAATTTTGAAATGAGTAGATCTTCGAAACCGATTGAATATATCTATACAATTATTTTAATTTTATTATAAAAAATAAAATTAACCATATTTGTCCCTTGTTTCTAACCAATAAAGTCCTCTTCACAGAATATTATTTGTGTAGAGATTTGAATTGTGATGAGACTAGTTTAGTTATATAATTATTGATAAGTAAATATTACTTATTAAGTAAGATCTATGATACTTTTAAATGGATTACAAAAAATTTTGAAAGACACAAGTTCTTTGTTATTATTCCATACAAAATTAGCTTTAGAAAATATTCTCAAACATTTGATAAAGTAGATGATATAAGAAAATTACATATTATTTAGAATATAATTATGTATGTATTAAATTTGTTAGATTTTATATGATATGAATATGAATAGATATGAAAGCTACAGATGCTAACATATAGATGAACTTAGTCATTGAAATTTATATAATAATTATTAATACATTTAGTCAAAAAAAAAATTCATATTTTGAATTAATATAATCGTTATTAACACATGTGACTATTTGCAAAATTGCATCATATCATTTTAAGTTTGATGTATGTTACTTATAACGAATTACTAAATGAGTAAATGTAGTATCGCAAAAGAGACCGTACCCAGTTTAGTTAAGCCCAATTAAATTTATCAACATTGAAAACTAAACTGGATATGTTGGATCATTTCTTTTTTAAAAATTAAATTTGTAAGCCCAATTAAATTTATGAAGCCCAAAAGAGAGCCCAATGCCATTTTGATTCATGATACCACACAAATCACAATGAGCTTTTGTCAAGCATACATTCCCTGAGATGTATTATGAATTTATGATGGATGGACCAATAGGGAGATCTTTATAGCTGCCTCAAATTGAAGTTTTTCACGAAAAATATGATTTCCAATAATATTTTATTACAATTAAAATGTTTGATTAAACATGAAAAATTAATAAATATTTTAAAACGCTCGTCTAGATATTCAAATTTCGTATTCAAATATTTTATGTACTACAGCTTTTGATTTTGAAAGCACAAATAAATGTTTATTTTTCCTAGTTTAGAATTGATGAGTAATTCGAAAAATGAGGACAAAAATAAAGATTTATAATAAAGTTTGTGAATGATAAAAATATGTTACGTGTAGTCACGATATCCTAATTACTTTACTTGATCAACCGATATATGTGTGTGTGTGTGCGCGCGTGTTAATATTGAAAAAACCCTATAAACTTTTTTCATTTTTACGATTAAGTCCCTAAATTTTTTTTCGATTGTTTAAGTCCCTAACCCATTTTTGTATTATTCAAAAGTATATATTTTTGACCGGCTACTGGATGTGTATGTAAAATATAACCAATAAAACAAAAAATTTAGGGACTTAATCGCGAAAACATGTAAAAATAGTGGGTTTTTTTAGTAAGACAAAAATAGTTAATGAACTTAAACAATCAGAAAAAAAGTTTAGCGACTAAATCACAAAACTAAAGAAAGTTTATGAGGTTTTTTCGATATTAACCGTGTATATATTTCTAATTTTATGTGTTGTTACAATTAAGAAAACAATATTTTATTTCCATTAGAAAGAAAAAAGAATCCTTTGGATACTATTTTTATTAGGCAAAATCTGCAAATCCTTTGGATATAATAAACCAACGCCAAAACCATTTACCGTTTTGTAGGGCATCTGCAAAACAGCCTATAAATAACACGATTATTATGGCACACAGCAATCCAACAAACCAACCCATCAACGAAATCCAGCTCCAGACAAACGCATAAATTATAGACATCGGAAGAAGGAATGGCAGATGCCTACTGCGTCGACTGCAAGAGGAGCACGGAGGTGGTGTTCGATCATTCTGCCGGCGACACCGTCTGTTCTGAGTGTGGACTCGTCCTTGAGTCTCACTCGATCGATGAGACATCCGAGTGGCGTACCTTCGCTAACGAGTCTGGAGACAATGATCCCGTTCGTGTAGGTGGCCCCACCAATATCCTCCTCAACGACGGTGGTTTGTCCACCGTGATTTCCAAACCTAACGGCGTCACCAGCGATTTCCTTTCGTCTTCGTTAGGGCGGTGGCAGAACCGAGGGTCTAATCCCGATCGCTCTCTCATATTGGCGTTTAAAACGATCGCCACGATGTCTGATAGGTGAGCGTTTGTTTTCCCAATTTTTAGATGTATGGTATTAAGGTGATTTAGGGTTCTGTTTTGTTTTATGTTTATGAAGAATCTTGTAGATCTCAGAAACTAATAACGGTAATCTTGTCGTGTGTTGAGTTTCATATTATGTTTCTTGGTGCAATTGGTATTAGTACCTAAGTTGTGACCTGGATAGGTTTGAGGGTAATGGATTGCTGATAAAACAAAAGTTTGGGGAAAAAATGAGAAGAGAGCCAATGTGTATCCTATCTTGGGAGGGATTGACCATGAGAACAATGATTGCAAACATAATTATTATAAATAATGTGATGATATAATGATGGGTAATTCATGTATATAAACAAGATCATCCAAGCTTACTAAAATCAAGAAACATATGTACCCACCTCTTATGTAAATTCCAACACACAAGAATGTGAAAACTAAACCTAAAGGAATCAGAAAAACGGGTGAAAAAACAAATCATAACAGTAAATATCCAAATGTTCTATTATGCAAAAATAGTTGAATCCTAAATCACATTCAAAACAGTCTCTTAATAGTTCTCCACAAATACCTAATAAGAAGGTTGTCCTGGTGCACCAAGAGAAATAATATGGCATCTCAAATAAGAGGTATTTTGGAGCGCCTTTCTTGATGATGGAGAAGTGGAGAAATTACGAGATTCACCTGAAAGTCAGAACTTGAGTCATCTTAAATTGAAGTGATCATCTTTCTCATTTATGTATCCCAGTCAATCTCTATAGATAATTAAGAAGGTCGGTGTGATTTATCGTCCTGTCTATTATTTTGGCTAGCTTTAGGAGTTGCAAGTTTATATTCCCTTCAATAAACTAAATTAAATTGAACATCGCTTGCATGAATAATGTGTGATTCTAAATCGTTTCTTTTACAGTTGCATGATCCTACCTAACATTGTGCCCACATTACATCTTTGTCTCTTTAATTTTAAATATTCACTGCAATTACAATTGAAGGAAACTGTATCTGATGCACTTAATTTGTGTTCAGGTTGGGCCTTGTTGCGACAATAAAGGTATGCAACTGTGCTATCATGAACGGTGGACGTGTCTCCTTCTCTCCATATGATTTACCTCAAATAGTATAAAATTTATTCGTATTCATATATTTCTGTAAATACATCTGTGTAACTTTGTGATTATTTTTATTATTAATTCTCTTAAATGGTAAGTGATCAGATATGGTTTGGTTTTATAGATCTGTCTTTTGAGACCAATGAATTTGTTTATGACGTGATGCAGAAGGGCTGGTTAACTTGTGCCTTGTGCACTAAACTTTTTATCCATTTTGTTTGTGTTATTTGATCATCTTAAGCATATGTTTATAATATTCGACTATTGTAGGCAATTGGGTAACAACATATTCACTATAAGTAAATAAGCATGTTATATAGATGTGCATGCAATGCAATCCATGATTATCTCAGCGAGACCCATCCTGAGTGCTCAAAAGCATAAATTAGATTTTTGCTTATATTAAATGTTAATGTTATCAAACAGGTGATGTTCATGCATAAATGCACTTTGATTACCTTTTAATTTGCATTAGGACTTAGTTCATGTGTCTCGTTGTCTTGTCCTTTTTGAATTCTCCTCTCAGTGTTAGCTGATTGATATCCTGTCAACATGTGCCAGTCTGTTATTCTCTCACATTCATATTGTTTTCTTCTGCTGTTGTATTGACACTATAGGATCGTGCTAATGAGATATACAAGAAGGTAGAAGATCAGAAGTCAAGTAGAGGGAGAAATCAAGATGCCATCTTGGCTGCTTGCCTTTACATTGCTTGTCGTCAAGAAGACAAACCACGAACTGTAAAGGGTACAAACCTTGATCATTTACATTTTGATGATTCTGGTCTATCTCACTTTATGAATTAGATTTACTTGAATCTATCTTTAAATAGAAATATGTTCGGTTGCCAATGGAGCTACAAAGAAAGAAATTGGCCGTGCAAAAGAATATATTGTGAAACAACTAGAGCTCGAGATGGGTCAGTCAGTGGAAATGGGAACGATTCATGCTGGGGATTTCATGGTCAGTAAGTCAGTTTAATGTGTCATGTTTGTTACTAGTTAAGTTCTTATGTGTTACCGTAATTTTTTTCATGGTCATCACTTGGCTGTTATTTACATAAACTTTAATCATCAGAGACGGTTTTGTTCCAATCTTGGAATGACCAATCAAACTGTTAAAGCTGCTCAAGAATCTGTACAAAAGTCAGAAGAGTTTGATATAAGGTATTTTTTTTCCCTCACCCAGACTTGTTTCATATCTTTTGTGTAATTTGTTACCTTCATAAATCCGTGATTAAAGTATAATGCTGTAATTGAATATCCAATCACTTCCAGTGGTTTATAATGGAGGTTCTCAGATGTCATATATTTCTGATCCCACTATTAATTCATGAACATTTGTATGATCCTGATTGACTATATATTTTGAAGAACACATTGTTGTAAGATGCAGGATTCATATGATAAGCTTGGATTAAGACGATTATGTTAGTTCCTAGATATGAGTCAATTTTACTGTTACTAAAGTGGTGTTGGACAGAAGAGTAAGTGTTGAACATAATATGCATATGAATCACTAAGAGGCAATTTGACCATTAACCAGGTCTACTAAGGTGGTTATTGGCCTACCAACTACCAAGTCGATTCTATAACTACACTGATGACTGCCATTAAACTTATATTTCTGCCTTCAATGTTCATACTATAGTATTAATCATTTATAGGATTTATCACATATGTGAAATCATAGCGAACATTTATGTCCTTAATCCTTATAGTTGTTTTTAAGTCTTTTATTTACCTTCCGTAAGTTGTCAAAATTGTAGATTTATCTTTTGGATGATATAATTTGCTTATCTTCTGAAGCATGATGTGAATTCCACTATCCAAAGGTGTTAGCATTTACTCATTTAGCAACCCAGAAGGTATCACATCTTGTGTTGTTTTTGTTAAATTCTGGATTAGTTTTCCTTTTCTAAGACTTAAACGACATTAATAGACAAAGGTTTCTGCTTGCATTTGTTTAAAGTCGTAACTAATGAGTAATGACGAGTGGGAGTGTGGGACTAGAAAATGCTATATAGAGCTATATATACTTTGTTTATACATCACTAGCAGCTTGCATTTCGTATTTTATTTTTACACACGTGTAATTCTTTCTGAAAAGTTGATTGAACAATTTTCAGTCATTCTTGGAAAATTATTAGCACTAACTCACAATTACCTTCTATAAATTCGACAGCATGTGCCATTGGTTGTTACCTGTTAGTTGTCACGACTCACGACGCTTTTTATAAATTTGATTAATATGAGGTTAGGGGTTTTAATAGTGTCTTTGAAGTCAAAATCCGTGAACTTTATGACAAGAAGACTTTAAACGATCCTGATAAATCCAACTTACAAATAGAAAGAAAACGATAAATTAATTGAGCCTGCTAAATTTTGATTAATTTAAAGACTTCTAGGCCCTTCTTCCCAGTGATTCATTGCACTATTGCAGTGGTAAATGTAGAGATCAGAGTTATTATTGATCCAATTATCCCTGTTAAACAATGTCTACCAGTGGACATATCTGTGTCCAGTAGCACTGTTGCCATTTTTCTCTGGAATTCGTGGGGAAAAAAGTTCCCACTAGCACTACCAAAATTATCACATGCATAGGAAAGTAGGATACATGACCACTTTATAAAGGTTAAAAATGTAAATCTAACATCATGGTGATATCCCACTGTTGATGACATTATTGTTGATTCGAAACTTGGAACACCCATTAAACTGCTTTTCAGTGGTTATTTTGGTAAATATTTCTTTACCTTTTGATGGATCTCAATTCTCAGATGGTCATTTGGCTTCTTGTAAGTTGGTCCTCACACAGTTTATGTAATTTGTTTTGCAGGAGAAGTCCTATATCTATTGCTGCAGCTATTATTTACATAGTAACTCAACTTTCTGATGATAAGAAGCCCCTCAAAGGTAACTTGTCTACTGCTGGTTTGATTTCTCATGCTAAAATGTGGTTATTCCTTCTCTATTTTTCCGTTTCTAACACTTGGTGGACCATGAGAGACCGAGAATTAGTAGAATCACACTTTTTAAATCGTACTTAAAAATTATTTTAGAAAATGTACTTTAAAATCAACACTTAAGGTCTTGTGTCGTAGGTTTATAGTCAAATAAGGATCCAGTTACCGAAAATTGGTTTGTATTTTATGCAACTGACTGAGTATTTTATTTGATTATAAACTAAAACATAGACATCATGTACCTATTTCATAGAAGATTATTGGAGATGGTCTTTGTTTGTGTAATGAACGGGGTTTAAGTTTGGAAAATGTGGATGCAGATGTAGCACTTGCTACTGGAGTTGCTGAAGGGACGATCAGAAACTCGTACAAAGATCTGTATCCTCATCTGACGAAAATAATACCTAGTTGGTATGCCCAGGAAGAAGACATCAAGAACCTATGCAGTCCTTGAAAAGCCATATTTATTGTCTTAAGTTGGCTTTAAGATTTGAAGAGCTTTTTTCCCCGGATGTTGTGATGGTGATAGCCGATAGGAAAGAAAAGAATTTGCCCTGAAATACGAAATATCAAATTTGATTCATCAATTGGATACACAATTTGTACATGTCCTTTTGTTCGGGTATCTATATGCTTGATGAGAAATGCACTCAACCCGTGAGACATAACAAGTCCTTCTAGGTCAGTTGGTTGTGGTCGTCCGTCCGTCGATCCCAACTGGTCAAGAGATTCAAGGTTAGGTTAGCAAAGGAGGGGAGAAACGATAGTTGAAAGTTAAGGTAAAACAATCATGTAGCAAATTAATAATTATGAAGTTAAATAAATTTCTTAAAAGGTTTGGTTTTATTTTATTGATATAGAAAGTTTGAATTGGTAGCGGCCTGATAAGTTATTAATAAAAAAACAGCATAATAATCTCCTTATGTCGTGTTAATGTTTAGAATGTAGGTCGGTGTAAAAGCTAAAAGTGTGTTTGGTTCAAGGGATGTGAACTAAAATCTAGGAAGAATTTGGAATTTCAAATAATTTATTAATGCATTTAGAAAATTAAGGTGATTATTAATTAAAAACTTAAATCATCAAGTTGGATTAATTGTATTGGTTAAATTTTTTTTTTTTCTTCTCATTTTTCAAGCAATGGTGGAGAGAATCAACTACAAACTAAATTTAAGAAAAAAGAATTACAACCATCTTATTGGTTATTGCGTTTTCAAATTTCATAATCTAAAAATCATTAATTTTATTTTCATTTCTTTGCTCTTCGATTCTTTCTGTCAAACGTAACTAGGAATGGATTTGAATCTAAATTTGTTTTTCACAGCTGTAACAATCATTGTTGCAGCTGCCTAAACCACCGTCATCCTGGTGTTAAATATGATGTGTGTTTAGAGAACACAACTTTAATATTTTTATGATTTACTCATGTTTTAAAATTTTTAACATTAATTAAATATTTTTTTATAGAGTTAATGTTGAAAAAACTTTATATATTTTCATGGATTTAACAATTATATAATGAACTTTTTTTCGAGTATATCTAAGTCTGGATAATTTTTGTCTCTTTTAAAACTATATATTTAACTTGTTAGTAGGTCGGTCATTAATAGATTTACATTGTAGGACTTTAAACAATAAAACTCGTGAAAATAGAAAAAAATTGTTTTTTTTTCAATATTAAACAATTCAATAAACCAATTATTTACCGGTTATTTCATGTGACAAGTTAAAAGTGTAGTTTTGAATAAGACAATAATTATTTAAAGATGTAATAATTTCGCAAAAAGCCTCAAACTTGCCAGTTTTTTGTAATAAAACTCCAAATCATTTTTCGTTGCATGAAAAACCATGAACTAACTAAAAATCAGTAAATCAATGTTTTATCAATGGGTAACCGGTTAAAACCAGTTATTAATTCTAAATGGACCGGTAAATAACGGAAGGAGGGGTGGTCGGTCGACGTGGTCGTCAAAGGCGAGGTGGTTCAACTGATTTAGAGGAAAGGTGGTCAATCCATTTGGGAGAAATAGGGGTCGATAACCATCAGGGCTTGCCCTGGTGGCCACCACCAAAGGTGGGGAGGCTTGCCTCTAGGAGAGGTCACAGGTTCAATCCCTGACATTGGTGAATCTAATCTAACTTTGTGTGTAATACTAACAACTAACTAGCCTTTCAAAAAAAAAATAGGGGTCGATGGGTGGGTTTACACTTTACGGTCAACGTAGGAATAGTTTTCTAAAGGTTGATTTTTCTTATTTATTAAATGTTTTTTTCTTAAATTGTTTTTATATCTTTAAAAGATTAAAATTTAAAAAAAAATACATGTATCCTATTGATAAACAAAATGGAAATATATTATTATTCTGTAATAGAGGGAGGTTCAATGAAAAACTTATATGTATCGAAAAAACCTTGAAAAGTCATTATGCACCAGAATGAAACCTACATGCATCAGAATCTTTATTAAGAGCATTATTAGAATAACTAGTAATCAGTTGTCATAAGTATCATATTGATAAAGAAAATTCAAATACACATATCATATCAATAGAAAACATAAATAAACGTATTATATCAATTACTTAAAAAAAAAAAAAAAAAAAAAAAAAAAAAAAAAAAAAAAAAAAAAAAGCTGCCATTATACGACTTAAACCATAAAGAATATTGACCCTAGTTGTTTGTCCATGTGCCCATATAATCATTGTTGACCCGTCATGCATTATGCAATATAAAGACAAGTGTTCGTTCTAGAACCATTGACTTTAGGTCGTTTGTTGAGTAAATTTTCGTCTGTGACGGCTCTTTCGTTTTTGTATTCTTATTCATACATACATACATACACCCGAACCAAATAATATAAAATCGTGAAAATTTAAATAAATATTATATTTACAACCATCATTTATTCCGTTAAACAAAGTTACATGATTAAACAAAAAGTTTATTATGAAAAAAAACATGTTTTTATGTTTTTTACGTTTTCGTCCCTCGTTAATTTTTTTTTTCCATAAAAAACATCAAGTTATTTCTTTTATTTTTGGTTTAGATAAATTTGGACATTAGACCCCGATATAATTTGTGAACCGGATTTTTAAAAACTGAAAAACTAGGTTCTAATGTCTAAATTTCACTAAACCAAAAAGAAAAAAAAAATTAACTTGAGAACTTTAATGGAAAAAAAAATAACATGAAGGAACGAAAACGTAAAAAATATGAAAACATGTTGGTTTTTTTTCATAATAAATCCTAAAAAAAAGTAAAAACCGTGATAATCCAAAACTCTCGAATGTAAAAAATTAGTAATATTCCGATTCCTGTTCTTTAATGTTGGATCAAAATAAATGTTTAAGGGGTATTTGTTTGTTTGTGTATTTTGAAGGTATAAAATGAATTTGTTTTGAACAAAATTGTTTGGTTAACCAGGTGAAAGCAAATATGTAAAAATTATGTTAAATAGGTGACAGCAAATATATAAAAATTATTATTAAAAAAACCTTAAACATGTCATCTAGATTTATAAGTTTTTTTTTTCATTTCATTTTCTTTCAAACAATTTAATTAGATAGATAGTCCATAAAGAGATTTTTGTCATGTTTGATTGAAACACCCATACAACTAATACGAGTATTTCGATACCATTATATGTTAATTTATACAGAGTACTTGCGGAAATACGATCAATTTAAAACTTTTGCAATACATTAATAATCATCAACGTGACTCCAAACACTTTGCATCAGACACAACAGAGTGTCGGAAATCACGGAGCAATGTAACTGGGGTTACAAGATTAAGTTATCGATTTAGTTACAAACGAATTAATAAGCAGCAACTAATTCGCGTAAGTCCAAAAATGGAAGTCTGCTACTCCCGCCCCAATCATCTACAAAATGTTGAGCTCCTATCCGAGCTCCAAACGATATCTAACAACTTGGGCCAGCCGGGCCTTTGCCCTTAACAGATCCTGAAAAGAAATAACAACTATCGGGTAAACAACAAAGTTGTTTAGTGAGATTCTAGATTAAAGTACCATGCGATATATGAATGATGCCATGCAATGCCATGAATTCGACTAACAATTTTGGAGGACAACTAATGGCTATAAGCTACCACATTGCGGTTACCATACACAAGCTTACCGTACAATGGGTTTACAATCTACTGCTCGATTACCACACCACAGGCTTATCGATATGCAGTTTACAATGATGCCATACGATTACCACCACAGGCTTATCGTTTTACAGGCAATAATGGTTACCACACTCAGGCTTACCATTATGATTCCGCTGGGTTACCACACTCAGGCTTACCGTCTCGGCGGAGAGGTCAAACGAACGATCAACAACTTATCAACCGAGTGATAAACAATAATTATGATGTATGTGATGGCAAAGCATGAAAATGACAATAATGATACGAAAGCAGTAACATACAATTCATGATATGCATGCAAATACGTTAATACTAGAACTCACAGTGATATACAATACGCTCTCGGCCTCAAAACCGAGTTATAATCGTCGAAGTAAGAGTGATAGCCTTCACGTGACTTAACCCGTCAAAACTCCTACAAGTAGGTTCATAATATAATATTTTATAAGTCTCACAGCTTATAATTTTCTTAACTTTGGTCCGGACGTATTAGTCGTAAGTCCCAATTAATTTTTGGCATCGACCTACATAATTATTTTGGGCTAATTATCCTTCAAAATTGGTGACATGAGTTATTATGGCAAACGATCCTCAAGACTAATTAAAATTACAATTTATGGCCGGAACTGGGCTCAACTCGCCGAGTTCATAAGGAACTCGCCGAGTTCCCATCCGAATCCGGATCAGGGACCAGCCGGGTTTCAAGTCATCCGAACTCGGGTCAAGGACCATCCGGATTTCGGATTCCTCCCAACCGAAATAAGGTCCGAACTCGGTTCTAGCCACATCCGAATTTCGGACCAACCCATCCGAAATTCGGATCCCACTATATCCGAATCTTTTAACTTAGAACTTTTTCTTTCAAAATTTCAGACCAACTCGCCGAGTTCATCAAGGGAACTCGCCGAGTTCGAGTGCAGGTCTGCCATTCTGCCTTACGGATTTAATGCTCAAAACTACCAAAACTTCTCACATTTATTATAAACGGTTTGGAATCATTCCCAAACATATATATACCTTTCTAAACTCATTTTAATATCAAGAACACTATTTCATTCCTTTTTAAATCCATGAGAGTTCATAAACTCCATTTTCGGGTTTTTGAGCTAAAACCCATCAAACTTCATAAAACTTGAATATTATGCTCATAAATGACGATTCTAACTATATTTCATTATCATTCTTCAAGATCTAGAGATTTCTCCATATTATCCATAAAAACTCATTTGGGTTTCTCATCTTCTTCAAACGAAGATGGAGAGGAGAAGAACAAGCAAGAGATTTATATAAATAAATGAGGTTACCTCTTGGATCTTTCAAAATAACCAAAAAGCTTCCACAAATCTGATTTCTTCTTCTTCTTCTCTTTTTCTCTCTATTTTGGAGTTTTGGAAAAAGGATGAACACACACATATGGGTGTGTGTGTTCCCTGCGTATGTATAAAGCAAGAAAAAGGAGGTTTCTCCTTCTTTTTCCTTTCCAACCCACATCTTTCATACATTTATCATTTCTACCTTGGAATTATTTGCATTTCTTTTAAAGTCCTTTCTACATATTTAAGACTTATATCGTAAAAATTCGTACACCAACATTCATTCATTTGTTTTGGACTTAATTAATATCCGTATCGTATTTTAATACAATAACATTAATTACTCATTATATTAAATAATAGGGTTGTTACATTGATTCTTTAGTTCGTTAAAGTTAACATTTGTTGGTTAAGTTAAGTTCTTCAAATTGCCAATTTTATCCCTTATCATATGTAACGTTTGTTGCTCCTGACAAACAAAAACTAAAAAATAAAAAATAAAAAATCCATACATGCAGTATTAATCTCCTTCAATTTGTTATTGAAAAACCAAACAAAGGTAACTCTGAATTTATCAAATTAAATCCTTAAAAGTTTATATCCTTTCGTCCCAAACTTGATTAAGTTTAAAACGAAATCGAACTAAAATCCATTAAATTAAAAAAAAAGATATCATTCTAAACGATGGGTATTATGATCACATGGTTAAAGTATGATGACGAAGCTGAACACACAGTTAAAGGAACTATGATTTCGTATTCAAAATTTTCAAACTCAATTCAATTTTAAAATTTGTTCATCATAAATCATAATTAATGTCAAGAACAATAAAATGATAAATTGGATCTCACAATCAAAATTTGAAAAGAATGAATAAATGGGATCCTACAATTAAAAACTAGAAGAAAAAAAAACCCCTACCCCATTGCTCCAAATTTGAACATAAAAATCCTACATTACAATCAATTATTTCTTCATAGTAACAGACGATATACATTACAACTTTGACATGAAAGATCGATATGATAAATAATATAAGATGATAAATCTGCATATATTTATGTTCCATCACTTTTCGCCAATCACAAATGTCTTGATGAACTTTAAAATATCAAAGATAGAGATTTCTCATCTATCAATTGTTATAAGGACCAAATATGTAATTTTTTAAATGGGAAATTTGTCATTTTAAAATTTTAAACAGATTTGTGTTGACTTTGGCAAACTCCGTGATAAAAAAAAAGCATGACAAAATTCCCTTTTAAGAACTATCTATGTAATTAAAGGATCGAAACCATAAGTAACACATATTACAGGGACCATTTGTTATTTACTCTGCATTAAACGAATATACGATATGTATTAATGTCAATTAACTCATGCGAATTTTAAATATTAAAGTACTTATTTGCTTTTTTTAATATATTTTCTAATGGACTAAAAGTTTTGATGGTCAATTTTAATGATTTATTAATTATATATACAGAATATATTTATATATATATAAATCTCAAAGATCTAACATACATAAAAAGACTATATCCAACAAACCCTATGACTGGACCGTGACAACATTAATTTTAATTTCTTTATATAATATTTTTTGTCTTGATGCACGTTTTGTTTCAAGACTTATGGTCGTTTGATTCACGAATTTCTTAAGATTTACATTTAAATTATGTGTTTGATTTGTAAATTGATAATTAAAATCTAATGATTGTTTAAATCTCATCTTTTTTGTTATTTAAACACTCAGACTTTTCCTTAGGATTTTAATTTATAGCTACCTTGTATTTTTTAGACTACCAATTATTCTAAAATATTATGTAAATTCTTTGACAAAATTCTGATAAATAAAAATGTTGTATAATGTAAATTTATTGACAAAATGCAAATCCACTAAAAGAGTCTACGAACCAAACAATTCCTTAGAACATTTATTTCCATATATATTTATATGTAATTTACAGTTTACATTTTATTCGATTCTTATACACTATTTGAATTTTTTTAAAACAGGTTATATACTAAAAAAATATAAAATATTGTCACTTTTTCTTATTTTGGGTATTATTTTTTTATCAACTAATATACTAATGAAAATGTTTTCATTTTATGTGATATTACCATAATATAAGGTAAATTGTGTTGAAATAACAGTTTTTACATTCATTTAACAATTTTTGTTGACACACAGTTGAATAAACAACCTGACTTAAAATTCTTAACGTAAAAGTTTTTTATTTTTTATTTTTTCATAATTAATGAAAATATTACTAGTAGACATTTTGACTTAATCAAACAGTTCAAACACAAAAAGACACAAATGCAAAAGTCATGTAATAATATTGGATTATACAAAATGCTAAATAAAAGCATATTTTAAAAGATACAATATTAAGGCATTTTAGTCATAAAAAGTTAAACAAAAAGCTTCATAATATTATAGTTACTTCATTGTTCATACTTCATCGTCTTCTATCATGTTTTTTATTTACCTCAACATCATGTTTTTCTTTACTTAACGAAAAATCAAGAAGATGTCAATTTCCATTGTATACAACTTTCTAACTGAACAAAAACTTTCAATGTCGACTATCGTGACTAATAATAGTATATGGAAAAGTTTTTTTATATGTATGTTTGGTATTTGTTATTAAAATGTTATTTGTTTTTCAAGATATCAAATCTTCTATCCGTAGGTGCTTGTAAATCTTTAGAATAAATATCGTCTATTTTACAAATTAGAAATATTATCTGATTGAGTTTTAATTTGATTTATTTTTGTCAAAGAATACATGTTATGGTTACATGTACACAAACAACACTGATCATGATACCAAGCAATTCAATAACAACAAAATCAAAATCAAGCATATCAATAACTACATCAAACAATTAAAATCAAAAGATCAATAACACCAAAATCGAATTGATTCAAACAACAAAATCTTCAATCTTCTATAGATCAATAACAAAAAAAATCAAATTGATTCAAACACCAAGAAAATATCAATTCTAACACCATAGTTGTGAAATCAAACTATGTGTATGTTTAACAAAAACTAGTTGGAGTTTATGGTTTTTATTATTAAATGTTTTTGGTAAAATAGCTGAAGCTGGAGGAATACAAAATAACATAAAAGTGTATACAAAGCTCGAGCTCGGCTCGTTTCAAGCTTTGTATGAAAAGCTCGAGCTCGGCTCGTGAATAAATATCTATGCTCGAGCTCGGCTCATTTATTATATATTTTATTTTTTTAATTAATTTTTAAATAATTTTTTTATATAATATATATTACTTGTTTTTTTTAATATATTTATATTTATTTAATCTATATATTATATATTTATTAATTTAAAATTTTATTTATATATAGGCTCTTTTAGTTTCGAGAGCTCGATATGTGAAACTCGGGCTCGAGCTCGGCTCGAGCTTGTTTAATTCGACCTTTTAACGAGTCGAGCTCGAGTAGCTCGGCTCATTTACACCTCTAATCCCGCAGCAACGCACGAGTATTCAACAACTCGTTTAAATTATTTGTCAAATAATAGGTAGAAAACTTTGACCAGAAGACAATTTAAATCATAAAAAGTTAATATGTAAAATAAATTAAAATATTATGAAAGAGTGGAGTGAAGAGTCTGCAGGCCATAACTTTCCTATCTGTCAGACTGTCATTGTGTTCAGTGTTCACCGCATGTGATAAGGTGATAAGCTCATATATAAATTAAACAAGGCGTCACTCATTGATTAAATCCTAGAAATGGGCTGCACCGACGACCGAAATGGAACGACGAACCCCACGGCGGCCGACGTCGTGGTGGTGGTGGTGCCTTTCGTAGCTCATGGCCATCTCAACCAGCTCCTCCACCTCTCCCGCCTCATATCCACCTACAACATCCCCGTCCACTTCGTCAACACCACCACCCACATCCGCCAACTTCGCTGCCGCATCCATGATTCCGATCAACTCTCTGCCGCCAACCTCATCCACTTTCACGAAATCCCAACTCCCCCTTTCACTTCTCCTCCTCCAAATCCTTCCAACCTCTTCCCTACACACCTACAACCCTCCTTCAATTCAACCATCCATCTCCGCCGTGAAGTCGCCGACATCATTCTCTCTCTCTCTACCACCGCTTACAGAGTCGCCATCATCCATGACTTTCTGATGTCCTACGTCGTCCAAGACGCGAAATCAATACCAAATGCCGAGACTTACATCTTCAATCCCCTCTCCGCTTTCGACACCTTCTGGAGAACCTGGGAGAGAATGGGCAGACCATTTCCGGTGAACCAAGAATTGCAAAAACAGCTACCGTGTGATGATGAATCTTTCTCGCCGGAGTTTAAAGAATTCGCGAAACTTCAAAACCCTCATGTCGGTTTTCACGTGGGGGAGTTATTTGATTCCTCAAGAGCCGCTGAAGGTGAATATCTTGAATATTTGGAGAGGGAAGAGATCAATGATAAAAAGATGATCTGGGCAATTGGGCCTTTTAATCATCCTGACAACGCATTTGTGACGGTTTCAAAAACGCGTCACGAATGTTTACAATGGCTGGACTCACAGCCGCCTAATTCAGTCATTTATGTGTCGTTTGGGACCACAACCACCTTTAGCGACCAACAAATAAAAGAGTTGGCAATTGGGCTAGAGAGAAGCGAGCAGAGGTTTGTTTGGGTGACACGTGCCGCGGACAAAGGGAATGTGTTTGATGACGAAGCGAAGATTGCCACGTTGCCAGAGGGTTTCGAAGAGCGGGTGAAAGGGCGGGGATTAGTGGTGCGGGGGTGGGTCCCACAAATGGAGATATTAGGACATTTCGCGACCGGTGGGTTTATGAGTCACTGTGGTTGGAACTCGAGCATGGAGAGTATATCAACAGGCGTCCCAATGGCCACATGGCCGATGCATTCGGATCAGCCGCGAAACGCATTGTTGATTGTCAATGTTCTTAGAATTGGATTGAGGGTGAACGATTGGGACCGTAGAGATGTGTTGGTGTCATCGGTTGTGATTGAAGATGCTATTAGGAGGTTAATGGATTCGAGTGAAGGGGATGTGATGCGGAAGAGGGCAGCCGAATTGTCCAACACGGTCCAAAGATCGGTGGCCGAGGGTGGTGAATGTCGTAAGGAGACAGATTCCTTCATTTCCTACATCCGCAGGCAAAGATAGCAATATAGGGTGTTTGGTTTTGCGTTATGAACGAGATTATTAGTTTATTACGTTATAATAACGTAAATAATTGGTTTAAAGTGTTTGGATTGCATACGTTAATAAGTGATTATTTGCGTTTAGAGTTAATCCTACATACGTTTTTTCATAAGTTAAAAAAATGTAGCTTATTTGCTTAATAAGTGATTATTTGGTAATTTTACAAGTTAAAACGTAAATCCAAACACTTTAAAAACTGATTATTTGATAATTATGATAGCAAACAGCAGAATCTAAACCAAACACTACATTTCAGAAGCACTTTTTGTTACAACTATTATATGATTATTTGTTTCCAATACGTCACAGCAGTTTTTTAAATGCAAATCCAAACACCCTCTAAAAAGACTCTGGAATCTAGTGCCCAAAATAGAATGTAACTTTCGTTCCTCCTCAAAATATACATATGTATATTTCAAGTGTTTAAAATTTCGATTTGAATTCTTTAAAAAAAGTTGTAATTTATGCTTTGTAAAATAAGTTCAATTTGAGCCAACAACCAAATAAACCTCTGCAGCCTTCTCTTTAGCCCGATGACTAGCTCTTTGATTTGGTTGTCATTTAGGACACGCTTGGGAGGTTGAATAGAATGAAATACAATTATCCATATGTTTTTTTATTATGTAATTAGAACATTGATTATCAATTAAATGTGTTTAGGATAAGAGTAAGAGAGACCATTAAAGATGTAGAAAAATCACTGAGCATAAATTTTTATGTTGCTTTTTAACTAATCCATGTAAAAAATACTCTACGTCGTAATTTTCTCATGTAAAATTTTTCAAAATTTTTTATTCATACAGGTCCTTAGTTTTTTTAAGTAAAACAGCCAATAACAAATTATTATTTCTATAATGTCCGAGTCAAGTTACCAATCTACTTTGCTTTGAGACTTTTCTTTCTTCTTCTTCATCATTGTTGTCTTCTAGATCACCCTACAAATGTAGAAAAGGGACAAAGAAAAAGTTAAACGACCTAGAATTTGATTGTTTTTTTTTTTTTATCATTTTATTCTAATTAAGTCAGATATAATAGAAAAACAACGATGTTAATTTATCAATTTCAAAAGGAATTTGAGACATGTGTGTATATAATAGAAACAAAATTATACTTGTTATCATCCAAGTAGCTTAAATCCATAAAAAATAATATAACATATTTTTATTAAGTACCAATGTTGACATATATAATTTCTAAAGACTAAAATTGATAAAATTGGGCGTTGTACAACATGCACATAGCAAAAATGGATTTTACAACTTTATATTAACATTATATTATTATGACTAATCAACAAAGTTGACCATTCAACATCTCACATCCCGTCCAAGTTGAAAGCATAGTTTTTGTTTATATTTGGTTGAACTCGAGTCAAACTAAAACTCTATATGAGAGTATGTATGAGTGTATGACTAATATATCACGCCTTAATAAATTTGCTCGGAATCGAAATTAAATAATTAAATATTCATAACTCTTTATATTAGATACCATACCATGCATCAATCCGTATTCGGTGTATTTTGCTGTTAAATGAACGTTGATAAAGCATTCAAAGATGGTTGTCAGTTACATGAAACTTGTACCGTCAATTTTGACTGTTACCTGAAACCAATTAGTTATTTTTACATATTATTTTTAAAAACAAATATGTATATAGTCCGTGAGAACCTACTTTGGAGATTGGAATTAAAAAAACACATAATTGTTGAAAAATAAAATGACAAATGATGGCCGGTTACACCAACGAACGATGTAAATGTGAAGCTGCAAACCCTATATATATATATATATATATATATATATATATATATATATATATATATATATATATATATATATATATATATATATATATATATATATAGAGGGAGGTTCAATGGAAAACCACAATGCACCTGAAAACTTGTGAAAACCGCACTGCACCACCACAAATGCATCAAATTCTCCGCGTGATGCATCAAAATCTGCGTGATGCATCAAATTTTCCTCGCGATGCATCAAAATCCCGCGTGATGCATCACCTTATTTACGATCATGCCACCGCGTTTTTCATGAAATGCACCAAATCGGACGGTATGTGTAGGTTTCCACAGTTTTCAGGTGCATAGTGGTTTTCCATTGAACCCACCCCTATATATATATATATATATAGGAAGGTTCAATGGAAAACCACCATGCACCTGAAAACTTGTGAAAACCGCAATGCATCAAATTCCCCTTGTGATGCATCAAAATCCCGTGTGATTCATCAAATTTCCCGCGTGATGCATCAAAATCTCGCATGGTGCATCACATTATTTACGATCATGCCATCGCGTTTTTCATTAAATGCACCCAATTGGACGGTATGCGTAGGTTTCCATAGTTTTCAGGTGCAGTGGTTTTCCATTGAACCCATCCATATATATATATGAGCGGGTTCAATGGAGAACCTCAATGCATCGAAGAACTTTAAAGAACCACAATGCACACCACAAATGCATCACAATTCCCCCGAGATGCATCAAAACTTCCACGTGATGTATCATAAATTCCGCGTGATGCATCGACTTCCACGTGATGCATCATAAATTCCGTGTGATGCATCGACTTCCACGTGATGCATTACAATTTTTTAGCGATGCATTGTGGTTCTTCAAGGTTTTTCGATGCATAAGGTTCTCCATTGAACCCACCCCTATATATATATATATATATATATATATATATATATATATATATAGGGGTGGGTTCAATGGAGAACTTCTATGCAACGAAGAACCTTGGAGAACCACAATGCATCGCTAGAAAATTGAAATGCATCACGTAGAAATCGATGCATCACGTGGAAATAATGATGCATTACGGGGGAATTGTGATGCATTTGTGGTGGTGCATGGAGGTTCTTCAAGATTCTTCGATGCATGGAGGTTCTCCATTGAACCCACCTCTATATATATATATATATATATATATATATATATATATATATATATATATATATATATATATATATATATATATATATATATATATATATATATATATAGTCGATTGTCTTTTTAAGTTTTAAGAATAAAAAAAACTAGGTTGAAGATATGGCTTCGGAAGTGGTGGTAGTGATGGTTCCTTTCATTGCACAAGGCCATCTCAATCAGCTCCTCCACCTCTCCCGCCTCATCTCCGCCTACAACCTCCCTATCCACTTCCTCTGCACCGCCACACACTCCCACCAGGCCCGCCACCGTCTCCACGCCTGGAACCCACACCCCCTCATTCACTTCCATGAACTCCCAGATCCTGCTTTCATTCATTCCCCACCTCCCAATCCAAATACCACCACCACCACTCAATTCCCTACCCATCTACAGCCTTCTTTCGACTCATCACTCCATCTCCGCCACCCTGTCGCCGACCTCATCCGCTCCCTCTCACAAACCTACCGGAGAGTCGCCGTCATTCACGACTCTCTCATGTCTTACGTCGTTCAAGACGTCAAATCCATACCCAACGCCGAGACGTACATCTTCCGTCCTCTCTCCGTTTTCTACCATTTCTGCTTCTACTGGGAAAAGCTAGGGAGACAGCTGCCGTTCGAACCATACATGTTACACCGCCTGCCAGCTTCTGACGGAAGTATGAGCCAAGAATTCATCGACTTCATGATACTTCAACGCTCCCATCAAACCTTTCATGTCGGCAACCTATATGATTCATCCAGAGTAATCGAAGGGGAGTTTCTCCAATTTCTTGAGAGAGATGAGATAGCAGGGAAAAACCATTGGGCAGTGGGGCCGTTTAATCCGGTAGAGATTCAGATTCAATCGGATTCTAACGAAAGGCACACTTGTTTGCAATGGCTTGACAAGCAACCAGCAAATTCGGTCATTTATGTTTCGTTCGGTACCACAACAACGTTCACCGAGGCTCAAATCAAAGAACTGGCAATTGGATTAGAGAAAAGCGATCAAAGATTTATATGGGTGTTGCGGGATGCTGATAAAGCCGACCGAATAAAAAGCGACGACAGTAGGAGGGTCTGGTTGCCAAAAGGGTTCGAGGATCGAGTGGAAGGGAGAGGATTGGTTGTGAGAGAATGGGCACCACAATTGGAAATTTTGGCTCACAAATCAACCGGAGGATTTGTGAGTCATTGTGGATGGAACTCGTGCATGGAAGCCATGACCATGGGAGTTGCTATTGCTACGTGGCCGATCCATTCGGATCAGCCACGGAATGCCTTTTTATTAGTAAATGTTTTAGGGGTTGCATTGGTCATGAGGGATTGGGAGAGTAGAAATGAGTTGTTGACATCGGCAACCGTGGAAAAGATTGTTCGGAAGTTAATGGATACAAAGGACGGAGAGGCGATAAGGAAGAAAGCGTCAGAATTGGGTGGCGACTTGCGGAGGTCGATGGCAGAAGGTGGCGTTACTCGTAGCGAGTTGAACTCGCTCGTTTCTTATATCCGTAGGTAGGAGCAACGTATTAGCAATATAATCGTTATAGGAGATTCTATTAAGATTATATTAATATTTAATTTGAAACTTATTTTGTAAAATAAATGTGAGAATAAATAAAACAAAGTAAAAACGGGAAATTAGCATTTTAGTTGGCCAAAACCCAAAAGGCACACGAGCCAAAAACATCAAACCACAATGTCCACGACCTATAAAGGCCCGGCCCGCCCAGGCGCCAGCGACTTTCAACAGAAAAATGTAGTTTTCATTTGTTTTCTTTTTTTTTTTTTATATACAGGCAAAAATAATTCATTAGCTTAGGCAGAATAAAAAGTAGCAGGATATGAACCACAATTAGTTATATTAGCTTGCATAACAAAAAATAATGATACCATTTATTTCAGATTTAAAGCTACAATTTATTATTGGAATGAACATGATTCAAACATTTTTACTTAACAGACATGCTCAAAATCAATTAAAAAAAAGCATATACATTGACGAAGCTATGTAGATCAAGCTTTTAAAAGTAGTAATTTCTGACACGAAACGACAACTTTTAAAAGTAGTAATTTGACACAAAAGTTTATTACGTACAATAAATAAGTGATCCGGTTATCAACAATTGTTTTTCATTTTCAAAACACTAAAAAAATAAAATAAAATAAAGAAAGAAAGTTGACAATAAATTATTAAATACAAACAACCTTGAGAGATTTTGTTTGTGGGGTAAATTGCTCTAAATTTACGTGAAAATTTTTATTTCGTTATAAATTGCTCTAGAAAATTTATTTACTTATATGAAAATATAGATAAAATGTTTTTATATTATTAATTTTTTACCATTTGATAATGGTTGAACTAATTGGGAATGCATTACATCATTACCGTGTACTTGTTATATATATCAATTTTGTACGTTTTAGTTTAAGAAATTGTACAGGTTTTGTGATACCACACTGGAAGCATTCATACTTCCGTATTGTTGAAAATAGTAGATGCTAGACTAATGGTATGACTTGAATGTTGTGTTGGATTTTGGGTAGTTGACTTTCCAACCTTAACTAATTGATTGCAGGATCTACCGGGAACTCATCCCTCATAGTTGAAATCCAAATCGACATTGAAGTAAAATCGTAGGAAATTGAGCAATTGGTCCCGGAGATGATTGATTTGAGAAGTCTACATAGATTTTTTCAACATATGAGGGATGAGTTCCTTATAAAGATTGGTATTGATGGAATGGAGAATTGAAGAAATAATTGTAACAGAATAATTGATCGAAGATGGAGACGAAGAGAACAATTTAGAAGCAGCCTCAAATCCAAGTAAGTGTGGAAAATGGAGAGCGGATTATTAATTTTGAGTGGTAGGGTTTTACAAACAAAACGTTGTAGTTTCATGTAAATATGCTAAGAATAGCTTCGGCATATCGTGATAAATGCTATAACTTGAATATGTAAGTTTATTCATTTGTCGTTTTATTACGTTCAACAAAATATAGCCTTAGATAGCGCTATTTATGTTAGAATATGAAAAATTGGTATTTAATATATTTTAAAATTGACTTTTGTAAGTAATTAAGCATTATCTTATTTGGCATTTGACAGACATGTATTGGCTTATTTGTTTTTAGTTACCCCACTTGACCCATCTTTCCTCAATGACAAACCACGCGCCATTTCTCCAGTCTCAAAGTCAATACCGTTCCGCTCCTGAAAGACATCCATCACTCTTTCTATTTCTTTCCTTTACTCTCTGATCCAGTGTTCCTCACTCTCACTCTCACTCTCCTGCAATGGTTGAAGGCTATCTAGGAGAGGAGTTCAACTTTCCGGCCAAGCATCCACCGGAAGAAGCCCTGGCCAAGTGGCGCAAAGCAGTCAATCTCATCAAAAACCCAAGCCGAAGGTTTCGTCATGTCGCAGACCTCGATACGCGATCTGTTCACCACGACAAACTTCGCCAAATCAAGGTTTCATTCCTCTACTCCTCCTATATCACTCCTCCTATTTATATATATATTTTTTGCCTTATCAGATCTGTGATGTATCATTTGTGTGTGTGAGGAAAAGGAATTCGTCTGGTAGCCACACAACAATAACCAACTAACGATATGATACAATTTTATGATTCCTGATGGGAGGGGGATTCAAAATGCTTTCGTTTTTAATGCTACAATTAGGCGTACATTTCTCCGACATGACGTTCATAATTATTTTGTTTTACAGAAGTTTGATGAGATAACAACGCTATTAACTTCCATGGTCGGAAAATATATCTGTATATCAGAATGAGATCAAAAGCACAATCATCAGTGTTCTGCTTGAATCCAACTGGTTGTATTTTTCATATACGTGTATGAACAATGATTTAGCAAGACCTAGATCTGTTGAAGTCTTCGAATCTTAATTTTGTTTGTTGGACCCCATTATCATTTAAAAAAGCTAAAGTGCCTTTTACATAAATCACAGACACAATTTAATGGGTCAGCGTCAAATACCATTATCTTCAAGAATTTAATATCGCAAAATCCGTTTAAATATAAAAACATGATTTACAAATCATCAATAATACAAAATTTAAATATATAAAAGGTTGCTTTAGAATATTGGAAAAGAATAAGCATAGATACGTTTACACTTTTATAGTTTATCTCTTTGTATTTTTTTTTTTTTTCAGTTTAGCCCCTCTACTCGTTATTGTCGAATTTAGTTTGGTCAATTTAACACGAATATGATATTGGAACTAAACCAGTAGAAAATTTGAAAAAAATAATAGTTTTTATTTCTTATGCATTATAGAATAAAGACTATAAAGTTTATCATACTTCTGTATTTTTATGAATTTGGTGCATCATATAAGTAAAAATTCAAACTAAATAAAGCTTTCGAAAATAAGAAATAACACCAGCTTTTGAAAATAAGTAACCAAAAAGAATGCAGATTACCCCCTTAAACTATATCATTGTAGACCTCTCATAAACATAGCTTTTGAATATAAGTAACAAAATAATAAGCAGATTACTCCCCTTCAATTTTATGCAGGCTGCCATTTTTAGAAATCTTTTCTCCAGGGGACGCTTGGCTCTGGGGATGGATTTTGAAAAAATTAGAATTTACTTAAAATGTATTTTGAAATTTGGAATATGAAAACGATGAAAAAAATATGTTTACATTCCATCAAAATCTATGATCGAAAAAATCTATCATTCCTAACATTTCACACAACACATATCCTTAGCTAGCTTTAAATATCATTCCATACTTCAACCAATCAACTAACATATAATATAAATTAAATTCCAATTACTTCAAATTCCATTCCGCAATCCAAACGCCCCTACTCTAACTATTTAGTCGTAATGGCTTCTGTGCCTAGGCTTAATATCTCAAGAAACTTACTACTGTTTATTTGTTTTGGTTTAAGTTTTAGGAACAGTCAAATTATATTAACTAATAAGATACATACCAATATAGTATGATCATACCTGGCATTCATGGATTGGAAAAAACTATGTTTCTTCATAGTAGAGGAGGTTTACGTCTTTAAGATAGGATATCGTGTAATATTTTCTTGGTAGTGACGTCTGAACCTTGTATAATGGAAAACCAGGAGACACAATGTGGTCTCCCTGTCAATTGCTGAAGCATAATACATGTGGTGACTCACACTGCTTGAAAGTTAACTCTGATATGGTGTCTCAAAAAAGAGTTCAAAAAATTTCCATCTAGGCCGATGGAAATGTAGCGTGGTAATGAGACAACTACACTTGTCTGCAAGAAACAAACGTTCAGTTACCAAACAAAACATACCGGGTTATCTGATTATGTTTGTAAAGAAGCTAGTATAAACTATTAGAATTTATATATGTATAGGCCCACTGTGTTGTATTTCTTTGTGGGCCTACACATAAAATTAAATACATATAATACAGTCTAGTAGAAACTTATTCTCATGAACCTCCAACTATTGGGACTATTCGGGTCACTCCTGAGATCAGTGAAAGCTATACCTGTTCGAGAGTTTTGGGCTAACTACCCACAGAAATGACAGAGCACCCAAAATTCACTTGGGGAGTTGGGGCTGATTGTTTGAGAACTTTAACAACTTTTCTTGCAATTTCTAGCTTACTCACGACAATTCAAGTTTAACAAGTTTAGTTTTTGTACTTCTGTAGTTATTAAATCAGTGTTCCAAATGATGAACTTTCTTTTGGTAGACTTAATTGTTCAATTTATGGTATTTCATGTTTACGGTAGTTTCCTTATGCACTGTAATTTACTGTTTAGTAATCCTAGCCAAGCAGCTGACTATAGTCTATAGTTCCGTTTACATGATCGAGATGATAATGTTCTCTCATTTATTCCATTGTCCAGGCAAAGCTGCGGGCTCACATTCAAGCTGTGAGAGCAAGAGTTCGGTTTACAGAGGGTATGTTTCCTATCCATGTTTAAGGCTATAAATAGGCCTCTAAAGTTTAGTGGAATTATCAACCTTTCCTTTATGAACTTTTAACTATATTCATCCTTCTCCGTTGGACTTGTATATGACGAATAAATAGTACCTAATTGGCTAATTCTATGTAAACAGGCATCCCTCATCATGCAAAAGTTTCTGACTTCCACAATAATCCAGATAAACTTGCATCCATGGTTAGAAATTTTGATGTGGGGACCTTGCACTCCCTTGGTGGAGTTGATGGAATTGCAGAAGCGGTTGAAATCTCGATAGATGAAGGAGTCAAATCAAGTGATTTGTCTGTTAGACAAGACACTTATGGTATCAACAAATATACAGAGAATCCTTCTAAGAGCTTTTTCAAGTTCGTGTGGGAGGCTCTTCATGATTTAACCCTTGTTATCCTTATAGTTTGTGCGGTGGTTTCAATTGGTGTGGGGCTTGCCACTGAAGGTTTTCCAGATGGAATATACGATGGATTGGGGATCCTTCTTAGCATATTACTAGTAGTTACTGTTACTGCTGTGAGTGACTACAAACAATCCTTGCAATTTAGGGATCTAGATAGGGAAAAGAAAAAGATTTCCTCTCATGTAACAAGAGATGCGTGTCGAAAGAAGGTGTCCGTTTATGACTTAGTTGTTGGAGATGTTGTTCACTTATCCATTGGTGACCAAGTTCCGGCTGATGGGATATTTATATCAGGATACAGCTTGTCGATCGATGAGTCTAGCTTGACTGGTGAGACTAGGAACGTGCATGTAGATGACAAGAAACCATTTCTTCTTGGTGGAACTAAAGTGCAAGATGGATCAGCTAAGATGCTTGTCACAGCGGTAGGTATGAGAACGGAATGGGGAAAGTTGATGGAAACATTAGGTGAAGAAGGAGACCATGAAACCCCATTGCAAGTTAAATTGAACGGTGTCGCTACAATCATTGGTAAAATTGGATTGGTGTTCGCCGTGTTGACTTTTCTTGTGTTAACGGCGAGGTTTCTCATAAATAAAGCAATGCACAATGAGTTTTCAACGTGGGCTGCAAGCGACGCATTGAGCATGTTAGACTATTTTGCCACTGCAGTAACGATTATTGTTGTTGCAGTGCCAGAAGGACTGCCTTTAGCTGTCACCCTGAGCCTTGCCTTTGCAATGAAGAAGTTAATGGATGACAAGGCACTAGTAAGACATCTCTCTGCCTGTGAAACTATGGGTTCTTCTACTTGCATATGCACAGATAAAACAGGGACCTTAACAACAAATCATATGGTCGTTGACAAAATCTGGGTATCTGGTAAAGCTAAAGATGCTAAAGAACCTTTGGAATTATCCAAAGATGTATCTACAATTCTCTTGCAGTGTATCTTTGAATGTACAGGTTCTGAGGTGGTCAAAGATAAAGATGGTAAAACTTCTATTTTGGGCACTCCAACAGAATCAGCTATATTAGAATACGGTTTGAATTTGGGTGGAGATTTCAGTACTGTGCGTAGTGAGATCAAACTACTAAAAGTGGAACCTTTCAATTCTGCAAAAAAGAAAATGTCTGTAATTACTGCTCTGCCCGGTGGTCAGATACGTGCTTTCTGCAAAGGCGCATCAGAAATAGTATTAGGAATGTGTGACAAGATCTTGGATGGAACCGGAGAAACCGTTCCATTGTCTGAAGAGAAAGTTAAATTTGTTACAGATGTTATCAGTGGGTTTGCAGCTAATGCTTTGAGAACTCTTTGCTTGGCTTATTTTGATGTCGAAGGTGGCTTTGACATTCAAGAAAACATACCTGATCATGGCTATACCTTGATTGCGGTTGTTGGTATCAAGGATCCACTTAGACCAGGGGTTAAGGAAGCAGTCGAAACTTGTTTATCAGCTGGTATTACCGTGCGTATGATTACTGGTGATAATATCAACACCGCTAGAACCATAGCAAAAGAATGTGGCATACTGACTGAAGGTGGCTTGGTCATCCTAGGGCCAGAATTTCGAAAAAAAACCAAGGAAGAAAAGAGGGAACTAGCACCAAGAATACAGGTGCAGTATTATCTCACCAGTTCATTCAAGTATATATGATGGAAACTCAGTTTTGAAGTGCTTTTTCATGGATTCAGGTAATGGCTAGATCGTCACCAACAGACAAGTTGGAGCTTGTAAAGCATTTGAGGGACCTGTCTGAAGTCGTTGCAGTTACAGGTGATGGGACGAATGATGCTCCCGCTTTGCATGAATCAGATATTGGATTTGCAATGGGCATAGCAGGAACAGAGGTTGGTGCCTTTTTTCTTGTTTGACAGATCGTTTTTCCCTTCCATTTGCAATGGGTGTAGCAGTTACTCGTTGTGTTATCTATCTACAGGTTGCGAAAGAACAAGCTGATGTCATTGTCATGGATGACGATTTTGCAACAATAGTAAAAGTAGCTAAATGGGGTCGTGCAGTATACATAAATATTCAAAAGTTTGTACAGTTTCAGTTAACGGTCAATATTGTTGCTTTGATGATCAACTTCGTTTCTGCATGCATCACAGGTTTGTTGGTCTTCATGGATCCTTTTTTCTTTTCGCAGTAATATATTTGCAATCAGAGTTACGACAATTGTCTGAACTTCAGGGTCTGCTCCTCTTACCGCGGTGCAATTGCTATGGGTCAACCTGATCATGGACACTTTAGGTGCATTAGCACTGGCCACAGAACAACCACATGATGGACTGATGAATAGACCACCTGTTAAGCGGACTGATAGCTTCATTACAAAGTCCATGTGGAGGAATATTATCGGCCAAAGTGTTTATCAGATGATCATCCTATTCGTCTTGAATTTTGCGGGGAAACCCATTTTGAATTTGCAAGGGGCCAACGCAACAGCCACCCTCAATACTTTCATATTCAACACCTTCGTCTTCTGTCAGGTACAATATTTGAAAATCTAACACGATTTATCATAGCAGTTTATGTACCATTAGCTTATCTTTATGCATGCTTCCTTCTGTAGGTCTTTAATGAAGTAAACAGCCGAGACATCAATAAGATAAACATATTCAATGGCATTTTTAGCAATTGGATATTCATTGGTATCATGGTAGCGACTGTCGTCTTTCAAGTTATCATCGTCGAGTTCCTTGGCACTTTTGCGAGCACCGTACCCTTAAACTGGAAACTGTGGTTACTTAGCATTTTAATAGGATTGGTGAGCATGCCAATTGCCATCATTTTGAAGTGCATCCCTGTTGAAAAGTCGGTAGTCAAGCAACACCATGATGGTTATGAGATCCTCCCTGATGGTCCGGACAGCGTTTAATAAAAAGCCAAAGAGAACACAGGCTTTCGATAAACAAACCCATTTCAGTTTTGTAAACTAATGTGCAAATGGAATTTGTGAATTGTTTCTTCATAGGTGGCATGAAAAGCCGAGGAAGAAGGGGTCACACCGCTTTCTAACCTAACTACAGCACTGATCATCTGAAATTGTACTTCTGTGCAAATAATGTTTGTAGTAGTCTTGTAGTTGTGCAGGTTAATCATTTTAATTCATATGCTACTTTCTTAGATGATCCGAAAACATACATCAGTGTTTGCCAACATCATTTGTGAGAGACTAATTTTGACGACAATAATAACAAAGGTACAATCTAATAATGAACTTGTGTAAGCTTTACTATTTGCCTTTGCGAACAAAATGTAGACGTCATTTATATCTCCTTTTGGCTTCTCCATAAGCAATTACACCCATAACAGTCATGGAGTAGCCTGCTATACCTACAAAGGTGACTGAATTGCGGAAAAGAAGTATTGAGATAACAACCGCTACAGCACCTTTCGCATTCCCTAAAACCTGGTCGTAACATATACAGTTCAACCTACTAGGAATATAGTCTTGCTTTTTGAGGTCGCATGGACCAAATTTACCCACTTTCTCACATATTATCAACATTTTCGATTACTAAATTAAATTTAAATTGTAGCATATGAAGAAAAGGTAAGAAACACAACTATATTTTCAAAGAAATTTATACATTTGAAATGCACTACATTTGACTTAAAAATGACATAGAGAGACAGAGAGACCTGGAGCGTTAGTGCGCTCGTGTTCTTGGTGACGAGGAAGTTGGTCAAGTTAGCAGAATAAGCCATGGTCGAATTCACGAGAAGCAGTAGCCACATGGATCGATGTAATAAGCCAAGAGAGATGATAGCATCTATGACACCGGGTTCCATTATAAGCGCAGTGGGCAATAACAAAACAACTGCGGTTGGAGACATATAAAGCAACAGATTCATTGAATTTAGTTTCTCCCTGCCAAAAAAAGATACATTAATACACCCAGTTCCATTGTTGTAGCAACAATGTAGGGGTTGTTTGTTTACTTCTTAATGGAACCATTAAAAAGTCATTAAGAGGTAAACAAACAAGACCGTAGTTGAGTTATGAACACAAAAGTAGAAGCTAATGTACCCTTCAGAAGAAAGTAAGATGCCCTGAAGAACCGACTTGAAGGCCCTAGCAGCGGTTGCACTTATGCACATGATAAATCCATACAAATGAAAACTCGGCTCGTCCTGCGACGAAGAGCTGCATAGTATTATTTTTCCGTTACTAAAAAGTAAAACCTACTAGTTGTCTCCATTTTTTCATCCTTACAAGTTATTCTTGTCAACTTTAGACCATAAGGATCTTGATATGCATTTTGATAAACAATTATCTGATTATTGTGACTTGAAAATTGAAATTGTAATAATCAGCTATTATTATTATGATGCTCAACATATCCCTGATTTTAAGCATATGACTATCTCATCATCCAATTATACTTATGATTATGATTTTAAAGTAATCAAATTCACTTTTCTGTTAAGTTTTTTTTTTTTTTTTTTTCAAAATCAAGAATTAGCATTTGACATGAAACCTTTCAATCTTCTTTAACAAAAGGTGCATCAAGTCCCCTCAACCATCGTTAAAAACATTTATTACATTTAATCAAGTCACCAACTTCTCTTCATAAACATATGAATCCTTCATGAACTTCAAGGTCAAAAACAAGTTCAGTTGACTCTTAAGAAGTCAAAAGAAATTCTACTGGAAAACTATATATAATGTAATATAATATACACATGGAATGTATATATATAGATATATAAAGATCAAAACCTTTAGAGGACGTTTGATAAGTTTTACAAACTTCAATTATAGTTAATTGATAAAGAAAATGAAATACAGCTTTATTTCCATGTATATGTTTTATTCTCTACATTATAAAATTTAGAGTTAATTACAAAAATCGTCCTTGTGGTTTGTATCAAATTTTGGATTTGGTCCCTGAACTTTCAATTTTGCAAAATCGGTCATTATCATCAAAGTTTTTTTTCAAATTAGTCCATTATCCATCAACTTTTATTGAAATGCCCATTTTACCCTTGTTTATATTTACACTTTTAACTCTTTTAATTACAAATAATTACCAACTCTTTATTTTAATAAAAACAAATTATATTAAAAATAATAAAAATATAATTAATTAATTGGAAACAAATAAAAAATTTTCCAGATTTTTTATTTTTTTAGTTTCAGTTTTTTATGTTTTATATATATATATATATATATATATATATATATATATATATATATATATATATATATATATATATATATATATATAGAATATGGTTCGTGTGAGTACCTAAAAAATGCAGAGTACCGTGAGTACCTGTGAACACACGGGTTTAAGATGTGAACATGCTCCGAAAAAAAGTTTTTTTTTAAAAAAAATTTTCATATTCATTTAGATACAAATAATATAAGCATATTTGTAAAAGAAATACACACATTCACACTTCGTAGCCTCTTAAAAATCATGTGAACGTGGAAAAATTCATGTGAACATGCTTAGCTGTGAACATACGTTCACAACAGTGCAGTTCATGTGAACTTGCACGTTTCACATAGTTATAGTGTGTGTTTATGTGTGATTTTTTGCAAGTAGTCTTATATTATTAATTTAAACATGATTATGAAAAAAAATTTCAAAAAAAATAATTTTAAGCGAGGTACCTCCGGTACTCCGCAAAACTAGTGGTACTCATTTGAACCCAAATCTATATATATATATATATATATATATATATATATATATATATATATATATATATATATATATATATATATATATATATATATATATATATATATATAATCGATTTGCGTCATTTTGTTTATATTATATATAGTTGTAATAAATTTTAAATTTTTAATCAATTTTATAAGTTTAAAAAGCTTTTGCAATTTTATTGTTTTTTTTTTGTTCCGAAAAATAAGTTTTTATTTGGTTTGTGTAATTATATATATTCGGTTAAATTGAAATTCTAAGTTTTATAGATTAATTGATTGTTTTCTCCGTTTGCGTAATTATTTTCAAATTTTAATCAATTCGTCATTTTTTGAATTGGAAAATTTTATAGATTGATTGATTGTTTTCTCCATTTGGTTAAATTAAAAATCGGAGTTCGTATTTTTTTCGGAGCGAAAACATTTAAAATTAAAGCAGTTGGCGTTATTTTTAACGGTTAAATTTAAGATCAAAATGTTTCGTCATTTTTTGCGATCGAAAATATTTAAAACTAAAATGGTTGGCCCTTTTTTCGTTTGGTTAAATTAGAAATCGAAATTTTTGATTGTTTTAATTGATAAAAAAACATTAAAACTTGATTTTAAGTGGTTGTTTTTTCCATTTAGTTAAATTGACGACCGAAATGGTTTGTCATTTTTTCCAAACAAAAACTTTTAAAATGAAAAAATGATGAACCATTTTAATTTTCAAGTGAAATGATTAACTAAATGGAAAAAAAATCAATCAATCTAATTTTAAGTGTTTTCAATGGAAAAAAGAACAACTATTTCGATTTTTAATTTAACCAAACGTAATAAACAAACAATATAATTTTTAATGTTTTTAACATAAAAATGACTAACAGTTCCGATTTCCAATTTAACGAAACGGAATATGATGAACCAATTTAATTCGAAATCTTTTCGTTCAAAAAAATGATATGTTATACCGTACAAAATACAAAGTATAAAATTATGCGAAACGAAATTAAAATTATTCGAAATGTTTTATTGTATTTGTTTTTTGTTTCTAATGGATTAATAACATTAATACTTTTATTATATATTTATATCTATTTGTTTTATTAAAAAAGAGTTGTTAATAATTTATAACTAAAATGTTCAAATGTATAAATATAAAAAAGGGCAAAATGGGTATTTTAATAAAAGTTAATGGATAAGGGACCAATCTTGAAACTAAACTTTAATGATAATGACCATTTTTGCAAAATTAAAAGTTCAGGGACCAAATCTAAAATTTGATACAGGGACCATTTTTGTAATTAACTTAAAAATTTATAATTAAAAAAAAAAAAACATAAAACTAAAATTTATACCAAGTTAACATACCCCAGTTGCAATAACAACGCCTGCAACAACAGGAAGAAGAGCACCATAAGTGATCCATGCTTCTCTTTTGAAGGTCATCAAATACGCAAAAAGTGCCGTGAAAAACGGCGTCGTTGCACCCACAGCCTGGTTGAAGGAAACCGGCAGATACCTGAGAGATATATTACCCCCAACAACAGACCCACAAAAAACAACACTGAGGGTTGCAATCCTAAAAAACTGTGACCTAGATTTGATCTTCTGAAGCGGAACAACTTTGAGAAACACAATGGAGACGTAGCTGAGAATAGCGGAAGCTGACATGTGGCACATTGTGAGGAAAATTGGAATTTAAAGCCATAATTGGATAGCAAGAACTTGTTGAGGAGAAGAACACCGATGTTTGATGAGTACCAGAGGGTTATGAGCAACAAAAGGAACAGAAATTGTTTTGATGATGATTCTGAGATTGAGGAGGATGAAGAAGAACTTGTTGAGGGTAACATTGTTTTCTGGGTTACTTTTTGCTTCCGATTTTCAAGGAAATGGAAAGGAGGGGAAAGTCATTGGTGTTAAATAAAAAAGGGTGCTGCTATTCTCGCCCTATATTTATCTATTTCTACCCCATATTATTATAATATAATTATTATGTAATTATTATCTACTTTTTACCCCATAATGATTAGGTTACACCCTATTGTTAATGGGTTAGTCTAATTATTATCTAATTATCATATAAATTTCTACCATATAATTATTATAGAATGATGAAATATATATACTTTCTACCACATAACTTTCTACCCCATCTTTTTTGTTTTCTAATTTTTATACTTATTTTATTTTACATAGTTTTTTTGTTACATATTTTTAAATGTATAATCCCTATCTTTTTTGTCTTCTATTTTATTATATCTATTATATATATTTAACATTTATATAATTGTTAATTAAAAGTTTTATATTTATTTTATATACACAATAAAAAGAACAAATAGATAACTGCATATTGGATATATGGCCCACAAAAGCCCATCATCTGTATGGCAAACTATGAGTATGTCGCGTTTCGAATTATTTGATTTTTCGAAGTTATCTATTTGTTCATTTGACAATGGGATGTAAACCTAATCATTATGGGGTAAAAAGTATATAATAATTACATTATAATTATATGGTAGAAATAGATAAATTATGCGATGTAAATAGACCAATCCATTTTTAAATTCACTTGTTAACCTATTATAACAAGTTAACATGTTTAAATTTATTTTGTAAAATCGACAAAGTATAAAACCTTTTTGATTAAGTCTTCCATTAAATTTGTTGTATTATTATCATTGTTATCATTATTTATAACCTTTTAATTATAATTAAATTATTTATTTATGATTTTAACTGTTTTTTAAGAATTAAAATATTGTAATATTTATTTATGTTTATATTACGATTATATATTGTGTCATTGTTTATTTATGATCATTATATATATCTTTTGATTTTCAACCTTTCGATAAAAAAGACGAACCATTCTATTTTTTTTTTGTTTTTTTCGAACTTTTAAAAACGACGATCCTTTCCGATTTCATTTTCCAATCATTATTAAATAGTTGTAGTTGGTTTCATTAGGAAAAACAAAATGGAATACAGATTGAGTTTTAGACTTCAGACGTTTTGAAGAAGCTCTTAATGGTAAAAAATGAGGCCTTAGTACTGCTGCTACACTATCTTTTTATTTTATATAGAATCCCATCACTAATCACACACATTCCTACCACAATGAAACCAAATTAAGACACTGATTGTTTATCAAGGCCGAGGGCCGCTCCTGAGCAATTTGATGTCCAGGACGAAAAAGGAAAATAATGCCCTTAATTTTTTTTTACATGCAATATACTATTTTCTTAAAGTCTCATAATACATACTTTGTATGCTTTATGTAACATTTTGGTCCATGGAATTAACGGTGGTTAACTTTAACCGTTAGTCTCAGGGGCATTTTCGTCCTTTTGTTTTTCGAGGACCATCTATGTAATTTTCAAACTTTCTTATTTCTTATTTCTTTTTCCTTTTTTTTCTTTATACCATAATTTATTTTCATATATATATTTTGTATTTTCTTTTTTTATCATTTAATTATTCAAACGATACATTTTATTTTTTACTTTTTTTATATTAACTATTAATTTTTATTTGTATTTTATTGTTATTATTAATACTAATTTTATTTATATATTACCATAATTATTTATATAACATTATTATATGATATACCTAATTTATTTTTTTAAATTAGTCATTGAAAATATTTAATCATAATTTTTTAATTCTGAATGGTTCGTCATTTTTCATTGAAAAATTCAAACTGTAATGGTTCGTCTTTTTTAGTCTTCTTTTAATTATAAATCAAATGATTCTTTTGTTTGACAAAAATCAAAGTTCATAATGGTTCACGGTTTTTTGATCAAAAAATCAAAATTCGTCATTGCCCTTTTTTTGATAGAATAAATTAATATCGAAATGGATCTTTTGTTTATAAAAAATAAGAGTAAATTACATAAATGGTCCCTGTGGTTTGCCCAAAATTACGGAATCAGTCCCTCAAGATAAATCTGGTAAAGAACAATAGAAAGAGAAATTTAGAAGATGTCAGATTGTTAGTTTTTCCGAACAATAAACGACTGATTTCGATTTTAATTTTTTCATACAAAAAACGAAAGGTTATATATTTTGTTTCTTTTTTTAAACGAAAAAAACAATGAAACACACGTACTTTGAATATTTACGAGGAAGAAACAATGAAACACTCGTATTTTTAATATTTCTAAATGAAAAAAACTTCAACATGTTATTAGAGACTTGTGGTGTAATAAAATTATTTTAGGAACCAAAACCGTAACTAAATATAAACCACAGGGATCATTTATGTAATTTAGTCTTTAATGTATTTTAATATTAAGAATTTTTTTATATTAATTAATACATAATCTTAAAATAGAATAATGAGTTAATCATTAAATAATAAAGATGGAGAAGAAAGTCATGTGGTAGAAGGTAAATAATCATCATGGGGTAAAAAAGTATATAATAATTACATAATCATTAAATAATAATTTTATGGGGTGGAAATAGATAAAATTTGGGGTGGAAATAGATTTATGCATTTTGGAGTGATTCTCACGTTCTCACGGTAACAATGGTTCTTACCGGAACCCAATCCATATAAGATATATATAAACTTAAATTATAATATATAAATATTAAGTATTATGAAAAATATTATAAAAGTATTGATATTTGTAATATTTGTTATTTATCTATATTTTTAAAAATATACATGAATAATAGGTATTTTTGAATTTTGAATTTCTAAATTTATATATATTTATACGAATTAATTTGAAATTTTAATTTTACATGAGATTGTTTATATATATTTTATTCAATTCTACAAAATTTACGTAAAACGTCATGAAATATGATTTTTTTTTTAATATTGTATTATGTTTACATTTAAATATTTACTATTTATAATATGTATTTATTTATAATATATATTTTAATAAATCGATACAATTTGAATATGTATAAGATTACAATTTGTATATATTTTCAAATTTTATCTAAATTGGATTTGTAAGAATTTTATTTATTTTAATATTTTATGTCAAGTTGTTATTATATATTTAAAATGATGGATAAATTAATTACTTATTAATATTTATAGATTTAAAAAATAACAAACTGTATTTATATTTAATCTTAGTTTTAATAATAAAATTATTTATCTTTTATGATTAAACATGAAGATGACATGTGACGTTGCGGGTGTTAAAATGGGAATTATTTTGATTTGTAATGACGTAGTCGTTTTTTAATAGATGTGGGTGGACGCAGAGTAGCACTAGACTAGGGAGGCTATGGGCCGTCGTCCCTAAAATAGTCCATTTATGATTTACGTATGGAAGAACCCGTAAATTTACCAATTAACTGGGCCAAATGCCAATCCCATACCCTCGCTTATTTTTATTTATTAAATCTTGTCTCTTCATTTTCACTTTGGTTTTGTCTCGCAATTAGGGATGGCAAAAAAAAAAAAAAAAAACCCCGAACCCGACGGGAAAAACCGAAAACTGATCTAAACGGGGCGGGTTTTTCCGAACCCGATTAAGTTAAACGGGGGACGTGGCGGGTATGGTATTGCTAATACCCGTCCCGTATACCCGATTACATAACCCGTTTAAATCCCGAATACCCCGATTACTTTTAATAGCAACATGTTATTTATATTATATATATATATTATATATAAAAGATGAATAATTTTATTTATTTTATATATTATACATAAAAATTATTACGTATAATTTAAAAAACTTATTTATTTACATATAATTTAATAAAATAATGTTTTTTTCGTTATAATTTGATAGGTACAGTGTTAATTAATTTAATATTAGTATTGAAATTTTAACATACATGGACGTTTTAAGCTTAAATTATGAACCACGTGATAAATTTCATATCATTGATTTGTAAATGGGCTACCTGATTCCCCGCGGGTTTCCCCGCGTACCCGATGGGGATCCCCGTTTAGTCCCCGCGGTTTTTTTAAACGGGGACGGTATTTACATTCCCCGCCCCGTTGCCATCCCTACTCACAATTATATATAAATTACAACTAAAATTTGGTTGAACACAAGTATCAGGACGTTCAGACGAAATCATCACAACATTGTTGTGCATGATGCGGATTTTATATGAAACCGAAACCAGAACCCGAAAGTGTGGTTTTTTACAGTTTGGTTTTCAAGTTTTCTTTAGCGGTTTTTGGCTTTTTTAAAATTAATGTGACTACTCATGACAATTTACAACCATCTTTTGATGTTCAACTATCATTTATAGGGTTAAAAAAGCTATCTTTTAATGGTTTTATGTTTTTCATAACTTCATGAGTTAAAATAATAAATACATACTTATATATTCTTGTATATATACAATTGACAAAAACCATAAAATCATATACTTATAGACAAGTATTGGTACAGTTCGGTTAATATCAGTTTGGTTTTTAGACGAAAACCACACATTATATGTTGGCAATTTGACCCAAAATCAACCTATTTAATTATGTGTCAACCAATTTATGCCACAAATAATATTTTGTTGGGTTAGCTGTATTCGATTTCGTGTCAATTTATCGTGTGGTGTCAGAGTTTTCCATCCCTAGTGGTGAAGGATGTCAATTGTGGCATGAGCAAGGGGTTGGCAACTAGAGACGTAAGTGAATCGAGGTACTCAAGAGTTATTTAAATTTGACTCCTTAAAAGCTTGAGTCAAACAAATTCAATCTTATTTAATAGATAACTAATAATTTATAAAACACTAAAATAAATTTATTTGAAGTTAATAAAACATATAAATACAAAATAAAACATTTATATAAAGTAATCTATAAAACATATAAATATTAAATGAGACTACGGGTTGAATATTAAAGTTTTATTCATTTTCATATCCGGTCAACTGGGATTTGAAAACTCACCAATCCATTTAGGGTCGAGTTTCAAGTTCACATTGTTGATAGTTTTTTTCTTTTTCTTTTGTAAGACTCATCTCATAAACCAGAACCGATTTATAATATTCGGTTCTGTGACACCCTTGCCACAACAACCACCAATTACAATACACCCAGGATTAATCACCAACATACAATAACATAATGATCTGATAACCTAAATTAAGTGCGGAAGCATTAAAAACATAATTAAAGTAGTGCAACAGTGTCAAAACACCCTACAGTGCTATAGGGTACCAAGTCTAAGTCTACACACCCATACATTTATTACAATCATCCAGAATATTACAACATTGTCCAAATCACAATTACCGATCAAATAGTGCCGAGTCTCCCAAATCTTCCAAACGACCTAACTAGAAGGTCCAGCAGTAGACTTCCCTTTTCCTGTAAAATAAAAATCAACAACTGGGGAATAAGCGGATGCTTAGTGAATACATAGATTGCGCACATTATAAATATTTACGAAGCCCAAGAGTAACCCCGACGACAAACGTCGTATACTCTCTTCGTACACCAAGTACGGACCAGAGCCGCAGCCCCTTCGAGCCCAAAGCTCGGCATTTACACATACCATCTGAGACAAACGAACGATCGGAGATGACATACTGCCTACCGGACCTGGAGGGATCAGCTCCAGCGTCATATAGCACAGTAACATCAGAGTTAACGATGCGACCCACCGGTCCATCACTAGATGCACAACAATCGAACGGACATGCAACAAGTAAGAATGTGCATCTAAATCTACGCAAGTTAGTAGAATTCCAACCAAACAAATGAAACAACAGGTCTCAGCAGGCAAAGCTTAACATAAATCAGATATAATCATGCGAAATCTACTGTACTCACAGTGGGTGCGTAATTATCTTTTAACCGATATTATTTCTCTTCGGGCTTTCAACCGGATCCACCAAGTACCCCACTGTGGGTTAAACAACACCACAAGGGACCTGTTATATCAATTACAACAATTCCTCATATCATTAACCATTTAAATCCATAAAACCATTTTTATTCATCCATTCGAACACACACTAAAAATACACACAAATCTCTAAAAATCGTACTTCCAGGTCGAATCAGAAGCTGAAACTTGATATCTAGCATCATATATACTAGATTTAAACTAATCCATAATAAAACCAAACATGCATTAACATTTGAATCTCCAAAAATAAAATTTTCGGTTCATATCAAAACCGAACCAAAACCACCAAAATCGAAGTGTTGATGAAATTTTTACCTTAATTCGATGATTGCAGATGTTTTAGTTCCTTGAATGCAATCTGAATCCAAATTTCCAGCTTCAAATTTCAACTTTTGATGATCTTCAATGGTTTAGAGAGAGAGAGCCGAGAGAGATGAGATTTTTAGAGAGAGAGAGTTTTGTTTCAAATGAATTGAAATAACTCTTTTCCCCCCTTTTATTCCAAATTTCCATCTTTAGCACTTTTAGTCCCTCAATTTAACCGGTTCCATTAAAATACTGATTTTATAAAATAAAGAATTCTATCTTTATTTTATTTTCCTTAATAATTTAATAATTATTTTCACTTAATAATTTTTAGAATTCTAAATTTCCATAATATGCAACCGACTTTATAATCAATCCAAATTTCGTACCAACTTTCATAATTCAACTTAAATTACAAATTTAAACTTAATAACTTTAAATACAATAACTTAAATCCGAGGATGTTACAGGTTCGGTTATCGGTTTTTATAATATTCAGTTTTTGGTTGTCGATTATTGTGTTAACGGTTCTGCATGTATCGGTTTTATCGGGCATACACATTTGAAAAGCTCGTAACATGCAAATTAAGAAATGATTTAAAAACCCACAATGTGAAAACCTAAAAGATCATTTGTTGGAACACTAATTTAGGATGATAAAACTACATAATTTATATGAAAACATCATAATTGAAACTTTTCTTATTCTATTTTCATGTTTTTTTATTTATATATTGTTATAATAGATAGAATTATATATTTTTTTAATTTTCGATTCTAATCGGTTCCGTACCGAAATATCTGTATCATAACCGTTCGCTGGAGCCGCATTACATTATTGGTTCGGTTATGTTTTCTGACAATCTGTAATATTCAGTTTCGGTTATATCGGTTCCGGATTGGTTTGGTCCGGTTCCGGAATCGTGTACATCCGAAACTCTGCATCATTGGTAAGATTGAGAGTGAGAGAGCATTTTTGAGGTGGTACCATTTAGGGGCAGAATTGTCTTTTGGAAGTAAGTTAGGGTTTTTGTTATCTTTTAAGTGCGCCCCTATATAAACAGAAAAATGGCACCACAATCGTCCTCACGTAAGCTTTCACACCGCCGTTTGCTTGTGATTTCAACGAAGAAGCATCGGAATGGGAGTTTTCACATTTGTATGCAAATCCTCCGGCGGCGAGTGGACTGCCAAACAGCTAAAGGGCGATCTTGAAGGCTCCGCCGACTCGACATACGCTCTTGAGAGGAAGCTTGTTCAGGCCGCTCTTTCTTGTGATTCTTCCGGCGGTGTTCAGTCTTCTTTCAGCTACGTCCTCCCTGATTCGGCTGTTTTCCAGGTATAACTTTTTGTCCGACTCGTCCTATCTGTTTTTTAGTTTTGGTATTTGTGATTTATTTTGCTTTTGAAGGACTGCTGCTGGTTGTTAGATGCTTTGATGATAAATTTTTGAATGATTTTTAACAATCATCGTGGATTTGAATTGTTCATTTGTATGAAATGTTTGAAGTGAGTGAGATTCGTGAATGTCTGATTTCGCTAGGTTTACTTCAAAATTAATAGTAAGGAGATCACTACACACGATTTTCTATGTTCTTTGATTCAGTCAGGGCTTTTCCGGCTGCAACATATATTTGTCTCAACTCCGGAGCTCTTTTATAGATGAATTTGGGGTGATTGTTGAGAACGAAGATACATAGAATTGCTCTTTAAACTTATATCTGAGACAAAATGCCACCTTTTTGGTTGGTAGATGTTATATTAGGACGTAGTATTGATATTGTTTGATCAGAGCATATAAAAAGGATTCCTGATGTTGCTTTGATAACATGTTTGGATATTTTAGAAAGTGTTTTTTGATTTGTGGATTTTTAATTTGAAAAGAAAACATGTTTGGATATTTAGAAGCAAGACGTGGCTTTGATAACATGTATTTCATTTGTTGGCGACTAACAGTGGGTTTGATCTCATTTGTTCTGCTTTATCTAAAAGATTACAGTCACTCCTATAAAAGTTTAGAGCATGTGTTTCTTGAGATTTTGATGTATTCTTACAGGTCATGTTCAGTGTTGAATATTAGAATTTTGACTATCAAGTTAAGGAAGTTACATTATTATTTATTTATTCTATTAGACGCCGAGAGTAGGTTAGTAACATACATTGTTTTATGGTAATATCACTAAAATGTTAAAATAGGTCTCTTTTGAGGCAGAAGTTTGTAAATAAGTTTCGTTTGGAAGTGAGTGCTACTATTGGTTTCAAACGTCTAAGGCAGTAGATAAGAAAGCGATCGATGTGTTATGGAGACCAAGATCAACATGCTGACCGAAAACACTTCTCCATGTTAGTGATCTTCTGTACATTTTCTCTTCTAATGGAGGGTCTTCTTAACTTCAACTTGTAGGTATAGTTTTCAACATTATTTGCTGCACATTGTGCTTTTGTTCCAATCTCTATTCATTTTACTTCCTTCAGTTTGTTGATCCAATACATTATCTTCAACCTTTCAACTTAGGGGCTGTTTGATAAGAACTTATTGGGCTGAATGTGAGAAAACCAATGAGCCATTAAATATATTGTTGTTTGTTTGGTTACTCAATCGATTCAGTTAAGTCTCTCGGTAAGTCAAATGAACAAGCTAAGAAACCTTAGTTGTTCACATTCAGTCATATTTATTCCTTATCTACCCCTTCTTTTCTTTCTACTATCACTGAAGACCGATGACCTATCGTTGCAACACGGCTTCTTCCTTCTTCATATTCTGATCTTCCTACAACCGATCTGTCCCTACTCCAAGCTTCCCATGTCTGTTACTGCTATGTCGGCTGGTAGTTGTTGATGCCATTGCCATATTATGCTGCTATCTGGGTTTCCTCTGGTTGTCTCAGATCTGGTTTTTTTTCCAATGGTCCCTCCATCACTATTCTGGTCATCTCAGTTCTGGGTTCTTCTGGTGGTCTTAGCAAATCTGGTTGTTGAGTACGACACGAGTTTCCTCCTCACCTGGACAAATAGTGGATGCATCTTGTTGTCTTATAGTTGCTGTTTCTATTTTTTATTTGAGTTTTCTTTCCATGGTTTTCTTCTATTTATCATTGCTTTGATTTGTCAACAGTCTCATGGTTGCTGTTGTTTTCACTTTTCATTCATTCTTTTTTCTATTTTGTTATACTGATAGAATTTGTAATAATTAATGATAATTAATTAATTAAGACATGTGATGATAATATGTTATGGTGTTGGTTTTGGGTGTCGATGGAACGAATTTGTAATGAATTTTTTTATTCATTCAAATTGTAAATATAAATTTAATGCAGTAAAGGATAATATAGTACTTCTTTATTTTCATAAAGTTGATTATGTAAAACTAAACAATGAACTGTTTTTTTTTATCTAGATAAACAATTTAATACAGAGAGAACTTAATGAAAAAAGTAATAAAAAAAACAGCCCACCGTCTCAACTTATTGAGTCAGCAAATGGCTTGCTACAATTAAAATGCTTTTTAACACATATTTAAATAGATCTTTGTACATTCTTTTATTAGTAATCGAAACAAACCGCCTTTTGTTGTGTTTTTTGTATTGACACGCGTCTTATAGAAATGAAACTTGCTACATATAAATACTTTATTTGAGGGGGCAAGTAAACATTTCTACATATAAAGACTTGAAGCCTCTTTTATGCAGGTGATTATTGGTGGAGGTGGTGGTGGAGCTACCTTTGGAGGTGGTGCTGCTGCAGCATCAGCACCGTCTGGTGGGGCAGCAGCTGCTGAGGCCCCTGCGGCCGAGGAGAAGAAGGAAGAGAAAGAGGAAAGTGACGATGACATGGGCTTCTCACTCTTCGATTAATCTTCCTTTACCATTATACAGTTTCGTTTAAAGTTTCATCGCTGTCACTTCATATTGTGAAGTTTTGATATTGCTGCTAGGTTATGGATAATGAGGGTTTTGTTGCATTGTTATGATGGATAGTTATGTTTCTGGTTTTTAAATAGTATTTTTGGATTGATTGTTGGTGTTCATTGTTCTGTTTGGTTGAGTTCATAAAAGTGGAGCAGTTTTATCTTTTATCCATGTTCGTCCCAGTTGGAGGGAACATGGTCTGTTTTTTGTTTCATGCACTGGGTTGGATTTAAGTTAACAACAATGCCCGTATTGGATTTCTACAAGTGAGGATCGGATCGAAAATGTGATGAAGCATACCAAACCGGAATTAGTGTCATCGGTCCTTTTCTGTTTCATGCATTGGGGTTGGGTTTTACATCTTTTCATTATATAAAAAGGAAGAAACCAAGACTAAACTCGAAACTGGAAAGGATACTCTCCTGTTTTAGTTTTCTTAATTCTTGGTATCGAGTTTGGTTCGGTTTTATCCATGATCCTGCTATCATGCTATGGCTTTTGGTTAAAATGGAATGTGCTTCATGTGTTATTTTATTTTAGAGTTAAAGCTCATATTTATGCCAAGATGTCAACATCTTTTCTCAATTTATGCTACACATTTTTAGTACAATTTATGCAATAATGTTTGAGTTTGTTATCCAAAAATGCAACGGTATTGTTTTTATTTTACCAACTAATACAAAAAAAAATAATTTTTAACAAGATTTATGCAATAATGTTTGAATTATACAACATTAATATACCAATGTATTTGATCATCTATTAATTTATTTTACGTGACAAAAGAATCTAGATAGACACGTTTACGCATACAAAATTCATGACATATTACAATTCCTTTGCGTTGCAAAATTATCAGTTGTTTCTAGTGTTCTACTAAACTTATTTTTCTGATAAGTTTTGCTGCAATATTTGCTTTATTTTAACCAGAGACAGTAATGAGCCAGACTAAGAATTTGTCTTCCATTCCTATTTTTTAAAAATCATTATTTGTCCTGACTAAAAAATCCAGACTAAATAGATAACCATGTAGATTTGTTAATAATAATACAACATAAAGTTAATCGATTTATGTTGTAAGATTTTTCTATTTACGTTAAACAATTATCGATTCCTACGATGAATATTAACTGTCTATGGTTAACAATGGTCAAATTCGTTCAATAAAAAATAACCATTTACATTAAATGTTTAATCTTGAATCCACATATTTATCTTCAATTATCTAATGACAAACCTTGTTAGGTATTTGTAACTTTTAAACAGAAAACCAATAAACATCTTTTTAAGCGAGATACGCAAAAAAATATTATAAACTAGTAGAAATGTCGTATTGGAATCATATAAATTTTTTACCCAACTATTAGCAAAGATGGTGACGTAGTTATAGTTTTGAATGCATCGTATTTTACACATTGTTATGTCACATATGCTTTAAAGTGATATACACCAATTTAAGAGTGTGTATTCACAGATTTTGAAAGAATCTGATGAAAAAAGAATGAACATTAGATTCTCATCGCATGTTTGGCTGTCAAATTTCATGATTCACTTTCAAACAAAATAATTCCTCCACTAAAAAATGTGCATTCCATTGGAGTTATCAAGGAACCAACATTCCATTTTTATAATATGTCTTCTCTATTCACTCATACCTATCATATTGACCCGATCAAACTCAACCAACCCCACCCACCCTACATTTCATATTAAACACCACATCTCTTTCCATCCTTATATTACACCTACCCTATCGTACCACACCCTACCCACCCTATCCCACCCCACCCCACCCCACCCCACCCACTCACTCATCTTACCATACCCTATCCCACTCATCTATCTATCATACTAAACTTACCACATCTCTCCTTCCCTACCCACCAATGATCTACTCACCTATCAAAACTATCATATCACTTTCTAACCTTACATTACACACACTCATCATACTTAATATCATACTACCATATTATATCACAATCTTGCTTTTAACTTATCCTACCTAATCCAACCCCACCCATGTCACTTAGCACACCTTAACCCCATTACGTCAGGTACTATTTTGCTTATGTAGTAAGCATTGATATTTAATGTTATCGTTTTAAAACATTTGCTTTGTGAAGACAACTATTTATTTTTGAAGAAAAAAAATTGTTTTATGATGGAAAAAAAAGTACAATATATAAATTTTAACATAATTATATCATTTGTCAATACATAATATGATTTAAATAAACATACAATCTAAACATAGTTTAAAACATATACAATAAAAGATAGTTTGTTATAAATACCAAAACACCACTTTTTGTTGAATAAAAAACATTTGTTGGTTGTAATATTCACTCAAGCTTCCTAGATCTCGAAAAGTGTACATTATGTAAATTTGTACTATCACCTCCTCAAGAATTTCATAAACCAAACTCAATTTACTTTGGAAGTCGAAGACTAAAACACTCAAAGGCAAGTCAGACTTTGGAACTTCGAGCAAGTATATCTAATGATGTTTATAAATAGTTAATAGCGGCCTCAAATTGAAAATGATATGATATTTAAGTCATTGGTATTCACTTTTGAGCTTTAGGTTACTTACTTTGCTCTAAAAAGATAATATTATGATAAATAATTGTTACATTTTCATATGTAATTAGTTATATAATTAAATAAAAACAAATATATATTTGTCTAATTACATAAAATAAAAGGCAAGGAGATATTAATTTCAGATAAATGGATATTATCCTTGAATGTGAATTCCTCGTCCATATCCTATTAAATATTCATCCATATCCGATATTCATCAATTTAACTTTGTTAATAGCCACCATTGGTGGATCAGATGGATGATCATTCCATCGGATGACTATTGTCATCCTACCCCTTAGGGTAAACACGGTTTCAAATTTTGGTTTTCATTTTGTGTGTTTTTATGATTTTTATTGTTTAAGTCGTGATTTTGTGTGTATCCATCATTTTTATTAGTGTGCTTGGATTTGTGTTCATTCTTTTCCCGGTTAGCGAGTATCTGCCGATTGTATATTACTTTTGTCATGCAATCACCCCTTCAGTTAAAAATAAATAACATGAATGTGAAAATAATAATAATAAAACATTTGAAAGAGCAAACCAAATGATTTGTTTCAATATAAACCATTTTCTGAAGGGTTAATTACGTCGAAATGTAATCTATTGTCACTGTTTTTTCAATTTGGGTAACATACTAAAATTTTTTCAATTTGAGGTAACATACTTTCCAAATCAAGTCAATAAAGGTAACCGTATCAGATTGAAAGGTAAAAATTACTGAAATGACAGTTTCTGTATCCAGTCATCAGTTTTTTAAATTTCTAATATTGCTTAATTATTTTTAAATTTGCTCAAAAAAGCAAGATATTATCAAAAGTCATTTTAAATTGCACAAAATAGTGCATATCATATAACAATTATACAGTCATTTCTGTAAAAAAAATTCTGACTGGACAAAGAAACTATCACGTTAGTTATTCTTCTAATCTGATATAATTACCTTGATTGAAAAATATATGTAACCTTAATTAGTAAAGAAATTAATATGTTATTCAAATTAAAAAAACAGTGAGAATATGTTATCACAGTCTGGCTGTACGTGGAATCACACCCAATCATACCCTCGCCTTGATGACATCATCAACTTTGACCATTACTTTTAATGGGCCCCCATTATCTTGTATACAGTCCACGTGATGAAAACGACAACAAGCTTTCCCTCATAAGGAAATTACGACACTGCCACTCTGCATGTACTTCTCCGGAGCACCGTATCTTTTCTAATTCTTTGCTCTTCTTTCCTTCCCCAAAACACTTTTTATTCGTACATCTTCAAAACCCTAAAAAGAAAACACACTCTGATAATCTGAATAATTACTTCTTCCTCTCATTGCACATTTCCCTATTCAAGTCAAAGGTAACAATCATCTAAGTTTTCTTTTCCTTCTTCCCATTTACATTTCTTACTCTTGTTTCTGTTTTTGTTTATTTCTTGTGTTGAAAATTGCATTCCGCGGCTTCTTTGCGGTTTATGTAGTACAACTGTGCGTCTGATCATCGTGTGTGTGTGGATTTATCACTGCTTGTATTATTCCTCGAATTTCCTGTTGTGTGTGGGATTTTCAAGAGGCTTCATTAATAGATAACACTTATTCCTTCATGGACTCTACTGGATTTGGACACCCAGACTTTACTTCTGTAATTACTGTTTGCATCTTAATTTATTATTGATGCGAAATCAGTGTCATCTCCGCTATTAATTATATATTGTGATCCATCTTACACTTCCAAACATGGAAGATTTGAATTGATGCGAAATCAGTGCTTTGGTTAAATTGATCAAGAATGTTGCTAGAGTTTAATGTTGTCGAAGTTTCGTGCTTGACTTGAAGCACTAGATTTTGTGTTCTTTTTAGTATCTAGATGTAAAAAGACATTTTCTTTCTTTACTAGTAAAAAGTTGGCACTTGGCAGTTGCCACAATGCAGCAATAAATAGATCATTGGTGCTATTTAGAATATATTTGTAATCCTCACTTAATGGTCCTTTTGAGTAAAATGTTTTGGGTAAAGGGTGTAACAAGCCTTGTTCCAACTCTGTGAATATACAATTTGTGATGACTTCTCTACCAAACATATCCTTTTCCTTGTGAATATATAGTGTAGCGAATATTCTTATAGATTCTTCTGTTAATTTCATACTTGTGCTATTTTAGTCATTTGATTTCTTATTTATAAGATCAAGTTCTTCTTTAATGTTAGTATTTTATTTTCTGAAAGGCTATCTATACAGCTATACTACCATCTATGTCCCATGTAAGACTTGAACTCACAACCACTTGGTTGGGGGGCAACACCTTTACACCACTAGGCCAAAGGCCCTTAGGTTCTTTAATGTTAGTTTTTATTAATCATTTTCCACCGCTTCCCTTTTTTATTTTGGCAGGCTAGTGCAATGGTTGTATCTTCTTTAAGATGTTAGAACTGGAAGTGGGTTCTATACTATATTGTGTGGATTCACATTACTTAAATGTTTAGAAAGTCAAAGCAACACAATATGAGATGTTGTATAAGATATTATATCTCCTTTGCATTGTGATCTAATAATGTAGTTCTTTCTTCTGCTAAGTTACATCTTAATGTAGTACAGTAGTAGGATAAATGATCTTAATATTGACATCACTTAAACGAATGTTAGAGCTTACAGTGTTTGATTAATGCATATGTTTTTGTCATTGTAGTTGTAAATATACTTGGCTGGGCATATCAATCCAAGATCAAAATCAGTAAAATAGTTTCTGTTATCCAATACGATCCCTCTGTCCTTCACAAAAACTGTTGCAGAAATGAGAATTTGCTCCCTTTTCTGGCAATGCTGTTTAATTTATGACTAGAATGTATGAGGGTTATTACTGGGTTCAAGTGTTTGTTTAAGCCTGAAAGCATCACATACACAATTTTATTTTCTTGTTCAAATTTGGCATAAAGAGCAAGATCGTGTTAAATGTGTTTCAGGTGACCATCTTCAGAATTATGGATGGCCTTTGGGACCCACCTATTTATCAAGGTTTCATATATTTCCTCTGTCAACATTCATTTTGTTCTTTTCTGTAGCTCTTGTTTGTAAAAGAAATTTCTAATGACATGGTTCATTGTTGCATACTGATCTTGTGATTTCAATTTTGCTTTTCAGCAAGTGAAGACTATAACTGCATAAATGATGGATGCCGGTGTGCATTCTGGACTGCTTATGGTGATTCACCATCCCATTGCTTTCCATCTTTTCCTTTTAATTTGTTGGTACCAATGATAAGAGGTAAATGGCTGTTCACCTGCAAACTTCTGGACTGAACCTGTAGATGTGATGGAAGAGACGGCTCAAAATGAGAAAAGCTGCAAACAGGTGCTAAGGATTTTGTTAAGCAAGGCAGATGACGACATCATTGAACTTGAAGAAGAGCTTGTGGACCTACTGAGTGAACTGGCCTACACTGATGAAGAACTTTTAGATATGTTCTCTATTTCCTTGAAAGTGAAGATTAATTTCCTTGATTTATCAATAAGGAAATTAAAGGATGATGCTGGAGATTTTTTGTCAACAAGAAGGGAACCAGCTGAAAGCATACATGACATATTGAAGTCTGTTTTCTGTGTTTACTTACAAAAGAAAGATGAACAGGTCTAGTATTTGGAAACTATTAAATCTTTCTCTCTCTCTCTACACACACACACACACACACACTATGATTGGACATCAATTCTTATTTTGCTCTGCACACTGCTGAAAGTTTCACTAGCATGAATTGCATTGTGGTAATTCAATACCACATTTTGTCATTTGGTTGACTGTAGCTTAGGAAAACACAGGAATATTGTTTAGAGTTACTGCTCATTTAATTAACAAGGGAGATATTAACTTTAACTATTATAGTGCCTAACAAGGAAGGTCTGTTAAGATCATGAAGGGGTTGAAAACCAAATTAAGATAATTGGTTAACTTATTGTTGGTGTCAAGAACACTTAACTAGTAGAGGATGCCTTACGTCTTGTTTTGCTGAAATTTCCTAGGTAACAATAGCTTTGAGCTATGCCATCTAATAATCACTAGGACTACAATTCGAAAATAATTGGTTTGTTTTGCGATATTTACATGCATACACTCTCTTCTTCCTCTTCTGTGTGTAAAAGGCTGGAATATTATGGAATTTTGGTGCAAAATACTATAGAACCAAAGAGAGTGCCTGTGTTTGTCATATAGCATGTGCTTGCTTACACACACAAAAGTAGACATATGTATGTCTAATACATGCACACATACTTTTGTAGTACTTTGTGCTAACTATTAGGAATTGAGTCTGCCTGCTTCATGAACATGATCTATGTTGTTGGATTGCATTCATCATGTAAGAGAAAAATATTGTTCATTTCTATTACCTTCTTTATTCTGTTAGACAAGTTCCTACACTCAATACAGTATTGCAAGTTCTGTTTCTTTAGGATATGCATAGCTGCTAGCTCACTCAACTTACCTTTTAGAAATATATACATTCTAACTTCCAACCAGACACCAGTAGTTTTTCATTTGAAGAAGCATCCCTATGGACAAACTTGTGACAATACTGTCACATTCATCGTCTTTATAAGAAAATATTATAAATTGTTATAACAGAACTAACAAATAAAGAAGTGTACTTGAGTTCATGAGTTGAGCAAAACTAGCTACCTTGTGCTTGTCCAGTAAGGCTCTGCCATCATTCCTTGCTACTCATCGCTTTAGGTTGCCAGTGTGGCTCGTTTCTTGGAGAATGACATTGCAAAAGTAGCTTCCTTGTCCCTCAAAAAGTGCAAGCAACCTGGTCACTTGTTTTAAGTTTTCATAGCCTGATACTCTGATAATTTTAATGCCATCTGACTTTGTCCGCATTCATCATTCTTGCTTAGTCTTTAGAAGGCCACATGAAAGGACATATAAAGAAGCATCATGGATGAGTAAGATGTACAACACTAGTGAGTTTTAAATGTTTTCACTCTGTAATGCTATATCAATATGACTCGTATGACCACATACTGTTCCCTGAAGGAGTTACGTGCATTATCAGTTCAACTCATAAAATGGCCATATAGGCCACCAACAGGTCCATCATGCAAGCAACAAGTTACCACATTTCACTCTGATCATGGAGTGTGTTATCATGTTAATCATCATTATTTTGTAATTGCACATTAACCCTTATTTGTAGATATCATTATAACTAATGCTATTCTCTTAGAGAGACACTGTCCTTTATGTTTTCCCATTAAATCAGAAGTCTGCAGATGATACCACCAATGTTGCAAGTTCTTGCCATCAACTGTGTGCTGACAATCTGTTGAAAGAGAAGGAACAAGGTGGCAGTTCTTCAAATGCTAACCAAATGGAGAAAAGCAAAAGAATCATAATCACTTCGTTGGAGAAACATAAAATTTCACAGACCAGAGTAAAGATGGAAGAGGAGGATGCAAACTATTGTGAAAATACTAATGATTTTGCAGCTCCATTTGATGATCTTCATGTATGATTTTGTTCATCCCATTCTTTTTGCAATAAATGGTTCATGTGCTGTCTAAGATGTAATTTATGTATGCTCTGATTGCATATCTCACTCTTATAGAACAACAAATTACTTAATTTGACGTTTGATATTATTCTGTTTCTACATCCAAGAAATCTGTTCCAGGTCTTTGTCGGGGCTCCATGGAGAAGATGAACAGAGCAGTGAATGAATTTCAGATAAATAGCCCTACTATGGCAAAAGATGGTCTACTGAATATGACGACCGGATGGAACCTTATCTGTAAGAAGCCATCATTAGAAACTCAAGGGAAGTGGAAACATCACCTAAAAATGATCAAGTCCCAGGTAAGTTACTATTTTTTTTCTGAAGAAAAATGACAAACAGATGAAATGAAAGACAAGAAATTTGGAGAATCATTGTATGCTTCGAAGTTTCATCTATGCTTTCTTAAAATCCTAGAAATCTAGAATCAAGTTTCCCTTCTTCTAGAAATTAGTATCTGGAATATCACATTGCGTAAGTTACAAAAAAGTCGTACCTGGATTATTGACCAACTGGCAAGATATGTTCAATGACTGCTTTCTCTTTTGCACTATGAGTCCAACATATTCACATCTAATACCTAATAACACTTAAAGCCAACTGCATTAATGCGCACTGTACATAAGATCTTTTCTGTTAGGGGCATTTTGGTTCATTCCATCCTCATCTTCAACCTCTGCTTTATCTTCAATCATCATCGTTTTTGACTTGTTCGTAAGTTAAAATTTCAAAGATCTTCACATTTTCAAGCTATATCAAAGCAATTTGCAAATACATCACATTTATCAAAAACCCAATTTCTCATTAATATCATCTTCATGTGGAAGTGTTAGTCTGTGACGTGCTAGGTTTTACACCATCTGAAATCGAACGTCATCTACTCATCTCATTGGAAGTCCAGCTCCATGTGGAGATGGCAACACTGTTGCAATTAACAATACCCTCCTTATCCCATCCGTTGGTAGCCATCTCTCTGTCTCAGTTAGGATTTTTAAGGCAAGTGTTTTAATCTGGGTTTTGACAAATGTTTACAAATATAAATTATAGCAGGGATGAAGGCTATACAGTGTGTATTGCACACAAGATTAGACATATGCTAGTAGATCTTTAGTTTGTTCGTCCCTAGTGATGGACACTCTAGTGATGAACAAAATTACAAAATAAGTGAAACTTGGGTTTTGATGTTTTGTATCTTGTAAAATATAAAAAAGAATGATGAAGTTGAAGATGACAAAACATAAATGTGTTTGACTCCTTTTAAAGTTATGTCATTGGTGACGTTAGAGGTTTGGATAAAATTGGTATTCAAATGTGACTTTTGGACCAATAGTGTTTAAAAAGGTCCCTGTAATTTAGTGGCATTGGCAGGATTTTATTCTTAGGTGGGCTAAAGGTTTTTAGTAGAAATCAATAGGTACTGAAAAAACTGAACATTCATACAATAAAAGATGTTCATAAATTTCTTTATTTAGAAAGTTTTAAATGCATGCAGAGCTCTGTCACATTCATAAAATCATTTAAATAAACATGTTAACAAATAAAAACTATTATGCCATTTCAACATTCAGTCTGTGATTGAATTATGTTTATTGTTTAACCATCACCAAATAAAAACATTAACTTGAATGATGTATAGGGTAAAAGTAGATATCAAAGAAAAATAGAAGACACTTTATAAATTGGAAATGGAAAACATATGATTCCTTCCTTCAAGAATAACACTTGGCATCTGAACTAATCGGTGAACGATGAACAACAGACATATAGTACGGTGAACAATAGACAGATAGTAATTGATGATAAAAAGAGGTAGCGGTAAAAGTATAAAGCTAAACTATGATGAAAAAACGTTTTTATCATTGGCTCATTGTTTTTATTAATGTGTTATTTTTTATTGGTTTTTATAGTTTTTATTTTAGTAATTTGGTTATACTCTAGTGTGGCTACATCACTTGCTATGTTACATATTAACACTAGCATTGAAAATTGTTCCAGCTATATATGTGCATACTTTTTCTTGTAGTTTATACTTTATGATGATGATCCCGTACAGCTAACCTTGAGGTTTATGGTGAAACTGTTTTGCTATGTATGATGAGTTTGCTGCTCACTATGTATGATTATTTTTAAACATGCATGTCACTGCATGCATGGCTTTCTTTTTTTTCAGAGGGTAATATATATTATACAGTTTATTAGGATTCATTACGCTTGACTTAACTAACACGAATGATGTGAAATCGAAGATATGTTAAGTAATATAGAGATATATCCTTTGTTGTTCCATATACCAAATCAATAAATTTTATATGATGAGTATGATTTATAGCTAACCTTGTTTGTTCTTCAATTATGTGAAATTGAATGTATGTTCTTAAGGTTTTCCTACTTTATGAACGTATACAATGTTTATTGATAGAACTGCTTCAAAGTCAACTTGTACAGTTATAAAAACTATTTTAATATCAGAACTCTGTACTTCAAATAATCTGTTTATTCTGCATAAGGGGCCTTGTATGGTTTGTGAAGTTTTTGATATGATTAACTCTTATCAACTTTCCTTGTTGAGGTTTCTTAACTTTCTTTATACCAAGTAAAAATGTTGACTTTTCTGGTTATATGGACTTGCATACATACATGTTTGGAATTCAGTAGAAAACTATCTTAAGATGATTCTAACAAGAATCTTCTCCAATGAGTGAAGTGTTACGTCTACCAGTTTTGCATTATATTCTTCAATAGAAAAGACCATATTAACTATCATAAATCTGTAGAAGTGATTCGATTGCACTTTTTTCCTGCCAGACTGATGATGAAGGTATAAGTTCCAGATCCATTCGTTTGGTAGAATTGTCGGAAGAACCCAACACAATGGCAACTGTTAGTAGTGAAACAACTTTTTATCTTGACAATAGAGCCAAGTCAAATCCGATTTCTCTTGGAACTAAAAGGGCACTGGCACTATCAAATACTCAACGCTGTGCACCAGACGCACTTTTGGATTTCTCACGGCATAGAATAAATATTGAACGTCCTAAGCAAAGGCGTGTTAGAGAACATGTTGATGAAGGAAATACAAACTTGGTCCTAAAGCAGGAGAGTGACCATGAGGAAGAACAAAGTATGTCACTTTCTTTGATGCTATCATCTCCCAAAACATACAAGAGGCGGCAGAAACCTGGTTCACCATTGCCAACAAGTTCAAGCTCAGCAGGGTTACTTGAAGGTGCCAAAGAGTCGTGCAGCTGCAGCCATGGAACCGATGCAGCTAGCCTGCATGATGGATCTGAGACCGTGGACATGACACTAGATGAGTTAAAGGCCATTGCCAAGCAACGGAAATTGAAAGGCTACTCCAAATTTCGGAAATTGGAGCTTGCACAGAAACTAGGAATCAAACTTGTTGAAAGTGCGTTATAACAGATCCCTGTTTCAGACTGCATTGAATTCCCCATTTTTTTAAATATTGTACCCTGTACTAAGTCTTTGTTTGGATTTGCATGCAGAAAAAAGGAACCAGAAAAGAAAGGAGACGCCGGTGCTTTTATTGACGCAGGGTGAGCTGTAGATGTTGCTGCTTATATTTTTTGACCATTAATACTGAAACCCATCCTTATACACACAGATACAAATGACAGAATGCCAACTTTATCTCCCTACTTTTCTTAGTTGAATGATATTAGGCAGATATAGTGATGTACAGGGTACGGATCTTGATAATTACACTGCTATAAGTAGAATTGATACAAAACCTCAGAAGGGTTAGTTTGCAAAAAAGAAAAAGAAAAAGGCTGCTTTGGTTCTGCTTGTATTATTATTTGTTAATTTCTGAAAAGTTTCTGGGGTTTGTGTGTGTGTTGTGGGGGGGGGGGGGGGGGGGGGGGGCTCGATAACTCAACCTTCTCTGGTAATCTCTAATAAGAAATTTGTTGATCAGGTAGGCAATATAAATGAGACATCATATACAATCGTTAAAAAAGAGCTTGCGATCCAAAGGTGAAAGCTTTAATGATATATATGTTTTGTTCCCCATAAGTTGGCAGTACAAAAAATTCCTGTTACAGAGCTGTGATAATGTTGATGAGTTTGGCTTTTCATGGTTAGTATTTACCATAAAAACCAAACAAGTGCCTGTTAGGGACTTTTAGGGCTCGCCAAGTAGTGAAGGTTTGTAGAAGGCATGGCTCTGAGCAATTTCAATTCTTTCACGAGGATCGTTTAAGTTTTCATCTCTCAGTGCTTGGAGTATTGCTCGTGGATCTTGTTCCCTGAAAGTAGAAAAATGATTAGCTTCTTCGGAATCCAGTTAGCTCAAGTGACATGATCATGGGCTAGAAGCCTAGAATAAAGATCACCTCTTTATGAGTATTTTGTACAGTATTTTCAAGATGGGGCATAGCTCGACTGGTGCAACAGGCTTGTTTTCATTAGGATGTAAAACGCTTAAGCTTGATTGACTCAGGAGTTCGAAAAATGCTCCTACTGCAGATACTCCCTGAAAACAAGATCCGAAGAAAGTCATGCAGTTTTGGACTGAAACACTGCTAAACAGAGGAAAACGAAGAAATGGGGTATTAGTACCTGGATCATCCCTTTTCCACTGATGCTATCACCCATATCAAGGCTCAGTTCTCCCTTGGCGATCATTTGCCCGTACCAAGCATTACGCCCTTTTAACAATGTCACATAGGTGTCAGCAAGCAAAGGCCCGGCAAGCTTTTCAGGCTCTTTCGTCAACAAATGAGTGATGAATATCATCTCTGATGTGCAATGTGCAAAGTATACTGATTTGCTAGTGGCACTTTCGTTGGTCAGTGCAGCAACCATTCCTGAAAAAATCAAAGAAACAAAAGCAGCTGCAAATGGTTTCTTCGAGTGTGGTTTTGAAAATTTTAGTAGCAAGAGGAGAACATCTTATCTTACCGGCTCCGATTGCATAGACATTTTTTAACCCTCCCATGACTTCGTGTGTGACTAGATCGCTATTATCCCATACAATGAAATGGGGTTGCCTCAAAAACTTTGCAAGCGGGATCCTCCACTTTTCAGTCCCACAGATTCGAGCATTAGCATACTCCTTGTTATAGATCTCAGAGGCGATGTTCGGGCCACCAAGATATAGAATGTTCTCTAGTGGTACCCCAGCTACAAGGCAAAAACAGTTAACATTTTAAAGGAAGGCAAGGAGGTACTCTTGAGATCAACTAGTTCATAGGTTCTAGTCAGAGGGCACATTTTTTGCGAAATCGTGAGCCCTGGTGCACCAGGGATCCATATATAAGGACACAATATCAAATTTAGTGAAGAGTAAGGCATGCTTACTTGCCCGGCTGATCATTTGAGTCGGAGTAATTATATGCGGTTCAGGATGCAATGCGGCTTCAATACCCTTGGACAACGATACAATGATCGGTGGGGTTAACCTCTCCTTCCAATATTTACTAATCTCTTCGAAAACCTCACGGGTTTCAGTTGAAGGCAATCCATTCACCACAATATCAGCATCCCAAACCGCTTCCTGCAAATTAGTCACAACTTTCATCGGACTAAGAGGCGTATCGATCATATTCAAACAAAACCCATCTTTCAAGATCTCATCAGCATAAAGAACCCGATCTCCTAATCTTGCTTCGACGTATTTCAAATACGCACACCGCCTAATCAATCTCCTTAACACATCTTCTCGTGAATTGATCACTTCAAATAAGATTTTCGCGGTTTCCCTATCGACAGCTCTTCCGGCCCTTCTCCATATCCTAATTTGAACCTTGTCACGAAACCGTCCATAGGTATCTTGAAGCAGTGCAGCGAAAACACTACCCCACGCACCCGCCCCTACTCCGACAATCTTGAGTAAATCACCATCCGATTTACCAACAACTTTACGGAATTCGTCTAGCTTATCTTCCAAACCATTTCCGTTGGAAATTGCCCCATTTGAATATAAACTTGGAGTGATCACCTCAATGTTTCCAACCATAATTTCTTCCAAAAAAATAAAGATAATTTGATTAAAATACCTAATTTGAATAGAATCAACGCCACACACTAGATTGAATTTCTTTGTTTTCAAAGTCAAATATGTAACAAATTCTCACAAATTGCAGAGTTTTAGCAAGAAACATCTCAGACAACTTGTATATTTATCTTCAAGAATCTTAGTTTTCCCATCTACACTGGATTTTTGGATATAAAAAAAAGCAAGCAATCTTTTACAGGTAGAAATTGTACCTAAATCAGAGCTACCCTTTTCAGTGTGTCACCTATTTCAAAGACGAACTTAATCCCAAAAAAGGAAAAGTCAAAATAATATAAAAATTGCCTTGTGAACTCAGTCAAAAGTTTGTTAATCTACCCAAGAACAAAATAATTTCATAATATATTAGATTAAGCAACAATAAAATAAGGGACTTAGAAGATTATGAAGAACCTTTTGAGTGTGGGGATACTACAAAGTTTGAAGATTGATGTTTTTGCAGTCAAAATCTTTTAAAGAAAACCGAAACCCACAAAGGATTCTGATTTTTGAGTTATCATAGCAAAAGGGCCGGCAATGGGCATCGGCTGATGAGAGAGAGAGAGAGAGAGAGAGAGAGAGAGAGAGAGAGAGAGAGAGAGAGAGAGAGAGAGATGGTAGTGATCGAAGCAGCCAAGAAACTCAGGGAATATGAGAAACGTGAAAAGAGAGTTTTGAAACGGAAAATGACAAGTGATTGTGAGTGAAAGAGGCAGTGGTAATTGATTGATAAAAAGGGTTTTTATTTCCTTCGACATTATTATGCAATTAAAGCTTTGGAAGAATGGGTTGGTAGCTTTAGCAACCGCCATTAATATGGGAAGAAGTTGGTAGTTGATGGAGCTCACATCACATGCAAATGTATTTGGACATTAACACTTTCACAAATAATACAATGGATTATGATTGTAACAAGGTTATACCTAACTTTTAATTCGACTGAGATATTATAATATTTATTTATATATTAAAATGTTTACAGAAATATAACTTAATTAATTACTTTATATTTAAAATGTTCACAAATAGTTATTGACGATATTTTTTATGGTTATATTCGTATAGATGCATGAATTATGTATTTAGTTACTTTGACTTTTGTTCTTGATGAAGTGAAAAAAAATTGAAGGGTTTTTCCCTTTAAAATGATAAATTATAAGAAAAAAATTATGTTTGAATTAAAAAAAAAATCATTAAATTATCATCCCTAAAATTGAAAAATCCTTAAATTATTATTTATATTTAGGAAAAGCTGATCAAACTTTTCAATGTATAAAATATATTATGGTCTTCACTGATAGTTTAAGGAATTTTTTTACCGTTAAAAAATATTAGTATAGTCATATAGAGACCTATTTTGAGGTTAAAAATGAAAATTCAATAGATTTTCATCTCACAATAAAAAGTTAAGGAATTTAATCATGTAAAAAACCTACATTTATAATGACTAAATTGTGAAAAATACAAAATTAAAGCTTTCTATATGTACAAACTAAAGTATTACCAATAACTAACGTGTATAACGTACTTTATCAAATTATAATTGTGGATAACTTTTAAAATTAGTTGCTATAATTGTAACAAAATAAGAAGTAGATTGCTATAACTGCTATATTTTATGAAAACTTAGATTGCTGACAAAGTGACAAAACTTAAGTACATATGTTGCTATAACGGTGAAATTTAGCATAGTATGGTGTTATTTATTGCAGTTAACCCAAAAAGAAACTAACAAAAAAAGTATATATAATATAGGTGCAAATTTACAAGCAAAACAAACAATAGAGAGGCATATATAATAAAGTAGGTTGTTATTATGGTACTCGACCAAAACATGTTGGTTTTTTTCATAATAAACTCATATTCAAACATCAAATTAGTTCAATTCTTCTACTACATCTTATGAGCTGAGGTGATGAACTTATGGTTATACCGGACCATCCTTGGCTTTCAAAGCCGTTCGATACTTCACTAGTGAAAACCCGACAACATGTCCCAAAACCGCAACCATAAAAATGCCAAGATTGTAAGACATCACAGCCAACATTACAATATATGCGAGAGCCATGCGTAGGCCATAAACTGAAGCCTGAGCGAAGTCAGCAACGATGGGACTAATTGTGCTCGTGTTGATGGCCGGAAAAACGGAGAAAATTTCTATAGATACAGCAAGGACAAAGACAAAAGCTAAAGCCAAAATATACATGGCTAACTTGCCATTAGGCCAGTCATTGAATAGCATCACTACATCTTTGCCCCAGAAGAAGGTCATGTGCATCATCATGTTGTCATCAGGCATAGGCATAGGCATAGACATGGGCATTTGAGACATTTTGGAAAAGTGGGAGAGACCCTAATTAGCCTTTTGGTTTTATGGTATTTGTTGTGTGGATATGATATATATGTTAGCTGTTTATACGGAGAGATCGAGAACCAAAGCTTATTTATGTTGGAAAAATCAATGTCGACATTTAAAAAACTAAGAGACGCCAGACGGCATGAATGATGGCGACTTGTATATGTTTATAGTTGTTTGTTCATATCACTAAGAACAAGGGTAACCCACCCTATCTTTCGTTGACCTGGTTACCAGTGGCGTAGCCAGGATTTTAGTCTTGGGGGTGCCAAATAAGTAATTATAAATCAATACGTTTTGAAAAACCTAAAAATGTAACAAAACAAAAATCGTTACAATTATGTTTTTTAGAAAATCTTAAAATCATTTAAAATATTGTTATGAGACGTGTGGCTCGCGGATTTCCTGGGATTCACTGTGATTTGTATTTAAAACCTACAAGGTTCACATATTTAAAAACCGAGCATTTCTTAAATCATTTCTTTCTTTGTTATTTAAAAACTCAGCCTCCCTTGGGATCTTAAATCTCAATTACCTTGCATTATTTATATTAGCAAATTTATTATAAAAGATAATGCAGATTCGTTGACAAAATATTGACAAATAAAAATGTTGCATAGTGCAAATCCCAGAGAAAAATCTGTGAATTAAACGCATCCTTAATCTATGCAATATGTATCAATTTGTAAAGAGAAAAAGAAAAGAAAATATACAATTATATTATATGAAAAAGGAGGTGGGGAGGGGGGGCCATGGCCCACCTTCTTCATAAGGTGGCTACGCCGCCACTGCTTGTTACTGTTAAGATTGTGTTCCACAACTTTACTTAAAAAGAAAAAAAAACGATGGAATTATAAAGAATACAAAATCGATTGTTCATTTAAGAAGGGAAAATAATGAAAATTTAGCTGATGATTTTGGTTCTCATATCTTACTTTCAAAAATAAAAAGAAATTGATCATTCTAATTAATAATTTCCTTTCCTTCTTATATTTTTTTTTCTTTCATGTGAAACACAACGTAAGAAAGTAAATTGTGTAACATATGGTCAACGAACATTGAGTTACGAGGATTTGATACATAGAAAATACACTTCAAAATATTTAGGTTTATATATATATGCAACATAAAAAAGAAGTCATATGAAAGTTGATTTTTATAATCGGACTCCTCTGTTGACCCTCAACATTTAATAGCACAAAACTAGTGTAGTTGGAGTCCATTCTTTTGTATGGCTCGATCCGCATATTTAATTTACGGCACAAACTCAAACTCGTGTTTTATTAGCCCGAAACATATGAGCCCAAAGTCACTAAATTTGGTGAAAATCAAAGCCCAACCAAATACGAAGAAAATCCAGATACTAAAACAGAAACGAAGTTGTTTTGTTTTTATTAGTAGCGTTTATTACGAAAAGAACTAGTGGTTTTCACAATTTTTTATGTTTTGGTCTTTTCATTTAATTTTTTTTTAAGAAAAATGCTCAAGTTAATTTTTTTTTTTTTTTTTCTGATTCAACGAAATTTGACTATTAAATTTTAAATTTGAGTTTTTAAAAAAACGATTTTTCCCAATTATAATCGGGTTAATATCCATAGATTTTAATTCCTTCAAATTTAGGTTACAAGCTAAATGCATGATTTAAAACAAGTAGAATTTGGTAACCTTTTTTTTTCATTGATGCTAGATTCATTGGGTGAAGTTCGTTGGATAAAGTCATAACATGGGGATGGGGTTACACAAACTGATTTGACAATTTCTTTTTCTTTTCTGTTTAAATTAAAAAAAAGGAAGTAAATAAAGTGGATTAACCATAATCATTATTCGTTAATTTGGTCCCTAATCTAACCCACATTACTTTCACTTTCTTTCTCCTTCTTCCACCTCCTCCTGTTTTCTCCCCCATTCCTTTCCTTTCCTTTTCCACCTCACATTTTCAACAATCGTAATGATGATACATATATAATAAATATGCTTTTCGCTTTATTCATTAATTTGGTCTCTAATTAATCACTTCATCCCTTAATTATATTATAACTAATTAACCTACAAAACCACCACCGTACAATGGTTCTTGTTTCTCTCATCTTCATTCACCTCATCACCATCACTCTCACTTGCGTCTTCGCCGGAGATATCAATATTTCCGTCAGACAAATGGACGTAATCACACCTGTAACGACGGTTCCCACCATAACTTCCGGGAATTCAAACCCAATCACACAACCCAAAACCACAACATCCCCAATATCAGCTGGTCGAAGTTGGTGCGTCGCTACACAGTCTGCTTCACTGACTGCATTACAAGTTGCTTTGGATTACGCTTGTGGTTACGGTGGCGCCGACTGCTCTGCGATTCAGAACGGTGGTTCGTGTTATAATCCCGACACCCTTCACCATCATGCTTCTTATGCATTCAATAATTATTATCAGAAGAATCCGATTCCAAGTAGCTGTAATTTTGGCGGCACTGCCATTACCACGAGCACGGATCCAAGTTAGTAATTGTTATCCAATCTATCTTCTTGTTTTAAATTGGTAATCTATGTGTGTTAAAGTTTTAAACTTTTGACTTGATACTCGCGGCTACACAAAAGTGACCATGTCTCCGACCAAAATGGCCGTAACACCCGGCTTTGCCGATCAAAGTTTTAACCCAAAAGTGTTCAATTGATATATACTAGACTACTAGTTAATTTGGTTTTATAATATTATTTAATTTATTTAGCATTATTTCTCAGTTAAACGGAAAAATGCATGATTAATAAAAATAAACATTTAAAGAAAAGGAAAATAAAGATTATGGAGGGAGGAGAAAGCAAAATGTTGTACACTTTTAAATATTGATTGTTAAATCTTCTAACTGTATATTTATTAGTTTTTACTGTTGTTTATTGACATGAATATTCATTTAATAACTGAATTTGTAACATTAATTACAAACTAAAAAGCCATTTCATCAACTAACTTCCGTTCGTTTAATTTTTAATTGAATTATTAAAAGACTATTTCATATTTGAATGAATTTTTATTAAAAAGTATAAATAAGTATATTATATGGTTTTTATTTGTTTCTCTTGGAGTTTTGATAATTTTTCATTTAAATTTATCATAAATTTGTAGACTGTATGATAACAATTTTAATTTTTTCAATTTATCAATATTTGTATTTTCTTTTTCCACTATATGATACGTGAATCCCGGTGTTTTTACCTTTATTTATATGGTTATGATTATACTTTTTTTGCAGGTTCTAGTACATGTCAATACCCAGCAACAAGGTGAAGAACTGAAGTATATCTTATTCTTTAAATTAAATAAAAAACAATTTACATTTTTACTGTATATTTTCCATCTTTACAAGTCCTAACAAATTATAACTTTTTTTGGTTTCTATGCCTAACTATATTCGTCCAAAAACAAATAAATTAGTTGATAGACCTAACAATTTGTTTGTGTTTCGGGTTGTGTTGACACATTTCATGTCAAAGTTATGTTAAGTTGTTAACTCATTTATTTGGTGTCGGGTTCGAGTTGTGTCGGGTTTGTATCGACTTGATCGACCCATTTCTTCTTTCTAGTTTTAATTTTTTTAAAATTCGGTTCTTTCTAAATTTGTTTGATTTCCGTTTTTAGGGATTCAATTATTTCATTTTTCACAGTATTTGAATCGTGTTGACCCACTAAAAAAACCTTTGTTTTAATCATCTTAATTAATTGTTGTTAGTGATTTATATTACATATATTTTATTGAGATTAAAAGTAAATGATATTATTTATTTTGCATTGCAGCACAAGCTCGTCAGTTTTAAATACTACAAATTCCAGTGGAGCTACAGTTTTCGGGTCTGGTCCGTCAAGCCTTGGATCCCCCATCCTCCATCCAAACACAAATCTATGTTTTCATTTACTCATCCAGACTTTTTGTATTTTTATTGTATTTTAAAATGTATTCTGCAGCATGATTATCATATATCATATATATATATATATATAATTACAAATAGGCTATAATTTAAGTATAACATTTCTTTTTTGATATTGAAATATAAATATCCCCGGGTTGTATGATAGCGTCGATCAATTAGTAGTCTATATTTGTCATCAAACATACATGTTCAAAAGAGGGATGAAAATGCATGGTTGTTTTCCATTTGTTCAAATTTAAGTTGATATTTGTCAATTAATCTCACTTTTAATGTAACATATATGCATGGACATTTAAAATTAATTAAAGATGAACGAATGAAAATTTAAATAGAGGGCCACAATATAACTCTTTTTTTTTTTTAATCTAGCTGTGTGTGTGTATATAATTAACTTATATATAAATAAAATTAAATAAAAACGTTGTTCATTAAAAAAATTATTGTTATAAATTTGGGATAATGGTCAATAGATGTCATGAAATTCTGATATGGGCATCATATCATCATATTTTCCATGTTTAATAAGAAGAAAGTGTGGGCTTTAATCACTTTCATAATATTATACATTATATTGCAATGATGTTCAAGGAACATGCGCGCGTGTTCATATAAAAACTTTCTTTTCTTTTCTTTTTATTTATATTCTTAAAGATACATATTCAAATTTTCTTAGTAATTATCTACTAATCATTACCTTTTCAACACCAAGTTACATTTTATTTAAAATATTATAAAATATATATGTTAATATGTAACTAGTTTATGAAAATCTAGACTTCTATTTTTTATTGTTTGTTTTAAATTGTTTGCTGTAAAACATGATTTATGCGACTCGATAACAAAGTAATTCTTTTGTTTTGTATGTATATATACACACATAGAAATTGTGGGAGTAGTGTATAATTCTTTTAAATAATAAAACCAATTATTCATTCATCATATTAGTTTAATTTTTATACATACTCCTTCTATACAAAGTTGTAAAGATCACAACTAAGATCCACTAGTTTATTCTAATCTAATTAGTAAAATTTTTATTTATCTGCATATATATCATGTGTTTTAATTTTATGATTTATATTGTTAAAAGAATTTATCTATTCAGTTGTATTATTATTATTTATAACTTTAATATAATATTTTACTATATTCATGTGTATTTAAAAAAAACATTGTTTTATAAATATATGGACAAATAATTAGTTTAATAGATATTTATTTTATAAATATTTTTATTAAATAATCCATATAATACAGGGATGTAGTAAAATGATGCGTAAACCAATAATGTGACATATGGTAACGGGCACAACCTCCTGACGATCCGAATTGATCGTCGGCTGTCTCTTTTCTAACAGCACCGAGCGCACTCCCAACGTGGAACTGAATTCGCGGGGTTTCTTCTGCCATTGATTCGGCGGATTTACAACCACCCAATATGTTTTCTTCGCCTTTGAAAACAGCAAGAATTATCAATTTACCGCAGAAGAAACCAATCGACGACTGCTGTAGAGTAAGATCGGTTTTTCCCTACTCTTTTTTCTATATCAACTTCGATTCCTTTCGTAGTCGTTAATTCTTGTAAACTGTTACGTCTATCGAAGAAAGAAACTATCTCTCTTGACGCCGCGAATCAAAGTAGCTTCGTAGGTCTTCTTTCTTTTTGTTGATTTCTTTGCGTGCTTTATAACGTGTTCTCCTTTTGTGTTCTTCATTTTTCTGTTTTATTGGATTTCGTTTCATGATTGGTACTCACGTAAGTGCAATCTTCTCTCTCGTAATCTATTCATACTTTTGTGCTTTGATTATCTTCTTCAAAAATGTTTGTTGCGCATATGAATTTTCTTATTTCATTTAGTCTCGAAAGTTATGAGGAAACTTTCTTAGTATATGACTTATTTGGCGCTAATTGTGTTATTATTTTTGATTGGTTTATAAGGCTAGTTTATTTATTGTGTTGTTTGATTTTCTTTTTGGTGCTTTTTACTTTTTTCGGATCAAGTAATCGGCCCTTAGGAATTTTCAAATGTAAAAAATTGCCAGTGCTTACATACTTCGGTAAAATTCAACCAAAGGCAATATATCTGAACGATGTATTTATCCTAAACATTCGGAGATTTATTTGTCTTTTTTTCTTTTATGTAGAATTATGCGAGGGTAGATACTGGTAGTATTAGAAAATAGGGTTTCTGAATCACGGATTACTCCAAGAATCGTGTACAATCCCTTTGATTTCAATGTGTATGTTTAATTAGACAATGCTTAGAAACATATGACAGATCAAGATATTGGAATCTTTTGGTGCTAGAAATTTGAACATGATTACATGAATCAAGTTAAGTTGACACAGAATACAAATAATTATCTTGTTCTGTATGCATTTCATGATTTGTCATCTTCATGCTTTATATGCTTGCACATGATGTAGTCATTTTCTTTGTTCATTTAGCATTTGGTTTCTATGTGTAACCTTTATGCTTTCGATTAAATGAAGACACATATGAAAGTTCTTCAGTTTTGTTTTTTGAGACAAAGTCTGAGACCTTTTGTGCCCCATGTTCTTCCAAACAGGATGAACGAATGAGGAGATATACAGTGCAGAGCTCTGCATAAGTTCAAGGGAACAGAAAACTTCATAAGTGTTTAGGGGAAAAGCTTCATATTAGTGGCATGAAAATTGATGTGGGGAGGGAATCTATAGAATGTTCTAAATTGGGAAACCTGTTATATGTTGGCCAAGGTCATGAGTGAAAAAAAAGTGCTAGTCAGCTAGTGCAGGTGAGGAGCCTGTTTTATAACAGCATTCCTTAATGGATTACAAGAAACAGAGGTCAGGAAGTGTGGTATGTAAGGATGAAGACCTTGTGCTTGTGAAACACGGGAGGAATTTGCCTGAATATCTCCATCGTGGAGGGAAAAATGCAAATACCCAATACAAGATTTTTAATTTCGGAGTTCTTGACTGGCGTCGTCTAGAAAAATGGAAGTCCAACACGAAATGCAATACGAAAGCATCACTCTCTGGCTATAGTCTTTCACGTGAAAGTGGATTAGCTAGATTGTCCACATCTATCAACAACATCATTCCTCAGTCAGATCAACAAGCATCAAATGGTTCCCAATTTAATTCATCTTGCAGAGAAAGACTGCCCGCAGGTGCTAGACCTAGAGGAAAGGCAGGAAAAGGTCAAACTTCAGAAACAATTAGTGGGCAAACATTGGATGCGGTGCGAACTTCTTGTTCGAAGAATCTTTCTACAGACAATAATGAGAAACAAGCGGAACGAATTATCTCATCTGAAAGGGAAACTTCTCTTGTTGATTCTTATCCAAGCAGTGCTCATGAACATTGGTGTTTAGAATCCAGAAAATCGCATGATGCCAATTTGACAGGAGTAAATGAAAGGAGACTTTCCGATTGCTTCTCTGCAGACGATTCTCATCCCCTAAACCCTTCTTTGGATATTCTACACTCTTTCCCTTTTACTCTTGGAACCAACCTCGACCCTGAGTTTCCATATGAGATACCAGATGCTCCATCAAATCGTAGATCTCTTAAAGAGGAGGATTGCACAAAATTTGAACTTGATATAGGTGAGCAGCCTTTTGTAAAAGGGAGTCATTCATCTCTCAATAGGAGGTGTCGCTTTAGCCTTGAGAAAATGGCCAAAAGTTTTAGCTTCAAAGCAAGCTCATCTTTTCCACAACTAAGCTCAACATATAAATACTTAAAGTCTGGACGAGTAACTTTTGGATCCTCACCTGATCTGCACAATCATAACTCGAGGAAGGGGATTGACACCAATAAAATTAGGCCTATCCATATGAGGTGGCTGCTAGATCCATTACTGAAGCATCCTTCGGCTAAGAAGGTTCAGCAATCAAATGGAAATCTAATATCTACTAGCATTGACCTTTCTTATGAGAAAGCACCAATTTATGACAAGAATAAAAAATCTTATAATGCTCAGGCTTTTCTACAGCTTAAGATGAAGAATGGAATCCCTTTCTTCAAAGTTGTGGTCGATAATTGCAGCAACATTTTAGCTGCAGCCATTAATAAATTACCATCTGGGAAGGATGATTCAGTCTTGACTTACACATTCTATTCTGTGCATGAGATCAAGAAGAAGAGTGAAGGTTTGAAGAACCAAGCTTCAGCAGATAAAGGTGGTGGGTTTGGCTACACCATTGTGGGGCAGATGAAGATCTCTAGTTCTTATCATGCTGAGATTAATGGTCTAGAAAGGGATCTATTTGTGGTGAGAGAATCAGTTTTGTATGGTCCTGATTTTGCAAAATCAGATCAGATTACATCTGATTTCATTCTAACAGCAGAGCTTGCTGCTATCATCATCAAGAACTCCAGTAATGAAAATTATGGAGGCATTGGGAGCTCAGAAAGCACAGTGGTCATTATTCCTGGTGGTACTCATAGCATGCCAAACAGTGGACAACCTTCTTCTTTGATTAACCGATGGAAATCTGGTGGACTATGTGATTGTGGAGGCTGGGACATTGGTTGTGACTTGCGAATTCTCACCAACCAGAGGGAATCAATGGAAATTTCAAAGCCATCTACTTCGGATCGTATTGATCTTTGTTACCAGGTACTTTCTCTACTTTCCATTCTGCGCAATCTTTCTTTTATTGAACATCAGCAGGTGCATTTGTTCTTTAGAAATCTTGATTCAAATTGTCTGTCGGTGACAAAAGCTGAAAACGAAATGCATTATCAGTTTATAATAATAAATCCATATTGATCACCAATATTACGATCTTACTCGATCATTTCTCCCTTTTTCAAAGAGGTGTAACTATGGGGAGTGTTTTCACTCATATTTTACCAAAAGGAATTGGGGCAAGATTTGGTAGTCACATACTTAAACTCTCATAATCATATAAATTACATTATTGTTATCTAAGTTTGTTCAAAATTTTCTAACATAAACCATCAAGGATGGTTGATACGTTGATAATCTCTTCATTATGTTGTTCTTTCTCTTGTCCTTTGGTCTCAAATTGATCCCATTCATGTTATATAACTAATGGGTAGGTAATAGACAAACATGTTAGTGTGTACTTTTCTATCATGCTTAACCAAAATGAACCGACAATTTGATGGGGAGAACGATAAATGTTGCTCTGCTCATCTCAACCATGTTCACGATTTATAGTAAGTAATTTGATTAAAAAGAACAAACAAAAATATATGCAGTTGATAAATATACGAAGATTGGATGAAAATGATGTAATTGATATGAATTCACAATTTTTTTGTTTAAATATGTAAATTAAAAAGAAAAAGTCGATGTTAACATGTTTATCAATTTTCTTTTCTTTTCTTCTGTATTTTACAGTTGTGGTTCCTTGCAGGGAAGGCAGAACAACAAACATGCTTTCAGGTTGGCTTCACTTGAGAATGGGTTTTACTCGCTTGAATACAGTGCCTCTTCAATGTCTTTGTTGCAAGCATTCTCCATTTGTGTTGCAGTTGTAAGCAGCCAGAATCTAACTCATCTTTTCCAAGTCAATCATCTTCAAAATGACCACGCAATCAAAACTAGACATGATGAAAAAGTCAACAGTCAAACCATTGTACATACTATAATCCCACCCGATTTGCCGATTGATATGGTATAGTTTTATGTCACTTCCTGTTATACTTAGAAATTCGATTCAATAGCCACGTATTTCCATACTTTACAAGAGATGATAATCTAGTTTAATTGTTTGTAGTTCGGTTTTTTTTTTTTTTCTGGGCTCCTTTGCTGAAGTGATGTCCTAAAAAGGTGCAAATTGTTGTTTTAGGGTCAACCAAGTAATTTTGTACATAGTTGAAATGGAAAATTAAAGAGGTCGTATATAAAGATCTTTCAGTTAAACCCTCACAATGCTTTACAACAGCGGAAATAGAAACAACTTATTCCTAAACAGCAACTATCATAGGATCTGCTTGTAGATATGTGTCTAAATTTCACAAATCAGCATGAGAAGCATGATGAACACATATGAACCATCTGCCGTTGACCTTCTCAAAGATGTTGGTTGCAAACTGTTGGCCCCAGCTTTTACCTGTTGTTCTAACCATTTCGATACATGTAACATACCCCATATCTCCTCTTACGTTAACTTGGACATCCTTCACCTCGATAGACAGTGGAAATTCATAATCTGCCCATACAAACTCCCAGCTCCCCATTACAAGTTCATATCCTGATATACCACTAACACCTGGGTGCACAACACACACATTTTCACCTTTCGACCACAATGCTTGCATAGCAGCTAAATCACCGTTCCTAAATGAGTTGTAAAATCGAGAATTTGCTGCTGATACAGCTGCCTTGCTATCCTCGTGAAGAAGTTTGAGGCTATCCCTGATTTTCGCTGCTTGGATGTAGTTCTCTTCCTGAATAGCGATCTGCAATTCCTGCTCCAAGGTTTGCTCATCGAATACGGTGCTTTCACTGCTTAATATTCCTTCCGAATCTTCTCTCATGACTTGACATGGCTTCAGAAAGCCTGAAGATGTATGTCTAAAAGGTACTGCACTGAACAAATGCATAATTAGACAAATATTGGCTAACATCCTTATCATCAGAAGATAAATACAGCAAACATGTATAGAATAAACTGTTCCTTGTCGCCCATTCTAGCCATAACATAAGAAAAGTACAAGTTCAATTTGAGAGGCTTCCCTTAAATCTTGATAACCAAGCCATGTCACATGGATAAGAGAATGTGTGTTATGTAGATTTGAGAATTCTAACAAATCTAAGTCATCAGGGTGTTGACAAAACGGAAACCCCATACATATATCGTATCACTAAACAATGGCAATGGGAAGTTAAATACAAGCAGAAAAACAAAAACACAGAATATACATAGTTTGGTCCAAAAATGACTGGAATCCACTGCCACATGAGCAAGTTGATATTATTGATTTACACCATTTGCACAAGAGATATATGTATACTTGAAATCTTGGCACAAATCCCTTGACCCCCACCCGCTCTTTGCGAAGATGGGTGACGCATTGGGTAGCTTTCAGACTCCTGCTTCATAGAAGTAACTTGACCAACCAGCAGCAATCAGAAATCACAACTTAACAGAGGGACTCATGTGTTTGTATGTATGCATGCACACGTATAAATCTACAAACAAACGAATAACATATAAAGAAGTTTTTTTTTTAATTCTGCTTTCAACTGAAATTACACTTTTCACATCGACAATGATATGTATCAGACTATCAGTTGTATTTGTGGGCAATAATAACTCAGGATTACCATCAATGCCACAAGGGGTGTGCACCCAGTATGAAGATTCAGCATGGGCAAGGAGCACCCTGGCTTCCTAGTTAGGACTGCTGTCAAGAGAACAAGTCGATCTAATGGAATCCCAAACATCAGATGACATGGTCTAGGCGAGCCAAAACCTGATTCGACCAGACGAGAACCAACACCAAAGAATAATATATAATGGAACCGATTATTAGGTTCCTTACCAATCCGGTTCAGTAGTAATAATTTTAACTAGACGGGTATCCTTAAAACATTTATAGCATAATCTAGCAAGTATATAATATGTATACATGATAGAGAGCTCCAAAACAGATATTGATGCAAGATTGCAAGCCCACTAACAAAAATATATGATATGTCACTATGTGTTTAATTCCCTCTAAAGAGCAAGTTGTAATTGCAATCTGGCCATTTTCCAAAGGAAGGTAAAGCAAGAGCACTTACCACGAATCCCTCTTTGCCGTTCAAAATGGCAACCAGACAAAAGTTTAAAGTTGGTTTCTTTTTTAGGTTTGCAGATGGCAACCAATTTGTATGACTGCAAGGAGGATTTATCTTTTTCCCCATAACTGCTTACACAAGAACATGGCATGCTACTAAGATCCTTCTTATTACACCAGATCCTGCTCCCCTAGAAATTAAAACGACAAACATCAGGAATAAATGATGGAATAAACAGTGAATATAATCTTATATGCATCATATATAGTGAATATAAGTCAGCACACAACAATGCACTGAACCAAAAACATAACAGTTCACAGAAATCATGAAATTTCAAGTCAAAATGCAGCACCATTACTCCTCTCCAATGGATGGAGCTTTGAATCAAATTTGAAGTCAAAATTCAGGCCGTTACTTGTGAAATGAAAATGTCACATGATCAAAAGCTAAAAATTCGAGTTCGACACAGAAGTAAAATCAATAAATTAGGGGAAAAATCAGCATACATATTATTTGCGATTGCTTACATTGTTGATAAAGGTTGATGGGATAATCCTTGAGAGAGTAGAGAAATTGGATACGTCCATGAAAAAGGGAAGATGAGGATTGATGTGAATTCTCAGCTGATATATTGGTAGTTAATAAGGATTACAGAAGTAGATGGATGCCGTTATCACAATTTTTTAGGGTTTATAGCAGAAACAGATTGAAAGGTAAAACTCAAACATAGGAAACTACTACCATTGACATTGACCAACTTTGAGTTGACCAAAATAGTAAAAGTAATGTCATGTAAAAAAGATTTTATATCGAAAAAACCAATAAATTTTTTTTTTTAATGATCTAGTCTTTCAGTATTACTTTTTATTAGTAAAATTTTCAATTTATATAATTATTTTGATATTTGAAAATTTACATATTATAACTAAGTTATAATAGATAAATTGGGTTTCAAAAAAACATAATAACCAAGGTATAATAATTAAATTTCTAAAAACAAAAATATAATAATTTAAGAATTTTATTGATAAAAATAAATAAAATATTGCTTTCGTTGATTATAAACCTTAAAAAAAAAAAAAGAAAAACCAAATTTGACGAGACAAATACGTAGAAAAAGTGTTGATCTCCACGTTAACAATTTACCTTGGATAAATTTAATAGATTTATTTAGAAAAAATGTCTAAACTTTTTGACTAATAATATTATTTCAAGCATTTTCTTTTCTAGGACCTTTTAGGATTAATGTTTTATGAAATAAATTTTAGCTTGATTAACCATGTATCAACTAGTTTCAATGATTTTGTTATGAATTATTTCCGACTATAAGTCATCTTATCTCGATTAAAATCCTCCCACTCTTTTATTCAGAGTTTAAAGATTATAATGAAGTTGTATACATCAAACTATTCATCATCATCTCATATTTAAACTAGACTTTGTGGTCAACTGATTCCATTTTTTCTTGAACTTTGTTATTGAAATAATTTTGTTCAATTTGATTCTTTATGGGGTGAATGATGTTAGAACAAGGACGAAGAAACAGTTGGAATGACATGCATTCTGATTACTTAGAGCTAACACCAATCAATCAACAGAGGAGAGGGCAATCATCATCATCCAAGTGAAAAAGAGGTGTCCATATAATTCTCAAAAGATACAATAATTAAACATATGACTAAGCCTCCAGTAGAATAAACACACCCAACATCAATCATCCTTTTGAGTTTTCACAAACCAAACCAGCCATTTTAGACAAACATGGTGGTTAATTAACCCTTTCTTTCTTTTCTTGTCTTTCAAAATTAAAATATAATTAAGAAATGGACCGGATAGGGTTATTACTTGGCCATCATAACCTTAACAAACTCCTCGTAGTTGATTTGACCGTCACCATCAACATCAGCCTCACGGATCATTTCATCTACTTCTTCATCAGTAAGTTTCTCCCCAAGATTTGTCATCACATGACGCAGCTCAGCAGCAGAAATGAACCCATTTTGATCCTTGTCAAAAACTCTGAATGCCTCCTTCAGTTCCTCCTCAGAGTCTGTATCCTTCATCTTCCTCGCCATCAGGTTTAGAAACTCTGGGAAATCAATTGTTCCGTTCCCATCAGCATCAACTTCGTTTATCATGTCTTGAAGTTCAGCCTCCGTAGGATTCTGCCCTAGGGATCTCATCACAGTTCCAAGCTCCTTTGTCGTGATGCAACCTATATACCATTCATAAACAAACTTTAATTCTACATTCTCATGTTTCATCATACATCAATAATCTTACTGAGACATGTTGAAGAATGTAAAAATGCATCACGAGCGAGTCCTCATAACATGCTATATAACTAGCTATTCTGACAAAGTGGAGCTATCAGCAGGAAGTAGTAAATAATGTCTAAAGAAGAAATTAGAAACAAAACATATTTTTATTAAGAGACGACCAACCAAAGCTAAACAAGCCCCAATGATGATTAAACTCAACGTTACAAGACTCGCTAGGCGTTGCGTTACTCAAGCGGACGGCCAAAGAGTAGCGAGTAATCAGCCTAGGCAAGGAGTACTCAGATTGAAACTTCTATATATAAATTTCATAATTATACATACATGTTCATAAATACTTATGTATAAACATATTTGTTCATAAAACCCAAAAATTATGCTTTACTAACACTATTTTGACCGATTTAGGTGGAGTTTGACCTAGTATACCCCGAGTAATTTAGCCAATTTGACCTATTCCCGAGTACTCGGCCACCTAGATCGATTTATACAACACTGATTAAACAAATGCTATAAAATATGGTGTTGATTAAATTTGATGATGTTCGTAAAGGGTTGCGATAAAATTAGTGGATAGATATCAATAAGCCTAGACATTATGCATTTCAGCTGTGAAGAATGTCACATCCGTGTATATACATGTTACAATAGAAACTATACTAACATTTGATGTCAAATCCACTACGCAATACCAAAAAAGAGCATAAAAGATTTTTCATATTCTACCACAATTTGCTCATATTTAGTGATTTTCAAGATTTCTAGTCACAACTTGTGTGCATTGAAAACTTAACTAAATACCATACTGTTTTCAAGGCTCTAATAAAAATCTTATGAGTAAATGCATTAACAGGAATGTAAACTACAGATTATATGGATTATGATCTAAAACTTCAATTGTAAAGATTGATTCTTGTGGTAACAAGTGGATATCATATTTTGGTCCAACCAAACTCTATGTTTAGATGCCATAAACATGGTTCACAAGGGCTGGGGGAAGTAGTTATGCTTTGGTTCATTAAACAATTTTGGTGCCAAAAGTAGAGGCAATCATAGCATGAAACGATGATAAAAAGATATAGTCTTGAAAGTGTAAAACATATCTGGAAAAAAGGTCAGCAATAGGCAAAACCAAAGGTTGATGGTTCTTACATGTGATGGATACAGGCATTCACCAATCAAACATAGACAAATCACATTTAAAGTGCAGAATGTGTAGAATTATTAAATAGTGTGGTATGGTTATGTATCCAGATTCTAGATGTGGAAGGATCAGGATCATTCTTATCAGAATCAAATTCTAGTGCACGCCATACTCAGAAATAAGACTTCAAGTCAATAAGATGGAATTGGAATGAAATGAAATTTATAAGTTATACTAACCTAAGATAGTTAGTTAGACATGACAAGAAAAGTTAAAAAAATAAAAAAACTATTAAAGCTCCATTCTTTTCGATTCTCTCCATCTTGATAGGAAAGGAGAGAAATGAACTAATTTTATATCCTCTGTTCCATCTCATTGAGCCCGTCACATAACAAAAAAGCATGTAAAACCTCATACGTTTTCCTTCTATTTCATTCCATCCGCCCCCTAATAGATTCGGTACGAGGTAAGCAGCCAGGTGTTTGTAATGACAGTAGGGTCGAATGGGAATGGGAATGCATACGAAGACCGTTAGATTAGTAGGAGAGAATGAAATAGTGATTATATAATAAAAGGCAACAAGTGTGAATCTTGTAAACCTAACCGGTGTAAAAGTATTATTATAACATCTGTTTAGAATATGAATGAATACATGGATGATCCAAAATTGAAAATGAAATTGGAGAAAGCATAGCATAATCAATCAGAGAAAGGAAAAAGAAGGGGTATAGATATGTACCGTCGCCATCCTTATCAAAAAGGCTGAAGGCTTCCTTGAACTCAGAGATCTGGTCATCAGTGAGCTGATCCGCCATTTGTTGGAAGGAAGGAATGAATGGAAATGGAGTATTGTTGATTAAAGAAAGAAAAGAAGGAAGGAAGGAGCCTCGGCCGAGAGTATAGGAATGGAAGAAAGAATGGAAGGTTAGGGTTCCTACATATACCACCAAATTCAATATTAGTGGTGTTCCTTCATTTCCTTCCCATCGGTTTATCCGCTTTCACCGTTCTTTTCTTACCCTTCTCATTAATTAATTAATTAATTATTATAAAACATAAATATTACACTTCTTTTTTATCATTTTAAATAATGTTTGGTAAATAGATTTAAAAAAAAAAAAGAAATGAGAATAAATCAATGATTTTTGGGTCATGAAATTTAAAAATCCAATTATCATATCATTGTTGAAATTCTTTTTTCTTAATTTTAGCTTCTGCCTTAACACTCTATCATTGTTAGAGAAATGAAATAATTGAATTTTATCATATATATTGATACAATATGTGAATTCATAGGAAATTTTATATATACAATTGAAGTCTTCTAATTAATAATTTAGATCAATTCCTATTCTTTTTTATTTTTTCTACCAAACACAACATTACTTTTCAAATGTTTTTGATATTTATATAGCAAAAACATGTACCATCTCCATTTTTTTTTGGAGAATTTCATATATACCCCTCCAAAACTTCATAATATCATATATACCCAACCTAAAATTTTAATATCATATATATCCCTCCTAAACATCATAATATCATACATACCCAATTTTATTTATTAATATTACATATATCCCTCTTAAACATCATTAATATCATATATACCCAAATTCATTAATTTAATTATTTTTAAAACATTTAAAACTCATAATTAATATTGTTTATTAATTAATGACCATTATACCCTTACTCATTTCTTCTTTCAACTAAACTTCAAAATATCATATTTATCCAACTTAATTTAAAATATCATATCCCTTTTAATTATTCTATATAATTTATATTTGTAAACTTTACTAAATAAATTTTTCAAACTAAAACAAATTAACATTAAATTAACTGATTACATATTATGTTCTTTTTTTCCTTTTTCTTTTCGAACTTTATAGTTGCATCGCATTTCGTTTTTTTTAATTTCGTATATATTTTTTTGTTTTCTAATACATTGGTTTCTATTTTTTTTTTTCAAATTTGCATTCGTTTTATAACTATTGTTTATTTAGTTTATTTTTTAAATTTCGTATATATTTTTTTGTTTTCTAATACATTGGTTTCTATTTTTTTTTTCAAATTTGCATTCGTTTTATAACTATTGTTTATTTAGTTTATTTTTTTAATTTTTATATTTAGTCTAGAATCTGAGTTATAACTTGTTATCCGATGTAATTAGTTGTGTATATTTTGTGTTAACTACAAGATTATATATATATATATATATATATATATATATATATATATATATATATATATATATATATATAATCTTATCGTTGACAAAAAATATACACGACTAATTACATCGGATAACAGGTTATAACTCATATACTAGATTAAATATAAAAATTTAAAAAAGTGTAAACTAAATAAACAATTGTTATAAAACGAATGCAAACTTAAAAAAAAATTGAAACTAATGTATTAGAAAACAAAAAATATATACGAAATTAAAAAAAAACAAAATGCGATGCAATTATCAAATTCAAAAAGAAAAAGAAAAGAAAGAACATAATATGTAATCAGTTAATTGTATATAGATTACTGTAGAAAAAACAAATAAGAAAATATAATAAGACGATACGACTTTATTACAAACGAGCAAAAACATGATACAATTTTTTTTATTTTTAATGTTAGTTTGAAGAATTTGTTTAGTAAAGTTTACAAAAATAAAATATATAAAATTATTAAAAAAGATATGCTATTTTAATTTAAGTTGGATAAGTATGATATTTTGAAGTTTAGTTGAAAGAAGAAATGAGTAAGGGTATAATGGTTATTAATTAATAAGCAATATTAATTATGAGTTTTAAATGTTATAAAAATAATTAAATTAATGAATTTGGGTATATATGATATTAATAATGTTTAAGAAGAATATATGTGATATTAATAATTAAAATAGGATATATATGATATTATGATGTTTAAGAGGGATATATATGATATTAAAATTTTAGGTTGGATATATATGATATTATGAAGTTTTGGAAGGGTATATATGAATTTTTTTTTTTTTTTTTACTCCCAGCGCATGTCAAACCAAAGTGTTGAGTGTTGACAGCAGAGTTTTCTAAAGCTTTCTTGACTAACCACAAAACTTTGCCATTTCTTTTTCCCAACCATCGCAAAACAATACATACAGCATCAGACTTTCAAAGGGAAACACCAAACATTCAAATGCCCAAACAAACAAGACCCAACTTTTCCATTCTTCATGTCTTCCATCATCAAATTGCTCCGATTCCTCCAACACTAAATTGTCCATAAAACAATATAACATATAATCCATGGAAAACCTTATCATTCTCATTCTCATTCCTTTTTATTTACTTTTTCATTTCCCTCATTTTGATTATAATATTCTTTTAAACTTTTTTGTAATGATAAAAATGTCACACAAAATCCATAATTACCAAATTAGGACATGTTTTAAAAGTACAATAATTTAACTAAATAGAACGATCAAAAGAAGATACATAAAAAAAATATCATTTAATGATGATATAAACCCTTTTAAGTTTAGTCATTCAAAAAATTTAATTATGGACTTATTGAGAGTCTATTTTTGATTCAGTCAGCACTTCAACATGTTTGGTTAAAAAAAAAACTTGATGCTATAAATGGCTATATGGTGTTGGATGATTCTTGACCAAAATGTTGCTAAACCCATTCTTAACCATAAACCCTGATGCCCTCATCCATCTGCTAAAAGTAACAAGGATATGTTAAAATTGTAAATTCATGTCATTTAGCATCCTTATTCAGGACAAAAATCAAATGGAATGCTATCATTCAAAAGCAATTTCGTTTAAAGCTTCTTAATCATTCAACCCGCTTGATCATTAAGCATCAAACCATTCAGCAACTACCAAAAAGTCCCTTAGTGGTGAACTCCAAATGATGCCATACATTCAAATCTTGTTCCTTTAGGCCACCTATTACTACAAATGACTTGAGCTTTAAATTTCGAGCTCAGTCATGTCAGGTTTTACCAATCTTGATCTCAAGCACGAGTTAACAAGACGAACAACTCTTAATGACCCGGCTTAAGTTTTTATCAAAACTTCTATATATCATGAATATCGAGTCAAACTTTTATTAAGTTTTATGGAATTCGAGCTTTTAGGATTGACCCGGAACCTAATTCAAGGCTAGAGCTATTGAGCAAACTAAAGTCTGCCTTAAGATACTCAAGACTTGTCAAGCTTAAGCTTAACTCAACTCGTTTGCAGCCCTAGCCTTACCTGTTCCACAGTTTGTGTGAGGTGGTACATGGAATCTGGGATATACGTCTACCTACCAAGTCAACGACAATGGCTAAGATGAGATTTCCTTGTAACGAGAAAAGGGCCCCCATTAGGCCATGATGCATACTTTAGATCATTTAGCCACCACAAATATTTCAGACTCACAAATAACATTACATGTTACAGTCCATTGAAAGATCACAGAACAATTAGAAAGGAATTACAAATTTTCAGTTTAATTAGAACTCACATCTCAAGTTTTTGTTAAGAGCAAAATGCTAAAAGTAGCTGTTAATTCGCATTTGGCAATGCTAAAGACGTTGAATGTTTGTTTGTTTACTTCTTAATGGAATCATTAAGAAGTCATTCAAAGGTAAAATGACATCTTAATGATTACATTAAGAGGTAAACAAACAGAGATTCAAACTTGACCAAAATATTAACTCGTACTCACAGATTCATCTCATGACATTTATTGTTATAAAATATGGAAGTACTACAACAAAAGACCATCTATCTGGGCAAGCAAAAGTTGATCAGGTTCAGTTTTCAAAGTTCGTTAACGATATCCTCCAAAGATGAGTACGTCCCCATGATCATGCAGATGATGCCGAACACCGTAATACCAATGCTCAAACCAATCTGCATACATATTGACACAACACCATGAAAATATGATATCTATTATGTACCATTTACAGTCAAAATCTTTAACAATTTGCATTCTAAGCTACCTGCGTAGTCGTGGCCTTGCTCCCGTTGATTCTCAAAAAGCATAGAGCTGGAAATATTAGAGACTGCACCAAAATATTTTTTTAATCAAAGAATGCTCATGGGACAATGACATAATATAATTATCAAATTAATTATAAAGTGATTATTCAAGATTTAGCACATAAATCGTTACAAGCGTAAGATTAAGTGAGCATGCATGATTCTTGAAATCAAAATTGCATGCTTAATAGCTTACCACCAAAACACATAGGACTGAACCCATCAGAGCCATCACAAGACCTGTAAGAAACACAAGAATATTAATCATAGGAACGTAAATCTGAGTCTCATTATATGGATTTTGGAATCATATCATTTTTAAGAGTTGTCATACAGACATGAGTTTTTCGCATGATTGATACCTCAATAAAACGAGATATATATGTGATGCTTACCAAAGAATGGAATAGCAAATGCAACGCAGACAGAGGATGCGACTAACACAATCCGTAGAATAATGTAACACCAATTACTATTCGCAACTTTATTGGGCAAGAGTTCTTCAATGGCACTGGCTAATGGATTCATCAGCAGTGCGTATTTGGTAAACGGATTGATGATCTGTGAATATGTAACATATCTTACATTTGATACTCAAGAAAAACCAGTAAAATCAACTGAGAGACGAATGATATACTTACTACTGTCAACAATGCAATTTTTGAAGCAACTGCATCCTTGGGCAGGTTCAATGTTATTTGGGACAATGAATGTTCTCCAAACATGAGGAACCCCGAAATCGCAACAGTAGCATACATTAAAACACACAACACAGTACTGCAAAAGATTCAATTTCAAGGTTGATCAAGAAGAGCCTGGAATCTACAAATTGATTATATTTTTCTTTTTCGGGGTGAAAATCTTTGTTCTTTTACTAGAATTTTATAAAAATAAGAAGAGGGTTACTTTCTGCCAGCCCCTCCCAATACTCACAGTTGGATAATCTCAGAAAGAGTTCATCCCAATCTAATTATCAAGTTTTAAAATTTGTCTCGAAAGATCAGAGTGCATAACGACCTACCATATTATCATTGCCTTGGTAAACTTGGTTTTATCAGCCATTGACTGATATATATTTGGGAACACAACATGACCTGAAAAGCAAAATCCATATATACCAAGTGCAAATGCAATGCCACCCAACTTAATAGGCGGACCTCTTTCGTGAAAGCCGACGTTCACTGTACCAAGCCAAAGCACACACAAAATGACCATAACGGTAGCCACAACCCCAGTAGCTGCAAATCATTAGAAAGTTGTATATTTTCGAGTCAATGAATGAAACATGAAAGCTGCAAACTATTGTCAATAAAAAAATATGTACCTGAAATGTATGAGATCACTCTGGCGTTTTTCACCAAAAGTGTGGATGCCATAATGACAGCAGAGATAATTGCGAACAAGTGAACTGAATCCATATTGTGACTACCCAAATGCAAGGATACACCAGGGAACAAACTAGTGAGATTGTCCCCTTCTAAAATAATGAACTCCACACAATATGCCTGAATTTAGATTGTGAAAATACAAAGCTGTGAGGTGTGTTCTTTGTAAGCAATTAGGGACTAAGAGATCATTTACTTACGTAGAGCGATGTGTACAGAATGATCTGCAGAAAACCCGAGAGTAGATTACTATCACATCCAGCATCAAAGCAACCATTACTTAACATAACAAATTCTGGTTAACTCTTCAAACCAATTGTGTTTCTTCAGAAAATCCAAATAAAAAATATATATTTTGGCAATAGCGATGGGTTGCAAAGTCAAACACTCATTAAATAAAGAGCAAATTGCAATTAAAAGAAACACAGTTTAGTCGATTTCTGTCTTAGGAAGTACTTTCAGAACTAGATAAAACCTATTTATGTTTAATCAACAAGGGACCGGTGCTAACGGATCTGTTTACCTAAAGTCAAGTTTTACTATTGGTAAATGCATGGTTCTTTACTTAGCTATATATTTCTTATAATCAAAATTGTCTGAATTGAAGGTACATTAATTTACATGTAATGTACTTTGAACCGAGTTCCACTTACTGCTATGATAAGGCGTCCATATTTCCCAAATGCAGCTTCACCAATATCGGGATATGTTTCAATGGTTTCATTGCTCTCAAAGCAAATTTTCATCAAATAAGCCGTATAGCAACACATAGCTGCAAAGAGGAGTAAGAACCCCATGCCTGACCAACCAGCTTCAGCAATTGTGTTGGGCATAGAAAGAACTCCAACTCCGACCATCACATTCACCGCTGATCCAACAAACCAACAAATTTTAACAAAATGACAATCTCACCATCAAAATATTGTCTATTGATTGAAACCGAAAAATAAAATGATGAGGGTCTTACAATTGAAAACAGTCTGAGTGACGCTACATCCAAAGGTAATGGGAAGTTCTCCGATCAGTTGATCAGGTAAGGAACCCCTTCCTGACCATGTTGATATCTTTCTTGAGATCCTATCTAAATCTTGTTTGCTAAAAAACTTTGAGCATTCTGTCAGCAACCTAGACTTCACGTTATTGTCGTCAAAGTTACTATCAATCCCTGGTTCATACATTGAATATATAGAACCAGATGGGCGTCGAAGAAATCCCAGACTTGGTGTTGCTGAAATCGAGTAAGAATCAAGTGTGTACCTGCAATCAGGAATGGGTTGTAACACTTAAAAGCTAAACAAAACCAGTGGTTTTTCAAGTTTCTTTTCGAATATTGTTCTTCATGTGTTCTTATCTGTGTATATTGTTCTATTTACAAGTAACGTACCCAACTTTGCCGATGCACAAATTAGGCATTCCATGGAAGCATTCCATACAGATGAAATAATAACTTGTATTTTGTGAAACTGGAAACACGTAATTTGGTATCATACTAAGTGACCCATGCAAAGTATGGATGATTAATTCACCAACATATATGGTGCAAATATATCTTGAGTATTCATAACCGTTCTATATCCTTGTGAGTTCATGCATGTACATAAAAAAGTTAGTCATCCAAGTCTAGTTAACAACACAGATTCTTTTATATAAATGTCCCTGATTTAAAAAAAAAAAAAAACAAGAAGAAGAAGCATCGTTATTTGCTGTTTCGATCTGAAGCAGATTAAGCTCTATTCAAATGCATACTTTTCCATGAATATAAAGTCAAAAAATATAAAATTAAAAGCAAGTAAGAAGAAGTGAAACCAACTTGTAACTCTGCGGCCATTGAAAACCAGAAACTTGAGAATAGGATGATCTTCGACTGGAAACATCATCATTGGCATCATCATCACTGTCATTGGCCTCGATATCAATATTCTGGTCATCAAAATCATCATTTTCCAACAAGAAGTAATCTGTTTCCTTCCCTTTACCTGCCATTCTTCTCAATCGAAATTTAAATTCCAAACCCAGAAAAAACTACACGAAATTCAGATCAGAAACCACACAAATTCTCAATCTGTTTGGATCTACTAGTACATCCAGATCAGAAATCATAAAAAAAAAATTCAATCTTTTTCCATCGACTAGTACCCTAGATGCAAGAAGTGAGATATTTCACGGAACCATATATGTTAAGAAACGTGTCTGTCAGGATCTTGATGCGTCCTAATATGCATCTACTCGACCATGAGACTTGTCTGTCATGATCGTACCAAGGCATGACGTGATTTTGCGAGAAGAAAGGAGGAGAGAGAAGATGAATCGACAATTCGTTTTCAAAGTATGAATCAATGGGTAACACATGGACGCTGATTAGGGGTTTGAATTTTAATTTGAAATGGGAACATGGATATGTCTTCACGTTACCCAAATTTGTCATTTTTCGTCCTAAGTAGTATACTATATAAAAGTTTGTGTTTGTCTTACATTGCATAGTGGTTTTATTGAAGTAACCGAAACGCACCATTAACTTTTAAAGTTACATTTACGGTTTCTTATATAATTGTTTGCTTTTATAAATAGTCTTTCCTGCTATTAATTTTTTAGAAAGGACCAACATATCCTTTCACTTTTGGTCATTTAATATTATAGTTACTCATTTTTAGTCCTTCTGCTAACTTTTTATGCTTTATTTTTAATTTTTTTTATTTAAGACATATTATTTTATCATTTCATTTTTAATTTTAATTATTATATAATTCATTTGATCAAATATATTTAAAACTAAAATTTTATTAATTCATGATATAAGTCTATACACTCTCTATAATTATATACAAGCTTATTTATCTCATTAAAATATTTTTACCATCATTTTATATATTTAGTGTCAGTTCTATATTTTTAACGATATTTTTTATGATTTTGACGAAATTTAAATATGTTTTAAAGTACAATTGTTGAAAACTATATAAAAAATACAACGAATTATATTAGAAAATTGAAAAATATTTACTTGAGTAACAACATAAAATCTAAGTAACATGTTATTTTGATTTTTTTTTTTTAAATTTAATACAATAGAATTAAATTGATGAACATTTAGTAACTATAAACCTTTTGTAGTTAAGCAATTGATTCTAACTTATACATTATTTTTATAATTTTCATAAATTTCATAAATACTACTTGTCATGTTGTTATTAATTAACTAGTGTTGTCACTAATTTCATTTATTTCTTAAATTTATAACCTTTTGTTATATATGTAGAATTCTTACATTTATAGCGTTTATCTTTAATTCCAAATAATGAAATAACGTAAAAATCATGAACTCAATATTTAAATTTTTTATTCGGTCAATATAAAAACTAAAACTTGTCTTTCCAAAAGTTATAAAAAATTACTTACATAAATAATATATTTATTTCATTTTATTAAAAGATAGTTAAATAAATAATCGTACAAATTGTTTATTCTGATTTATGTTTTTTTATTTATGGAATAACTTTTATTGAACCGATATTTTTTTAAACCAAAATGTTTTACATATATAATTGAACTGAATTTCGATTAAGACATTTATGTTTTTAATAATTGATTTCAATCAAGATAGGTTTTTCAAGTTTAAGTTGGTTGATATTTTTGTAAATAAAATTTTGATTTCTTTTTCATCATATATATATATATATATATGTATGTATATATATATATATATATATATATATATATATATATATATATATATATATATATATATATATATATATATATAAAAGATATTAATATTAATATATAAATATGTAACCAAGTTTGGCATATGTTATTGAATTTATCAAAAAAAATAAAATAAAGGAATAAGTATTGCTAAAGAAAAGATTACCAAGAAATATAATAAAAAAAAAATGCAATTTTTGACCAAAAAAATGCAATTGGTAATCAACACCCATTTCGTCAAAGTTGTATTTCATATTTCTTTGGCTAAAAAATTTCATGTTAACTTTATCATCAAAATTTATGTCTTATGTTATCATTCTTGACAATTTGCCTTCACCAAAATCAAAATATAAGTTTAAATATAAAAATTAAATCCAATAAAAAGTTAATGAATAAATAAATATAGAGAGAGTACAGGATTAACATCATGAATTAGTAAATTTTAGTTTTAATTATATTTGATCAAATCATAATCAATTATTCAACTAATTATAATTAAACAAAAAATAATAAAATAATAAAGTCTAAGATAAAATAATCAAACATAAAATACAAAAGTTAGCCAAAGAACCAAGAGTGAATAATTATAATATCAAGTGATCAAAAGTGAAAGGATATGTTGGTCATTTTTAAAAAATTAAGCCTAAAAGAGACCATTTATGAAAACAAACAATATAATTTAATAGACTGTCAATGCAACTTTAAGAAACCGTTTTTATAATTTTAAAAAAGTCACATGGACTATTTTTTTGTAATTTACTAATATTTTGTGTCGTTGACCTTGACACTAGACATGGTTTGATCTCATTCGTCCATAACTTCACCAATTCGATCCCTTTAATAATTCGTATTTGATGTGATCGATGGCACATGATAAGAGTGGAGAAAAATAACTTTATGTACATGTTTATGTAGTTGCAGCATATAAATTTTGGGAGATTAATTGTTTATTTAGCTTGTTAATATTTTGTATTTGTATATTTTTTTTTTTTTTGTAGAATTTTAAACGAACCAGGAGAAGCTCTTTGGTGCCTCTTTGTCATCGAGGCTATCTAAAATGGTCATACGTATGGGCTGGTGGGGGTTGTTTCAGATATGATTATTACCCATATATAGTACTTTTGTCGATTCTCGAGTTATAATTATAAGCATCGATATTTAAAGGGCCGGATAGTAGTAATACATTGATTAAGTGCTAAATGTCCACACATTTTTATTGATTTAAAAAAGGGCAACAGTTTCTGGTTATTCGTCCACATGGTGCGTGAATATCCCATATTCATTATCAAAATTAATTAATTTCTTCATTCCAGTTTTCTTGTTCACAAGATCAATTAATTAATTCCTAGATTTAGTTATTTTTTTAAACATTCTAATAATAGTATTAATCAACCCAAAATTAATCAATCTTAGATCGAGAAAAAAGAAGATTAAAGATCAAAACTATACACGAAAACAAGAATTTCCCAAAAGGTTTGATTTTGGTTTGCGTAGCAGAAACATAGGAAGGATAGATCGGAGGAAAGAGACAGAGAACAACAATACGAAAACAAAGAGGGAATCGCCATTGTAACATTACTTGTTAAAATGGCGAATACTCTATTCCTTTCAGGTCACTACTATACGATGATTATTATGGTCTGAAAGGAACAATCAAATACATGACATAAACATTGAAATAGACAGAAAAGGAAAGAAAAACACATAAATTATTAATTCATGAGACCATCTTTGCGTCATGAAGGCATGGGAGGCAACGGTGAAGAAAACACATGCGGTAGCGAAACGACAAGCCAGCAACATTTTCGGCCCAACCCATGTTGCACATGTTGAGGAGGTAGAAGAAGAGGAGGAGATTCATGCTGCAGATGAGGTGTATCATGCCGAACGTTACCTCTCAAACGGAGACTACTACACAGGCCATTGGTTGGAAAACTTTCCACATGGTTTTGGCAAGTATTGGTGGACCGATGGATGCATGTACGTGGGAGACTGGTTCCATGGAAAGCCGATGGGAAAAGGCACCTTCAGCTGGCCTTCAGGAGCCAACTATCAAGGCGAGTTTAAAAGCGGATATATGGATGGTGAAGGGATTTATACGGGGCCAAATGGAGACGCCTATAAAGGGTTTTGGGTTATGAACTTGAAACATGGACACGGGGTGAAGGAATACACAAACGGGGATGTGTATGATGGGGAATGGTGTAGAGGGTTACAAGAAGGAAATGGTAAGTATCAATGGAAGGATGGGAATTATTACATCGGAGAATGGAAAAACGGAACTATGTGTGGGATGGGGATATTGGTTTGGATTAATGGGAACGCGTTTGAGGGGTTGTGGGAAGATGGGATACCAAAAGGGCATGGGACATTCAAGTGGGCAGACGGGAGTCTTTACGTTGGTAACTGGAGTAACGATCCTACAGAGCAAAACGGTACTTATCATCCACCTGCTGATGGTAAAGACGAATGTATTGAATGGTCTCCAAAGCAACTTTATGAAGACGATCTTAAGGAATGTATAATTTGTCCACTTGAAAAAGTCTCGATCTTGCCATCGCAGAAGACACTTGCAGCTTGGAAATCGTCCAAGGACAACAATGACACCGCAGCCCAGCCTAGAAGTATGTCCATTGATGGGAGATCGGATGACAAGGAGTTGAATAGAACGGGAACATTGGATGATGGCGAAAGACATTTAAGACCAAGAAATGATACATCAACGTCACCCGATAACTTGTCATCCGAACCGAATCTGATTCAAATCCCTAAAGCAGTAAAGCAACAAGGAGAGACCATATCAAAAGGCCATAAGAACTATGAACTAATGCTCAATTTGCAGCTAGGAATCAGGTTATCAAATATTTGTTTTATATCATTTTCGATATCAGATATTCATTATTAGATATTTAGCATATAACCGTTAATTATTTTACACAAATTAAGTTTTCATTTTTACCCTTTCTGGACAGGCATTCAGTAGGAAGACCAGGCCCAACTCCTTCATTAGACTTAAAACCATCAGCTTTCAATCCAAAGGAAAAACTATGGACAAGATTTCCCCCCGAGGGATCTAAATATACCCCTCCACACCAATCTTGTGAATTCAAATGGAAGGATTATTGCCCATTAGTTTTCAGGTAACACAATTCAAAAATCTTAAAACATATATGATTTCCTTAAAAAGAAATTGACTTTTCAGATTCGGCTCTCTCGTATTTGATCATAGATGTAATACTCATATCATTTGTTGTGATGAACTCGTATAGGACATTACGTATGTTGTTTAAGGTAGATCCAGCTGAATATATGCTATCTATATGTGGGAACGACGCTCTTCGTGAGCTCTCATCACCAGGGAAGAGTGGAAGCTTCTTCTACTTGACTCACGATGATCGCTACATGATCAAAACCATCAAAAAAACTGAAGTTAAAGTGAGATTCCTTATTTTAAAAAGACGAATTATAACAATTTTGAGTTTTAACTTCCATTTCCTGATTAATAAATGTGGATCATTAGGTCATTATAAGGATGCTTTCTGCCTATTTCAATCATTTTCGGCTACACGAGAACACTTTATTAACAAAATTTTTTGGACTTCATTGTGTGAGGTTAGTTGGCCCTGCACAAAGGAAGGTATGCTTCAAAACTAATCATTGCACCCTCAACCGTATGCTACCCGCGGCAGAGCCAGTGAAGGGTTAACACACATGTGTTGTTGTGCACCTTAATCTTTACATTAACCCAGGTGTTTAAAAACTTTTAGTATAAAATCATGAATTAAAGTTTTGGTTGCCCCTCAAAAATATTCAGGCTCCGCCCCTGGATGCATGCTATTTTCTAGAATCTTATATGACATGTTTGACCGAGAAAGTTTGTGATTTAGGTCCGCTTCATTATCATGGGAAATCTTTTCTGCACAAACTACTCTATTCATAGACGCTTTGACTTAAAAGGGTCTTCCCTTGGCCGCCTTACGGACAAGCCTGAGTCAGAAATTGAGGCAACGACAATACTTAAAGATCTTGATCTCAAGTTCTTTTTCCGATTGCAAAAGACATGGAATCAAGAATTCAGACGGTAAAAACTGTGATATTTTTACCATTGATTATAATAAAAATAAAATAGGTTTAGAATATATAATTAAAACTGCATTTGTTCATGGAAATGGCAATTATATGCGCAGACAAATCGAAAATGACTGTGAATTCTTGGAGCAGGAGAGAATAATGGATTATAGTCTTTTAGTTGGACTTCATTTCATCAAACCATCAAACTTAACCCCCGTTGGTAATCACTATGTTCCCTTCCTCTTCAAATATCTTGAATCGTTTGATTCCAACATAACTAACAAACACAAAATTCAAAATAGAAGCGTTATCATATTTATACATCTTTCATTCTATTCTACAGACGATGGCACGTTGGACGACTCATATTCTGGAGCTGATATCAACAAACTTCTTTCAGATTCCTCGAGGTAAAACAAAGATTCTGCAACAACTTCCATAGAAATAGAATTGGAGATCCAAGTTTTCTTTCTTGGCAAGTTTTAAGATAGAAGGTTTTAATTGCAGGCGTGCGAATGTTAGGTTGGGAATTAACATGCCTGCACGAGTGGAAAGGATGGAGAGGGCGATAGAGACAGAACTTTTAGGGGATCCGACTGGCGAGTGCTATGATGTAATACTGTTTTTTGGAATTATAGACATACTTCAAGACTATGACATTACAAAGAAACTAGAACACGCTTACAAGTCCATCCATTATGATCCTACCTCAATATCAGCTGTGGATCCTAGTCTGTATTCTAAAAGATTTCGTGATTTCATACTCAAGGTTTTCACAGAAGATGATGAGTAGAGAAGACAAAAATATGTATACAATACATTCTACATATTTTATTCTAGATCTGATCCCCACTGTTAAATGAAATGGAGGCTTGACAAACTCGTACAATCTATCTACTCTATCCTCCTTTCGACTCATTTTTTGTACATACACGTTTGATATCGGTAGCTCAATTAGTTTATCTAGTCCTGTACAATAATGCGTTACCCTGTAAGTGTCTTGTACAAAACATCTTGTGAACATTTGAAGAATATTTTTCTTTAGAAACATTATGTACACTGAAATTTTTATGTAGAAATAAATGAGTTTCTGGGAAGAACATTATTATATAGATTCATTAAATATATTTGAAAAGTAATTGATTTATTTATGTATTTTGTTTGGAAAATTGTAAAAATGTACTTTTAAAGAATTTCTATTTTGCAAAATAAATGTGTAAAAAATACCTTCTATTTTTTCAAAAAAAAAGATATTTTTTAGTCCTATTTTAAAAATTTAAATGATAGAGTATCACTAACAAACCGTAATCATCACCAAAAGTGTCATTATTTATCAAAATTTTCATTGTGAAAATTATTTATGAGTTTAACGTCCTTCTAACTGAAATCAAGCATAATGCAGTACGTAAAATGAAATTGAGGTAAAGTATATTACCATAACACGCAATATTCCTTTAGTTTATGGCGTTTTCACTTTTTCAGCATTTTTACATTTACGAATTACGAAGTACGAACCCCACATAGGTGGCCGTTTCAAATTTTAAACCAACCCCAACTTTTCCTTAACGGTCAAATCCATTTTTATTCCCCCAATTTCTTCAAGTCCTACAAACTGAATCAATTTCTTCCCGAATTTCAACTCCTTCCAATGGCAAATCCTCAACTAAATTCTTCGAGAACAACATCTAATGCAGAGATTCTGAATCTGTGCACTCCAACAAAACTTTCGCCCAATGATTCCCTCTCAAAGGTTCGTGTTATTGTTAGGGTTCGTCCATTCTTGCCTCATGAGATTTCTGGTTCCAATGAGTCAAAACCTTGTGTATCCGTCCTTGATTCACCACCAGAATCTGCCTCAGAAGTTACCGTGCACCTCCAAGATCCATACTCCTGGTATGCAAATGTTCGAATTAGTGTGCTCCTCTTTTTAGTACGCAAAGTGGATTTTTTATTTTTTAGTTTTGTGTATGTGTTTCTGCAGTCGTAATGAAAATTACAAGCTCGATTCATTTTATGGGCAAGAAGATAACAATGTGACGCAAATCTTTGAAAGAGAAGTGATGCCTTTGATACCTGCGGTTGTAAATGGCTCCAATGCCACTGTCTTTGCTTATGGCGCTACTGGTAGCGGAAAAACTTTTACGATGCAGGTTTGTGTTCTATGTTTTTGATCCTTTACACCTTTTATTGACCATCTGTTGTTATTGTTAAGCTCATTTATCAAAGAATATTAGTTAGTTTTAAAAGGAAGGAATGTAATTACTGGCGATTATACTTGAATTATTCTTTTTTGAAGTATATAAGTGAAAGAAAAGCCATTAAATTATGCTTTTTGACAGAAAACATGAGATGCACTTCTTGCATTGCTGCTGCTGTTTATTTTGGTACGTTGTAGCACCTAGACTTCCACCAAAGGGTAGCTTATCTAAAACCATACTATGAAGGAACACAGCAGTCTAATATAGCAATGGAACCCTTATTCTTGCTTAATATTGTTGATAGCATCAATATCTTGCATTTGGTTTTGGATTATTTTACCCACAAGTGATCTGATAATTAATTAGAATTAGATGTGGTTTACAGGAACACTGAAAAGGGATAATTTGAGACTTGAAGTTGCAACAATTAGATAATCATGTTGAAAATACACATCCAAACACCCCCTACAAATATGGCTCCTTAATCCCTAAAAACATGTTAGAATCATCATAATTCATAACCACTTTCAATTTCTTAATATCAAGTTTTGGCAGAAACTTCCAACTTTTAAACTACTTTCTGCAAAGCAAATCAGTTTGACTTATTCGAAAAGTCAACTGTTTATGTATGTGTTTGAATCTCCCTTCTAAAACAAGTTTTGATGTCGTGTTTGGATTAAAAACACTTCTAAACATTCTTGATATTGCCACAAATCTATGCATATCATGTTTATACACATTCATATGTCAAACAAGCATTTCAAATGAAGAACACATTTCTAGTTTAACTTAAACTTGTTGAAATCAATTTCATGACTACTTTAACTGAAGCTGCTAGGTTCCTTAAAATCAATTTAGTTAGAACTTAGCATGAAATATCATTGCTACTTTAACTTAAACTTGTTGAAGTTACTCCCAAAAGTATTAGTTTCAAAATCATCACAGTAAGATGAATTTTAAATATCTTGTATATGCTTCCTTTAATGCCCCCTCTACATGTAGCCACTTTCTTTTATCCTTCTTTAATTGCTAACTTGGAGAAAGAAGAGGAAAATATATAGAAGCAAGGAGGGTATTTATATCAAAATAATAAGTGTACATATATATTATAATCTTGTTGGCAGTTACTTCAGCAATATATGAATGACTGTAATGTACAATGATGACTCATCTCTCATTACACAATTCATCGTGTCCCGGAATTCAATCTAGTCCCAAACTATGTTACATTTCCTTTTTACAAGGATCCTGTGACTTATCATACTTTGTTTACGCCTATTTACAATATCATTCTAATTTTAACATTCGTTTTAATCTTTTGTACATCATTCATAACATATTTAAGACATTCAAAGAGTGAAGACTGTAAATACAGAGTTATTATGCATGTTATTGCTTGCCTGTATGTTAGTTTTATGGATTGTACTCCTTTCCTCTCACATGAGCACGGAAAAGAACTTTGAATATATGCTCTTACATGATCGATGAAAAGCAGTGATATAATTGATGGAAATATTCATAAGAGCTTGGTTGAATGCAGGGAACTGATGAGCTGCCAGGTCTAATGCCAATGGCAACATCAACCATCCTCTCTATGTGCAAAAACATGGGAAAAACCGTAGAAATTTCATATTACGAGATTTACATGGAGAGATGTTATGATCTTTTGGAATTCAAAGAAAAGGAAATTGCCATTTTTGATGATAAAAATGGAAATCAACATCTCAAAAATCTTGCCAAAATCCCAATCAATTCAATGATCGATTTTCAGGAGGCTTTCTTTTGCGGAATACAGAGGCGAAAAGTTGCGCACACATGCCTTAATGATGTCTCTAGTAGAAGCCATGGGATACTAGTCATTTCTGTTTCAAGACCTTGTGAAAATGGTTCTGGGAGTACTTTGATTGGGAAACTGAATCTCATCGATCTAGCAGGTTTTATTTTCTCCTTAACTTGTTTCTGATTGTATGCACTGACAGATTGTTTCTGATTGTATGCACTGACAAAATGTAAAATGTATGTTCCCATCAGGGAATGAAGATAATAGGAGGACAGCTAATGAAGGTGTTCGATTTGTAGAGAGTACAAAGATCAATCAATCACTATTTGCATTGTCAAATGTAATTCATGCACTCAACAACAAGAATAATCGAATTCCCTATAGGGAAAGCAAGTTGACTCGGATTTTGCAGGATTCACTAGGAGGGACAAGTCATGCTTTAATGGTGGCTTGTTTGGTAGGGAATTTAAAATTTTCTTTGAATTGTATTCTGTTTAATTCACAATTTTTGGAGGCTGAATAATTAATTATTATGGTACCAGAATCCAGGGAAGTATGAACAATCTGTAAATACAGTTAGTTTGGCAGCAAGGTCACGGCGTATCTCTAATTTTGTAAACTCGGCTCAGAAGCATAATAACACCCCAAAGATTCAAGTTGACATGGCGGCAAAGCTTCGGAATTGGCTTGAATCTAAAGGCAAGACAAAAAGTGGTCAGAGATCAGACACCTTTCATTCTCCATCACTCACTAGAACTCCTCGTTCAATAAGCTCGATGAAGAAGCTCAATACATTCTGGAGCTCAGAAAAACCAAAGGCAATTGGTGGTACATTAGGTATTGTTTCAAGATGCTTCAGATCAGATGGAAACTGGTACGTTTATAAATATTATTAACTGGGGCTGTTTCTTTGTATCAGAAGAACCGGTCCAGAAAGTTGAGAATGCGAGCACTCCCCTTGGATCAAAACCAATAAGTGAAAGAATAGAAGAGTTCAATAGATCTACGAGGAAAGTTCTATCTCCCATCAACGGTAATGTAAACATTGATCCAGTGACTCCCAAACAACAGTCTGTTGCTGATGATAAGATTGAGAGTACCGACACTCCGCTTAACAAATTTAAAGCAATGAGTTGTAGTTTGAAGGTATGAAAGCATCATTTTTTTTGTCAAAACTTCGAAAGTACCTTACTTACAGTAGAGCTATTCGGCAGAGAACTCTTGCCCAGGAATACATCAACTTCCTCAACACGGCAGGAAAGTAAGTTATACTAATCTTCTATGTTCTAATGCTCTTTGTTGCTTCATGCTATTGTGCTAAAATGATGTTTGTTCTGTATAATTTTGAAATCAGGGATGAGCTGCTGCAGCTGAAGGTAATTTTCTACTCCAATGGTAATTTTTCACAAGTTTCCGCTTCAAGTGAGAGTTTTATATATTATGAATTTCTTTCAGGGAATTGGAGAAAAAATGGCTGAGTATATACTTGAAGTTAGAGATACTAGCCCGTTGAAATCTGTAAGTGCCCTTCCCAACTTGGTTGATCTCCATGATATACGTTAAATTAACCAAATTTGTTTGAAAACGTCGGGCAAACTTTCTCCTGTCACAAGAACAGTGTTATCATTTTTTTATGTTAATAGACGATGTCAAGTAGAAGTTTGGTTCAGTGGTTAATACATTATAGTGCCTTTTAGTTATGGTTATAAATGGCTGAAAAATTATATTGTTGCAGCTTGATGATTTGGAGAAGATTGGCCTTTCATCCAAGCAGGTAACCAAGTTCTGTTTCTATTCTAAGTATGGCTATTAAATTCTCTTCCCCCATGTCTTAAAATCTTTCAGATCCAAGAGGTTTGACTTTTTTGAACTTAAATTTGACGAAAATGCAAAAGATCAATAGTAATTTGGAAAAAAAATGGCGAGCACGTTGGCTACAAGGATTCAAATAATCACAATGATTTGCCGTAAATTTTGTGCAGGTTGGTAACATGTTCGGACGAACAGCCAAGGGGTTGTTTGATTGACTTTAGGAATGGATCGTTAAGAAGGAGAAATCCATTAAATGGCCAAATCATGATATGATGATTTGTATTTTCATGCTAATATTAGAGCATATGATACAGATTTTAATCTTTGACATTTTTGATTTTCTAATAGTTAGTATGTTTGCCATTATTGTAATATTTAGCAGTAAAATTTAAATACCCCTATTGTAGTTGTGTTGTTAAATGCTTCCTCTATTGTTAAATACTGCACTTTAATTACCCCTATTGGTATGTACCCACATACCAATCCGTTATTGTTTTGGTTTTAAAAATGAGTAACAAAGTTTACAACTAGTTTCTGAAATTTAATTTAATAAAGGTACAAACAAATATTTAAGGATTGAAAAATAATATATTTGTGTGGAGAGTTGTGTATTATGGATTTCCAAATCAAAATTTTATGTAAAACAATACCAAATTATATCCTTAAGTATGGATATATGGTTCACTTTTCTTAATTTTCCGGCTATTGTTTTGTATCTTTTCAGTCAGGATAAAACAATGAAAACGATGGACCAATCTGAACGGGTACCGATACCACATGGTTAGGTTCTTGATTTCCATTTTCTTAAATTTCCGGTTCTATTTTTAGTCCAGTTCGGTTTTGTACCATTGTGTGCTTGTATCCAGTTATTAGCTATAATATATTTTTATATTTTTTTTTAAAGAAATAGGGGGTATGAAATGGAAATTCTTTTCTTTGGCTATCATTCTTATAGAAAGAATCTTGTTTATATAACTCCTCTCAAATGCATTTCTCAAAACAATAACTCCACTCCAACTGGTTGACAAAACCAAAAGCAAAGCAATCTCTTATTGGAACAAATTTATGTAATTGCCTATAAATGCCATGATCCTCTATAACCATAATAACAACAACAACAATAAACCAAACATAAGTATACTTATAATTACCTCATGGCATCCCCGATTTCGATTTTGAAGCAACGCGAATCTGTAACTGACACCACGCCAGAGGCGTTAAGGCAGAGTCGGTATCATATGAAGAAGTGTTTTCAAAAGTACATCGAAAAGGGAAAACGCATGATGAAGCTTCATAATCTGATGGATGAAATGGATGAAATCCTCGTGGACAATAACGAAAAGGCGCAGGTCTTGGATGGTTTATTCGGCTACATCTTGTGCACAACTCAGGTCTATACACACACACACACACATTCTTTTTACCACTTTATAGAGATACTAATAAAGATGAATAGTTTATACAATGATTCATTAATTATGAATAGGAAGCTGTGGTTGTTCCTCCTAATGTTGCCTTTGCCATAAGGCCAAACCCTGGAATGTGGGAATTCGTTAATCTCAATTCTAACGATCTATTGGTGGATGAGATCACAGCCACAGATTACTTGAAATTCAAAGAAACAATCGTTGATGAGACCTGGTACGTATGTAACAAATGTTTGATGAGAAGTCTGTCTTTTATAGATGATCACGATGCATGAACGTGTTGATCGATCATGCTTCTGATGATGATCAGGGCTAACGATGAACATGCAATGGAGGTCGACTTTGGAGCAATGGATTACAATATGCCTACACTCAGCTTATCCTCTTCGATTGGGAATGGAGTTAACTTTGTCTCAAAGTTCATTATATCTAAAATGCATCGACGATCTGAGAGTGTGCAGCCTCTTGTTGATTACTTGCTCTCCTTAAACCATCAAGGAGAAGTAAGGAATTAATAAACATATATGATTATTCTAAATTAGCATCTAAATATTAAGTTAATTTTATGATTATATATATATCTTGAACTTGAATGAAAATTGCAGACACTAATGATAAATGAAACACTTAACACCCCTTCGAAACTTCAAGGGGCTCTAGTAGCCGCTGAAGCTGCTCTCTCTTCATTGCCCGAAGATACACCATACGAAAACTTTGAGTTAAGGTAAAACACACGCACGGCCGAATATATATATATTTTTTTTTAATGTAACTCGATCATTGAAACATGCATGCCTGTAACAGGTTTAAAGAGTGGGGTTTTGAAAAGGGATGGGGTGATAACGTAGCACGAGTGAGGGAAACAATTCGGTTTCTATCGGAGGTTCTTCAAGCACCTGACCCGAGCAATTTGGACAAGTTTCTTAGCAGGGTTCCAAGCATATTCAATGTTGTGTTGTTTTCCATCCATGGCTATTTCGGTCAATCAGACGTTCTTGGCTTGCCCGATACTGGCGGGCAAGTAGTGTATGTTTTAGATCAAGTAGTAGCTCTGGAACAAGAATTGTTACAGAGGATTAAACAGCAAGGGCTTAATTTTAAGCCTCAGATTCTTGTGGTGAGAACTGCATTCATTAAATTTAACATCTTAAGAAGAGTTCCAACAAGTTATTCGTTAAATTAATTTTGCTTAAATTATGAACCAGGTTACTCGACTTATTCCAGACGCGAAAGGGACAAAGTGTAACCAAGAGATGGAACCTGTTAACAACACAAAACACTCCCACATTCTTCGAGTTCCATTTAGGACATCAAAAGGTGTTCTTCGTAAATGGGTTTCTCGGTTTGACATTTATCCTTACCTCGACAAGTTTACTCAGGCAAGTTTCTCGATGTGCTCTTATTTAAATGGCTTTTTCATGTTTATGATATTGGGTTAAACCTTACAGGAAGCGAAAGAGAAAATCATTAAACTGATGGAAGGGAAACCGGATCTCATCATTGGAAACTATACCGATGGGAATTTGGTTGCATCGCTCATGGCCAACAAACTTGGGACAACTTTGGTACTTGTTTTTCTTTAACTTTTTAAGTCTGATGTGCTGTTGTAGATGTTTTCTTTACACAACATACAATCGATGTTGATGGAATCGTAGGCAACAATCGCACACGCTTTGGAGAAGACCAAGTACGAAGATTCAGATATGAAATGGAGGAATTTAGACTCCAAATATCACTTTGCTTGCCAGTTCACAGCTGATATGATCGCAATGAATTCAGCCGATTTCATCATCACCAGCACCTATCAGGAAATCGCTGGCAGGTAAAATGTCCACAACAAACTAGATGAAAATGCACCTGTTTCAGAGCTTTTTTTTTTTTTTTTTTTTTTTACTTTGTTGTTTCCTTTGCAGCAAAGACAGGCCCGGGCAGTACGAAAGCCATGCAGCATTCACCCTTCCAGGGCTCTGTAGAGTTGTTTCGGGCATCAATGTCTTTGATCCCAAATTCAACATCGCTTCCCCGGGGGCTGACCAGACAGTCTATTTCCCCTACACCGAAAATCAAAAGCGCTTCTCTTCATTCCATCCGGCAATCGAGGAACTACTATTTAGTAAAGTCGATAATAACGAACATTTGTGAGTTAATTAGAAAACCTTACACATATATTGTTCTTGAATTACTTTACTTGGAATAAATATATTAATCCTGTGATTTAATTGAAACAGTGGATACTTAGAAGACACAAAGAAACCGTTGATCTTTTCACTGGCAAGGCTAGATACCATCAAGAACATAACGGGATTGACAGAGTGGTACGGGAAGAACACGAGACTTAGGAGTTTGGTTAATCTTGTGGTGGTGGCTGGTTTCTTTGATCCATCGAAATCAAAAGATAGAGAAGAGATGACAGAGATAAAGAAAATGCATTTGCTGATAGAGAAATACCAACTCAAGGGTCAAATAAGATGGATAGCAGCCCAGACAGATAGGAACAGGAACAGCGAGCTTTATCGTTGTATCGCTGACTCAAAAGGCGCATTCGTGCAGCCTGCTTTGTATGAAGCGTTTGGGCTCACGGTTATTGAGGCAATGAACTGTGGGTTGCCAACATTCGCAACCAATCAAGGTGGTCCGGCAGAGATCATCGTGGATGGTGTTTCTGGTTTCCTAATTGATCCCAATAACGGAGACGAATCAAGCAACAAGATAGCTGATTTTTTCGAAAAATGCAAAGAGGATGCTGGATATTGGAACATAATCTCCGACGGTGGCTTGAGGCGCATATACGAATGGTGAATAACGTACTAAAACTATCGTTTTCGTTTCTTGTTAAAGATTTGGTTACTTATTATGATATGATGATGGATGTTATTTGCAGCTACACATGGAAGATATACGCGAATAAGGTGTTGAATATGGGAAACACTTACGGGTTTTGGAGAGAATTGAACAAGGAACAGAAGCAAGCCAAGCAAAGATATATCCAACAATTCTATAATCTGCATTACAAGAATTTGGTATGAATATTTTGCTAATAATAAATTAATAATGAATTTTATTATTATTATTATAAATTGATATTAATTATGAATAGTGATTAAAATTTGGTTTTATGAAATGTTAATGTTAAATAGGTGAGGACCGTACCTATTGCTGCTGATGATATTCAAGGAGTGCAGGAGCCAAAGGGAAAGATCGTACCCCAATTCACACAAAGGTAAAACTATTTCCATTCATTACCTAAATCTATTTATAATTTTATATAATAGTTTTTTTAATTATTTATTACAAATTTTCAATGTTAAGAAACGTGTCGGCGCACATAAACGGCTCAAATGGTAATGTTGCGTTTAGTTCATGAAAATTTTAAAATTTTCATTTTACTTTAAAAAAAAAAAAAAAGAAAACTTGTTTACTTAACAACAATTTCATAAATTTTCATTTCATTTTTCGAAGTACCACTTTTCATTCTCTCTTTTCTATTACCTATCTTATATTTCTTTATAATACATTCTTTCTTACTCTTACTTTTCTATCACCTATCCTACTTTTCTTATTTTATGATCACACGTATTGTTTTTCTTAAAACTAAAATTTCATCATCTAAACAAGTTTTCAATTTTATAGATACAATTGTTTTCGTTAACTAAACACAACTTAAAACATTTATTCAGTCAAACCTTAGTTTGCGGATAAAATTCGAAGCAATTAAATATTAAATTTAATTTGTTCAAAACTTTTGATGATAAATAAATAAAGTTAACTTTTATTTGTTTATCATTTAATTTTTTATTTATAGTAATTTAACATTCCTACCACCTTATAAATGATTTAGATTTCAACATACATTTTTAACCATTATGAAAATCTTTTTTTTTAATCTCTTATCATCAAACAAACTAATAACTAAGATTTTCAATTTCAATTTTCTTCAAATTACCTTTCATGAACCAACGGTGTCTAAAAATCGGTCCAATTTGATAAAATCGAAACAGGGCTAGAACCAGGGTATGTTCAACCTTGTTCTCGGTTTTAAAATTAAAAAAACCGATTTTTAAACGAAAATATGTTTTTCTTATTTTGTTTTACACATGAAAAGGTAATTCACGCAATTCCTTGGTTTAAAGCTTTTATTCGGCTGATCATACTTTAATTTGTACCTATGGTTGATCATACTCTTTTTCCGTTTTTCCTCTGAAAAACAGGCGAACACCATCGATGCTGGAAAGGTAAAAAACAACACGAAACTGTGTTAATTTGATCTAATTTAAGGGCGACAAGTTGATCGAAAGAAGTTAATGATTTGCATTATCGATTTGCAGGTTGCTTGGAGCTTAGAACTTGTATTCAATGGTGCCGCCTCTTAATTCGCTCAAATTTCCTTGAAGATAGTTTAGATGTTCATAATTCATTCGTTCGCTTAATTAATTGATTTGCAAAGAACAAATGATTGATATATGAAAATCCGATCGATATTTCTTATCAATTTATTTTTGATTCATAAACATAACAAGTATCGAACTCACAATCGATAAGTGTAAATCCAATATTAAACAAGGTACACACAAATCGTACATCGCCTAATTAGTAATTACTCCATTAGGCGCGCCATAACTTTCTTCCAAGCGAGTCTGTTTGAAATATCAATCCACCATGAATTCACATTCTTCCTCTCTTTCACCAAATGTTCTAGTTTAGCTTCGTTCATTAGGTACCGAATCCCGGGCAGATGGCTCAAATCAGCTAAGGTGAAACAATCTCCGGCTAGGTACTTATTCTTGGATAGTTGATGTTCGTACACATCAAACACTTGGTCGAGTTTCTTTACGCAATTCTCAACAACTACAAAGTCGGTTTTCCCTCCCATCTTTGGGACGACTAGTTTCTGAAGAACGATTGTGTAAACCATGTCGTTGAAGTGATGCGCTTCGACTTCTAGCCATTGGTCTATCAACCCTTTCTCCTCTAAAGTAGTTCCATAGAGGCTCGGGTTTCTATCCCCATATTTTGTTGCATAATACCTTATGATTGCCCTTGATTCTAGAAAATTTAATGGTTTATAAACGACATTAATGTAATGATGATTAAGAGGGTGTTTGTTTATTTCTTAACGGAATCATTAAGGGTGCATTTAGTTCCGGAAAATTTTCAAAATTTTCATCTCACTTTTCAACAAAAATGAAAACTTGTTTACTTAACAACATTTTCTTAAATTTTCATTTCACTTTTTAAAATACCACTTTTCATATTCTCTCTCTTACTTTTCTACTACCTACCCTATTTCTTTATAATACTATCTTTCTCTCTCTTACTTTTCCATCACCTATCCTATTTTTTTATTTTATAAGCACTCATCTTATTTTTCTTAAAACTAAAACTTTATCATCTAAACAAGTTTTCATTTTTCATAGAAACCCTTGTTTTTTTCTAAAAACTATAACTTGAAAACTGAAATTTAAAATTACTAGTTTTCGTTAACTAAACGCACCCTAAGAAGTTATTCAAAAGTAAAATGACCTCTTAATGATTCCATTAAGAGGTAAACAAACATGTAACAATTAGCTACACATTAAATGTAAAAAAAAAAAAGATTATGTCATCACCAAAAAGCCGAAAATCGCCATCTTCCACAACCGGTACTTGTCCAAAAGGCTGCAATAAAAAGAGCAAGTTTAACCGATTCGCGTGACTGATTATATATATAAATGAGCAAATAAAATATATTCACTTGTTTAAGCAGAAATTCGGGTTGTTTATGGTCGTTGGAGTCGAGATCGATGTTAATAAGCTCAAAGTCGATCCCAAACTCAAAAAGGCAAGCCAGTACTCTCTGCGGGCAGGCTGCCCTAATTGGACCATATACCTTGACCACCATAGTTGCCTATACGAAGGAAGAAGCATGCATGTTGATTAATGAAGAAGATTCACATAATGCTTAAATACAAAAAATTATTTTTTACACGGGGGTTAAATTTGACCATTTGACAAATTTTGGGGGTTGTCAACCGACAAAAATATTAAGGTGAGATGGAGAACGGTGGTTGTCAAATGTCAAATTGCCAACCAACCAATGAATGTCGACTTATTCACGTACTGCCCTGAAGTTTGAATAAACTCCATTTAGAGACCATTTATTTTGCGATGTTTAATTTTGAATAATAAATGCCAAGTCATTTAAGAGTTATGTACTTATGTTGTGTACATACTCTAGAGTCCAGGGTCTAGAGAAAGAAACTTTAACCGTAAATAAATATTTATAATATAATATTTGGATATAATTTTATATAACTTTAATTTAGAATAAAAAGATTAAAAATTATGAAAAATTTAAAAACATGTCACATGGTAATTTTTATTTTTCTTTATTTATATATAAATATTCATTATTTATAATTTATACTTTTACTTGACATATTTGATACACATGTTTATCTATTTTATTACAATAAATAAAAAATTTATGATACATGTTCTTTATAAATATCGTATTTTCTTTCTTTTCAAATATAATCTTATTAATTTTAATATTTAATTTTAAATTTTTATTATATATTTTTTATATATTTAAGTGATGCCATTTAAGATTTTTTACATTATAAATTTTATTAGACGTTAGTATATAGATTATAAACTTTTTTAAGATTTACTAGTTTTAGATTTAGATTAGCTAAAAATTAATAAACACAGATCATGACGATAAATAACGCTATTGGATAATGTCAAATAATTAATAAAATTAATTATTTATTAATGTGCAGATATTAAAAATAATGTATTTTATTTATCTTTTATTTTATTTTAAAAATGATAAAAATATCTTACTTGACGTTCTTTGTTAATAATTGCAATTTTCTATTTAAATTAATCTTATTTATTTTAATATTTTATTATAAAATTTTATTATATATTTGTATATTTTTAATTAATACTATTCAAGATTTTATATTTATAAATATTATTTGAAGTTATAAATAGATTATATAAGTTTAAGAGTTTTTTTTTTTCCAAATTTTAGATTTACATTAGCTAAATTTAACAAATATCAAATAGAAAATAATGAAAAACAGTATGGTTGTTAAGATCGCGAGTAAGATCGTAGGATCATTCAATCCTACCATACTAAAAAGTGATTTCGAGCAGGATCGGTGTAGGATCGTTTTATAACAAGATCGGACGTAGGATCGTGGGATCGTTTGTAGGATCGGCCACCGATCCGATCCTACCTTATATCAGTTCCACACTCTTTAAACCGGTGGGATCATTTACCGATTTGATCCAACTTTTTACCTAGTTCCAATCATTTTATTCATTTGGATAGTCAGTTAATTTATAGGATATTTTATGACGATAAATATTTTAAACATGAATGTACGTTGTTTCCATATTTATTGTATAAATATTTTTTTGAAGTGTTATATAATTATTTTATAATATAAAATTACAAATAATAGTACCTAGAAAAAAAAATTAGTGATTTTGTGGTGGGATCTTACGATCCCGATCCGATGCTACGATCACGATCTTTTAGGGATGAAAACAATTCTAGGTAAGATCTCGACCTTGACAACATTGGGTTGTGCTGTACTCACAAACTCCACCCCCAACACTCATTTTCGCTTATGGTACGTTTTTCGACTTTATTCATCCCAAGTTCATCATATCCTTATGTCATCAAACATTAAACTATTCATTTGTTTTAGAAGCTTTTTTCTTTAATTGCCGCTTTTGTTGCTTATGAGTTCTGTTTTAGAAATATATGACAACTTAGAAAAAAAAAAAAAAAAAAACAAGTCAGTAAGTGCATTCTTTTTATTTATAATTTATCCCTTTTTTCTTACAAATTTTTCTTAAGAAATTTGCATAGATTATTTTCATTATCTTCACTTCAGGAGTACCACGCCATGCTCATTTTCTTGGGTATTGACATGGTGTGTAAGCTGCATCAAGACAAACACATAAATTAAGTTTTATATATGAAAAAAGAATATTTACAATTAATTAAAGAAAGATATATGAATTGACTTACAAGGATCTGTGACAGCTGGAGTAGCAAAACTTGGATCACATTCACCGTTGGTCCTATAGTTAAGATCAATAGCCCATGATGCATGACTTCGGATGGTTTCTGGTTCAAAACATGATCCTTGGCATGATCGGTTCGCAATCAAGATGCAAACATACATCATTCATAAACTGGTTCAACTGTGCTTCTGGAGCTTGGGTTTGAGCAACACACCATGTTTTCGGCTATCCAATCACCACAAAAACAAAGGGAAATTTTAATTCTATTATAAAAGTTATTAGTTGATAAATCCGAAATCTTAAATTTACAAGCAATTAATGCGTAAAGTACTACACTTGTGGATCTCTTACTTGTGCATAAGAAGTAGAGCACCCAAAGAGAAAACAAAGAAAGCACAATGAAAGACTAGTTATTGTTGTCATGGATGATGTTCTTTAACCTCAAAAGCTTGCACTAATGGAAATTTGTTGTCTTTGTGTGAATGTTTAAACACCTTCACTCACTTAGACCTTTATAGGCACTTGAAACCAAAATATTATTTTTAGATTGAAATTTTTAGTAATAAACATATTTAATAAGTTCATAAGTAATAAATGAATGTTTTTTTTTAAATTAAAAAATTTCAGTTACTAAAAAATATCATTAAATAATTAGTCTAGATGAATTTGATGTGGTTATAATAGTTTTATACTATGTGATAGTTGTTTTGCATATGAACCCATAAAGATGATGTTGGATTATTATGTGTCAAGATAATAATATTATGGCAGCATGATTAATTTCATAAGACGCTCAAAGGTCATATCGACGAACACAACTGGGCAGTATTTTATTGTTAAAAGCCAATTGATCTTAGATGTCAATATAATTAGTAAGTGGAAATTTAATTGTAATAAGAAGTATTACAATAATATAAACTGTTATTAGATGATATTAGTAACAAGTCCATATTTTATAGAGTTATTATTTGATAATAATTATAAGATAAATATACATTTTATTTATGGATGCATCATTTATTTATTTACTATTATTATGATAATCATGGGTGTTCATTGTTATTAAAACTTTGTTATGATCAAAATATGAATATTTAATTATCTGTATTATATTATCAACCACACATTGCAAATATATCAAAAGGCATCAAGCCATTGAATCTGAAATATAAATAAAATTTGACTCCTGTCTTTTAATTTTTTTAGTCACAGACATCAATTTTTAGATTTTGACGAGGTACTAATTAGTAATAGCGTAATTGATTACTAAATTAATCTTTAGTTATAAATTTGTAAAGAGTATATATTGATTAATTCACATAATTTATAGAATGCATAACATAAAATAAAAAATGACTTCACATAAAGTATAATACTACAAATACCTTTTGCAGAAAACATAAATGAAGCGTGAAACTAAATATATAAGTGTCCAAACAAAACCTAAACCTAAACCTAAACCACTACCATGTACTTTGGTTCTTATAAGTCATGAGATAGACTTTGGGTTTTCGTCTTCTTCAGTTCAGTCGGGTCATTTTTCGTTTTTTTTTTTTTCATCGTAAACTTATGGAAAGACAATGAACCCGAAGAAGTGGACCAAACGGAATCAAAATGCATGATTTATGAGAACCAAAGTACATGGTAGTGGTTTAGGTTTAGGTTTTGTTTGGACACTTATTTAGTTTCACTCTTCATTTATGTTTTCTGCAAAAGTTTTTTGTAGTATTATACTTTTGTCAAGTCAATTTTATTTTTATGTCATTTATGTTTGGACACTTATTTAGTTTACAATCCAAAGTCCAAAGGTTTGGTTTTTGGGTTCCTGTTTTTTGGTTTTTTTTTCGATTTCGGTTTGGTTTTTGGTTTTTTTGCACCCCCCTACTCACCAATCGATCAGTCAAGTAACAGTCAGTTAATATTTTTAGGGTTTGTAACTTTTGTTATTGATTTCTCAATGTTTCCTTGTTCTTTATGGTTCAATATATTCTTATTCATTTCCTTTGCTAGAACAATCAGATTATCAGACATTCGATTTGGATTTCTGTTGAAGTTGTGCACCGGGTGATATTTGTTGCAACACATTATAAGCATCAGTTGGTAATTAGTTATAACTTTTAAAGCGCACATCATTTATTTGGCTATTATAGATTTGTTGTTTGGTTTCGACCCATGACCCAAACCCGTCCATTTTGCCAAGCGTACGTACATGCATGGGTCCTCCAAGGACATTATATATAGTGATAGTGATTTAATTAGTGGGGCAAGAACAAAGCTGCATTTGCCAAAGGCTGTCTCTGACTGTACGTGGCCAACTTAACCTAACCCATATATATATATATATATATATATATATATATATATATATATATATATATATATATATATATATATATTCATTTTAGATATATGGAATAGCACAACTTTTTTATCGGCATTTGCTAGTGAAAATTATATAAGTTGCATTACATTACATATATCGTTCAATTCTTTAATTAATCCAACCTTAAATTATAATCTAGAAATTGTGGATAAACAACGTACAATAGTGTGGATAACATATGATTATATATGTGGTTGGTTTAGATAAACTTGGTAATTGTGATTGATTATTGTGATAATGATCAGGATACATGAGAGAATATATAGACTAAATATTTACACATTACATCCTCCTAATATAAGGTAATGTCTAACTATATAAGGTAATGTCTAACTGACTAATATTCCCCCGCAAGCTAAAGCCGGGAAGCGACTTGTAGCTTGGACCGTAGACTTTCAAATCGTTGGGAACATAGAGGTTTAGTAAATATGTCAGCGATCTGATCATTAGTGGAGATGAACTGAACGAGGAGTTTCTTGGCAGCCACTTTCTCTCTGACAAAATGAAAGTCCACCTCGACATGCTTTGTACGGGCATGAAAGACAGGATTAGCAGACAGATAAATGGCTCCTATATTGTCACACCATAAAACCGGAGTTGTAGCCATGGGAATCTGAAGTTCTCGTAAGAGGGCCTCAAGCCATGTGATCTCAGCGACTGTATCGGCTAAGACTTTGTACTCGGATTCAGTGGATGAACGAGAGACAGTCCTTTGTTTCTTGGAAGACCATGAAATTAGGTTTGAACCAAGGTAGATGGCGTATCCCCCGGTGGATCGACGGTCATCTGGGCAACCAGCCCAATCGGCATCCGAGAAGGCAGTCACGGAAGGAGAATGAGCACACGGATATGCATGTAATGTCGAGCCAGAGTCATGCTTAAGTAGAAGACCATGATCATCAGTACCCCGTAAGTATCTGAGAATGCGTTTGACAGCCGACCAATGATTTTGCGTAGGGGAGTGCATGAATTGACAGACCTTGTTGACGGCATAAGAGATATCCGGTCGAGACAAAGTAGCATACTGTAAGGCACCAACCACTTGGCGATATCGGACCGGATTATCAAAAAGGGGACTGTCGTCAATAACTAAGTTGGCAGTTGTAGTTATCGGTGTGTCAACAGGCTTGGATTGGGAGAGACCAGCTTTCTGAAGAATCTCATGAATGTATTTTTTCTGAGATAAGAAGAGATCCGAACCACGAGTAGCAACTTCAATACCCAAAAAATATGAAAGAGAACCCAGATCCTGAATGGCAAACGTATGACTCAGGCGTTTGACGATCTGCTCAATAGCTAATGTCTTGTTACCTGTCAAAATAATATCATCAACATAAACAAGCATGTATAACAGAGTTCCCTTGTAGGAGTAGATGAAAAGAGAAGGATCCGTCTTTGACTCTTTGAAACCAAGAGAGAGTAGAGCCCGAGAAAGCCTATGAAACCAAGCACGGGGGGCTTGCTTGAGTCCATACAAGGACTTGTGGAGTAGACAGACGTGACCCGGTTTAGTCGGATCAGTAAAGCCATGAGGTTGGCGCAAGTAAACAGTCTCAGTTAGGTCACCATGTAAAAAGGCATTCTGGATATCCAATTGGCGAAGTGGCCACTGTTGGGACACTGCACGCGAGAGAACTGTATGGACAGTTGTAAATTTGACGACCGGGCTAAAAGTCTCATGATAATCAAGGCCTGCCTGCTGATGAAAACCCTTGGCTACTAGCCGAGCCTTGTAACGTTTAATAGCACCTGTCTGATCCCTCTTTATTTTATAGACCCACTTACAATCAATCACATTAGCCTTAGGCACCGGTGGAACAAGAGACCAAGTCCCATTACGTAACAAAGCAGCATATTCCTCAGCCATGGCCTTCTGCCAGTGAGGGTCTCTGTTGGCAACGGAAAAGGTGGAGGTATCTATTTCGAGAGGAAGAGAGGTGTGATAGGCTGAGGGGTTATAGGGGACACGTGGTTTGGGGTTAGGCCGTAGAATGGGGGGACGAGTACGAGGAGGTGGCACACTAGATTGAGGTGGTACCGAAGGAGAGGAGGAGGTGGTATCAGGAGGTGTTTGAGAAGGAGTAGGAGTGGGTTTAGGACGTCTAGTAAATGTGATAATAGGTTCAGGAGGTTGTGCGGATGGGGTGGGCAGCGGAGAAGTGGAGGTAGGTGGTGGTGTAGGAGGTGTAGGGGGATCGGATGGAGTTTAGGGTTTGACGGCTGTAGGGCAGCCTAGAATTTTTAGGGTTAGTGGCTCTGATACCAAGATAAACTTGGTAATTGTGATTGATTATTGTGATAATGATCAGGATACATGAGAGAATATATAGACTAAATATTTACACATTACATCCTCCTAATATAAGGTAATGTCTAACTATATAAGGTAATGTCTAACTGACTAATAGGTTTGATCTAAAATAATTGAAAGTTTACCGTCACATTAATTAACGTCTCTTCTAGCTATTAGTTTATTATTATCATCAAGATTTACAATCATAAGAAAGAAAGATATTTTATAAAGAAAATTGGGAAAACTCTGACTGTCACAATCAGGACACATATATATTGTTAAACTGAATTAATTAATATTGTTTATCGTACGTATTAATGATGATATTGTTTGTCCTTTTATAAGATAGATGATCACTCTCACTAACTGAATAACATACATATATACATACACAAACAATAACACGTACAAAAGATATTTGTGAAAGGTAGAGTGAGTGAGTAGTGAGGCAATTAATGCAATAAAGCTGCATTAATTAATTTGCAAAAATATTGTCGTTTTGTTATCAAGATTAGGGGCGGGGCCATAAGTCTTTTTCACAATGATGACTCATCGATCATTCATCCAACATAATTTGACATTTGGGAATAGTGGAACACGTTACACATGGACATGCTTAATTGCTTTCCATACCAATAATTAACATCAAACATCCATCATATATATATATATATATATATATGCCTTTCGATCAACAAAATTGATTTTCTTTTTTTTTTTTTTAAATAAAACTATTTAACTGCATGCAGCTAGCCAACTTCATTTATGTATGTATTATTATTCATCGTTGCTATTTTTGGTGATTAGCCATTATATATATAAAAGCAAAGTCCCCTTATAACTGCCTGCGAATGAAGAGCATTCCATTTCACTCGGGCAACTCCAAGAGAGGCTGATGAAAGAATCCGCCTCGGATAAGGAAGGAAGGTTATAGACACACACACGTAACTAGGGGTGTTCAACAAATTGGTTTGCGGTTTCTTTGGTTTCTTTGAATCGTTTTCTTCGAATTTCGAATTCTGAAAACGAATTCAAAACTGATCCGAATTCGAATTGGAAAACTTTAAACCGATTCAATTTAGAAACTCGAATTCGGTTCAACCCAAACCAAACCGAAAAATTTCAAAAAAAAAAAAAAAACTTTCCCAGCAGATTTAGAAAACAAGAAAAAATAACACGTTTTAAGCCGAGTAACGATGACGGCTATATCGGCCGATAACCACCGGCACTCGTGTACAAAAAAACCGGAGAAAAGCTGAAAACCGAAACCGGTTTTTGGAAAACCCGTAGGTTTGAATGTATCCGTTGCAAAAACCGGTTCGGTTTGGGTTGGACCGGTTCGTGTTGAAAAACCGGTTCAAACCGATTTGAGCCAATTAAATAACTAGCCTTTTTTTTTTTTGGAAAAACTAGTATGTTTACGTTTGAATATGAATTATATTTGATTACGAAGTTTTTAATAATTAATAAAAAAATGTAAGTTTTGATGTTTTTAGTTAATAAAATTTGAAATTTTTAAATATGTTTAAATAAGTTTTTAGTAAAATAAAATGTTTGAATAAGTTTTTAGTAAAATAAAATGTTTGAATAAATTGTTAGTTAAAAAAAAGTTTGATGGAATGTTTTTTTTTTAAAATAATAAAAATCGGTTCAATCCGGTTTGAACGGTTTTCCAACCCGAATCGGTTACAACCATACCCTACCGGTTGGGTTGGGTTTGAGTTATTCACTCCCCCAAACTGGTTTTTGACTTTTGAACTAAACCGGTCCGGTTTTTAAACCCAAACCGAAAACCGGTTTTGTACACCTCTAACCACCGGCCATCGGAGAAGATGAGACGGCGGTAAAGAGCGGCTAGGGTTACAACTTACAAATGGTCAAATGTGACTAAGAGTCTGAGATAAGTTATTAAGTTTGGAAAGGATAAAAATAAACTAAAAAGCTAAACCTTTAAATATGTGAAATTATATTCAAAATTGGAACTAGTTCGAATTTGAATTAAAAACAATAATTCGAAATGCAATTCGAAAACCGAAAATAAAATTCGAGTTCAGACCAAACCGATTCGAAAACCAAAAACCGAGTTCGAAATTTACAAATCAAATTTGAATTCGATTCGAATTCGGTTTTTTCGAATCCAACTCAAATATTGAACACCCCAATTTGAGTAAGAGATAATTATGTTAAATAATACTTTTTTTTTTTTTTGCTAAAACGTGGTGATGAGCATGAGGGGTCATTTTGACTATTTTTGTGAAAAAAAAAAGTTTTTTTTTTGGAACTGCAACAATATTATTAAAAAAATCCAAGCAAGACGCTTAAGACAATGATAATTTTTTTGTGAAAAAAAGATGTATAGGGTTTTTAGTTTTTTTTTTTAAACGGCAAACTATTACTCCTACTCCTAAACTACTCTTTTACCACCAGAAATACTTACACCACCTAAATTTCAACTTGCCTCCGACGGAAATCGAACCCGTGACCTCTCGCTTATAACTCCACCTTCTTACCGCTAGGCTAAAGACCCTTTGGTGTATAGGGTTTTTAGTTGAAACCAACATTCATAATGTTTTCCACTAACAGTTCGAATTCCCATTATTTTCGGAAACTTTAAAAATAATTATTGGAGCACTTTGTCTATTATATGATGATCGATTGCATGTAAAAAGCTTTGGGCTGCTCTGCACACCTCCATGGTTCGATTTAATATGAAAGGTAACAAAACTTGACTGCGCTCCTTGACGGCTCTTTGACCTTACCACGTCTGCAACTTATGTTATTATAATGATGTGCTTGGTTAAGCCGAAACCGACCAAACCGGTCCAAACCAAATTAGTTTGGTCAGGTTGGCCGGTTTGTAAATTTATAAACCAAGAATTGCAGTTTAGGAAGTGAAACAAATCAAATAAACCAAACCGAATCGTATATACATAAAACATAATATTTTTTTATCAATGTATCTAATTAAATTGATTATATAAAAATAATTATACTCTTAAGTGCTTGAATGGAACAATTTTTTCTTTCAAATTTGAACATTTAAGTTTAAGAAAATAAAGTTACTTATCATTTTATTAGAAATATGTTAAAAGTATTTGTTTTTAGTTATAAACTTTATTCTTAGTTGCACGTAAGTTAATAATCAATAAATATATTGTTAAAGAAAACGAAAAAAACAAAAAATGATCCAAACTGTAAAACCAGCCGAACCAAAACCGGTTTTATTGGTTTGTGAAAACAATTTGCCGGTTTGGTTTGAAAAAATATCAAACTGTGGATACCGGTTTGGCCGAGATTTTATGTTCAGATCGACAAAACCAAACCATGCACATAGCCATGTTATTCTATAAACGTTAAATCTGTTACTATACCATACCCCTTTCAAAAAGTTGTGTTTACATGCATGGTTTAAACTTTGAACCATCAGTTAATCAAATCCATCCAACTCAAGACAGACTAGAAAATATTTAAAATCAACTCGGTGTAAGATGAGTGTAGTATGATATTAAGCTATATGACACATAAGGCTCAAAAGCGTTGTCGTTTGTCGAGCTTTTCATAGTTATAAATTTTACCAATTTTCTTTCATAAATAATTGAGTTAGAGAATTTTCAAGTCATGGAAACAATTATGTATGTATTTGCAAGTATTGTTTTGATAATTATCGAGTCAAGTTATGCTCGATTCGTAAATTATGTAACCTATTATTAAGAGATACATGTCAGGGTTCTATTCCTAGACCCTTCATGTCTTCAATCACTACATTACCATTACAGGAACAAGTGACGATAAAAAATTTCACAACCCGTTTTCAGTTTGAAAATTTAGTCTTGAGAATTCCAGTTGAATTTCACGTTTTGAGTTTCAATGATGAGTTGGAGTCAATTTTTAAATCGTACTCAGCTTAACTCGAGTTTGAAGATTATGAATATAAACTACAAACTTTGGTGTGGAGCACCACTATTGATCTGCCCGGCAAAAGAGGGATGCAACCTTTTTAAAGATGATATTTCTGGAGAAAGGAGTGGATTAGATTAATCATTGTATTATTATTATTTTAAAAACTATATATATAGAATATGGTTCGAGAGAGTCCTACTTAGTATACATCGCATCAGAAGATACACATTTATAAAAAAACTTATAATTTTTTTTCATAAACATGTTTTAATTAACATTATGAAGATAATATATAAATTTCACATATATTCACATTTCCTAATCTCTAAAAAATGATATGGACGTATAATTACATACATTTGAATATATATATATATATATATATATATATATATATATATATATATATATATATATATATATAGGGTCAGGTTCTATGGGGCACCTGTATGCATTGTGTACTTTGGGAACCTGTATGCACCGTTATATCTTGAATTTTAATGGTTCAGATTGTACTGGCAAAAGGTAATTAACTTGAAAATGGGTGCACGGGTGCATAACTTCTCGCGCACGGAAGGGCAAAATCGGAAGATGCTTGAATTCAGAAAATATTCTATCTGAATCTAAACAAACATGATGCATCTTCATCCAATTTATTGGATTCGTCTTCAAACACGATGCATCTTCATCCAATTCAATTTCAAACATGATGCATTTCGACCATATTCATCATCGTCTTTGTTCCATCATTATGCATCACCAAAATCGTGATGCATTTCGGCCATATTCATCCTCATCTTTGTTCCATCATTATGCATCACCAAAATCGTGATGCATTTCGGCCATATTCATCATCGTCTTTGTTCCATCATTATGCATCACCAAAATCGTGACGCATTTCGACATTTAAACGTGTTAATTTCGTGATGCATCTCTGAAATTTAAACGTGTTCATCAACTTCTTCAATGTGTTCATCATTGTCGTGATGCATTGTTGTTGTGCATCATGTTTGAAACAATCAATACCATATGCTCCAACTATTTCTTGGAAGCAATAACCACCAACATTAATAAAGAATCTTAGAATTCTTTGACTAGCCATAAGCATGATACAGAATCGTAGAATGAACTGTTTGTGAAAAAACTGATACTCAAAAACCATGATCAACAGACGCAAGCAAATTCTCGTCAACATCGATGCACAGGTATGGTGCAGAGTTGCATACCGACGGTGGACAGCGATGGTGGTGCTAGGTCTGGCGGTAGTAGTAGTGGTTGTCTTGTGAAAACTGGTTGAGAGAAAGAGAGATGGAGAGAGGCTAGCCATGAAAGAGAAAGGAAAAGAGAGAGAAAAGGGGATGGATTTATGGAAATGTGGTTGATCATTTTATTTAGTTTCCTAAATAAATGATAAATATTAAATTAAATCTTATAATTTAACAATATATTATTAAACATTCCCAAAATGCCCTTAATGCACCCTTTGTAAACAAGCAATGCATTTTTGGTTCCCGATGCATATGGTGCCCCATAGAACCTCAATCTATATATATATATATATATATATATATATATATATATATATATATATATATATATATATATATATATATATATATATATATATATATATATATAGGGAGGTTCAATGGAAAACCACCATGCACCTGAAAACTTGTGAAAACCTCACTGCACCACCACAAATGCATCAAATTCCCCACGCGATGCATCAAAATTTCTGCGTGATGCATCAAAATCCCGCGTGATGCATCACCTTATTTACGATCATGCCACCGCGTTTTTCATGAAATGCACCAAATCGAACGGTTTGCGTAGGTTTCCATGGTTTTCACGTGCATAGTGGTTTTCCATTGAACTCACCCCTATATATATATATATATATATATATATATATATATATATATATATATGTGTGTGTGTGTGTGTGTGTGTGTGTGTGTGTGTGTGGTGTGTGTGTGTGTGTGTATGTATGTATGTGTGTGTGCGCATTTATGTAATGCATGATTTCATGCACTTAAAATGTGTGAATGCGCGTGAAAATTATGTATTATCTATGTAATGTTAATTAAAATGTGTGTATAAAAAATTTCATAAAAATCATTTTCAAGAGTGGTACCTTTTGGTGCTCTGCATAATAAGTGGTACTCACTTGAAAACACACACACACACACACACACACACACACACACATATATATATATATATATATATAGAGAGAGAGAGAGAGAGAGAGAGAGAGAGAGATGTGATGTATTGTGAAAAACTTATTCGTTGTGAACAAATAAAAAAATATATATAATCGTTCATATATATCAACAAGTGTTTGTAACATGATTCATATGATTCAAAAGGTTCATAGAAGTGTCTACAACAAGATTCATAACTTTCAAAAGGTTCATAGTAGTTTTTACAACAAGATGCATAGAATTCAACAAGATTCATAAGATTCAACAAATTCACAGGATTCAATAAAATCCATAGGATCTGATAAGATTAATAGGTTAATAGAATGATTCGGTAATATTTTCAACAAAAATCATAAGATTCAAAGTTATTTTATGATTGTTCACAATGAATAAAATTTTCACAAAATATATGTATATAATGTGCTTAGATATTTAGAAAAGAAACGACACGTGTATGGTTAACGTACCGTCCCACTTCAATCCATTTAGATAAAAGGAAGAGTTTGATAGAAACAAAACGAAATGGGTACGTACTTTTACAAGCAGGTGACCTTACAACAGTTTACATTCATGATAGAACCAAAAAACTTATAGATTTAGAAGCAAGAACAACAAGGGATGATATCGGTTCTGGTTCCGGTTCCGGTGTGCATATATTAATTTCAGACCCTTACTATGATGAAAATGAAACCCAAATCAAAATTTGACAAAATTGGAACAACAATTACCAAATGTTTTGTATGGGTTAAGTTTCGGTATAGTTCATATATGGTCCAATCCTGAGTTTTATACATTCTTAGCAGTTAGCACACACACCTACGTATAAACATTGTAACATATGCTCGTAAGCTAGTAGTTACGATCGAGCTAGCATTTTGTTCTCATAACGATAGTCTAGCATTAATAGGGAAGGTCGAATCCATATAATGGAAGTCCGAAGATCAAACCCTAATATAGGGAGTTGTTTGATATCAAAGTCGTTAAAGACGTACCAGATTTGAGAGATAGTCGATTGAGCATTCTTGTTATGTAGTAATAGTGTGGAGTAAAAACCAGTTTAAAGGTTTTGTTGTGACGATTTATGCTCATACAAATTAAATGTAGTGAGGTCTTGTTTGTTTACCTATTAATGGAACCATTAAGAGGTCATTTAACATTTGAATGATATATTAATGGTTTCATTAAGAAGTAACAAACAACCGTTAGTTTGTGTTCTATTATAGATTTTTTTATTTCCCAAATTGTTATGCCTTGTAATTTATTTACCAAATAATAGTATTTTCTCGTATTCAAAAGAGCAAAGTACAAAAATGGTCATGTATAGTTTTTTATATAGAATTTTGGTTTTCGTTTCTAAAGTAATTTATACATGAATATGTTGTAAAATAAAATTTAATCTTACTATTAGTCTCAAATAATTACACTCCGTCAACTTTTAATAATGAATAGGTTATTACGTAATAGAATGCAGTTTTATGTTCTAAAAAAAGTTTTCACTTAATCATAGAATCTGTTTATGCTCGTTCAGCATGTCATATGTATGATATCAATTAATGCAACGGATGTCACTTATATATAAGTGTAATTTGTAAAGGTTAGATCATAGTTAATTTATATAATTGATTTGATAGTTTAATTTACGTTTAAAAATTCTAAAATGTATAGGAAAAAAGAAGATAATTATACACAAAATAACCATTGTAGTTACTTTTCATACATTTTTACAAAAAATAAGAAACAAGACACAACCTAGTGGTAACCACTAACCAACATAATTTCATACAAATTGATATAAAATGAAATAAAATTTTAACAAATTTAAAAAGTTGAACAAGTCAATTATCTTAAAGACTGAAATATGTTTTGATTTAGTTTACAATTAATTTAAATCAAAATATATCAAGTTTATATATTTTGTTAAACCAAAAAACCATGTCATCATAATTTTAATCATATTTCAGTTAAAAATTTTGATACAAAATATATCAACTTAACAAATTAAATATCTAATAAAAAAATATAAAACGTTAAATTATACAATCTTGAAGTTTATAATTTCATTGTAAAAATATAATATAATGCGTTCAAATATAAGGTGTTCTTTTTTTACACCTTTTTTGACATGAAATTTGTGAACTTTTTTCATGTTAAATATATATATTGAAAATGCATAATTTTTTGTACATGAAATTTGTGATTTTTTTAAATCATATTTGTGATTTTTTTAATTTGCACATTTTCTATATAAAGTTGTGAAATTTAAGGTTCTTACGATGAGAACAGTTATTACCGGAACCCAACTCTATACATCAATATACGATCACGTTCACATCTAATTACACACATGCACTCCCACAAAGTTATGTATACAACAAGCAAATTTTTTTTTTTTTTGGAATAGCAGCTATATTATACCCAAAAAAAAAAAAAAACTCTAGCAAGAAGCTAGAGAAACAGGGTACAAATAAGAGAAAACAAAAGAATAAAGGAAACAACCCCAAGAAAAATTATCTAACAATAGACTGCAAAAGAGGGTTGCTTAACAAATTGCTCCAATACAATTTTTTACTCAACTTCCCGCGAGTAGATAACCAAAAGAAAGTCCAAGCTTGTACCATTCCAAAGGGAGAACGAATCGCCCGAGAGTCTGGATGAAAAATCACGTCATTCCTTATCTTCCAAATAACCCAACATAATACTAAACCCGAAGCCGAAAAAACCTCCAAAGTATTACCACGAAAACCCAATTCAATTCCCCAATATAATAATGTCACAGTCGAGTCACAGGAAGGTTCACTCACACCCCACCACCTTTTAAAATCTTCAATATTGCATCTGCAGAACAAATGATTCTCGGATTCAAAATACAACCAGCAAATTAACATACCGAAAAGAAGAGAAAACTAAAATAGGAAAACAAAATAAAATAAAACAAGCAAATTAATATGTTGATGGTATTGTTTGGGTGTCTGTTGTGAGAAGTGCCGACTCCTCACAAATCTCATCTTTCTGGTCGTATCAGCACCACCTTAATTTTTCTAATCTCTGTCTATTTATCTTTCTAATTTGAGATTACTTAACTTTCTAATTATACCGGTGTTCCTGTCTGGGTGTGTTGATGTGGAGAGGTTCCCTGGCGGGGGAGGTACTTCCAGAAACACGATCGAGTTGATTTTCTTTTTTATTTGTGTTTACTGTTGAGAGTGTGTGTCTGTGTGTGAACACAAAATAGAGGGGTGTCAGGATGGTGACGATAGGAGATGACGTAATTTTGGATTAAAAGTGGAAGAGTCAATTAAGCAGCCAGTCAGCCAACCATTTATTTAGATTAATAAGAAAGTAAGTAAGGTTTAATTTGTTAATTAATTAATTAATTAATGATGCCTGCAAAAGCCAAAAGCCTTTCTTTAAGTAGTGATTATTCATGGTCAAATGGCTGTGTTCAAACCTCTAAACTTTCCCTCAATTTGCTTGAATTGAATAAAAATTAAAAGTCATAATTATTCTAAAATAAGTTAACAGAACAGAACAGAACCCAGCCCAGCCCAATAATATAAGTATATCACTTCCTCTACCTTTCAGTTTCACCCTCCACTCTCTCACTCTCTCTCTCCATCGACAACTTAACACTGATCAAATACTGATCCATAATATTAATGGATAGACTTGCAAAATGCCCTGCAAACTATGTTCCTCTAACTCCTCTCACTTTCATCAAGAGAGCTTCCATGGTTTACTCCAACCGCACCTCCGTCGTCTACCGCCGTGTCCGCTTCACCTGGCGCCAAACCTACCAACGCTGCTGTCGCCTCGCCTCCTCTCTCCGCTCCCTCAACATTCTCAACAACAATGTCGTAAGTCATCCATCCACTGATCCATTATATTAATATGCTTTTCTTGATTTCAAGACTTTGATTTATAATTGTACGTACGTTTGATCGACTTCAGGTTTCAGTGTTGGCACCAAATGTACCTGCTTTGTATGAGATGCATTTTGCAGTGCCAATGGCTGGAGCAGTGCTTAATGCCATCAACACCAGGCTAGATGCCAATAACATAGCCACCATTCTTCACCATTCTCAAGCCAAGATCTTCTTTGTCGACTACCAATACGTTCCGTTGGCTTCCGACGCCCTCCGTCTGCTGCTTCCAGAAATCAAAGACCGCCACTATGACATGCCGTTGGTTATCGTCATTGATGACATTGACAACCCCACCGGCACCCGTCTTGGGAAGTTGGAGTACGAGCAACTCATCCGCCATGGAGACCCTAAGTACACTGGTGAAGCGGTTGAGGACGAATGGGACTCGATCGCATTAAACTACACATCCGGTACGACCTCAGCGCCCAAAGGTGTTGTCTATAGTCACCGTGGCGCGTTTCTTAGCACAATGAGTTTGATTCAAGGATGGGAGATGAGTACGGAACCGGTCTACTTGTGGTCGCTACCCATGTTCCATTGCAACGGTTGGACCTTCACTTGGGGCGTGGCCGCAAGAGGTGGGACCAACGTATGCATACGAAACACCTCTGCGAGCGAAATGTACCAAGCGATCTCCCAGCACAATGTTACTCACATGTGTTGTGCCCCCATTGTCTTCAACATCCTTCTAGAAGCGAAGCCTCATGAACGACGCCAGATGACCTCCAAGGTCAACATACTCACAGGAGGGGCGCCTCCACCTGCGCCCCTCCTAAAAAAGATGGAGGAAATTGGATTCCATGTCATGCATGCTTACGGCCTCACCGAGGCCACAGGACCTGCACTCGTATGTGAGTGGCAGACCAAGTGGAATCAACTCCCTCGAGACCATCAAGCTAAATTGAAGTCACGTCAAGGAGTCGGTATACTTACACTTTCTGACGTAGACGTAAAGATCAAGGAAACAATGGAGAGCGTGCCTCACGACGGGAAGACAATGGGAGAGATCGTTCTCCGAGGAAGCAGCATCATGAAAGGATACTTAAGAGACGAAAAGGAGAACCGAAAAGTGTTTCACAAAGGTTGGTTTTTCACAGGCGACGTGGGGGTTATTCATCCGGACGGGTATCTTGAAATCAAAGACAGATCAAAAGACGTGATCATTTCAGGTGGTGAAAACATCAGCAGCGTCGAACTCGAGTCCATCCTATTCAAACACCCAAGCGTACTTGAAGCCGCAGTGGTGGCCATGCCTCACCCGAAATGGGGAGAAAGCCCTTGCGCTTTCGTTGTCGTGAAAAGGGCAACGAAAGGCATAACAGAAGAAGAAATCTTACAACACTGCAGAAAAAATATGCCAAAATTTATGGTGCCAAAGAAGGTGGAGTTTATAAAAGAGTTGCCAAAGACAGGAACGGGTAAAATCCAAAAGGCGGAACTTCGAAAGACGGCAGCTTCGTTCACGGTATCGAAAACCAACTTGACTACAAAAACGAGCAAGTCATCTATAAATGAAGTCCGTAGCCATAGGTACGACCAAGATCAAGAAACCGATGATCATAATAAAGAACAGGTTCTTGCAATGTCTCGTCTTTGAGTTGTTTTCAATTTTACTTACTAATTAAATATGTGATGTATCTCGTATAAACCATAATGTTTTGATCGACCAACATCGTAACTTTTTAGGAAAACTGTTGTAATGTGCGGTTTGCATAGAGTGTATAAATATCATAATTCCACGAGTGTTTTACTAAATTAATAGAGTTATATATTCTGAATTTTTATTTTTAAATTATTATAGGGTTGTTAATTTCTTAATTTTCGTAAGGCTGGTTTTCGCATACATATATTGAAAGTGATATATATAAACTGTTACAATATTTTCCTTGAATAATATATAAAAAAAAACCAATGTATTTAATAGAATTATTCACCTATAAAATGGCTTTTTTTTTAATCTCATGATACTAAATATATTCAAAAATATATCATTAAGAGTACGTTTGGTTCACAGAATCTGATGAAAATTGATGGAATTAGAATGAAAATTTTTTCCAATGTGCTGTTTGGCAGTAAAAAGGAATGTAATGAAGATTCATTTTTTTTAAAAAAAACATCACTTTTGAAGTAATTTATTTTCCTTGAGTTAGTGCCATAGAATTTAAATTTAATTACAAAAATTTTAACAGTTCTAAAACCAAACCCTAGACTTCATCTTCACCGGCCTCCAATTCTATTCTGACAGATTTCAATTCTTCCAGAATTACATTCCTTGACAGATTCTATTCCAGGAATAAGCATTCTGCGAACCAAATGCCGCCTTTTGTTAGGTAGAAAGAATAGAATAAAAAAATGAAGTTAAATTATTAGTCAACAGACTTTACTTGTATATATATAAATTCTCTATAAATTCTTTAAGTTGGATCAATATAAAAATTCAAAATTCTATTCTTTCATTTCCTTGTCAATATTAAAAAATTACGTAAACCAGAAATAGAAAAAAAGAATTATAGTCACCATATGGTTATTGCATTTTCAAATTTGATAGTCTAAAAAATCATTGAATTTATATCATTTCTTCTCTTTGATTCTCTCCCAAATGCAACCTTAATTTACGTTGTAAAACACACAACAAATTTTACATGCACACATATTACTACATACAATTATCGACATGGGTTGAGATAAATTGTTTATAACAGTGTAGAAAGTGTATATAAGTTGCGTTTAGTTAACGAAAATTAGTCATTTTTCAATTTCAGTTTTCAAGTTATAGTTTAAAAAAACAAAGATTTCTATAAAAAGTGACAACTTGTTTAGATGATAAAGTTTTAGATTAAAATAGGATAGGTGATAAAAAAATTAAAAAAAAAAATTAGAGAGTTATAAAAAAAAAAAAAAATATATATATATATATATATATATATATATATATATATATATATATATATATATATATATATATATATATATATATATATATATATATATATATATATATATAGGGTAGGTCATAAAAAAAGCATACAATACAATTAAAACCCCCTTAGGAAACAAGTAACACCAACCATAAATTTTTATTAGATCAATTGGGATCCAACACACCCACATCACATGAGATCAATATAACGATATATTTTTCATAACAAACAGTAACCAGACAATACCAGCCTAGCATTTACAAGTGTTGAAGCTGCCACCAAATTTACACATTTGAACTATGGTTTTCACGACACAAGAGAGCGCACAGAGCCTCCACAACATCGTACGGTAGGTATAAGCTTCCACGCAGAGTGGTAAAATCAGGAGACGTACCTGCCATCAGGGTCATATCTAACACGTCAGAGACCCAACAACACAATTGAATGGATGCGTGTCACCAAAAGAAATTCATGTAAACTGCAACATGTCCCCAAGAGATATACATACTACATGGATTCTCAAGTTATCATATAGTATAGGTTTGTTTGTTTACTTCTTAACGGAATCTTTAAGAAGACAGACAAAGGTAAAATGACTTCTATATGGTTCCCTTAAGAGGTAAACAAACAATGCCAAAATCGCCATAACAATACTGGAGAATCCCGTTTCAAGCTTTTATTATCCTCAACAAAATTTCAAAACAAGCTATGGCAGCCATGGTTTGATAGACAAATGGGCAAACATGGCTAGGAAAATAAAACAAGAATCAAGACAGTACTCATGAACAGCATGTCGCAGCACGAGCTCCTTGGGTTGGTCTGTCAACAAGAACCATCCCAGCTGGGTTCTGTGTGGGCTGAGCTCTAGGCAGTCTCTTAGCTGTTTCAAACACAATAACTGGCATCAGATCATGTGTATATAAGAATGAAGATGTTATAACTTTTCATTTAGGAAAAGAAGGACCTAGGCAGAAAAAATGAAGCAAATCTTTAGAATATTATAACTCCTTTCCAAAAGACCAATCAACCTTTGAATTCCGAGATACAAATCTACAAAAGAGGGTATAATTCTCAAACAAACCCACAATTATTTAAGATTTGATCTTAATGACTCTATAACAATATTTGATGTTCCACAGCACTACTGAAAACAGAGGCTTGTTCAGTATTAACTTCATTTTTCAAGAAACAAAAAAGTTTATAACATCTCAACTTAAGATAGGAGATTGTTTCATCAAAACTGAACCAAGTAGTAGCAGAAATATCATAGCTCACAAGTTCATATAATAAAACCATTATCGTTTTTTTCAGTTCATTTCTAAATTACTTGCAAAAATCTGGAAACAATTTAACCATTCTGAAAAAGGAAGATGCAGCAGTTTAATTTTACAGTCTCTATACCAGTATCAAATATGCAGCAGTTTAATTTTACAGTCCTAGCTTGTCACTATGTAATGGCATCAACTTTAAAATGTCGACATACGAATGAAGCTAATCATAAAGAAATTTCTAAACGAACCAGCAATGATAAAAGAAAAAAACAATTGTGACTATGAGGGTGTTTGGATTTGCGTTAGAAAAAGTGTTGTAGCGTTTTGAAAACTAATAATCAGATAATACTTGTAACAAAAACTGCTGCCAGAAATGTAGTGTTTGGTTTAGCTTCTGCTGTTTGCTATCATAATTTTCAAATAATCAATTTTTAAAGTGTTTGGATTTGCGTTTTAACTTGTAATATGACCAAATAATTGCTCATTAAGCAAATAAGCTACATTTTTAGCTTATGAAAAAGTGTGGTAGGATTAACACTAAACGCAAATAATCACTTATAAACGTATGCAATCCAAACACTTTAAACCAATTATTTGCGTTATTGTTACGTAATAAGCTAATAATCTCGTTTATAACGCAAAACCAAACACCCTCTATTAGAGTAAGGTTTAGAAGAACAGCGGAGCAGAGCTAAAATAAAAGACAGAAAGAAAAGTACAATCATGCAGCTCCATAATCCAAAGTTTTCTGAAAGAAGAAAATGCATACCTATTTCATAAAATATATCATTAACATTTGCAGCAGTTTTTGCAGATGTCTCCATGAAAAAAAGTCCATTTTCTTCTGCGTACGCACGTGCCTCCTGAAATGATTATTCCAACATGTGAATTAGATGACTCTTCACCTCAAGAGTATATTTCTAAGATACATGTATAAATATGTTTCTATCATACACATTCAAAGGTGAAACTAAAAGAAGATTATTTGATTAATGTAGTCACTAGTCAGCATGAACGGTTTATCACTGTAAGAGAACCATCAGCAAAAGCTTTTAGCACATAAGTTTATCAACTTCTCTAAGTTCTTTAGGATGCTATAGGACAAGTGGGTAAATATATGCACACCAAGACTGAATTTCTCTTACTTCCGAAACCAAGCACATTCTTCTATTTCCCTTTATCAGTTTAAATTAGTTTCCATATTGAAATTGCATTTCACTTGATCATCACACTTTCTCCAAAACAAAGTGCTTACTTATGAAATACTGGTTAAAGAATGTCCATTTCCTGTAAGGGTAATGCCACAAGTCTCAAATTTAGTGACTGCTTAGCCTAACTTTTCATGAAAGATCATAACACGGCTCCTCAAGATACTAATAGAAGTTGATACTAAAGAAACCAAAGGTATACTTACAGATATCATCCTACAGTCAGGCAGCCAATTCTCAATGTTAAACTAATAGCCAAAAACTCATTTCTAATATAGATTTATGACAAAAAGAGTATGCTTTAAAAAAACACTTCCAGTACAAGTTCTCACCACTATATATGTACAGATATATACAATCATTTATAACATATTGATCTATTATAAAACTAATTAACAGAATATATATAGCTTTACTGATCAATTTTTCATTACATGTTCATACTTCACTGACACAGTCCTGGGCAGTTGTGTCAATTCAAGCATTTCCACACACAATTACTGAGATTTTATCTGGTCTCTTAAAAAATATAGAATTAATGTTTCACATTTTAAACCATTCTCTAAACAATAGAGAAACAGTCATAAAAAGGAATTAAGCCTTCACACCCATGAAAAGCCAGGTCAGTTCAAATTTGAAATGAAATTTACAGCGGTGGCCAACCGGTGAACAACTGATCATTGCAGCACATATATACAAAAAATAGAAGACGAATAAATCAACCATGATTCATCAATCGTCATTCATATAATAAGAAATCATAAACTCATTTCATGCATGCATATTTGTGTGTTTGTGGTCATATCTGTGTATATACAATGACATATTATCATGATAATGAAGTGGAAAACGCAAATCATTTATTTAATGTCAATTATCCTGATGCATTTGAGGACGTCAATGATGCTCAGGAGTGGACAAAGAGGTTCCATGCTTCATTATAAAACAAAGATTTTCGGACGCAACAGGTCAGTTGACTTAGGTCCCCAATTAAAACATAAAATTTAATGATAAATAGTATCACGACAGCAACCTGACCCAAAGAAAGAAAATAAGAAGCCTAGTTATTTGACATGCTTTTCTTAACATTGATAGCTGCTGGCCTGCTGCCAGATTGAACTTCGAACGATGTTATTCTATATTTCTATTCAATATTGGAGTCAGACTCACATGAAGTCTAGAAAGGATACATAATACATACATCAGCTGTCACGTTCCTCTTTTCTTCCAGATCCGCTTTATTCCCAGCAAGCGCCATAACCATGTTAGGGTTACCTGCACCCACAACACCATCAAATTGGCTTGGTTTTGGCAGAGGGAAGGATTAATAAAAGTCAAGGCAACTAATTTCTCAAAAAACAAAACAATGGTTTTGTAGTTATTACATTCAGAAAGAATTTCATATTGAGTTCTGAGGACAATTTTAGCATTTCTCATCCAGTATCTACTTGAGAGAAACAAATTATAAACGTCCTCACCTTGTTTCTGAAGCTCTTGCACCCACTTTTTGGCCCGGGTGAATGAATCCTATAACTCAAATAAACACAAAAATAAGTCCAACTAAAGTTACATGAGAAACAAAAAGTTTTAAGCAAAACAGAAATAAGTTATAGTAGCAACTAGCAGATTAAGCAAACATTGAACAGAATGAGCCAACCATTTTTATAATAAGTGATCCAGGTGACTGATCACTAGAATCAAAGAAGACAGAGTGACAGACAAAGCATAGACTACTAGAACGAACCTCAATTGGACCAGTAGACACAATCAAAGAACAAAAACCAAAATTTATTTGTTCAAACACAATAAACTAAGGTAAATCCCTCATCATTCAACTATTCAAGTGTATCATCAATAATCTGAACCGGTCAAATAGATATAAATTTTTATCAGAAGCCATCAGCAATTAAAATTCAGCAATCGAAGTAAGAAGGAAAATCCAGAAACCTCCTAAACATTCAGAGATAAGTAGAAACATGACATGCATCAGCAATTGTACGCTTTGAGGAAATACTGGATTGATGTGGTCACAGGTGTACTTACAAAGTTACAATCAAAGATGAGATGTTCAGAGTAGTAATAATTAGCATCATCCGAATTAACCCATAAAATAATAACAAAATGAAATATATTATATATGCAATGAAGATAGTAATAGTACCGCGCTAGTGATATCGTAGACAATAATAGCAGCGGCAGCGCCTCTATAATACATAGGAGCCAAACTATGATATCTTTCTTGACCCGCCGTATCCCAGATCTCAAATTTCACAGTTGCATCGTTTACCGCTAAAGTTTGTGAAAAAAACGCCGCACCGATTGTCGATTCCTTTAACCACAATAACCATACCGTTGATCAAATTCAAACCCTAGGGAGTCAAAGTCACCAAAAAAGAAGTCAATCATATCGATAAAAAATCGCACCTGAAATTCCAGAAATTGGCCTTTGACGAAGCGTAACACGAGACTGGATTTACCAGCTCCCATGTCTCCAAGCAAAACCTAAAAAATCCATCGCAACTCGTAAGTTGAAACAAAACCAAAACAAGTGGAAATGGAATCAAGACTTTGAAAAAGATGGATGAGTGAGTATTACCAGTTTTGCATTGAGATTGTTGTGAGCAGTGGTTGCCATATTGAGAAGATCGTTGGAGGGTTTTTGAGAAGGGGGATTTTGGTACGAAGGAAGGCCAGGAGACGTAACAAGTTTGTTTGATAGTATTAAGAAAAATAGTGGCGCAAAAATGAAGACAAAGAAGCCTTCTTTATGCGTTTTGCGAGAAAGGTAAAGCCTGCCTAATTTAATAAATATTTCTTCTTCCTTTTATAATTTCTACTTTTTGACAATAGTTGAAAACAGCAACTCGTTACAAATTTCCGTATCAATTGATAACGGGTCTAACAAGAACTAGTTGAATACCCGTGCGTTGCCCGGGTGATTTGCAACGAAATTATTATTTTTAAATAAATAATGACATAAAAAATGGATTTTATTTAAGAAAACTATACATTAATACATGTGAGTTGATTGAAAGACTAATTATGCGTTAAAAAATTATTCTGTCAGAATTAAATATACAAAAAAAAAATTAATAATAGTTTATGATAAAATAAAAACTCATCATTTTCCCATAAAATTATACACAAACATGTAGTTTTAAAGTATAACTACGAATATAGTCTAACATAATTTTATAATAAAAATTTATTCAGACTAATAAAAATAAAATATTATTGTAGTAATAGTTTTTTGATTGTATTTGAACTCACTAATTATTCATAAAAATTGAAAACCTTGGACAAAAATGTTTCATGCCAACCCAACCCAAACCATTCAAAAATTACTCACAAACCAACTTGCCCATGCGTTGCTCGAGTGATGCGTGACGAAATTAATATTTTTAAATAAATAATACCACAAATTTTTTCAAAGAGAACTATACATTGTTCATGAAGAAAAAATTACTTATTTTAATCCTGAATATTAATTAGGATCAATTGCTAAAAACATAAACAACTTTATGTATTTTTAGCATTTACAGCAACATTATTTTTTTATCATTAATAACATCAACTTTTATATTTCTTTATCATTCATAGCAAAACTTAAAAAAATTGTTGCTAGTTGAATACCCGTGCGTAAAAATTACCCATAAACCAACTTGCCCGTGTGTTGCTCGAGTGATGTGTGACGAAATTAATATTTTTAAATAAATAATAACACAAAAAAATATTTTTAAGAGAACTATACATTGTTCATGAATAAAAAATTACTTATTTTAATCGTGAATATTGATTAGGACCAATTACTAAAAACATAAACAACTTTATGTATTTTCAGCATTTATAACAACATTATTTATTCTTTATCATTAATAACATCAACTTTTTTTTATCATTTATAGCAAAACTTAAAAAATTATTGCTAGACCAATTTTTCTCATAATAAACCCTAAATATAATTATATAAATATGCTCATAATAATTATAAGAATAAATCCTAGCGAGACGAAGGTGTTAACATAATTCCAGATCATTTTTGAAATTTAAATAAACCATGTAGACCATTTTTGTAAATTATTCTTATATTAATTATCTAATTAAATAATAAATAAATATAAAATGTAATATATTATAATTCTTTTAAAACCATGAAAGTTTATTACACAAAAATACACATAGGTATCCCATTACGTGAGATCAGTGTTGCCCTTGGTTTCCTTCTTCACGCACTCCCCTTTTAGAAACCCTACCCCTATCGTTTTCCTTTTCTCCCCCTGCTCCGCCATTCTCCCCACGCTTCGCCGTTCTCCCCTTGTTTGGCCGTCGGTTGGTGATCAGCTGGCCCTCCGATTCATGTCGAGAGGTATTCAAGTTTCCCTCCGTTTGTAACTAAAAGCAAGTTACTTTAAAATCATAGTTTTGACTAAACTCAATTTTTTTTATTCCTTTTTATGATTTAGGTTTGTATTTGTGGTTCAAAGTTTAGTGACACTCACTAATGCTTCTCGTATTGGACAAACACATGGTAAACAAACCCTCTTGATATTGAAATTGTATTTTTTGCAATTCATTTTGATGCAGTAAGGATTTTACTATCTGTTTCTATTATATTGGTTGATGTTACTTTAACATTCTCAGATATCGACAATGTGTGATTGTTTGAGTATGTTGAACTTTTTGCGAGGATTTGAATTGTCTTGTATATTATAAAATTGATAGAGAAAGGGCAATCCGTGAAGATTATAACATAAATGCATATCAGCCTTTTTCTTTTTTACAATTTTAAAGTAGTACTATCTATGTTCAAAACATGTTTATTTTAACTTCTAGAACTTAACAGAATTAAAAATCTGTATACTTTGATTTTTTTCTACTTGTTTTTATTTACGTGGTTGACATTATGCTTAATGTTTATGATACTTATTGTCTTTTTCCTCCTAAACATCTAAAAACTCTCATTTGTATGAAAAAATAGGTTGATATTAGTCAACTCAATTGAAACAAATAAATAAGAATATTTTGACTGTGAGATCTAATGATCACAGAAGTTTACCTTGCATATTGGGGTGTGTGTGTGTGTAAAATATGGAGTGTCTTTCATCTCGTAGTTTGTATTAGTATTATTACTAACCTTTTTCCTTTCTGCAGACACTTCATCTGGTTGGACCTGACATTCATCTTCATAATGGTACAATTTTTTTTCAATCTTGTGATGCAGTTTTCACTAATATTTTGAATATAGCTTCTGTTAAAAATGAATAGTCCATGTATATATAGTTGAAAATATTAACCAAACGGGATTCAATATCCCTTATTTTCCTGATTTTTTGTTAAATAAGTAGCCACATTTTATTTCATATATTATCTCACAGTTAGTTATTTAACTGACGATGATATATATCCTTTTTCCAGGTCTGATACGTTTTTTCTGCTTTGATATTATCCAGAATTTCAGCTGCAAATATTAATAAAACGGGATGTAATATCCCATATTTCTGATTGTTTGTTATATCCAACAACCTCTATTTTGAATGTATCAAGATGCAGTTTTTCAGCACATTATCTGGATTTTTTTTGATTTTTTGCGGTTCTAATGTCTATATTCATTGTTGTCACCTTTATTGCCTAAATTTTTTTATCCCCTATTATTCTGCAATTTGTTATGCAGTATTTTTGCAACCTCTTTAATAGATGTTATCCCTTTTTCAAATGCAGTTTAAATTTCTGTTGTGATCCAGCCTTATTTATAGCAGTGATTTAGGCATTAAAATATGAATTATAGCCAATGATATGTTGCCAAATCAGCATTAAATATAGGAATTTCTACCAATTATTGAATGCCACGTGAGCAGATTTCTCTCTGCTCCGTCGGCAATATATATATATATATATATATATATATATATATATATATATATATATATATATATATATATATATATATATATATATAATTGTTATGGTTCTTTTCGTACGGTCGTTCTTTGTTTAACTCAAGTTTGAAACAACGCTGAAACATATAGAGTCTTATCAGAATTAAATCCAGGGCGTGAGCCTCCAAAAGTCATCTCCAACGGTCAGGTCAAGCTATCACCAATGATGTAATATATCACAATAAATGTATACATATATGTATGTGTAACACTATGACTATGGTGGTATTTGTTTTTTAAGAGATTAAATGTCTGAAGTCTGAAAACCACATCTGAAATTAAGATGTGGTCTTAAGATCTGAAATATGAAATTAAGAGGTGATTTTAAGATTGTTTGTTTCGTAATATGAAACATATGAAAAGTATTATTTTAAAATATTATAACTACTTTATTATATATTATAATTAGTTAATTTAAATAAACAAAATTAAAATAAAATAGTTAATTTGATAAATATTTTAAATTAGAATTAACTAAATTAATTATATAGAAAATATCCTCTTATTTTTTTTCAGCCAAAATTCAACCTCTTTTAAGAGGTAAATCTAGAGGTTTTAACCTCTAAAGTCTAATTCTAAACAAACAATCTTATTTCATTATAGATCTGAAGTCTAAACTTCAGATGTTATTAAGAGTCTCTTAATTAAAAACAAACAAGGCCTATATGTCATAGTATGAAAGAATAAAAAGAGAGATTCATGTGAGGGAAATAAGCTTCTGTCAATTGGAGGGTAACCTCCAGGTAAAAAGTGCATGGAACGGGTGATGCTCCTCTTCACGCGTTGCTGTTGGATGAAAGGCTGCAAAGGGAGTGAAACCTCCTGATAAATAGTCCAATGGCAAAGTATGCATCATTAAAAGTCTAGGATGGAGCTTCTGTAGCAAAGTGTGACAACCCGATTCTTAGGGCATCATATTGTATGTCTTTAAATGAATGGTGTATTAAACTTTTATTTCAGACTTATTACAACAGTGAAAAATGTAAAAGTACAACTTTTATCTAAATAAAAGAAAATTTGGCTTATTAGAATAACATTATTTCGGCACTCCTTAATCCTTGTTTCCTGAGATACATACATAAGCTTTAAACTTACTGAGTAGGTATGGTTTCATGATAACATAATTGTTTACTCAAAACAAGCATTCATGTATAACAATGTTTATTTCCAATTTTCACACTTTACATGTTAATTGTACCAAACTTGTTATAGGTTTTTTTAACCTTAAGTCCACATAAGTGATACTTAATAAAGTATGTTTTCAAAACATCCATTCATTCTATATCCCGGATTTTTTAAATGACATCCTTAATATGTATCAAACTTTCATACATATATGTGCATGATAATATTATTCCTTAAAACATCTAAAATTACATAATCATGAGGTAAACATGGTAAAACATTCTTTCATGCATAAAACATTTATATAACACATATATATATCTTATTTAAAGCACATAACATACTCAACTTGTTTTGCCTTGAGACTTCTAATCTTCTTATTTGCTATCTAAGCTTTCTAGAGTTATAGTAGTGTTTAAAGTTGAGATGAAAAAGAAGTAACTCCTTAAGCCCTATGTATAGTGTTTATGTATTGCTTTATGATACTTATTAACTTAGTTGTCTAGCTTGAAATTTGTGTATTCATCTTCCTAACTTTGCTTAGTGTTGCCTTTAAGTTTGCCACACTTTTGGATAGCAAGATTACTCCTTTAGGTTTGATTTGTCATGTAAATTATGCTTGCTTTGTCATGTTAAGTAGACTTGCATTGTTATGGTGATTCTTGTGGTTTATGTTGTATGTTGGTAAAAGCAGCTTTGCAAGTTACTTGTGTGCTTACTTGCATATTTTCATGGCTAGCATTCATCCTTATTGCTCTTGTCTTAGTTCTTCAAAGTTTGTTATAGAAATGCTTAAAACTTTCTTAAAAAATCACTCAACTTAACGTACATATATATATTAGGGTTGTTACATTATGCACAGTCAAAGTCTCTCTCCCTCCCAACAACCCCCCCTCCCCCAATCCATCCATAAATGAGAGGGGTATCAATGATACATGGGTTTTTAGGGTTCAGTGTAGGGGTGGGCAGTATTTGGTCCAACACCAAGAAAACCGAAAACCAAACCAAACCGAATCCGATTAAAACCAAACCAAATTTAAAATTTGGTTTTCAGTTTGGTTTCAGACCAAACCGATTATAATACTCGGTTTTTAAATTGATTTATGGTTTAGACGATAGCAAACCAAACCAAACCGAATTACCGAATACATACATACACACATGACCGTTGGGAGCAAATGATTGAAGAAGAAATAATATGAAGCTTGAATGTTAGGCTGTTTGAAAACATGATATTTTTGGGGTTAACGTCTTTTGACGTAAAACATTTTATACATATTAACTTTATATTTGGGGATTGTATTTGACAATTAAAGATGCTTGAAAGTTTTGTTGTTTGAATATATGGTTTATCTGGTTTATAAACCAAACCAAACCGAATTCGAATTTGGTTTATGGTTTGGTTTATGTAGCTTTAAATTTGGTTTGGTTTGGTTTTTGGTTTAGGACAAAATAATTTCAAACCGAAGAAACCAAACCGAGGAAACCAACGAACCCATAAACCAAACCGTTGATCACCCCTAGTTCAGTGTAAAATGGGTTCAACCAAAAGAGATACAAAGGTTAATAAATGGGAAACACAATTAACTCCTCCAAGTCTGGAGTTATTGATTCTCAAACCGATTACTTTAAACTTATATAAATCACGTTTTACCTTATAAAAATTGATATTTTAAAAGTAAGAGTATATAGAAAAGTAAGAGTATATAAAAATTGATATTTTAAAAAGAGAAATAATTTTTGAGGAATTGTTGTTAAGTAAACAATTTCACATTTTTTTTTTGTAAAAGTGAAATGAAAATTTTAGAAATTTTCATCAACTAAACACACACATAACATTATACATAGATTACATAGTATTCTATATAGAATATGTTAAATTTTTTAAAGTAAAATAATTTTATATATAGAAGAAATCTTTTTTTTATATAAAAAACACTTTAAAAATCATTTTTTATAAAATTTCTTTATGAAAAAAATTAATTGTCATGAAAGAAATGGAAAAGAAATAAAAAAGAAGTGAGAGAAAGAGAAAAAAAACAGATTTTTTCTTTCTAAAATACATTTTGCACATCTTTTCAAAATTATCCACTATCAATAGTCTAAATAATTACAACAATATCATTGCTTTTTTTAGTCATAAATCTTTTTGATTTAAGGGTTTTAATGAGTTATAAACAATGCTACAAACCTTTTGAATGTTATGAATTTTATTGTATACACTTCTATGAACTCTTTGAATCATACGAATTTTGTTACAAACACTTGACACACATGAATGGTTATATGTGTTTTTTTATTTGTTCACAATATTCACAACGAATAACGTGTTTACATTGGAATATGGATCTCATATATATGTAGGCATGGCAAAAAAACTCAACCCCGACGGGAAACCCGTAACTCGACCCCGATTTGACCGGGGAGGCGGGGAATCCCCGAGTTGACCGGGGATGGGGATGGGGACGGGGAATCCCCGATTTAATATAATGGGGATGGGGCGGGGATGGGAGACACTTTAATCCCCGACCCCGAACCCGACCCCGATTATAAATTGTGTTTTAATATAAATTATTATATATATTTAACTTTACAATGTAAATTATTCATTACATTTTATATAATATATTAAATATCATTGTATATGACTTTTCTATAGTTTAAAATACTACTGTTATTTTTCATTTTATTGGTTTTATAAATGTTTTGCATTCATATCTTTGTTTTAGTTTTATTACAAATTATACGTTATATATGTAAATATCTCAAATATGTTTGAATTAATTTTTTTAATGTTTATTTACATATATTTTTCTACCAAATTACTATTTATAGTTTAAACTTAAATAATCATTAGGAACTGAAAAACTCGATTCCCCGACGGGGATCCCCGATTGGGACGGGGATGGGAATAAAAACTCATTCCCCGACGGGGATGAGGCCGGGGATGGGGGAGAGGATTATGAAGCGGGGATGGGGATGGGAACTGAGATCCCCGCCCCGCCCCGCCCCATTGCCATCCCTATATATATATATATATATATATATATATATATATATATATATATATATGTAAATATGACATGACATTTTATCGGGTTTGGAGAGGTATATAACATAATTTATTTAAGTCTAGGTAACAATTTTCTTCGACTACATTATTTGTTTGTTTCCAATCAAATTAGAACATAAACAATCTCAAATTTTGAAAAACAAAGTAGGGTTAATATTGAAAAAAATTGGTTTATTTTCATGAATAAATCCTTATATTCTTTTATCCGTTAAGTTAGTATAAATTTTTTTATGTTATTCAAAACTATATATTTCTTACTATCTGTGAAGGCAGTAAAAAATTACTTCATTAAATGATTTCATATTAGAAAGAATCAATCATCACATCATTTTAACAATTAAGTAACTCAACTTTCTTACCGTTTTAAACCCTCGTAGTGTTTACGAGTTCGCAAAAATAGTCACATATAATTTTAAATAAGAAAAAATAACTTAAACAATTGGAAAAAAACTTCAGGAACTTTATCGTAAAAAAATTAAATTGATTCTTCTCGATAATAAATATGATAAAAGATTATAGCCAAACTTGATTGAACTTATATTCGTTTTGTACCAGCCATTGAGAAAACCTTGTTAGCAAAGAAGTAATTAGAAGAAATTCAATCAAGTCAACAAAAGTTATACCAGTCTGCAACCATGGAATGGAATTACATGCTGAAAGTCATATGGAAGAATGAAATATAAAGGTTTGTGGCATATCAAGGTCCAACTTAAACCATGCCACAACTAAAATCCAAGCATCAAAACAGTCACAGATTCGTTTTATTTCTTGTGTCTTGTTCCTCACATCCTCGAGATTTGGAGAGGAATTGTGGCTTCAAGAAGTGCATTGTTGAAAGACACCATTTGGAACTTCTCCAAGAAACCACGTCTCTCCATGAGAAGTTTACGACATTTTTCTGCAGCATCTACTCCAGATGAGTAAGCTCCATGCACAGATCCTTGGTTTTCCATGCTAACTGCTTCACCTCCAAAGAAGAGATTGCCCAAAGGAGCACGAAGCCTGTCATATATATCCGTTGGCTTACCTACCACATCATACGAATAGCACCCAAGGGAGTTAGGGTCTGTTCCCCAACGTGATACAAGATGTTGAACCTGTGACATTTATTTAAAATTGTCAATTATTAAATGGTCTGCTGCCAGATCGTTTTGTTAATACTGTGCCAAAGATGGTTATGTGATCTCCATCAAACAAAGAGATGAAGGGGTGAGGAAGAAAATAAAATTACCAGTAATGTACACAAAATAACTGCATGAAAAAACTTATGTTTCATCAATTGCAACTTTGATTATGGATCTATTTCACAATTTTAATCAATGACGATAAAAACTTACAGGCTCAGTTGCTTCTGGAAACATTTTTTTGAGCTGCAACATTGCAAAATTGGCAGCAGCTTCCTCAGATAGCTTCTCAAGGTCATAGGCAAATCTTCCAGCAGCCATATAGACAAGCACAGGGTGACCTGTTGCCTTGTGTAGATTTAGAAAATACCCACAGGAATATGAGGTTGGAGCAACAGTGCCCAACAATTCAACGTTTGGCCAGAACACATTATCAAAGCGCAAGGCAATCTTATTTTCATTGCCCATGCCAAGATCAGATATAGCAGAAGCCTTCCACTCTGGCAACTTCGGCTCAAACTCAATTAAGTTGGCCTTTAGTACCCCAATAGGGATGGTAATAATGGCAGCATCTGCAACAAACTTTCTTCCACCCTCGACTGTAATCATCACATCATTAGGCCCGTTCGATATCCTTGTAACCCTAATCAATGTAAATGAAATAAAATTCAACCCATTGCCAATGTAATACTTGATGTTTAATATTAAAATTGCAAATATGACGGAAATTAACTATTGATTAGGGGTAGTACACTTTTTGAAAGTGGCATTTCTGCCTTGCTTCTTTTAGTTCTTACCCCCATAGCGACATGCTTTTTTAATTGGTTGAAGTAGTATCACCTAATTTGGGGTAAGTGTTGGTTCATGGTACATTTACTTGGTGGTACATGGTACACGAGGGGTAAACTCATTAGGTATATTATTGAGGTGCACCATGAGCTAACGATGCAATATTCTATATGGTATGAGGGACAGAGGATAAACTCATAAGGTATAAAACCATTTCCTAAACTACACACTCACTAAGAATAGAACACTTTAAAATCCTACAGCTAAATAACTTTACATTAGCGTTTAACATTTAAAGAAATAGAAAAGAGCTCATAACACATGAACTTTGATAAATCATAATAACCATAGATTTTGTTGATTAGCATGGTTCATTAACATTTATGATGATGAATATTTTTCCATTATTATAGCTATAAAGTTATTCATTAAACTACTTGATATCACTATCTTTGGCAGGCTATAAATTATTTCGGCCAAGTATAAACATATGTGAAATAGTAAATATGCAACATTAGTATATTAAGATATACATTCAGATAGTTCGAGAGCAAACCTGTGATTTAAGCGGATGTCTATATCTTTTGCCAGGGCCTTAAGCACAGGATAGTAACCCTCAACCATGAGCCCATGCCCACCAGTGAGGACGTTTTCCTGCATATCAAAGATTGCCTTTAGTATGACGTGTATGCTTTTAGTTAATTGAGAATAGTAATGTGACTTAATTCCTCAACATGGGTGGATTGTATAGATATGATTCATGTAGCATGTTAGCATGGTATGACAAACAATATATATGCGTAATTCGGCATGCTTTCTTTCTTCAACAATGTAAAACATGGTTTTTCTTTCTTCAACAATGTAAAACATGGTTTACGCAAGATGGGTGATACATTTACACATGATGATAGAATGCTGAGCATGGTACAGTGTGCCATAGGTGCATGTATTAAAAATCATAATTTTCTTTTAAATGGGGTTCATGTTGACAAAAAATGAATTTAGGTCAGCTGAACAATTATAGATCAACATATGCCTCACCTCATCCCAATTTTTTAGAGATATCATATCTAAATCTGCAGCAAACCAAGCTTCCATTCTACATATGTACCACTGCAACACTTCATAAGCAAGTCCCTCTTGTCTACAAGACGAATGAGATGTTAACTAACAACTCTTGTTAAACATTTATTTTATTGTATTTTTAAATAATGCTAGTGTACCTTAATTCGGGATGCCTTTCAAATACTACCGATATTGCCTGAAGAACGGAAAGATCATGTTGATTTTCGTTCCTCACCTTTTCAGTCTATCAAGAAATGAAGAAAATAGATTTTTCAGTAGATAGGAAAAGGGAAAATCCACACAAGTCACAAGATATTTCAAGCAAAGTACATACCTCCTTAAGAATTTTCTTGAATGCTTCTCCAACTTCAATAACCATCTGTTGAGGAACTTGATGACCTTCCTTGTCAAAAAGCATATAGCTGAATGACAAAAGCATCATATTATTATCTGAAATTCTGATTTAAATGACCAAATACAAAGAAATCCTTATAAAGCGTTGTCCCCCCCCCCCCCCCCAAAGGCATACCAGCCATAGATCAGGTTCCTCTCAGTTACCCAGAAAGAAAAAGGAATGACAAATGATCTACTAAATTGCCTTTTATGCATAAAATTTAACCACGGAAACATCCAGGTACTTGTGACTAAATTAGTAAACAAAGGGCTATCCTAAGATTTCTTCAACAACTAAGCATAATTATAATAAGTATCCTCGTCTATATAAGAAATCATGGAAACAGAAAAGCAGAAAGGTTAGAGGGAATAACCAACTAGGAAGGCAGAAATTACCTCTCCAAATCATGGTCGTATAGCACCGAGTTGTCACCACTTGTCCGATATAATGCAAGGCCTAAATGACGTATCAGTGGGGCCAAAGGATTTTCATTGCAGACACCATGTAACCTAAAAAAATAATTCACATGATACTTTACAACACGCTTACACATATTCATAATTGTTTGTGTTATAATATAAGCAGCAGAAGCTGTGTGAAAGCATTATTACGGGTGAAAACATTTCAGGACAAAACTACTATTAGGTTTGATCAGGGGTTGAAAAGCATGAAATTAAATATACAAAGGAACATCGCAACTTGCCATGATGCTCCCATATCCACTGGGCATCCAAATGAGTAGTCGGTATGAATGCGGCCACCAATTCTATCCCGTGATTCCAATAACACCACCTGTATCATACTACCTCTTTAATAGCAAGAAAAACATAAAGGAAAAAAGAAATGCCAATCCCAAGAAATTCAGAACTTCACAATAAGATCACCTCAAAACCAGCATTATTTAGTACATGAGCAGCAGCTATCCCCGAAATACCACTTCCTATCACGATGACAGAAGGTTTTGAACTCTGTTGCCTCTCAATGCACGATGCAAAAGCGCCTAGAAAGAAGAAAGAGATATAGATTAGCAAGAGAACTGAGTTTCCTGGAGATAAGTTGATTATATGTATCATGGACACTTCATATCATCGGATATAAAAACTTTACTTACCCCCCCCCCCCCCAAAAAAAAAAACATCTAAATTTGAGTCTGCAACTACATTATTTCTCTTTAATTAAAATATATGCTGACAATTCCTTGCATAGTTATGAAACAGCATAGCAAGAAACCACGAATTAGCCATCAAATAATAGAGCATGGTTATATAAACTATTATTTAGAACTCTATATATATGCTGTAAAGAAGATAATTTATCATCCTAAAATCTGAATTACTCAAATACCTCCTCCACAAAAAAATTATATATGTTAGTATATGCATGCATACTTCAGTGCACTTAGATAATCCCATCAGCCCCACATTAAGGACCTCATTTTACTCTGGGAATTCATACCTAGCAGCAATTCTATTCAGAATTCGCATAAACACCTATAAATTATAATTTATAAACTTTTATCTATAATCACAACAATGAGATATAATGTCATGATGAAGAAAACACTACTTTGCTTTTTTGCAATTTTTCTACAAATCAGAATTTGTTAATGTATACTACTTACTATTGTAGCTACTAGCAATCTTTCTAATATCATACGCGTAGTAGTGCATTGCATACATGTTTAAAGTTGTACAAAACTGTTCCACTAGAATATCATCAGCCACACAATCTTCAATTTAAGAGACATGAAGTTTCCTATCATCCTACTGAAGCAAAACTAAATTTATAAAGCAATGACTCTACATTGTTCCAACTTCCCATCAGAGTGAATAAACAGTATAAAAGTTACCATCCTATTGAAGATCAGATATCAATACATGATTAAATTCCAAATGACGTACAAATAAAAGTATACCATCTATGCATCTACATACTCTGCAAGAATTTAGCATATAGATCAGATAACATATTCACAAAAAGAATTAAAATTTCCTATAGATTTTTCATACATGCATATACGATATACACACAACAATCGCGAGACATGAAGGCATGAGAATTACCAGAAATAGAATCTTTGAACTCCATCAAGAACTAAATCAAGAAAAACAGAGATCGAGAAAGAAACACGAATTGTTGAAGGGGAAGAATTAAAACAAGAGTGGATATGAGTTTAAATCGAAATTGAAGGGTGTATAGGATTAGGGAAATTAGAGACTAATTGAAAAGAATGATACAGAATGAAAATCAAAAGGCCGGCAATAAAGCGGCTACAATTAGAACCCCGGAGTTTGTCAAACCAGCTCATAATCTAAGTCGGACGGAGAAAATCAAACCGGCAACGGCGAGTGTTCGGCGTCGATAGCATAGATCGATTTACCAATCAGGCAATGTTTTATCTCTCTCACTTTCTTTCAATTTTCACAGAGAGATTGTGTATGTGTATATAGGCGATGGGCGATGGAGAGGATGAATATAAAAAGGATGACGAAGAAGAGCCCCAACCAACCTCTGCCAAAACAATCGGCGGACTAAAGATACACGTCAGGTTTATACATATTTTCACTTTGACACCTACACTTATATAAAACACCAAAACTACACCCTTCATTATCACAACTTCCACTTATACCCCTTTGGAATTATTATAATTCAAATACCAATATATAAAAGAGTGCCTGCCATCATGATGTCAGATTCCTTTCTTTCTTTTGCTGCATGCTAGATTTCATCTACTTCATAAATATTTACAATTAAGATCATATAATCATTTGGTCAATTTTGTTTAATATTAATATGTTATATGTGAAAATAAACAAATCATAATATTGAGTCATATATATGAAATAATGATACACGTTATCTTCAACGATTGTTCACTTGTTTCTATCTTACTTGATGTTTCCAGGTAACGAAAGAAAGAACGACTATATCTTATCTTACATATCATGATCCTCAAATATATTTTACATGAACATATAATATTATTATTTACACTCATAATTCTGTATTTTTGACATTTGGGATAATAGTTTCATATATTGATAGTAAATTAACATAAATTAAATAAATGTGTAATCACATATTTTTTATAATGAAAAACTAGAGCCGTAAACAACAAGAATTAGTGTTGTCCATAATCAATTCATGCTTCCATAGTTCCATATTACCTCTCAAATTAAATTACTATTAATGTTTTATAGACAAAATATCAAAGACTTATTAAAGTGATTGAAAAGTGGTATAAGAGCATAAAAAGGGATAACCAACAATGAATAAAGTATTATTATAAATTAATACCGGCTAGTTATTAGGTTATTTAACTAACAACTTGAAATAGTTTTCAAAGTATGGTTATTAAATGTGTAATGACAAAATTATACAACCTAAATTGGGAAAAATAATTGACAAGGTAATTGATTTTTTTCCATCAGGAGTAAATAGTGTGTAAGTAGCTAAACTATTAAATCGAAACATTTTTAAAAGATTAACATTAAATGTGTATAAAAAATATACAAACATGTATCGAAACAATCTCGAAAGTATAGTGCTATTTCACAGGATTTTTCCAATAATTAGTGGGGGCAAATGTGAGGGATATGATTATAGAAGGAGTGAGTTTACATATTCTCTGAAAATAAAAAGTGGGTTGGTATTATATATCAACTTATTATAGAGCTGGTGTCTTGGCCTTTGCATGCAAATTGGAATTTTGTTTCAATAATTAAAGATCTTCTTCGCTTTGCCAACGCATGCATTAGTCAATGGCGGCGTATTGTAACCATAATCTTTTCATATAATAAATAAAATAATATTAAATAAATAGCATACTAGTAATTAAAACATTCGCGACCAATGGAAATTTAACCCATTTGGTATGAAGCTGATAAGTAAGTGTGACGTCACGAATTTGACTCCCGTCGGAAGCAAATTTTAATTTAGATGGTGAAATTAAGTCTAAAGTTTTAATATTATAATGAATAAATAAAACCATTGTTTTCAAAATTAAAAGGTGCATATTAAATTTTCATTTTTTAATTTATTAAATGTTTTATGTTTCAAACATATTTTATTGGTAATATTTATTTGTTATAATAATATTAATAATTTTAATTTTATATTAAACCATATTTGATAAATACAAATTTTTGAGAAACTAAACTTTTATTTTTTAATATTCGTAAAAAAATTTATAATATTTAGATATGTTTTCTTTTCTGGATTTCCAGTTATTTAATGATATATATTAAATTTTAAACTAAATATTATGATTTTTAAAATAATATTAAATATTTATAAATTTTAAAAATTTATTTTATTCTTAACATCTAGCATTAATATTGATATAAAAATTAAATTTATGTTACCATTTAGAATCCATTTAAAATTATATTTTTTATCAATATGAGTTAAAAAATTATTTTAACATATTTACTACTGAATATACATCTATAATATAGATTACAATGATTGATCTCTAATATATATCTATAATATAAATTACATTTATCTAATAATCTTCTTATATGATAAATACTAACTTTAATATCATAATTATAAATAAAAATAATTTTCGAATCTAAAAAAATGCATATTATAATATGGATTATTTGTTATAAAATGATAATTTCAGACAATTCTTTATCTTAATATTTTATTATTATATGTCGATTTTAAAGATACATATTTATTATAATACCCTTATAATACATGGTTCAATAATTCAGTGGAATGAAATAGTAAAATGGAAATAAATAAATTCCACCCAATGAATAACCTATTGATGTTGACAATACATATGTGGGTTTTTTTTTTTCCTAACATTTGGATTTCTGCCAATATATATTATCTTTTTGTCTTTCACAAATTAAGCCTTTAGAAAAAATTTCACTCCGATTAAAAATTACTAATTGAGATACCTTTAGTTACCATTTTCAAGTTTCTTAATTGAGATACCTTTAATTCCCATTTTCAAGTTGCTTAGATTCGAGAAACTAGGCAAGTAAGATGGAGTCTGAGTGGTGGTTGCGGTGATGATCGGCGGTAGTGGTTTGCAAGTTGGAGATGACGAGTGAGAGAGAGCATGATAGAGAGATGAGAGAAAGAGTGCACTATTCGAATTCGAAATTTCGGATAGTTTCAGATCGAAATTTCGGATTTTTATTTCAGATGTTCGGATTCAGATTTTTATAAACACCCCTAGACTTATTAGTACTAATATTGAAAAAATCATATAAACTTGTCTTAGTTCACGATTAAGTCTTTAAATTTTTTTTTCATTATTGTTTAAGTCCCTAAACTATTTTTGTTTTATTAAAAAGTATATATTTGATCTGTTTGACCGGTTACCAAATAAGTAACATTGGTTAATATTAAAAAAAAACTCACTATATTTACACATTTTAACGATTTGGTCCATAAATCTTTTGTTTAATTGATATGTTTTACCAGCTCATTCGGTAGCCGGTCAAAAATATATATATATTATTAATAAGACAAAATAGTTAAGAGACTTGAACAATCAGGAAATATTTTAGGGACTTAATCATGAAAATAAGAAAATTTTATAGAGTTTTTTTTTTTAATATTAACTCGAATTATTAGTAAAAACTATTTGATTTAGATATACAACATAAATAAAAATCTATATCTACCAATAATCTAAGAAAGTATTATTTTGTCTTGTGTCGTCATCTTTAATTGTCACGTGACATCACCTCCTACCGTCATTTGGAACATGTATTTTTTAAATCTATAATTAATAAATATCAAAAATAATTTATATGATATTTAATCAAATCTAAACTAAATCTTATCTAATATAAAACTTAAATTTGAATATGAATATATTTATATCTAAGTAGGTTATATTATATAAGTAGATATTATAAATTTTGATAAAATATTTTTAAAAATTATTCTACAATATTAATCAACTTATTTTTTTAAAATTATTCCCATGTTATAAATGGCACAATGGCACATGGGCTTATAGTCTAATAGTTTAAGAAAAACATATAATGAAGGAACAATGCATCAGACGTTTTCCAAAGACGTTGCCAAAAACAGCAAATCACATCTATTAAAAGGAAAAACTAAAAAATCACATCTATTAAAGTTATTCCAATCTGAGATGTTGTCTGTATTGGAAAAGTAACAAATCAAACCGGAATTAATGGATATAAAACAGTTTGATTCTTAGGTGATTATTAATTTTGGGTAGTTTGTTCGGTTTGTATTTTCTTTTTTTTAATGTTCAAGTCGAAAACAATACATGATTGACTGAACTAGTTTTAAATTTTTTAAAAGTTTTATGGTTTTGGATTAGATCTAGTTTGATTTTGGGTCGTTACGTGACCACAACCGACATGATCATGATCCATTGATCCCAAACAAATACCATACGTTTGTAAAATGAAAAAGAAAAAGAAAAAGAAAAACAGAAATTCACGCGTAACGTACCCGGCCCCCAAACCACTTCAAGCCGCCCACGAAAGGAGCATTAAAATATTGAATTGAAAAAAGGAAAAACAAAATATTAAAAATATTGAATTTACAGAAGAGATTTGTTTGTTTGTGGCGTGTACTGTCTGGCCCACTGCTAGTGCTAGATATTTTGTAGTTTCTCAGATAGACGTGTATACCCCCTAAACTATAACTTCATATGCAGATTTAGTCCATCCATACAAATTTTCTTCAATAAAGCTTCAAATCTAACGTCACAACTTACATGGCGACTTGTTTTTTTGTTTTTGGCAAATTATTTAAAAAAATAACATAAAATGTTGATTTTAAAAATAATGTAACGTAATTTTTTATAAATCGAGAATGGATCAAGAAATTCTATTTATGTCGACAAAGAATATGAAACTTAAATTTTAGTCTAAGAAAACGATTATTAATTATTTTTTTTACTGAAAAAGAATTATTAAACTCAATTTAAGATTATTTTTGTTGTAAAGTTTTATATTTTTTATACTTATTATCATGATAAATCCTATTGTTTAACCTAACTTCATTTTGATTATTCTCAAGGGTTAATATTGAAAAAACCCTACGAACTTTCATGAATTTATCGATTAAGTCACTGTACTTTTTTTACGAGTGTTTAAGTTCCTAGACAATTTTTGTCTTATTCAAAACTATATATTTGACCTGTTTAGCAGGTCACTAACCGGTAAATGGTATAGTGACCTAAACAAGAAAAAAGAAAGTTTAGTGACTTAATAATGAAAATTGGAAAAGAAAGTTGGTTTTTTTTAATAATAAACTATTCGAGAAACTAACTATTTTACCTGTTAAGCAGGTAGCAGGTTAAAAATAATTTGTTTAGGGACTTAAACATTAGGAGAAAAAGTTCAGTGACTTAATCGATAATTACATGAAAGTCGGTGGGGTTTTTTCAATATTAACTCTATTCTCAATCTATGACTCTGAGTGATTAACCTTCTTAGATGGTTAATACTTAATTGGTTATGAAAAGATTTTATCTATTTAATTTTCATGATGGATGCTTCCTTTTCATCTTCATGAGATAACAAGATCTTGAAAAAGAAATATTTAATGTAGAAAAAACCGATTTCATCTATTCATATTTTTTTGTCTTGAATTAAAGTTGACAAAAAAATCTGGAGATTTTCTTGATGATGATGATGACAAATCTGTGGAAAGAAGAAAGAAAAAGAAAGGAGGGAGGGAGAGAGAGAGAGAGAGAGAGAGAGAGAGAGAGAGAGAGAGAGAGAGAGAGAGAGAGAGAGAGAGAGAGAGAGGAAAGAGAGAAAATTTGTGAATTGCATGTGGTGTAAGTTGGAAATAAAAACAGGAGAGAGAGAAAATATAAAAATAGAAACTCAAATATGCTCTTTTTTTTCTTTCCTTAAAACTTTTTAAAAAAAGTAAAATTTAATTACAGATTGTAATCACACATATCTCACCCTTCATTTTTTTTCTTAATCTAATGGTTGAGATTAGTTCCACTGAACTACACAAATACTGATATCTACAATGATTTACCATATGTGTATATTTTAATTCAAAAATATGTCATAGAAAAATATGTCATAGTGGGTGTGAAACTACATTTTAATGGATGTGAAACTTATGTATGTTTGTAATAACCTAAACTTAAAAGGTAGTTTCACACCTACTAAAACATAAGCAAAAAAAAAAAAAAAAAAAGATGAAAAAAACCTTTAAATTTAAAACAGGTGTAGTCTTACTGATGTAATTAATTGTTAACCCCTTCATAAAAAGTTTTGAATAAGAGAAGACACAATCAAATCTTATTTATAAATCTACACATTTCTATAAGTTACGGCTCAAACTCCTAATCTTAAAATCCATCTTACACCTTAGCACTTCAATTTATATTCACCCTTTAATTCTTCCTCATAATTCATCGTTCACCCTTTCGATTCATCCAATCATCCCTCCACTCCTTGTTTCCTGTCTCCCCTCGTAATCACGGGAAACGCTCTGCCACCCTTCACTCCACTCCCTCCCACATATGAGCACATCCACCGCCCTCGATTCTTAAATCTACACATTTGTGTCGGTCTATGTACTCTCAAACTAATGACATTAGGTTAGCTCTACTCCAAAACCTAAGTCGATTTCTCATTTTATCGTAGAATTTGTGATTTGTATAATTTTTGTATTGTTTTGTAAACTTTCTATTGCATCTTTTTGGTGATTATTGCTTATGAGATATATGTTTGTCAATCTTAATATCATTTTGCTAAATACCGATTTGTTTAAAATTTTGATGGCTTGAAATTCTTAAATTTTAATTTGGGTTTAGGTTTTCGAACAAAAGCAAACCAACCAAACCAAATTCTAATGAAGTATTTGGTTTGGTTTGGGTGACTTCCAATTAGGTTTGGTTCAGTTTTAGGTTTAGCCCCAAAAAAATTCCAAACCAACGAAACCACATAGAGGAAACCAAAAAACACATAAACCAAATTGATGTCCAGCCCTAATCGTTTCATTTCTACATCATATATGCAATATCTGTAATTAGCTTAAGTTTTTCCCTTTCAGACCTCATCACCTTACACGTGAGAGACCAAAGTTGGTTACCTTTATATGCATTTGATCGGTTTTTGAAAGTCTAGAATGAAAATTCAAAAACTATTTCCCGATCAAGAGTTGGCGGGTTCTTTAGTCATCAATTGGCTATGTGTAACTATGGGTACCCAACTACCCATACCCGCGATAGATTTGATACGGACACAAGGAGTGCATATCTGCCCACAAAGACACCCTAGCTCAAGTTTCAAATGCCAATCAAGGAGTATGCATATGAGAAAAGTCATCAGCTAACTCCTAGACAAGGAAAAAAACAAGTCGATAACATTAATCGTACAGCAAAATGTCAATGATCATGTTTACTTAAAGATGGATGAACATGATACAGTAGAGGCGTTTACAGTAGTAACAAACATACACAGAAGAACCTTTTGTATAAAACTGAGTGCTACGTACAAGTGGCAAACATCAAACGACCCTAGAAACATACCTGTATACCAAGCAATGACATGAACTGAGCAATAAACTGAGGGTGTCCTGGCCAGGCTGCCCCAGTTACTAGGTTCCCATCAGTAAAGCAACTATCTATTGGCTCGGGTTCTAACCAGGTTGCACCAGCCAATACAACATTAAGTTTAACAGCAGGATATGCAGTACATTTCTTGCCCTAGTAAATGCAATAAAGTTAGATCATAACCGGTTTACTGATAATCATATGAAATGGCAATCAACTTGTAAAACCCTACCTTGAGAACACCGGCAGCAGACAGGATTTGTTGCCCATGGCAGATGGATGCTATGGGCTTTCCAGCCTCCGTAAAATCTTTTACCAGCTTAATAACTTCTTGGTCTAGTGCCAGATATTCTGGAGCTCGACCTCCAGGGATGACAAGAGCATCATAACTTGAAGCATCTATATCCTTGAAGCTAGCCGTTAGTTTGAAATCATGGCCCGTTTTTTCACTGTACGTCTGATCGCCCTCGAAATCATGGATGGCTGTAGCACACGTGTCACCTGCTTTTTTGTTGGGGCAAACAGCGTCTACATGGCATTCAAGAGCTTCAAGAGACTGAAAGGGAACAAATACCTCATAGTCTTCCATGTAATCCTGCACAAGAACCAAATGATTACTAATGATGTTGAAAATTTTGATAAACCATCACTGAATTACAACTTACCCCACAGAGGAATAGAACTCGTTTGTTGGAACCAGTTATGGTACCTCCTAATGCTTTGATGAAATGACGGATATACTCAGCATGCCCATCATAAGCAGCTCCAGTGATCAGATTCCCATCAACGGTGCTTGATGCTAATGTCTCAGGTTCTACCCAATGAGCGCCAGCAGCAACAAGCACAGGTCCAACAGTAGGATATGCTGTACATTTTCGACCTTTCACTACATCAGCAGCAGCCAAGATAAGTTGTCCATGGCAGATGGCAGCAATGGGTTTTCCAGATTTGGCAAATTGTTGCACAAGGTGTAGGACAGATTCATTCAGCGCAAGATATTCTGGAGCACGACCTCCAGGTAAAACCAAGCCATCATATTTGCTTGAATCAATCTCATCAAATGTTGCATTGAGAGCGAAGTTGTGACCACGGCTCTCCGAGTAAGTCTGCTAATATATAGTAAATCATATTCAAAAACCTTGACTATCTATGAGTCTTCAATGGGCACTTTGAAATGAAAAATAAAAGGCTCAAGTGAATAACGTTTGATTCTATAACATTTACAGGATTGTTAATGTGTAAAACACAGGAATCAACTGAAATGGGAAAGAACAATTTGCAAAGTGTGAGAAGATGAACAAGAAGAAGAAAATTTTCCCTCTATCACCTCACACCTCATCATCACTTCAGTTGTCACCTCCCTCCCATTTCTTGTAGCTATCTCTCTTAGTTCTATTCTTCTCCCTCTGTTCCAATCTCACATAGAAGCAGATTCTGTTCAGAATAATTTCTAATTTGCAACCTTCAAATGTTTTCTTTAAGGAAGTCCAAAATCTGCTCTCTTGTATAAGCCTGATCATGTGACCAAGGAGGTTTCCCAGATCATATTGTAGGAAAACGTCAAATCAAGCTGTGTCGGGCTGATTTTATGAATAACCTTAATTTTTCTTTCATTCATGCAAACTGACGACTTTTAGTTGGATCACGGGTCCCATTTGTTTCTGTTACTATTTCTTCTTTCAACCTCGATCAATTAAATAGGGATCATTACTAAGAAAAACTGGTGCTCAAGAATGTCACCAATTGGATTGTGCCCCAGGATTGTGATGTGGAAAGAGTATGGATAGAAGGTTTCGTTAAAGTATAAATTGAAGTGATTAGCTTTATAATTGTACCCAAATCATATATATTCCAGATATTACCCAGTAAATCAGTTCTTATCTAACTAGAATTCTTGTATCTGAACAAATACCAAATAAGTTCAGCTTAGTTTTTAAAAATAACTGTATAGCATAGGAGTTGAAGTAATGATGGTCAGAGACACATAAACCAAGGCAAAGCTCATCTAGGAAAGGTCATGCAACAAAAGTCAACAATGGCAGAACCATGAGAGCTTCAGGCACTAGCTCATGTAATTGTCATTATGTCATACCATTATGACTATTTGAGCATAACAATTCTGTTTGGAAAGTAACGGGATAAGCACAAAAAGAACTTAAAAGGAGAGAAATGATTTAACCTAGAAGCCATGTCTACCAAGTTAAGTTCAACCACACTGAAATCCTACTTCAAACAAAGCATGTGATAAAAATTATGGACGGTAATTTTCCATGATAATAAGTTAATAACCTCATTAGAAAATTTCCGTAACTTAATCAAACCATTTTATGAAAACGACTAAAGTGCCCACTCTTGGTGGAAGTGTTATGTTGTAAAGGCTTTGTACCAATATTAAAAATAATGCAACTTCCAATTTTCCATGTCCTCAAGCAATTCCTACTATAAACTGCAGATAGAAAACAAGATACTGACAGAATAAATTTCTTGAACTTTTTAAGTATTTAAGGAAATTTTGGTTTAGAACGAACAAACTCAGTCTCAGTAAATGGCCCATATAATACAATACATTAAAAGCGTGGAAGAAACTAAAATGGCTATTCCTTGCTTCGAATTGGAGAAGTCATTTGGTTGCATTGCATATTAGCCAAAAAAAGAATGGTTTATTATGAGAAAAACCAACATGTTTTCATGGTTTTTGTGTTTTCGTCCCTCCATGTTACTTTTTTCTAGAAAAGTCCTCAAGTTAATCTTTTCTTTTTGGTTTAGTGAAATTTACCTATTAGAACCCGGCTTTTTAGTTTTTTAAAACTCAGTTTACCAATTATAACCGGGTTCTAATAGTCAAATTTCATAAAACCAAGAAAAATAAATTAACTTGAGGACTTTCTGGAAAAAAAAAAAAAACATGGAGTACAAAAACACAAAAACCATGAAAACATGTTGGGTTTTTTCATGATAAACCCAAAAAAGAATTAAAAACAGAACCGTGGACATTCACCTTTCAATAGTGAAAAGTGTGTATTCTTAGCCTTTGCATTTGTAAAATTGGTTTCTAGCAATACACACACACACACCATTCCTAAATGCTCACTTTTTTGCTATTTTGAGCAATAAACAAACACACACACACACACAAAACCAATGTAATATACTAATATCTTATAAAATAAATAAAATAATTGGAATGGTAAACATGGAGCCTCATAATGACAACACAAACATAGAGGTTGACTATGTAAGAATCTGTATAAAGATGAGTCGTTATATAAGGAAAGAACTTCTTCTGGGTAGCTAAATGCAAAGGCTTGTGCAGTCAACAAACATTAATAGCATAGTCCAAGATATTTGGCCTTTGCATCAATAATAATCCACTTGTTAGTCTTGGTTTGATTTTCACAGTTGTCTTACTCTCACACATTCATATTTATGTTCAGCAACAGAAAATTTACGTGATTCTTATTACTTGCAATGTAAGACCTATTACTGAAAAATGATCCATTATGACTTTTTTTCAATGAAAAACCAACCTCAAAGGTCATATAGATCATTGCGTTTGAAATAGAACAATAACCTTTATTCATAAATTTGCAAGTTGGTTAAATCGGTGTTCCAAATACCCCACTCTTAATCTGCTGTTTGACCATTCTTCGGTTAAGTGTCATCCCACATTATGGATTAGCCACAAGTTCATGATTTATAAAACTAATCGTGAATAATTAGATCTACTTTATCAATCAGATTGATAGATTGAGTCATCTGCTTATGGTTAAAAATGTTCAAACCCATAAAAAATCTTTATTAATTGTAGTCTAATTGAGATTAAATTTCAAAAATCAGGCATTGTTACAAAACCTAGATGCAAATTTGATAACTCCGAGACTATTCACCCAATCCAATAGAAAATCAAACAGTGAACTTTTAACAAATAAAAATATCAACCTTAAAGTAAAGATCTTTATATATTAAAGAGTAATCTCAAATATCAATGGTTATATGCTTTTCTTAAAATGATGTACTTATTGGGTACCCTAATGGTAGAAAGTGATTCAATCACCTAACTTACTCGATGCTTTTTACAACACTAAGGTTTGTGAATCTCACAAATTCATATATGAATATTCTTGGTAACCGCCAAACCTGCTAATGGGTTTCTTACATGGTTCTTACACGAGAGTTCATATAATTTTGACTTTTATGGAGCTGAATCTGGTGAGAATGCATCTTTCGGTGAGGACAGCAAGAACAGATGATTTAGAGCAACCAATTGTTGACCAAACACTTGATTAAAGTTATTGATTCATGATTAACTATGTATAATGCGTTGAATCATTGGTCGATTAAGTCTGAGGGCAAAAAAAAGGACAGACTGTCAGACTCAAATGTTGGTTCATTCATATGTAATCAGGATTCATAAACTTTCTTATCTCGTTTATTGATGATTTGGCTTCGATTTAATCGATAATTTTTATTGATCCATGTTTATAATAAGTCAATAAATGGTTTGTTCAGTTATGATTCAATACAAGTTAAATCAACCGTTCTCATACGTTCTAGACAGATCCTGACTTCTGATTCCCATATCTTCTTTCAAATTGCAACATTTGACAAGACAATTTACACCTGCTTAATAGAAATAGAAGCGTCTAGCTACTAATTAGGCTAAAAATACATTCAACAATGGAACTCAGGACCGAAATACAAGTGTCTAGCTATTAGTTAATTTAACTCAAAAGATTTTGCATAGATAAATAAAAGTAAATTTGAACATTGCAATAAATATGGGGGGGGATCCATAGTTGTTGACTTTAATGCAAGTAAAGAGTGACAACTTGTATAGAACTTGAGTGAGAGGAGAACCTGATGAGGTGAAGCTTGATGAACAGCAGTGCGACAAATATCCCCAGATTTTTTACCTGGGCAAACAGCATCGACGGACAACCCGTAAGCTTGCAATGCCTGAAACGGAACCATCGCCTGCGAAAACCGAATCAAATCAATCACAAAATCAAATTCCACAAAGATAAATACACCCAGTGAAAGTCAAATTTAAGAATAAAAAACAAGCAAAAGAAACCTCAGCGTCTTCCATGTAATCGCCACATAGCATCAAGACCTTCTTTGGAGATCTGGAGTTGGCCATAGAGATAATACTCGAACGCAAAATGTGGAGGAGAGTTTCTTCGGAGGTGACGACGCTAGAATATGTCCGAAGCAATACACTCACGACTTCACTTCTACTTTAACTTACACTCAGCCCCCTTCAATTATCTTATGATGGTCAAACTGATACATCCCTATTGATATAAAACACAACACCAAAACTAATTTATGCATTGTTCTAGTATTTTTAATGGATAATAATAATAATAATAATAATAATACAACAAAATGGAAAGAAAGAGAAAGAAGACGGGAAGGAAGATGAAAGGTTGAACAACACAATCCCCTTTCCTTTTTACCTTTCATTTATTTTTCTCCCCGCTTCTCCTTTCTCTCGTTCAAGAACAATGGACAGAGTATATCATCGCTCTAATAACTTTATAAACCTATTTTATAAATTGTATAAAAGTAATGTTACAAGTCTATGTCGCCCAAATGAAACTAATAAAAGATAAGTTGGTTTGTTCTAGGTATGCAACCGCACACAACAAGATTGGATTTGATTGAATCTTAATAAAAATTTAAGAAAATAGATATCATGAATCAAATCAGATGATGTGAACATTGATTCACTTTGGTCAGTTTTCAGTATAAATAACTGGTTTCACTATTATATTATCAACTCTTAAATATACATAACCAAAACTAAAATTTTATGAAAATCAGGACCAATAACTAGACGATATGGTACCTAGAATCCATTGATTTTCACATACCATATTGGTGATTTTAGTGTCATCACTCATCATGCATTTTAATTCCATTAGATTTATATGGAGACCAATGTGATTTCAGGTTAGCTACTAATGATGTTTGGAGGGGCGGATGCACACTCATAAAAGTTTATCTAAGTTTAGACCCGACGACACTGGCAATGGTTTTGTTTGAGGAAACCCATAAATTTACATATTTCGCCTTTAATCACTAATAAAGTAATAATCACATGATACTAATTATGGTTGGTTAGTATTGACTATGGTCTGAATTTTGTTCTAGTCAGCTTATATGGGTACATGCTAAAGTTGATGACGATGGTATTGAAGTTAAGGCTACTACTAAAGTTGATGTAGTATCAAACTTAATGTTGTACGGACCGTAAAGAAGTAGATATTAATACTGAAGCTAATTTTGATGCTGACATGATGCTTTGTAACTGTCGGTATAACTATTCCAACTTTAATGTTGTGTTATTATAACAGTTATGGACAATTAAATGCTAAAAATGTTTTAACAATATTTATGGTGTGCTTAATTATCGTTAAGGCCCTGTTAATCACGATGGCTAATGTTAAAAAGTATGTTACAAATACAGATTATCTGTCCTAATATGAATGATACAGAATACATATCAATTCTCTCAGTGTGATTTTCGATTACTGCCTAATCAAAAGTCATTTGATATTGTATTATCTTGAATAAATTTAATATATCCTAGATAGTTTATAGAGTCGATATACTAATCATTAAAACTGATTTGGACACATACGAACTTCTATCCAGATATAATTATCATACTGAAGACCTTACTCCGTGACAATCCAATCCAAGCTTCCATTAATATGTTGGTTGAAAACGAACCTTATATTTCAAGGACATACATCCATTCATCAAGAAGTTGTGAACTAACCATTAAACAACATAGTAATGTTTAATTATTTACTTATATATATATATATAGAGGTGGGTTCAATGGAGAACCTCCATGCATCGAAGAACCTTGAGGAACCTCCATGCACCACCACAAATGCATCACAATTCTCCCGTAATGCATCATTATTTCCACGTGATGCATCAAATTCTCGCGTGATGCATCGATTTCTACATTATTTCCACATGATGCATCAAATTTCCGTGTGATGCATCAATTTCTACGTGATGCATTTTAGTTTTTCTAGCAATGCATTGTGGTTCTCCAAGGTTCTTCGATGCATAAGGTTCTCCATTGAACCCACCCCTATATATATATATATATATATATATATATATATATATATATATATATATATATATATATATATATATATATATATATATATATATATATATATAGGGAAAAGGGAATATGAGGCTGTCTTGTATCTAACCTTAGGTGTGGAACTTGTTAAACGACGTCGTTTAGTTTATTTTTGATACCAAACTCGTAATTTTCACACCCCTTCATCTTCTCCAACTTCTCTGGTTCTCGAGCCTTCTTCATTGGTTTTTTTCTTCTCGGTATGTTCTTCAAAACTTCCCTCCTTCTTCCTGAATTTCAAAATCGATCAATAGAGAGCATGTTGAAATCACTAGAGGGTCTTGGATATCGGGAATTAGAGGATCGAACACACCTTTTTTTCCTTCTCGAAGCATTGAAGTCGGAACTTAACTTCTATTTTTTTTATTTATTCTGGCATGGCCAAAAAACCAACAACACAGCTTATTATTGCCCATCACTCTGTAACTTCAATTACTCTGAAAAGTTCTTGCTATTTGCTATTGGCCTATTGCATGTTGTTAAAATGCCCTTTTTGTGTTTGATGCCATCTTTGTCTTTCCTTGCAATTGTTTGCATCAGGTGGGTCGAAACCTTGGAAGGGATTAGAAGACAACTAATTCTTTGTTTTATAGTCTTTATTTTATTTATGCCCACCAAGTATTTGATAAAATGCAGAGATCATCAAATAAACATTGGGAGCAACATCTTGATTACATTTTATTGTGATTATACTAGATAGAACTCCCTTCCTTCATGCCTATAAAAAAATGAAAAAAAACTGGTGAATTCTAGCCAATTGAGTTGGATCATAATGACTTGAGAATGTTGAAATGAATATTTTGCATTTAGGTTTTGAGTTTTGCTTCCTTTCAAAGACATGGTTGTGACCTTATTTGTTTATTTGGCGTACGTTTTAACCAGATTTTATTTGGCAATTGATGTGATTGGTTATTAGCGTAATTTCGTTATCATATCTTTAGATTTTATCATCTTTTTTGCGACATGTCAGCTCCAATCATATGAAATATATGGTATGCACATTCTACTTTTGTCACGGAAAGAAACATTGTTAACATGATAGATCCATAAGCTCTAGTGGTAAGAGCACTCGTTAATGGGAAGACGGTAGTTCGATTCCACCTGGATCTCATTTTTAATAGTAGCAATTTACGATACACAAGCACAAAGGATGGTCCTGTTAGTAGCAATTTACCATATACATGTATGTGTGCTCTTGTTAGTAGCAATTCTATGTGTTCCAATCCATCTACAAGATAAATACAAAAACTTAAAAAGAAACAAAGAAACATTGGTGTAAGGTGCTGTTATTGTTGTTAAAGATGGACGACGCTTCACAGACTTAAGAATAATTGTAAACAAGGCTGCAGACTTGCTGTTGGTTGGATATGCTTCTAGTTGTTCAAAGCTGGTTGGATTTGACGTTGTTATGCCTTGGTTTTGATTCTGGTTTTTGGTTGGAAATGAAGTTGGTTTTGATGTTGCTCTTCTTATTTCTTATTTTGCTGGTGTTTGGTTGTTGGTCCTGGTTCTATGAACTAGTTTTGCTATAAATGAACTTGGTTCTGATTTTGTTCTTCTGAGCATGTCCTTGCAATAAAGAAAACCATTGTTTCTTGTCATGGTTTAGTGTCTTTATATAGATGTTACCAATATCAATCACTATATCAGATCCAGGTGGAATCGAACCACCATCCTCCCATAAACGGGCGCTCTTACCAATCGAGCTAATGGATCTATATGTATAAATGTATGTTATCAGCAGTAACAGGTGTATAGAATCTATATGAACTGATTTCACCATACTTTATCATCTTTATACCTGCATATTTCAATAATTTAGGTCAGTTCCATTGATGGTAGCAATCCTCTGTTGTCATTAACAGTACCCAATCGGCCCATATGTATCTTATTACACCTTGTAACCAAAACACCAAGGATATGGACTTATGTTGACTGCCTTACTTTAAGAGGCCGTTAGAAAAGAATCAATTGGAAGGATTGCTAACCTGGTTGAAAGAAAAATACCTTTCCGAAATATGTAGATTCTAGCTTCATCAAAGAGTTCTTGAACCTGCACAAAAAAAACCATGATGTGCTTTTGGAAAAATGATAATAAGCTGCTTATATAGCGATGACATGGCAGTGTAACAGCAACATAACAAGTATTATGACCTGCTTTCTAGTGGTTAAAAAATGATAATGGCATGTTGCTGTTATGGCCTGCTTTTGATAATGGCCTATTTGAGCTAACTACAATAAACTTAATTAACTTTCTGTACATAGATTTAGTGTAATTCAACTAAATAACCCATATAATCATCTTGGTGGTTTAAAAATGATAATGGTCAGGACAAGATCTAGTGTTTGTACTAGAATTAAACCTTCGAGTGAATGAACCAAAACTAATAAACAACATCAAAGTATGTTTGGACAAAGATTTTAATGTTTATGTTTGTACTTACAGCATAAAGAGCCAACTTCATTTTTTTAGCTACACTGAATTATAGTTGGACCATGTTAGAAATTCTAGTTCATTGTGACATTTTGTCAAACACATTGTGTGCAAAAATGTATTCTAAAAATTTCTTAAGAACCATTTTGACCTTATACCAAGAAAAATTAAGAAGTTTATAAAATGATGATAATACAATGAAATCCACAACAAAACTAATGTTCTGTAACTAATGACTACACATGGCAGCCTTATACGACACAAAAAACTAATTGTAGAATGCATCATAGTGGCTTTGAATAGTCTGCCATGCCATAGAAGTCATTTTAATCAAAACTAAAAAAAATTCTGAGCTTAATTAGATATACTAATAGTAAGAAAAATCACCTGCGAATCTTGCCATTGATAGACCAGAAAGGATTTCAATAGGGCTCTGTCGATTATGGAACATTGAGTACGAAACATTTCAATTAGATGTGGCTTCGATTAAGTCTGCCACGATTAGGAGAAGAATAGAGGAGAATCGAGCAATTTAACGGGAGATTGGGAGAGGGAGAAATTGAATCCGGAAGCAGACCAGGAGAAGACGAGAAGGGATGAAAAAATTGAGTCTGATGTTTTTATCAAGTAAAACGTCGTTTAACAAGTTCCACACGTAAGGTTAGATACAAGACAGCCTCATATTCCCTTTCCCCATATATATATATATATATATATATATATATATATATATATATATATATATATATATATATATATATATATATATATATATATATGTATATATATATATATATATATATGGTTAGGTTCAACGGGGCACCTGTGTGCATCGTGCAACTTAGGAACCTATATACACCGTTAAATCTAGAAAATGAATGGCTAAGATTACAATGGCAAAAGGGTAATAAAGATGAAATTCGTGTATGCATCATGATGCACGGTTCACATATTAGATGTGCAAAAGGGTATTTTGAGAAAAAAATAATATATCAAGTCAACTCAAAATTAAATTTATATTGATTGAATATTTAATTCAATAATCAAGTATTAAATGCTAATAAATTTATAAAATACACTTTTAAAATTATAAAATTTCAATTGAACAAAAATCAAACATGATGCTTCATCATCTTTATTGACTGTGCATCTTCGTATTCATTAATTAAAAGATCAATTAATTTTTTAAAATAATTAGTATTCATGTATTACCCTTATTGCATCCTTAGTAAATAAGTTATGCATTTTTGGTTCCCACTGGTTCCCAATGCATCGTAGTGCCCCATACAACCTCAATCTATATATATATATATATATATATATATATATATATATATATATATATATATATATATATATATATATATATATATATATATATATATATATATATAGATTAAGGTTCGATTGAGAACTTTTGTGCATCGAGACACCATTGAAAACTTTTGTGCATCGGACTATCTACCAAGGGTGCACAAAGGGCATTTAGGGAATATTAAATGTATGGAAATTATTTTTGAATTTAAATGTTTTTATGATAATTAATAGCTAAATTTGGTATGAAAATCACCATTAACTTCTTTCCTAAAATCATTCCCTCTTTCTCTCTATCTCTCTCTCTCTCTCCTCTCTCTTAGCCCCCTCTTGATTTTGGAAGAGATGAACGATATGCATGATTTATGTTTGTATGAACGATTCATGTTTGTATTATGATGTATTTTGATTTAGGAAGAGATAAACGATATGCATGACTTATTTTTGAAAGAGATTAACGATATGCATGAAGAGACCAACGATATGCATGTATTTTGAATTTGTATTATTTTTGTTAATTTTGGAAGTGTAATAATTAAATAAGGATTGCATAATTCCTGTTTTATCCCTCCGCGAATTTCATTATGTGCACTTGATGCATAAAACTTTCTATTTAATTACCTTTTTGTCATTTGATCTAACTCACACATTTTTTCATCCAAGGGCCAATGGAGGTTCTTTTGTGCCTCGATGCACAAAAGTTCTCAATGGAACCTCCCTATATATATATATATATATATATATATATATATATATATATATATATATATATATATACAGGGGTGGGTTCAACGAAGAACCTTATGCATCGAAGAACCTTGGAAAACCACAATGCATCGCTAGAAAAACTGAAATTCATCACGTAAAAATCGATGCATCACACGGGAATTTGATGCATCACGTGGAAATAATGTAGAAATCGATACATCATGCGGGAATTTGATGCATCACGTAGAAATAATGATGCATTACGGGAGAATTGTGATGCATTTGTGGTGGTGCATGGAGGTTCTTCAAGGTTCTTCGATGCATGGAGGTTCTCCATTGAACCCACCTATATATATACAATTTAGGACGGTTTTACACTTCTAATCAATAATAAGCACACAATTACAATTTTTTTTAAAGCCTTGTTAGTTTGTTTTGTCGATTAAATTCACGGTTTGCTTTAAAATACTTTGGTGAACTTAATTATTTCTGTTTGTTTAAGACTGGAATAATCAATGCTATACTGATAGTATGTCATTAAAAATTAATCTAACTGGAGTTCGAAGAAATAACAAATTGTTACATGATAGACATGTATTTCGGGCTTGGGCCCATAATTTGTACGTTTTGGACTAAAAGGTTTATTACCCAACAACCATCCTTTTGCCTATAAATTAAATACCCCCAATATATATAAAAAAATCATAAATTTCGTCATTTTGGTTTACTAAAAATTATGGATAATGTCCTTTAATTTTAAAAATTATATTGACAGTTCTTGTAATTTAAGTTTTGTTACAGATTTCATTATTTGACCATTTAAAATTATCATTTTACCATTAGTTTGTTATAGTTATTAGTAATATTGTTATCATTTTATAACTAATGAATGATAAACTAATTTTTAAAAAAAACACTAAAATATTAATAAACTTAATTTAATGTATAAATCATAAAAATGAGTAATAAAATATTTATAATGTCATAAATAATAATTATTATCAACCAAAAACTACAAAAATAAATAGTTATCATTATTAACCCTTCGTTTCCAACAAATTTTTTTTCCAGCAAACTCATTTATCTGTATTTTATGAATCAAATTCATAATTCTTGTTGAAGTCTTAATTAAATCAGTGTTTTTTATTGTAATTTACTTTTTTGGTGAAATTCCGGTGGTCACTGATGATTTGTCGATATTGTGTGTGACATCCAATCGGTTATAACAAAAATGGTCAAACTCGAGGGTTCTTTGAACAAATATCACAAAAAAAATTATAGAACCACAAACACTCATAACTGTCACAGCGTGATAAATTCCGACCCCTATAATTAAAATTTTTTTCCAGATTTGTCACTGAGGAGGCTTTTTAACTTTGGTTTGATTGATTTCAACCAGACACCCCTGTTAATCCATATATAGTTTCTGACAAGGTTTTCAAGATCGCAATTTATCTAGGATCGTTTTTCTCATTGCAAGATCGAGATCGTAAGATCCTACCGAAATTAAATATTATATATCACAGTATTGTATCATAAACAAAAGAAAATCATTTTCATCCAAAAAAAAATCATTTTCATTAGATTGTAATTCTCATTCAAAAAAAGCTAGTCATTTTCATAGAGGATTCAAATTTTAAAGACAATACTAAAGAAAGTCATTTTCATACATTCATTCACAAGTCATAAAAAGTTTGAAATACACGTCGTATGATCTTACGATCTTACTAACGATCCTACGATCTTGCTTACGAAAACAAACCGTATGTAGGTTCAGGTCGATGTACGATCTTACTAACGATCCTACGATCTTGTTACGATACGATCCAAAATCAATCTTACCATCGATCCTGATTGAAATCCACTTGTAGTAGTACGATCCTACGATTTAAATCGCGATTTCGATGACCATGGTTTCTGGAAAACAAAAAGTTCAAACTTTGTAATTTTCCAAAAAAAAAGGACGACTTTTGGCTTCCATATTCTTCCACCATGAAGATACTCTTTGTGTCTCCCACCATACCCACCACCATCATTTCCTTCGTCTCTTATTCTTCTTTCATCTTCTATACACATACATATATACATATATTGATATATATAATATATATATAGTGATATACACCGTATCATATTTTGACTTGATCGTTAAACCCTAAAGGTGGATCTTGAGACTCACGTCTTGGGTCCATTTCTAACAATTTTCAACCTTCCAGTCATGTTTTGAGCTTAATCAGGAATGACAAAGAACGGCTATATTTCGTTTTAAGACAACCCCGGCCGACGGATTCATGCACAAACTCTCTCTCACTCTAACATTTGATTTATTTACAGTACGTAGTACGTCGTTTGAAGAAGCATGCATATATATTGCAGTCATCAAGAAAACTTATTTCATTGAGGAAATAATTCCATTCTGACTGTTGAAATCCACTTGCTTTTTGGAGTGGGCATGCAATAGCCAATAGGGTTGAGAGATGTGATATCAATACCATATGTTTCCTTCAATACTGATCGTTAATCAGCAGAGGTCTGCAGCGTACAGTAGAACTGAGATTAATATCTTCATAAAGATCCAACCTCAACCACATACTTAATTTTCTCCACTAATCCAACATATATGCAGATATATATCTTCTTAGTTTCTTACTATTTTTCGCACTAGAGCTACTATACTATACACCAACTGATCATCGATTCGTATGTTTTCGATCTCTACAGCTACATACTTATTATATGTATATATAAGTATATATAACTTGATCAGAAGAAACTAGAAACCATCGAAAAATGATAGGATGGGATGACATTTACAGTGTAATCGCTGCAATGTTTCCACTCTACGTAGCACTAGTATTAGGCTACGGCTCTGTCAGATGGTGGCACATGTTCAAGCCTGACCACTGTGATGCAATCAACCGGCTAAATTGCTACTTCATCATGCCTCTATTCACATTCGATTTCACCACACGCATCAATCCGTATAAACTGAACTATCGTTTTGCAGCGGCTGACATTGTCTCTAAAGCCATCATTCTCTTAGCCATATTATTGTGGGGTAAATTTAGTGGTAAAATTCAAAAAAAACTTTTCGAAATCAAATCTGAAACCTCACAAAACTTTGAAGCAAAATCTGAAGCAAAACGAATGTTTAACACCACAACAAAACTTGAAACTCCAGATTTGAAAAAAATAAAGGGAGGAGTAGGGTTGCTTTGGTGGATGATGATGACAGAGACGTTGGCTTGAAGTTATGGTTACTGGTTGCAGACTTTGTTCTTGATAGATTTCTTTTTCCTTTTTTAATAATAATAATAATAATAATAATAATAATAATAATAATAATAATGCAAATAATAAGAAAAAATTGCAAAAAAGGTCCTTTATACTTAAAAAGACGAAAATGCCCCTGACTTAACGGAACCACTTAACGAATTCTGTTAGAAAGGACCTTAAATGCAACTTTTCGGTACATAAAGGACCCAATTTGCAACGTTTTCGAAAAAAGGACGATAACTGCAATTTGGGGATAGTTAAAGGACCATCTATGCAATTAACTCTAATAATAATAATAATAATACAACAAGCAGAAAGAAAGAGAAAGAAGGAAGATCTAAGGTTGAACAACACAATCCCCTTCCCTTTTCACCTTTCATTTATTGCCCCCCTCTTCTCTTTTCTCTTATTCAAGAAAAGTCAACAGTGTACATCATTGCTCTAATAACTTTATAAATCTATTTTATAAATTGTATAAAAGTAATGTTACAAGTCTATGTCACCCAAATGAAACTAATAAAAGTTAGGTTGGTTTGTTTTAGGTATGCAACCGCACACAACAAGATTGGATTTGATCGAATTATAATAAAAATTTAAGAAAATAGAAATCAAGAATCAAATCATATGATGTGGACATTGATTCACTTTGGTCATTTTTCTGTATAAATAACTGGTTTCACTATTATATCACCAACTTTTACATATACATAACCAAAACTAAAATTTTATAAAAATTAGGTTTAATAACTAGACGATATGGTACGTGGAATCCATTGGTTTTCACATACCATGTTGGTGATTTTAGTGCCATCATGCATTTTAATTCCATTAGATTTATCTGGAGACCAAATGTGATTTCAGGTTAGCTACTAATGGCACACTCATAAAAGTTTGTTTGAGTTTAGAACCAACATCCTGGCGGTTTTTGGTTTGAGGCTACTCATCAACTTTACATATTTCGCCTTTAATCACTAATAAATTAATAATCACATGATGCTAATAATGATTGGTTGGTACTCTCTATTGTCAGCTGGTCCGAATTTTGTTTTAGTCAACTTATATAAATACATGGTATTGAAGTTAATGCTACTACTAAGTTGATGTGGTATCAAAGTTAATGTTGTACGGTGTGTACAGAATATGATATTAGTACCGAAGCTAATTTTGATGTTAACAAGATGCTTTGTAACTGTCGGTATAACTATTCCAACTTTAATGTTGTGTTATTATAATAGTTATGGACAATTAAATGCTAAAATTGTTTTAACAATATTTATAGCGTATTTAATTATTGTTTTTAAGGCACTGTTAATCACGATGGCTAATGTCAAAAAGTATGTTACCAATACTTATTATGTGTCCTAATATGAATGATACTGAATACATATCAATTCTCTCAGTGTGATTTTTGATTACTGCCTAATCAAAAGTCATTTGATCTCGTATTATCTTAAATAAATTTAATATATCCTAGATAGTTTATAGAGTCGATATACTAATCACTAAAACTGATTTGGACCGTACGAACTTCTATCCAGACATAATTATCATACTGAAGACCCTACTTCGTGACAATCCAATCCAAGCTTCCATTAATATGTTGGTTGAAAACGAACCTTATATTTCAAGGACATACATCATTCATCAAGAAGTTGTGAACTAACCATTAAACAACATAGTAATGTATAATTATTTACTAATATATACAATTTAGGACGGTTTTACACTTCTAATCAATAATAAGCACACAATTACAAAATTTTTTATAAAGCCTTGTTAGGTTGTTTTGTCGATTAAATTTGGTTTGCTTTAAAATACTTTGGTGGACTTAATTATTTCTATTTGTTTAACACTGGACTAATCAATGCTATACCGATAGTATGTCATTAAAAATTAATCTAACTGGAGTTCGAAGAAATAACAAATTGTTACACGATAGACAAGTATTTCGGGCTTGGGCCCATAGTTTGTACGTTTTGGACTAAAAGGTTTATTACCCAACAACCATCCTTTTACCTATAAATACCCCCAATATAAAAATAATTCATAAATTTAGTCATTTTTACAAGTCCTTTGACTCTAAAAATTATATTGACAATCCTTGTAGTTTAAGTTTTGTTACAAATTTCATTCTTTGACCATTTAAATTTACCAAACTCTTAGTTTGTTATAGTTATTAGTAATTTTGTTATCATTTTATAACTAACGAATGATAAACTAATCTAAAAAAACTAAAATATTATTAAACTTACTTTAATGTATAAATCATAAAAATGAGTAATAAATATTTATAATGTCATAAATAATAATTATTATCTAAAAACAACAAAATAGATAATTATTATTATTAACCCTTCGTTTCCAACGAACCTTTTTTCCAGCAAACTCAATTGTCTGTGTTTTATGACTCAAATTCATATTTCTTGTTATTCTTTATTCAATCAATGTTTTTTTATTGGAATTTACTTTTTCGGTGAAATTCCGGTGGTCACTGAAGATTTGTCGATATCGCGTGTGACATCCAGTCAGTTATAACTGGTAATATCTCAATTCTATGAAATTTTGTTGAATGTGGGTTTTTTTTGTGCATTGAAAAATGATTTGAGGTTTTAATCACAAAAATGATCAAACTTGAAGGTTTTTTGAACAAATATCACGAAAAAATTTATAGAACCACAAACACTCATAACTGTCGGAGTGTGATAAATTCCGACCCCTATAAAAAAAATTTCTGTATTCGCCACTAAGCCGGCCTTTTAACTTCGGTTTGATTGATTTCAACCAGACACCCCTGTTAATCCATAGTTTCTGGCCTAAACAAAAAGTTCAAACTTCGTAAATTTCCCAAAAAGAAAAAAAAAAGATGACTTTTGGCTTCCATATTCTTCCACCATGAAGATACCCTTTGTCTCCCACCATACCCACCACCATCATTTCCTTCGTCTCTTATTCTTCTTTCATCTTTTATACACATACATATATACATATATTGATATATATTATATATATAGTGATATACACCGTATCATATTTTGATTTGATCGTTAAAGCCTAAAGGTGGATCCTGAGACTCACGTCTTGGGTCCATTTCTAACGGTTTTCAACCTTCCAGTCATGTTTTGAGCTTAATCAGGAATGACAAAGAACGGCTATATCTCGTTTTAAGACAACCCCAACCGACGGATTCATGCACAAACTCTCTCTCTCTCTCTCTCTCTCTAACATTTGATTTATTTACAATAAGTAGTACGTCGTTTGAAGAAGCATGCATATATATTGCAGTCATATCATCAAGAAAATTTATTTCATTGAGGAAATAATTCCATTCTGACTGTTGAAATCCACTTGCTTTTTGGAGTGGGCATGCGATAGCCAATAGGGTTGAGGGATGTGATATCAATACCATATGTTTCCTTCAATACTGATCGTTAATCATGCAGAGGTCTGCAGCAGGTACAGTACAACTGAGATTAATATCTTCATAAAGATCCAACCTCAACCACATACTTAATTTTCTCCACTAATCCAACATATATGCAGATATATATCTTCTTAGTTTCTTACTATTTTTCGCACTAGAGCTACTATACTATACACCAACTGATCATCGATTCGTATGTTTTCGATCTCTACAGCTACTTATTATATGTATATATAAGTATATATAACTTGATCAGAAGAAACTAGAAACCATCGAAAAATGATAGGATGGGATGACATTTACAGTGTAATCGCTGCAATGTTTCCACTCTACGTAGCACTAGTATTAGGCTACGGTTCTGTCAGATGGTGGCACATGTTCAAGCCTGACCACTGTGATGCAATTAACCGGCTAAATTGCTACTTCATCATGCCTCTATTCACATTCGATTTCACCACACGCATCAATCCGTATAAACTGAACTATCGTTTTGCAGCGGCTGACATCGTCTCTAAAGCCATCATTCTCTTAGCGATATTATTGTGGGGTAAATTTAGTGGTAAAGGGAACTACCCTTGGTGTATTACAAGCTTCTCTTTGTCTACATTCAACAATACTCTCATTGTAGGGGTACCCCTTATGAGAGCTATGTATGGTCCTCTTGGAGAGAATCTTTCCATTCAATCCTCAATTTTGCAATTTTTGCTTTGGATTATAATCCTTTTGTTGATGTATGAGTTCCAAAGTGCAAATAAAAAGTTGCATTTGGATGTCGTTGTACCAAATGAATCAGCCATAGATCTAGAAAACGACAGTGAGGATCGAATGGCGGGTGGAAGACCTTCTTCGTTGGTTTTAATGAAAATTGTTGGGCTAAAGCTTGCTAAGAACCCTAACGCTTATGCATGCATCATGGGGCTTGCGTGGGCACTTGTATCATATAGGTACGACGTCCATCGTACATATACTATACACTGAAAGACCGACAATTACTATATATACGTATAAATCCTAATTTTTTTCCCAAAAATAGAATTAAAGTGTTTTCATACACGTTGAGCGCAGGTGGAATTTCAAATTTCCGAGAATCTTGGAAGGATCCGTATTGATCATGTCGAGAGCTGGTTCGGGTGTCGCCATGTTTTGCATGGGTGAAATTTTTTAAATTCTCTTGACTGATCTAAATTAATTTTCCAACGTATTACCATAACAATATTTATTATTAATGCAATATATATGAAACATTACACTACAAATTCTATAGGATTTGCATTGAACTTCATTTAGGAGCAAAAAGATTATAAATTCTCTAGTTATAATCTAATAGTAGTATTTTTTTTACTTGATTTATTTTCAAGCAAATAAATTAAAGGAGTATGTATGCAGGATTGTTCATGGCATTACAAGAAAAGGTTATAGAGTGTGGTGCCACCCAAGCTGCGTTTAGTATGGTTCTGAGGTTTGTGGCAGCACCAGCAACAATGGCCATTGGTTCGATTGCTTTGGGTTTACGAGGCGGTGTATTTTCTGTTGCCATCATGCAGGTAACAGTCACTCATATATAATATAGTTCAAGAGACTACTACTCATTAAACAGCACACCAGAAAGTATCAGCTTTAAAAAGAGTTTTTAAAAAAATTCATAAAAACGTTTTAATTTACAATTATAAAGATAATATGTAAATTTCACATTAATTCGAATCTCCTAACTCTTTAAAAATAAAGTGAACGTACACTTACATAAATTTGCATATATATGAACGTACATATATGTGATGCAAGATTTCATGTACTTCAAATGTGTGAAATTTATTAGTCATCTTTGTAATGTTAATTAAAACATATTTATAAAAAAAAAAAATCAAAAAAATTATTTTCAAGAGTGGTACCTCTGGTACGTTGCATGATAAGTGGTAGAGAGAGAGAGAGAGAGAGGTTGCATACACAGGTTGATCCTTGCTCGAGCTCAATGAACTAAGGTGATCAGGCTCGAACTCTCTGTTTGGTATTGTTGGGTTGATTGTGTTTGATTATACATGACAGGCTGCTCTACCTCAAGCAATTACATCTTTTGTATATGCCAAGGAATACGGGCTCCATGCAAATGTGCTTAGCACTGCGTAAGCTTTTCCCCCTTTTTAAATCTTTCGTTAGTTTTTTTCTAACAAAATGACTCTTGCCAAAAGTAGTTAATCAAATCTTTGCCAAAATCACTAATAAGTAGGACCAAATTCAATGTTTTACTTTTCTTCATTATTGATATAAGTATCTAACTGAAAGCACGCAGTTATGATTATTGTTGTTATCTTTCAGGGTAATATTTGGCACAATCGTGTCGATTCCTGTGCTTGTTGCATACTATGTTGTGCTAGATGTCTTACGGGTATAAACAGGATTATACTATCCTATGTCATGTGTATAAAGTCACATGAATTCGTCTGTATTAACCTTGACAAATAAAACTATTTTCATCTTAACTATATTGTAGCAAACTAGACCCTTTGTGATCTTAATACATAGTTCTTCCACTCATTTTAACAAACTTGATTTGGATCAATGTTTTTGAGTTTTTCATCTTCAATCTAATCGGTGGCAATTGACGTTTAAATCAATCTAAATCACCAAATGAACATACCCTAGCTCATGTTACATCACTTGGTCCAAAACTGCATTAAACAAATCTACTGATCTAATCTCATTTGAATACATAAATAAAATCATTAAGAGATTATTTTACCTTAAATTGACCTCTAAGTGAGTTCTTGAGCATCAGCTATGAGCATGAATGATCGAGAACTTCCACCAAACCTCTTGATTAAAAGATATAGTTAATGAGTCCTGACAATAAGACTATGTTGCTTTGACAAACTCGATGCTCTCAAATGCAAAATACTTAATGAAGTTTATGCTAATCATTCAAGCACATATAATAAGACTATTAACTTTTCAAACTCTCTGAACTCGTAAAAAGCTTGCATTGCAAAACGAAAATCTTTCCACACCTCCCCACCTAAGCAAACACAATAAATAGTTTATCGTGAAAAGAAAAAATCTTAGAAATAAAAACTTAAAAGCAAATGCCACCCACAAGAAGCAGCATATCGCTCAGCAACAAATAACAACTTTTGTCTTGATAATGCAGCAGCATCATATCCACAAATAAGGTGCATGACCATGTGCCATCCAAAGACTTATGATGGATGCCATCACGACATTATACATTTGTTTTAATTGGCAAACGGCAGAACTGAACCTATGACCTATGTGTTGTTTGTTACAACTAAAGGGGCAGGCCATATACTTGAGTAAACAGTCGACAGTAGACAAGTTATACCAGTTCAAAGGTTTGAAATGAGAACATATCTGTTGATTTGACTCTTTATCCCTTCTCATTAGTGATCCTCAATCTTCTTCAACCCCTTCATATCTGTTGTTTCGACTCTGCAGTGTACACAATGACTCGATGATAATTAACATGAAAAAACGGAGGCAAATCTATACCAAACACTTTACTCCACAACTCCATTGGTTGAGAGTTTTAATTGTGTTTTTATTACAAATAGAAAAAAGAGCACAAGAAACTTACGTCGTTCCTTGCAGAACAATCTTTTGGACTTTCGTAATATCAGAACCAGACTGATTGTCCTCAATAAATATCGTCAAGCTAGCCCAAATTATTTAGTTAGCCTATCGTTTAGCAGTCTGGTAGAGAGAAACTATCAAGTAAATATAAATTACCTGCGGACATTTTGAAACTTCACATACTTCAAGATAACAGGCTTTCCCTGAAAAGGACAGAACCAAGGATGGAACAACAGATCCCCCCAAAGAAAAGATGTAGAGAAAACACAAAACCATACAAGACACATAGCATTGGAAGCCTACCTTGAGATTCTCCGGGGATAAAGTTACTGTGTCACTAGGAGGAAAGTCACTAACGTTACTGCACATATAGTCATTGTAATCATGAGCTCTATATGATGATAGAAAACAGGAGAATGAGGTGTGTCTCATTCAGTAATTTTTTTAGTCAAACAGTCCCATTCAGTAATTATCTGTTGAAGTTACCTGAATCCCATATGTTCCTTGTTTGTATAAAGCTTTATGGTTTGAGGACCTGCAACATGGATAAAGATTAGCAGTCAGCTGCGACACACTTACAATTGCTTGCCACAAGATATTAAACTGATTAACACATACAAGAACTTCAAGAACAAAATATAAAATAATCACTTCGATAACAAAAGGAAACTCACAACAGAAACAAATAGACTATTATTCTAGAGGACATGAAATTGATTGCCCAAACCTATTATTATTCACTCAACAGTAAAGCTTTATATATTTAAAAATCCTCACCATCTCATATTTTGTCTTCCATATTCTATATCACTTTGATTATAAATTTTTATTAAATCTTTTGCTTTTATTGTGATCACTAGCACATCTTCTAACCTCAATCCCCTTTTCCTTTTTTCTAATCTTTGTCAATTAAAATACAAAACATAAACGTTACTGACTAGAAGAGGTTTCAATTATACAACAGCATGGCATAGTTCATGCTAAAATACTAATTGTTACTTCATAGATGACTAAAGGCTCTAAATTGATGTTCAACAAATCAAATTTTCCTTGCCCTCCTAAATACGACTCCAGTACAATCACACTATTTATGTTGAGAAACGCCACACGAGAAAAGTAACAAAAAAAGTAAAGAACACCGTATTTATGCAGTAGGGTCCAAAAAAATGACCTACATCCATAGTCGCACTAGAGAGTCACTTGATTAATTTCAGGTTAGGTAACAATTACATAGAGACGATATGTATAAAAAGAGACCGACTAAAAAAACCTAATGATTTGGGCCTAAAAAACTCACTTGGGGTGCTACCCAAACCCCACAGGGGCAGCACCCACCCCCTTGTTCCCTGCCGGCTCACCAAGGAGCGTGGCCCGTTCTTAGATTTCCTACAACAAATAATTTCTCTGGCCTCGATTAGTCTCCACAACTTAACACTGTGGTAGTCTGTTTTAGGAGGACATGGAAGAGATTGTTTGGAAGATGATGATTAGATAGAGCCTAGATATGATATGAGATCCTAATGGTCAAGAAGGTTAGGAAAAGTGGAGGCTTTATAATAACTCAAATAGGTTTTGTCATGCAAATTATTATCTAGTTATAATTTTCGGTAGCTTGTGTGGCGTTTGGTTCACGGAATATAATTCGAAGGAATTGGAATTTGAATTTTAGTTTTTAATACGGTTGAAGATGTTTTTTAGTTGAAACTTCCATAAGGTGTTGGAAGACCACCTAATCCCACAGAGTAAGAAACTTGTCCTTAACATGATCTAATGACTGACCTAAGTGGTAGGAGATATCAAGTTTAGAAATAATCATCGTGTGTGAGCCTTCAACGAATACTAGATCTGGTTCAAAGCCAGTTCACCAAATGGCATTGGGTCCACAGTGAGGCATATGAAATATTATGGCTGGGAGCAGCTGTGGTGACTGATTTAAAAGGAGAAATAGCTTTTGCTTATCAATATTTTGGCTCGGTCACAATGAAGTTTTTTTTGGGGCAAAAACCGAATTATTTTACGAGGGGAAAACTTTAAGCAGTAGAACAACATGGTTGGCTGAGTCTGGTAAGCATAAAAAAGCTAAGTGGATCTATTTTTTCTATTTTCTTTTGAATGGGACTTTGATTCTAGTTCGATCTGCTTACATATAAACATATATTATATATATAATCACAACTAACAAGCATTTTCTGTTTTCTTTGACTAAAATATGCTAAAACAAATGAGATACTGGGATGCACACACTACCTTCACATAAAGAAATGTTTTCACCAAATTTGCTTATATAATCTTCATTATAACATCATTATATAGAGATAACTAGATAGCAGGTCCGGTACACAGTACAACTTATCATGTTCTATTTGCATTGATTATGATTAAACACACACAGACACACGATAAGCAGGAAAGGAGTTTGGTCATTTACCGTCCTCCTCAGGTCCTTTAATGACAACAGAATGCAGTTTGATAACTTGGGTGAATGGTATGTATATCAAAAGTTGCTCATCTGCATCACTCTCCAGATTTAGACCATCATCTTCTCTGTAACCCTGTTCCACAAACAAAACCATTTGATATCTTAGAAGTAGGAGATACATTAGTGCCTAATCATAAAACTTCACACTCCATGCGGCCTGAATTGTATATTGTTATTTCATAAACACTTTCCAAAAATACACGCAATCTTTATTGTACTGTATTTAAATATGGAAGATATTTGGATTACATCTGATTATATATATTTTGTTTTGAAAGGCAAGTTAACTCCAAGAAGTTGAAACCTGTGGGAGTCGAATCCAGGACCTCCTTTGGATGATCCTCAGGCTTAACCACTAAGCTACTCCCCTGGGTTAACATTTGCTTATAATTGAAAAGCCCTCAAGGTGCCACCTCGTTATCTAATGCCAATGCTTATCTCATCCATTCACATAGAATTTTGAATCCAAATGTGAAATGAATGGTATAGCATTAAAAAAGCATTAATCCATACGTTATAAAACACAAATTTACTGAATGACATATCTCCATCGATGACTTCAGTCTTTTTAGGGAAGGGTGATGGAGATCAATCATGCATTCATGCCATGTTCTACAGGTGAGATTTTACTATTGTTTATGCTTTTCTGGGAAGTGGTTTAATTCTTATGAAGTGCAAGTTTAGTTGTGCTTCCTCAGTTTTGTTTATGCTTGTATCTTTTATTGTATATTTACATCTTTCATGCAGTAAAAGATTGCTTGTTTTAAGTGTCCTAGTTTAAACTCAGTAAATTAGATGGTTTCTTAGCATGATACCTACAACTTTATTTTGAACTGTAATCAGCAAATGTTAATGACAAATATAATTTCCAACATGTTGGTTAAAAAGTGACCTTAATACTCTTTGAACCTAAAAAAAATCTTAAAAATCGCATAAAAGTGGTGATCTTTTCAATTACCAACCAGTTAAATTTTAAAGTCCCTTGTTTGAATGTTCCTTGCTACTTCACCAATTTGAAAAATTAATGAATAATGAGGGAAAGAAAATGGATCACCCAATATAACAAGATAACTGATGGTAAAGAGAATCACAACACTGGATAGACATTAAGCACAACAACAAAAAAACCCACACCCATCCACCACTACCACACATAAAGAAAAAAAAAATTAATTGGATCCCAAATATTTCCAAATTTGACTTTGAGCATCAAATTATTACTATTAACTCCAAAAAAAAAAAACAGTTTCATCTTCTTTCCGTGGAATAACTGATATCTACACCATACCCATATTTTAAAACTAACATTAGAATAGCATCACTTAGAAGGTCCAACAATAAAAAACTCTACATCAAATATGAATACTAGTATAATACTAGATCTAAATCTTTATAATCAATTGCATAATCTTTTACCGAAACGCAGTATTAAAACCAAAAAAGACCCTTCCATCATAAAAATTATCGTTAGTTTAAACATAAACCTGTTTAAGGGCATTGGGGAAAGGATGACTAGTATTTTGATTGAGGCATTCAACTCCTGTCCAGTCAATGAAATCGAGTAAATCCACCTGCTCAAACATCACAAATGTCATAAAGTTACATATGCACAAGACAAAACAAACGATGAAGTTCAAAATTAGAAAAGAACGAACCACTGATATAGAATTTCGGAGGAAATACAAAAGGGATTATTACCTGATTTCTTACAATTGCGGAAGTAGATTCAGTAGACATCGTCCCGCAGAATGAGAAGGGATTGATCAAAGGAATCCCGCAGACTTGTAGAACACGAACATATATATATTCTACACGCATCCAAGGACTTGGGCCAGCCCACAATGCAAATCAGCCCGATTTTATCAAATTTCAAACTGGACAACCACGTTGTTTTCTATAAAAATAAGAGTGCAAGGTATTTGTTTGTTTGATGGTTTTTTTTTGTTTTTTTTTAAGGGTTTTTGAGTTTCGTAGAAATTGTTTGTTTAAGAAATAATTATCTTAGAATTGGTTATCAAAAATTCAAATTGATACACACTCGTGGGTTTTTTCTTTTTTTTCATATTCTTTCTTTTATTTTTCTTATATTCATATTTATATCGACACTCGTTTATAAACTCGTTAACAAGTCAAACGCTTCATATTTGTTTGTATGATGGGTTTTAAATCAAGGAATGGGTATAAGTTTCAAAAAAAATTGGTTTGGTTGATACTTTGAAACCAAAAAAAATGAGAATCATTACTAGAATATGAAACTCACATACACTCTTCGATTTTCTCACTCCATGTTTATTCATTCCATTTTCTTACAAACCTATTCCTAAACTCATAGTCATTTTCAAACCTATGTGATTACCAAACGCCCGATTAACCCTTTAATTAAAATGATTATCTTAAACAATAAAAAAGATAGAGTTGGTTAATAGCCCCCTTCTAGGGGCTCCCACCGACAGATCTGTGGCAACGTGTATGAGATAAATCACGTAACTCATGGTTAAAGGACATGTGCGTTTTAACCCTAAACCTTTACTATGGATTTCATATACCCGACCACTAGGCTATCATCGCGGTGACAGAAAAATAGAGTAAACTGGTAATCTTAAATAATAATAATAATAATAATTAAGTTGGTTATCTTTCTTTAAAACCCTTTAATTATTTATAGAGTAAACGTATATGGTATTTGTAGTTTTCCCCAACTTATGAAAATCGTCCTCAAATTTCACTTAGTATACCAGTAGTTCTTCCTTTACGGTCTTCCTTCAAAGTTAACAGAGTTACTGTTAACTTTTACAAAAAGCTATTTTTACTCTTTTTTACAATAATACTTTCAGTCCTTTTAATATTTAATTGATGTCTTCGGTAATATAATTATTATTAATTAGTCGGGAAAAAAACTTAAAAATCCTAAATGACAGTCGATTTAGAGACTGTCAATTAACCACTAGAGGCCACGAACCACCAAACATCATCTACATCCTCATGCCAATCAGCCAACCCCACCCAACCAATACTGCCATCTATATCAAATTTGATTATCTTAAACATTCAAAACACGACACGAAATCAAAACCTAGAAACAAACATTCTAACACTACTTCGAGAACACGATTAAAATCAAATCTGATACAAATCAAACAATTTAAAATGAAAAAAAAAAATCAGAATAAGGTCTCACATCCAAACATATCTGGAAAACAATAAAGCATAATTGAAGAACCATATATGAAGAGCAAGGCCCTAAATCATCTTTGAAAAAAATAAAGAAACCAAATGAGATGTGCAAGCCAAGTAACCAACAATATCTGTAAATTGAAGAAAGCAAACAAACCCAAACAAAACATTTGAAGGACCCCACTTTGAAAACCTTGAAACTAGCAGTTTTTATCTGCGAAAACAGAACCCTTAAACAAAAAAAGACGAGTGTCACTCATATGCCCATCCAAAACTGATGGCTCGAAATCAAGAACCCTAAATCGAATCACTCATTTGAAGTTAGATCCGAAGAAAAACGATGCCATGAAGCTCTTGTTGTCCATTCGAAATCAGCTTGTGGTGTCTCATAGTGCCTGTAGGTGTCATGAAGCTCTCGTTGCTAAACAAATGAACAATGAAAGTTCACATTGGTTTGTCGAGGGGTGTCTCTTGGTGGCGAGAGGTGTTTTGGACCTCTTGGTATTGCAGGGCCAATACATTATAGAGAGAAGACGAGTGAGAGTATAAAACTTTCATGAATGATGATTTGCACTTGAAACTTGAAGACTTGAATAATGTTCCAACATATTATTGTTTCTTACTTTTTTCTTAAAAATTAAAATGTTACATAAAACAAGAAAAAATGTAATTGAAGTTACAACTTGTAATGGACCAAAAGTGTTATTATACATGAAGTAAAGTGGTCTTTTTAATAAATTTAATAGCGGACCCATTAAAATTCTTGGAAAAAGATCAGTCACGTAAGCAAACACTAAAAAGAGGGACCACTGGTGTAATAAATGAAGTTTAGGGACGATATTCATAAGCTGGAAAAACGATTTATGTAAGTTGCTCTTATTTATAAATTGGAATCAAATCAAACCTATAAATTGAAGTTATTTATGTAATTTACTCTTATTTATATATTGGAGTTATTTAACTGCTGTTTAATGAAAAGTTGAAAACTGATAACAGAAGTGTCAATTAACGATATCTGAGTGTTTTAACAAAACTCCTTAACTTTCTAGCAGAGCAACTTTTCCACTACAAATTCACACCATGATTCTGCAAGGAATTGAATGCTTCCAAACTTCAGTTATGCATGCCTGTAGACAAAATTTCAATTAGTTTTCCACATTGAAGGGTTAGCCATTCAACAAATGGTCAAAAACAATTTCCAGAAAGTATTCAAACGCTGCAATTTTCATCGGACAGAGAGAGCATTCAGCAACAAGTGTTTCCTTCCTTCAAGGTTGAAGACACTTTAGAGCCTTAGTCAATATATTCCTATTTCCTAAGAAAAAACAAAAAAAAACCAAAATGTGGTACCTGGGCACCAGGGATATCAAAAGTCAAAACTCTAGCCCCGATATCACAATTAGAGCCCTAGTAAACTGTTTGTAATGATAAGCCCAAATACGGCACATATGCATTAGTTATGCTGCAAAGGGCTTCTTGATGTGGCACCTGCAAAGTCATAATGAAAATTTTATTACATTAGCTACACAATTGAAATTTTGAATACATCGGTCACTGAACTGTGAAGTATGATCTTAAGATTTCTAAGTTTAATTTTTGAGGCCCATGAGCCGGAAAAATGTACTATATAAAAGCATATGATGTTAATTAGGTCCCTAAATCATCATCACAGCGATCTACAGCAAAAAAAATCATAAAAAATAGATGTTATGCATCAAAAGAAATTTCTTACATTACAAGGGAAGATTCAAAATTCATGTCCACACGAATAATTAAGCTCCAATTTGAACCTCAGCCTCGCATATATCCTCATGTGACTCTAATCCTGGGAATTGTCCAATATCATGTCCCTGCAACGGCTGGAAATCGTTGTGTAAACCAACAGCAAACTCATCTGGTCGTGACCCACCACTTGTTAAAAAATCTGCAGTCTGTATATAGAGAATGCAGTTACTAGTGTGAAGCTAAAAACAGTATGTAACTATGTACATTGGGCATGAAATGCATGATATATCAAGCAAGAACCTTACATGATTTGCTAGGGATATTCCACTTAAAGCTGCAGCCTCTAAACTGGAACCAAGAAGCCAATCGCCACAAATCCCCGCTCTTCCAAGAGGATCAAAGATGCAGGGAATACCAGGAGTATTTGTAGGAAGAGCTGCACCCCTGCATAAATGTATACCTATTCCCACTTAATCTTATATCAACCAGTTATAGCTAATACCGTCGTCATTAGAAAATTGAAAATAATGGTTCTCATTCCCATGAAAAATTTAAACTAAAAATTGTTGAGTGCTGATTACACGTGAAATTCATACCATAATTGTACTCGGGTATATATGGGTTTCTGAAGTGAGCCAGTTGGTAATCCGAATGCATTCTCAACACCTGCAAACATCAACTCTTTCACCTTCTCTGCTGTTGCAGTAGGAATATTCTCCTGGTAAAACATCACAGAAACAATACAGATTTAATCAAGGAAATCTTCAGAATTTATGAGAGGAAGTATAATAGTATAATTTATGTGATTCAGACCTGTGGAACCTTATTGCGCTTTCCAAACGATGCTGTGCTGAAAACTGTCCAACAATGAGGTCCCCCACTCTGAGAATTGAATAGTTTCTGTGTGTTGTTCCCTATCCATGATACAGAGTCTATCCCTTTCACAAAAGCACCTTCAAATGGAATTCCAGTTGCTTTGGGTGGCAAAGGAACAGGATCTTCAAATGCAGCAAGAAGAGCCCATATAGAACTAAGCTCCAGTCTCTGTATATACCCGAAATACACATCAATAATAAACAAGAATAGTATAACAATTAGGGAAAATAGACGATGAAGGATCTTTCAGATAAAGGAAAAAATTTATGTGGAGAACTACAATTTTGAGTTCAAATATACCTTCATCTGTCTTGCAATAAGTGGTAATCCCGATGAAGAAAGCAAGCGGTTTGCACATTTACCTGATTGATTAGAAGAACAATACTGTAAGAAAATTATATGATTATATAATATACAAAAACTGTTTAACTATAACAAGTAACTTAATATCACCATTATGTGCAATAACAATTGCATCAAATTGTCCACGATGTTTTCCATTCTCACTCAAGTGCCACATTCCGTTATATGGTTCAAGAGAGCTTATCCAGCAAGGCCGCACCACACTAACCATGGCACTCTGAGACACAAATAACATTTCCAGCCAAGCCGTGAATAACATTACATTAGAAACGATAAAAGGAAAGAGGGTAACAATAAACCAATTCCCATAAATATTAAAGTTAGTTGCTGTGGCAGTAATGTTGTCCTTGACTCCTTTCATTTTTTGGTAAATTCATATTTTGGTCCTGTGGTTCCACTTTTTAACAAATTAATCACCATCTTTTTATGTTAACATGAAGTCCAGTGGCCACCAAACATATAAAGTAACTTCTATAATACATGGCCAAAAGTTATTTTACTTCATAATACAAGTGACAAACAAAAACTTCTTTGAAATACCGGAGATCAAAAATACATACTTATCTAAGAAAAAGAAGAGTTGGAACACATATAACCACCACACCAGTTGGAAAACAAATCACACATGACTCGCCACCACCATTTCAATACTTACCCACAAACATATGCATACATATTCTTATGTGTGCACAATTTTCAATCGCTATCATATGTCATAATGATCAATCTTTGGGAGAAGATGACGAGCAAGAAACATGCATACTAACAAAAAATTAAATGGTAGTAGAAGTGTAAATTATGTACCTGAGAAAGTAGTGAATCTGCAAGGGTACGCATTCCATTGACAGCTATGTACCTGGGAGGGGACGACGGAAAAGGAACAAAATCACCACCAGCTTCAAGCTCTCCAATGACCCCTACTGACTGCCGAACAAAACCTTTCTGGGACCATTCATCAACCAACTCGGAAAACAGAGGGTTACTTACAGTAAAGAATTGAGCAGCATGGTCAAATACCATTGACGGTTCAATCATTCTAGTGCCCATTCTTCCGCCAAGTCCATGAATTCCCTAAAGTTAAATAACAATGAGTGAAAAAAAAAAAGTAAGAACTTCACTCACACATTAAAATTATCTAAGACTAATCATGCTAGATGGGTAGTTGTAAGTTGTGAGAATCTTGAATGGCCGAACTACACATTTTGTTGGTTAGCAGGGTAATTGGGCTCATGAGATCTAGGGTATAAGAATTCTTGATAGTACCAATGGACCATAAAAGTATCCCTAAGCCACTACACGATTACACCAGATCGACCCAATTATCATGGTGGATTAGCTATATATGCAGCGAAGATTGTGCAGCTAGGTAAATTCATGAATAAATGGATCATGCAGAAAGCTTCCCAAATTTAATAAGGCGTTACTTCCTATCTATGATGAACTATGGAGCGTTCCCAAAAAGGTCTTGACCGGCAGGTCATTATTACATACGGCCTAAGAAGGTTTCTCCCAATAGCCAGCACAATTTCCTTGAATTAGGTATCCAAATTTGGGTTTTTATAAGGCTTTCGGGTTTTTATGTATTCTTATTTTCTAGGTATATGGTGTGAAATCAGTGACTTGTATCTGTCAATCATGTGTTATTGTAGGTATTGCTTATCGGTTATTTAGAGTTGATATTAAATTCTGAATCTGAATACATCATCTTCGTATGCTTCGTAAGAACATCAACTGCTCGATAAAATGCCTCATCAACTTGTAAATAAAAAGAAACGATAGAATGTTACATTCATTAGATATAAAATGGAAAAGGTCAAAGGATTTGAGATACCGTATCAAATACAGTGGAACGAAATCCTCTCTTCTCCAACTGTAGTGCACAAAGAAGACCAGACATTCCACCGCCAATGATGGCAACAACCGGGTCATCAGATATGGGAGCAGTGAAGGTAACCTGTTCTTGTTTGAAAGTTTTCCTTAAAACTGACTTCCTGGAGCTTCCGTACCTAGGATTTCTTCCGGTGGTTTTCTTCATGGAAGGCTTCTTTGAGCAGCCGAAAATTGGTTTGACAGTCTTGTTGGTGGGTGGTGTGAGAAAAGTGAAGGTGGGATGTTTACAAGGGAAATGAAGGATGAAAGGAGAAGCAAGGAGGTGGTTGCAGGCGGTGTGCATGGTTTGGTCGGAGACAGAACCACCGTCCACCGGCAAGTTGATAGTAGGATAAGGAAGGATCTCCGGCAAGTTTCCGTCTTGCTTTCGTTACTTCAGCTCAGCCAAGTCGTGAGTTAGGAGTGTGTAGGTAGGGTGTGCCACCAGCCACCGCATAAAAATCACACCGTACTCAAAACGGATTAGCCGGACAGTTAATTCCAGTTTTAAGTGGAAACCAAGGAACTGTTCTTTATATACAGCGAGCAAAGGACAATGCCTGAACGTGCGTGAATTTTATATATCATTTGTGTAATGTTAAATTAAACATGTTTATGAAAAAAATTCAAAAAATTATTTTTAAGATTGATACATTCTGATTATGATGCACTAGCATTACTAGTGGTATTCATTTGAACCTAAATCTATCCGTGTAATATACAGGTTAATAAATAAACTAGTAATAAATAAATAAATAATATGAAACCAGCTCTCACATAGTTACATTGCCACATACGCATCCACTTAGTTGCTTATTTCTTTTAATGTGGAATTCTGCTTTTTTGGTACAAAATAAACGAAAATGCAGTTAAATGGATTGGTATTTAATATATACAGTGTGGAGTTAATAAATACTATCAATTGAACGAAAATTGGCAAGAAAACGAAATGACCTCCCCTCTTCAAGTATGCGCCCGAACGAAAACTACGTCAGCAAACACATGGTAATGACTAATGGTCTCAGCAGTCAAGTTATCCGCTAAATTTCCATTTCATTAGCGACTCCATTGATCCTTAAGCTTGGTGGGAGTTGATGCCGCACTCCCTCCTCTGCACGTGTCAATGCTGTTACGTAGAAGGCGGGAACAAAACCCATTCTCATCACTAGTTGAGTTAGTGCTATCGCTGCAACTCCTTCTATGACTTACTAGCTTTGGTGATTTTGGACGAGTTAGAGGCGGCTGTCATCATGTATCCAAGTAATAACAACAATTTACAAAAATATTATAAGATTTTTAGGAATTTTCACCTTCAACAGATAGAGAAGATACCTTCTTTAGTTCAACCTTCGGTGGAGGTCCATCATAGTAAAAACTTGGTATTGAGTGTGCTTTAACAACTAACCCTTTTCGAAGCTGCTTTATAGCCTCTTCCTCCTCCTCCTGGGATTCTCATTAAACAATTGTTTCAATGAAAGACATTAACATTAAAGTTATTACTCTCTACGTCCCATGAGGGTCACAATAACTTCAATCGATAATTTAACATAGTTTAATTTGAATTACGAGTAGAGTTAATTGTCAGAGTTTTCATGAAACGAACGATGGAGTAAGTACCAATTTTAATAGTTCACAGCACTGTAAAGTTACCTTGAGCTTGGCTTCATATTCCTTCTTCTCTGCCTCTAAAACTCTTTGTTTTTTCTTTAGCATGGTGTTGAACTGAATAACAATACCAAAATGTAATGAGAACGGCCAAAAACCATGATAACAGTTTAGTAAATTAAATAAGACATTGTTTGTTTACCTCTTAATGGAATCATCAACAGGTCATTTTACCTTTGAATGACTTCTTAATGATTCCATTAAGAACTAAACAAACAACTGCTAAAGCTGATTGACTATAGAAGTTGTTGTTTGAAACTACCTCCTTACGTTTCTGAGCACGTTCAGCAACTCTGAATGAAGGAGCAACTCCTACCGTTACTCCGGGTCTGTATGTTTGCATGGAGGTTGGAGTACTAGTGTCGCTAAGAACAACATCCATGGTGTATATATATAATATTTGTTACAATACATGTTTTTAGTTATCAAATAAGCAAAATGTTGTAAGTTATGAAGGAAAAAAAAGGCAATGTATTAAACGAGGATACGATGTGTCCATTTAGTAGGGTATTTTCTTCAACACAACATCAAGTATCCAGGTCGATCTAATAAGCGAAATAGAACTATTTATCTTCACTTGATTTCACCGGTTTAGCCTTGGAGAACTAGCTTCGTTACTGATGATTTTGATGCCTAGCATAGCATGGCTTTCTTCTCCGGACCATTTAGAATATCTGGCCCCTTCCTTCTATTGTCTCATCTTCATCCACAGATTCTTATATGTAAATGCTTTCTCCTGAGATTGTGGGAATGATAAAAGTGTTTAGCATTCTATTAACACCGAAAAATGAAATCTTTGAAATCATGTTTGCGGGTGTCACCGAAGACAGAATATTGTTAATGGGGCAAGAAATTAAACAGTAGTGTATCATACTTGTACAATAAGCTCTGTATTAGTTGTGGGGTTAGAAAATGCAATTAGCTTCTGTGTTTCAAGGGGAGCCTCTCGAGATGTCCATATTGATGTTGTCGTAAATCACAAACAGAAACAGATCACAATCGTATAGAAACGGGTGCGTTTTGTACAGGGAATAAAAATGTTGAGAAATGACAACAGAGAATGGAATTGCTGAGAAAGAGAATTGGTCAGAAAAAAGAGAATTGATTCACCTGTTTGGTAAAACAGAGAATTCAGCAAAGAATTATAAGAAAATCATTTCTCTTGTTTGGTACAACAAAGAATTCAGCAAAGTAAGGAGTTTGTATTACACAATCATATTAGTACGTAGATATAATCTGATAGATACCTGAGTACGACGAGCAATTTTCCCTAACCGAGATGTCTGATTATCAATCAAATGCTTGAGACCTTATATAATCTCAAAATAAGGAACCAAATGTTACTTCAAAATCATGAAATTGGAGCGCAAACAGCCATGAAATTTTCAATTGTAGTGTTGCAATTAGTCATGTTAAGAATGCAATGATTTTAAATAAGAATCAACCAAATAATGAAGTTGAAGAAATTAAAGTCTTACGTAAAAGTTCATCACGCTCTTTATTTTTCGTGATCGGAAACAGAAATTCTTTTTTTGATTCTTCCTTTTAGAAATTAGAAGCAAAATTGTGAATAACTTACACGAGGATCACAAAATCAAGCTCTAAATTTCAATGGTGAATCTGGAATCTCGAGAACGTTATTGTCGCTTTATTGATCATGTTTTCTGCTTAAAATAATAACCAACCAGACAAAAATGTTTTGTTATAACAGTTTACTCAAAAAAGAATTTCTAAAATAGCATTTCACTATCAAAACTTTTTATAATTAAGCATCAAACTTAACTAGCGCTTACCATCTTACCATCAAAGCTCATCGTCCTTTGATTCATGGACACCATCGAAGAATACAACCATGAAGCTCATCTTCCATTGATTCAGAATTCACCGCCAACTCTCTCGTTCACACAGTTTCTTTAACTTTCTTGGTAGTGACTTTGGTTTCGGATTATTGTTTCATTGGTTTTAGACCTATGTCTCTCTTCTCTCTCAACTTTTCTAATGGTATTGTGTTTTTTTTATCAGATCTTGTTCCATATGATAGATATATATACGATTCATAGTTCGTACCCAAAATTGACAAGAACATCATATGGTTGACAAATTCACGATTGAGTTATTGTGATTGTGTCTTATTGCTTGCAAGGAGGGTTTACATGGTAGTCGGTAGACTTTGGTAAGCTTGTGGCACTTGAATCGCTGTCCATTAGAGGCGTGCAAATATACAGTGGTGTTGGGATTCAATAAACAAAATGCTTCAACTTGCAAGTGAAGCGAAGCGAAGCATCTCCATATGACTATATCAAAGTTGAATTCATTGGAGATTTTGAAGCTCTCTCCCCTTTCTAGAGATTGATTTTTGTCGACTTCTTCAAAAGTCACCCACCCCGACATACATGGTGCAATGTTTGCTGCTCTATGTCAGAGAACAGTCTAAAGAAGTCTAAAAGCAACACAATTACTTGCTAAAACGAGAATCTTGATTCGTGAACCCTGAACCATCTTTTTGCTGGTCTGATTCGAGCTTCATGATTCCTTGCTTGAAGAGGGTAATGATCACTGTTAGATCGGCATTGAACACTGAACAGAAATGTCCACGCTCAAATACATTGTTATAGACTTCTATGTATGTGCAAAGAGTGATGTGTTTGTATTAGCACTATCATGGTTGTTTTATGCAAATAATGCATGAAAAATAAAACAGAAGAGAAGAACTAATTGTACGTTTGGTACAGTGGAATAGATATGAATGGAAGTAGAGAAATTTATAATATGTTTTTAGTCATGATACACTAACAAAAAAAGCGATTTCAAAATTGCTTTCCAAATCGACAGTGTATTCTCAATTTTCTACCAAGAAATGAAGAATCAAGTAAAGTCTGCAAATCGATATAGGGAATGAAAAACAATTCTTTTGTAGTGTATTTTTATTCTCGTTATTAGGAAAAAAAAAATAACAATACAGACCTTCCATTTTTTTCTCTTCGTTCCTTTTACCAAACGCACCCTAATTCTTCATTGGACGAGAATGTGATAAGGCTCTTTGCTTTTTCTTCTATAAAGAATTATGATTCACAATATGTATCAAAGAACATGGCATATGATTGCGTCAAAGATGATAAGGGTAAAATTGGTTTCAACTTTTCATGGCCGAAAAGAACACTAGAGTTGCATGAAGGCTACAGTGATGCAAAGAAGACCACAAAAAGATCGAAAAGAACACCGAAAAGAACGTTTGTTTTTATGACTAGATGACTAGAAAGGGTTGGATGATTAAAAAAAGGAAAGGTAACTACTGGTCACGGGTTTAAAAGGTCACTGAATGCTATTTTGGATATATTTTTCCAAGCATGATGCTTAATTAAAAAAGTTCTCTAATGAATACACTGTTATAACAAAACATTTGCGCCTAGTTGATTACTATTTTAAGTAGATAACGCTTTTCCATTTCTTTATTTTCCTAATTTTCTTTTCAGCACTAAAGAAAGTATATAAATTATCTTTTAATCTAACAAATTTTTACTAAAGTGTTATTATCAAACGAATGATAGTTAACATACATGGGCAAAGGGCATTGTCGAAGATGATCACATACATGTTCAATCTCTCCTAAGCTATAAACAAACATTTTTGTTTTAAAAACATATATAAATAAATATATAACTTGTTTGACTATTAAAAATTGAAAATCATTCATCTCCTGTAAGATTCTTCTTTTCATACTTATATACAAATTTATTAAAAAATTGAATTTTAAGTTTCTTTAATATCAATTTTAGTATAATATAAATATAACCTAATTACATCAACAAATTTACTGGTCAAACATATAAACCTCCTAACTGAATAGTGACCAATTAAAAGATGCTTTGTTGGGAAATTAAAAATATATTTTTTTCCAATGATCAGGCGTAATTTCACCAGGTCAACATATCAAAAACAACAGGAAGCATATTTTGGCAAGCTACATTAGGTAAGGTAAAGTAACATTACAATTCCAAGGCATATATAAGTTTAATTGTATCAAAAGACCACACCAGGAATTGAACTCCCATATTCTGTCTAGCAACAGCTCACACAGTAGCATTCACCTGCAAAAGAAAAGTAAATGAAATGATTAGGATCCACACTTCAAAGTACGAGCTAGAAGGGTGTTTGGTATTATGGAATGGAATGATACGAGGTTTACAAGCTTTTTTGTCATGTGACAAGAGCTTTGATTCTCAATGAGGAGGAGAGAATGAAGTTTCGCATAAATTTCATCTCTCTGGAAAGAATCAAAAACATGGAAATAGAATGGAGCTTTAATAGCTTTTCCATCATTTTTTATGTCAACTTAATAATCATTAGTAAAAATAGCTTACACACTTAAATGATTCCATTTCATTACATTCCGCTGTACCAAAGACCCGTTTCATTGAACTGCTTTTCAAATCTCAGATCATTCATTGAGTGTGGTCATATAGCATCAACAGGTCAATGGCAGTGATCATATAACAAGTGAAACGATCAAATCATGTACAAAGATTCAACATTTTAATAAAAACAAACTATGTAAGATCAACAAAATGGAGAAATAACCTGAAAGATCATGATCGAGTACGAGCCATCGACTGTTGAGGTGGGGACCGAGATAAAGACCTTGACGAAGGCCTAGCATCCTCATTTGCAACTGCTATCTTCCGGTCCTCTGTAGCTCGTTTGTCATGAGGACTATGCTTGCTTTCCTGAACACGGGGGTTAGCATCCCTCTGATCTGAACCACTAATCGATCCCCTGCCATTTCTCCTGGGACTTCCAGAGTAATGTCTAGACTTGTACGCTCTAGCATCATGGGGAGATACAGAACGTGAAGGAGACCTAGAGTGTGATGGCAGAATGTGATCCCTGCCTTTATGATCTCTATCGCTGCATGTAAAGAACAAATTTTCACTAATGCAGCATAAAAGAAGAGAGTCATGACTATATTGCATGCTGAAGTTAAAAATCCAATGTAGTTAGAAGAACAGCAAAAAAGTAACAACATTATCGAAAAGAAACTCTAATTGGAGGTAAAGTGGTTGGGCATAAGTCACATACAAATGTTGTGCTAGAGATATTACCTTTACCTGACCAGTTGCAAAAAAATTCGATGATTATAGGTTAACTTTTGTTCCAAAAGCAGTTTCACTAATGCTTTACAACCCTTCAATAAACAGCAAAGCTTTTGCGGTATCATCTCTCTAGATTGCCAACATTACTTTTATGTGGTGGTGACTGATGAAAAATATTGATATCCGGTCAAGCAGACCCTTCTACCTTTAGCAATACATGACTGATAAACTTCGATTCTCTTGGGCCCAACTTTAATCTTTAGATTCTTTCTCGACTGTTGGTATGCAAAGCAATATATTAAACTTTAAAGTGTACGTCAGATAAAATTTAAAAAATGGCACTGAAATCGAAGCATGGACTCGTTGCTATATATGGAATCTCACAGTACAATTGAGTACACTAAGATAGCCCGTTCACCAATGGATTTCAAGACTGCAAAATTGCAAGCAGCAGAAATCTCAAGTGTATCATCAGGTATGGCAAAGACATACAGGAAAATATCTGATGATAAGGGAAAACTAAGAAACAGTAGAATTGCTTCTTGTAAGTTCAAAAGCGAAATGCCAAAAATACATCCTTCAAAAATGTGATTATCAGGTAACAACCATACAACAGTATATGGCATGAAAGTAAAAGGCCAACATATACCTAAACATCTATAAGAAAAAGCAGCTGGGTTCTTAGCTATAGGAAATATGTATAAAAGAAAATACATGTGCCACTGTTGCAATCAGTAAGAAATAAAGAGCCACTGAGCTGAAAATTCATCTCCCTTTACAGTGTCCTACACAATAAAGGACTCCAGTTTCCTACAGAAAATTTTCAACCCTTCTTTATTTTACCTTTGCATGGTAAATTAACAACCATGTGACAGACTTCTAATAAGATGCAGCACGTGGATGTTGGGTTAGATGATACATGCTAGATGAGTTAGTTATGCGGTGTTGAATTTCCACACATATTTAGCTTCAATAAAGGCTCTTCTCAATTCTCAAGGAAACTATCACCCAATTAACACACATTAAATCACTAATTCAAAAGAGTGCAGAAAAATGGAACATATTAAAAGATTAATTTTCTATTCTACACTTGGGCTTTTAATAATAAATTAATAACCAGCCAATAAGCCGCCAAAATCAATAGAAAAAGAGTTGTGAAGGTTAGAAAGATGATCCTAACCTGAAGTCACGCCTGACAGGTGATAAAGAGCGTGAATATGCTGTTTTACAAGAAAAGAAAAAAATATATATCAAGAGCGGAGATCATCAGCATAAACAGATAATGAAAAAATATCAGAAGCAAACAAAGTAGAGCCCATTGTGATGTCAATTAGATCACATATAAACCAAAATTTTATCTATATGGAACATATTTGTATTGCTAAAAGTTTAAGTGAAACTAACAGCGTCGTCTAGAAAACCTAGGGGAGCTCCGCCTACCAGGTCCTCCTCCAGAACGCCCACTGAACAAGAAACAAAAGCAATCAGACCAGATTATTAAACAGAGCTAGACCAAGAGGAAAAGATTCTTGCCACATGAAAGATCACCTTGTCTGAGTGGTTGCCCGCATTTCCCGAGGAGTTTTTCTATTCTCTTCAGCAAAAACAATAGCTATTTCACGCCCACCAATCACACAATGATTTAACTGATGTTTAGCTTCGGCTGCATCTTCAGCATTACGAAACTTCACAAACCCAAAGCCACGTGGCTCACTGCAATTATATGAAACATAATCTATAAAAGTATCCATGATAAATTACTTGCAAGTTTTTCATTCATTTGATGTGCCATTTCCACAGACCACAGTACGGAAGGATGGGATGTGGTTAAACACTGATTAATAGATCAAGTAAATGATCCCCAGTAAAATGTTGCTAGAAAGTATCAAACACAACAGAGTAAGAATATTAGATCTATGATGACATATGACTTAGAAAACATGAATAATCACATCATGAGATAGTAACCAACTTCAAACATGAAATACGAAAAACAGCAACATACGGGAAAACATGCACAAACCCGTTTATGTAAATTCTACATGTTATTTCTGTCTGAGGCTTGAACTTATCATCTTACTATCTTACAATTACCAGCTGCTTCACCACTAACCAGACCCCCCATCCCAAAAGAAAAAAACAAAAAGCTCCATCTACGTGTCTCAGACATCAAAATACGGAACACCATGTCCACATCAAGAGTGCAGACCAGCTTGCTTACACTTGATAGTAGTTATGCAAATAATAAAGCATTCTATCACAAAGAGTCCATTAGAGAAATCTTGAATACTTAGATCATCAAAACTATCGGCAAACTGTACATTTGGAAAATATGAAATTACAAACTGAAAACCAATCTACAACATGAGCCAATTGCCAAGCAAGCAATATGAAAGGTACTCAAATTAGTAACACAAGTGTTCAAACCAACAAAAGATGAGATATTCATATAGAAAACAGAAGAGGGTAAGAAGAAGGGGGCAGGACAGGTCATTTGATTACAGAAAATCATACCCAGTATAGTAGTTCTTGGGGAGATAAACATCCTTTACCGGGCCAAAACGTTCAAATGGGATCCTAAGATCTTCTGGCCTGCACAAGAAGTTACACAACCAATTTTTCAATTAACAATTTGTAGGAAAACACTCTACCATACCTGGTTAACATATGAAATATAACATAGAAGACATAACTGGAAACTGAAATATCAATTCATACTCTCATGGGGAAAGACTTGAACATTTGCACAACAAACACTAAATGTTCTCCAATCCACCAAGGTCAGATTCCAAATATTTAAAAGCTCAATATTCACAATTAACCACCCAAGTTTTTAAATTGGCCGATTTTGTTGATTTGACCAAGTGTAACCGTTGACTGATTTTTCAGCTAGTTCCATTTTTGACCGATTTGGCTAATTTTCGACCAACTCCAACTAAACAGGCTGATTTTGTCCGATTCGTATAGGCTACCAGCCAATTCAAGCTAGTCCGATTTTACAACTCTGCTAAAAGTAACTAATGCTAGCAAATGATTTAGCCCAAATTTACATAGAATAATAATATACATTGTAAAAAAGAGTATTAACTTTCAACTTTTATTGTTTCAAGAAAAAAATATATGATAATGCTAAATGGCTTAAAGCTAGCTCTGAAAAGTTTTGCCGCCAGTATTACTAATGGCTAACAGCATCAACATAACAAAACAAGCATCCGTCAAAAAAAAAAACAACCAGCGGGGATAAGGATTATGGCAACACATTCTCAGGTAGCCGGCTTTTGCTAGTTGTAAGGGAGACTTGAAACATCATGACAATCAAACATAGATCAAGACACCATCAAATTTGGGAAATGAGCAATGATACATGAACTGGTTGAATCTCATAAAGATGCTGGCCTCCGATTGAGTTAGCTGAAGGATGTTACTGATATGATGAAGGCCTGGTTTGGGTTCCTCTTTATAGCTTTTCAAAAATTTCGTTTTTGGCGTACAACGACTAGAAAAAGGCCCGTCGTTGTTCGTTTTTTCATTTTTGTAATATCTTCCTCTGCAATTTAATACTTCCAAAATACAGCACATCTTGCTTATATATTAACCACCAAAAAGGGATACAACCAAATCAATTTATTTCGAAGATAAATAATGTCTCTAAAACTATTAAGATCCCACGGTACCATACTAGGGTTGGAAAGAAACCCTTGCAATAATTCCCGTTGCATTTTGTAAACACGCTTCTCAAATAAGGTCACAACCTGATGATCTATTTCTAAACTGATGATATTAGTTTTGGGTCAAGTGAATAATAGAAAGAGAAGTTTACCTAGAATCGAGAGAGATGTTCCGAACGAGAAGACCGGATGGGGCAGGGGAGCGGCGTCGGTGAAGATTAGAACGACGGTCGCGAAAGTCATCATAACGACGGTCGCGATGGTCATCGTACCGACGGTCGCGAGGGTCATCGTACCGACGGCGCGTTGGTGGCGGTGGGGTTGGAGAGCGACGAGGACTGTAACTTCTGCTTCGGGCAGACCTGTATCTTCCCATTGTTTTTTGATTATGGTGAATGTTAGACGACAAAACGCCCTAAATAAGTCCGCGGAAAGAAACCAGGGAAATGAAAATGAACGAAGAATTATCGCTGCGTTATCGAACTTAAGAAGGGAAGGAATGAATTTATGGGACTCTGCACTAACGAGCAATCTACTTGTCTCAAAATTTTTATTCCATCATTCTATTTAACTAGTTCAGTGGTTATTACCTTCAGAGTTACGTGGATATTTTTAATATATAATCTATCTCTATCTATACTATTAAAAGAGTAACTAAATGACACATGTCATCTAACTAGAATGTCACTTGGCATAACGTGGATATGACACGTGTATAATATTAAAATAATAGTTACATTAGTTAAATTAATTTAAAAATAAAATATCCTACTATTAATTTGGATTTCAAATTTAAATTTGAGTCTATAACTAACGTCTTTTGTTGGCTTCTTATCCAAACTTCTTGGATTCTATAATTTTTTTTTTCCTTTTTTGCTTATTATTTAATTTTTAGTTATGTATTTTACATTCAACCAGCTTTATATATTTTTTTCTATAATCACTTTAACAAAATAATATTGCTATTTTATTTGTAGTTTCTGTAATAATTTTTTAGATGTATATAGTTTTGAAAAAACAAATTATTTACTATTCCGTGTAGCACACGGGTAATATACTAGTTTATAATAAAGTAAAATGTAAATGTATAAATATTATTATTAAACAAAAATATATAATAATAATAATATTATTATTTATTTTGACCTATTATTAATATTGTATAATTTCACACCCATGAATGTAATTATATAACTATTTATTTAAGTATTTTAAGCTTTTATTATATTGTATTATAATTAATAAGTTATTAGAGTATAGATTTTGTTGGATTTTATTTGATTTGAATTTAAAAGTAGATTGTATTAGATATCGATACATGTAGTTTAAATTTATTTATTGTTTTTTAAATCTATAAATGTTACGTGTCGATTTATGGTGATGACACGTGGATTCACGAGAATTAAGTATATTTACTCTTTTAATAGTATAGATTAACCTGTGTTATAACTCGTGTATTATACGGATAACATTAATAAATTTGATTCTCAAAACTATATAAATTTAAAATTAAAATTTAATATTCAAATTTTACTATTGGTGATATTTAATACTCCTATATTACCGTATTATAATTAATTTATGTATAAATCATTTAAACAAAAAAAACTATCATTAATAACTTTAAGTTTCTTATTAGTATTAGTTTATTATTTAATTATTTATTATCTTCAAAATATTGTTTGTTGTGATTTTATGGGATTTAAGTATCCAACCATAGTTTTATCTTTTAATCTTGAAATACTAATTAACATTTTTCATTAGAAGGTGTCATTTGGCATCATGAAAATATAACAAATGACAATTTAGTTACTCTTTTAATAATAATTATTTATAGATTTTTATTTAAAAACAACAACATTGTACCAATAAGAAAATTGTTATTAAAACATTACACTATCAAAAATCACCTGATAGTAGTGGTGTTCAAAACCGGATATCCGAAATGAATTTTTGGATATCAGAAATATCGGATAGTGAATTTTGCTATTTGAATTATCCGAATATCTGAAAAATTCATATTTTTTACTTTTTTTGAAAATTAAATCAAATATTTAAATATCTAAAATACAAATTCATATATCCAAATAGATATAAAAATATAATATCACAAATTAAATGTATCCGGAATTATTTTACTCAAAACGACTAAAAAATATAAAAAAACTAAAATTTATAAAAAATATTAGTTAATAAATCTATAAGACTAGTTTAAACCTAAAAAATATACATTAGAATAATAATAATAAACACTCAAAATTATGTAAATAATCAATACTAAAGATATAAAAAAAGTTTAAATTTTTTATTTTTTCTTGGATTTTCGGATATCAGATTATCCGAAAATCTGGAATTTTACTATCTGAATCCGAAATTTCGGATCGAATTTTCGGATTTTTGTTTCAAATGCTCGGATTCGGATTTTTTTGAACACCCCTACCTGATAGTGGCAAGTAACATGCAATGACGGGATATAATGTTTCGATACCAAATAATGATTGGGTTTCCATAAAATTACAACATCCTTGTAATAAAAGTGTACTTGTTATTCTGGTCATCCCTTCCATCGATTAGGAATGTAGAACGCATATGGATTGAATGGCATCATATCATCATCCATATGTATATATTCATATTCATTTAAATTAATTTCATCCAATTATGTCTGTATTCAATAGATGAACATTACCATGATGATGCCACATAGTTTGCTAAATTATGATGCAATGGAAGATGTCATAATTATGTTATGACATGGTCAAGGGGTGACAATTTGGGCTTATTCAAGCAAACAGGTTGACAACTAAAAATCATAAAATTTGCATAATTGTGAAATTTTTTTGAAAAAACAATTTCTTTAATACACCGTTTAATAATCTTTATTTCTAAAATTACAATTGGTCAATTTTACTATCCGGGGCGTTTTGACCCGTTAGGTCAAAATTGCCAGCCCTACGTGGTCATTAGGTCAAAAAAAATGTTAAGGTTGTTATCTTGGAAAGTATGTTTGAGACATATATAGGATACTTGGTAGACATTCTAGAGTATTGTGTTTATAGGATACATTATATTTATTTGGTGTCAATTCTCTTGATTCCCTTCAAGATCTCAATAAAAATTTGTTATAACAAAGAAATGACAACATTGAATGGAGTTGTGGAGAAAGAGAATTGGTCTGGAAAAAAAATTTTGATTAATACTATTTGGTAAAATAAAGAATTCAACAGATAAATACAAAAGAAAATCAATTCTTTTGTTTGATTGTTATAACCAAAGAAATTAATAAATTCATATAACTTTATCTATATCAACTATGTTTTTTATGAATCATTTTTCATACATAAAGAAATGCCCAAATTTAAAATTACAATGCGATAAATCCAAAAACAACATTGTGTTATTGATCTAAAACATACAAAAAAAATTGCATAAATTAATAATCATATAATTGCAATAATAATCAAACCAAAAAAAATATATTTAAATGTTTGTGTTTTTAATCTAAAACAAGCAAAATAAAAAAATGATTTTTTCAAGATCTACCACATTTAACCATCTACGTATGCTTTCATATGACAAAGTTCCATCACCTACCAATATAGAAGTTCATTTCATGATCCATGTAAATCAAACAAATTTATTATAACACATCAGGACGAAAATTTTACCTCATCACTTGATAAGCGTCATATGACAAATTTCATCACTTGCCAATATAGGAATTCATGTCAAGAGAGTTTTTAAGAAGTAAATCAAATTTATTGTGAGATATTTTAACAAGTAATTCAATCAAATTCATCAAGAGAGATTTTAACAAGTAAATCATATATAAAGAAAACAAACTTATCATATCAATTTATCTAGTTTGAGACAAAACAATAGAAAATCATATTGAGAGAGATTTAAGTTGGTAATATGATAATTTTAACAATAATATGAGATTTTAACAAGCCATATGTTTTTTAACAAATCATATGTTTAACAATAACATGAGGAGAGGAAGTTGACAGGGAGAGAGAGATAGAGAAAATAGAGGGATATTACCTTATGCGGAAGAGGATGACGTCGACGCGAGGGAGACGACGACAGAGTGAGGGAAAAGAAGCAGGAACTAGGGTTTTAGGGGAGGAGAGGTTTTAACATGAGTGAGACAGCGACAACAGATGATGGTGACGTGAGGGTTTCAGGTGAGATAGGGTTTTGTGAGGAAGAAATGGCTGGAAGAGTGACAACGGGGTGGAGGTGAATTATCCGTGTTTTTTTAATTCAAAGAGTTCATAAATCAATTCCCTCCATTTCTCTTGATTGAGAGGGAATTATAAACTAAGCAACAAAAACTCTAAATTTTAAATTCTCAGCTCCAAACTAGGCTTGCAAAAAAACTCATCCCTGATGGAAAACTTGTAACTTGACCCCGATTTGACAGTGAAATCTCTGAGTTAACCGTGGATGAGGATGAGAACGAGAAATCCCCGATTTGAAATAATAGGGATGAGATACGCTTTAATCCCTGACCCGAACACGATCTAGTTATATTGTATGTTTTAATACAATTTATTGTATAATTTTACAATGTTAATTATTTATTACGCTCTATATAACATATTTAATATCGATGTATATAATTTTGCTATGGTTTAAAATACTATTTTTAAATCGGTTTTATACTTTTTTTGCATGCATTTTTTGTTTAAGTTTTACTATAATTTATAAATTACTTATGTAAATAACCTAAATATGTTTGAACTGATTTGTTTTAAATTTATTTACATATTTTTTCTACTAAAATAATATTTATAGTTTAAACTTGTTAATCTTTTAAGAGGTTGCAAAATTCTATTCTCCGATGAGGATCATCTATTAGGACAGAGATGAGAATATAAAGTCATTTTTCCGACGGAGACGAGGACGGGCGATGAAAGAAAGGATTAAGAAACGAAAATGGTGACGGAAAATGAAATCCTCACCGCACCCTGTCCTGCCTGCCCCAAACAAACAAAAAAATATTTTCATCACTATTTCCCCATACCAAACACGAAATGTAATCAAGCAATAAGAAAAAAAACTATTATGGACTAAAACGTAAAAAGGAATTCATAATTGATCAAGATATGAAGTTCATGAATAATTAGGGACTAAATTGTATATTCGATAAGAGCGTTTTGCCCTAGCACCTTGATTCCCGGGCCAATAAATTTTGAATTCAAAATCCGAAAGCCGAAACGAAACCCTAAAAAACACACCTTCTTATCCTCAACCACAGAAATTGAAAAATCATCAATAAATTCTGAACCTTTCATCTTCAATCTTAAATCCTAATCTCAATACCACACAAAGCACTAAACCCCTAATCCATGGCAAAAAAGAAATCAGATGCCCAAACCGAAAGCGACCCCCACAAACCCCAAAACAAAGCCCATCATAATCAAACAATGGACGAAGCTGTTCCTGAGAAGCTTGATAGCTTGAAATCACTCAACACGTTGTTGCTTAAAGAAACCACCGAGCGCCGCCAACAGGTTAATTCGTTAGTCCAATCAAACGGGTATTTGGAATCCAAGTTGAAGCAGTCTGTAATGGATAACGCTTCGTTGCAGTCGGAGATGAATGCGTTGATTGAAAGAGCGATGATGTTGGAGATTGAGAAAGGATTGGTGTCTGTTTTTGTGACTCTGCAAACGAGTGAACTGCTGGAGGAGAGAATCGAGAGTTTGAATGAGAGAATTGGTAGTTTGGAGGGTGAAATGGTAAGGGTTTTGGAGGAGAAGAGTGAGATCGAGAAATCGAGGAGAGAGAAAGGTTCAGAGATTGAGGATTTGAAAATCAAAATTGATAAACTTTTGGCAGAGTTTGATGAACAGGGAGTTGCATTTTCTAGCGTGCGGGACGAGAGGGATGAAATTAGGACTCAGTTGGATGCTAGAATTCGAGAGGTGAATGAGTTGCGATTGAAAGTGACTGAAGTAGAGGAAAACGAAGCAAGGATCTTGGATGAACTTACAGAATTAAAGGTTAACCATGATAGATTAGTCAAGGAAAATACAGCTAGCAAGAAACAAATTCAATTGATATCTAGCGAAAAGGACTTGATTCAGGAGAATTTGGTTGAGTCGAATGGGCAGATCAATAATATGAAGAGAAACGTTGAGGAGCTACTTGAACAGAAGACGGCAATTGAAGATGAGAAAAATACACAGGAGGAAAAGAACAATGAGTTGCAAACTTCAGTGGGTGAACTCAAGGATTTGGTAGAGACTATGAAAACCGAGGAGAAAGCATTGCTTGAGAAAATTGCTGATCTGGAAAAGCAGAATGTTGCAAGTTCAAAAAATGAGGTGGAAATGCAAAAGAAGATTGATGGGTTGGTTGAAGAAAAGAAGGAAGCAGATGATCATATTGAAAGTTTGGATAAAGAGAAAAGTTTGGTTATGAAAGAATTGGAGGGTGCAATGAAGGAGTTGGAGTACCAGAAGCTTACAATTGAGCAGATTGTTCAAGACAAAGCTGAAATAGAGAATGCCAAGATCCATGGGGAGAATGAAATTGTGAAGATGAAAAAGCAATTGAGCGAGCTTAAAGACGTAATATTGTCACTGGAAAGCTCTAGTGTTGATCAAATTGAGAAACTAAAGCAATTGGAGATCGAAGCTAGCCGCTACAAGTCATCGTTTGATCAAGCTACATTAGAGAGGGATGAAGCTCAAGAGAGGCTTAACGGGGAAAAAACCATCACAACAGATTTTAAACAGAGGATAGCAGAAATGGAAAAGGAAATAGATGTTTTGCAGAAGGAGTTAGCAAAAATGACTACAGCGAATGTGCAACACGTGGGAGAAAAGAACATGCTGGAAAACCGCTGTGCAGCGTTGGTGAAAGACATAGGTTTGTTAGAAACACAACTAGGAGAAACCCGAACAGAATTAGATGGTACAAAGAGTAAACTAGATTTAGCTGAAGCTAACTTGAATAGGGTCTTGAATATCTTGAAGAAAACACTATCGAGTTGTGACGAGAACACTGATTTTAATCAAGAAAATGGTATTGAGGAAGGGATAAAAGATCATGTCACGGAGGTTGAAGCAATAAAGAGAGTTTTCAAGGACAAAGACAGTAGAGTGGAAGAGATGGAGAGGCAACTGGATTTGGTTAAAAGTTCTGCCGCGGAAGCCCATAAGGGGAAAAGCTTCTGGACAATGGTGTCATCTGCAACGACAGTTTTAGCAGCAGCTGTATCTGTGGCGTATATTGCTCGAGCCCACTGATTCTCTTTGAATCCAAGTTTTGAGGTCAATTTTGGTAATCCTGATAATTTAACATGCTTAAACAAATTACTGGTTTCTTTTGTCGCATTACTTGCTTTGCGTCATAATAAAAAGATATTGATCTACCAGATCAATTTGATTTATTTTCTTTGTTGATGCTTGGCTCGTTTTAAGGAGCAAAAGAAAAGGACCATCTTTTAGTATGCTTCTGATAATAATACATGTTATGATGGAGGTGGCAAAATTGCGGGTCAGATAACTTGGGTAAAACGGATTATGTTTCAGTATATTTTATAATTGGAATCGTTTTGTTTTTACCTATAAACAGTTCTTGTCCAATATATTTTTAAATTTTATGTGCATTAGTTACAAACTATATTACAATAATAGTATATCTTTTTGAATGGAAAGATCTAAGGATGTTTTATGCATTTTTTAGCAAAGCTATTTTATGCATCATGATTACATATATTTGTCAAAATTTACCTGTTTGGTTACTTTAGCTAATTTTCACCCGCTTATAAGTAAAGAGGTCAAAATCACCACGTCCATGTTAAATTCTTGTTGTTTGTTTCTTTTAGTAACCCTGAAGTTTTATAACATGTAAAATCAGTATGTCAATTTTGGATAAGTTATTTCTTAAAATGACATTGTAGTGTTAAGTTTTTTATTTAAACATCGCACCTGTGAAAATACATCCTAAATGACGATCACTTACCTGGAACTGGCAACAACTGGTTGCAATCCTTCCCTGATAGAAACCTTAATTATGAAACCACCCAAAGCTCCCTTTCCATCCCCTTTTCTCTCGCTGATCACCCAGACATCCCTCCCTCCCTCATTGTTTAATTTAAAACCACCAGAACTGCTTCTCCTTGGATACAGAGAGCATAATCGATGACACAACCACCGAGCTTCTCCAATTCATCAATTTAGAGATCACCACTGCCTCTCTCTCACTCATCTTTTCTTTAAGTTTCTTAATAGTAGCTTCGATTTCGGTCACTCGAACCTTGGTTCCAGGTCTATCACACACACACACACACATTGTTTCCAGACTTTTGTTTTAAATGGTTGTGTTTTGTTACAAATTTTGTTCTAGACTTTGAGATATTTTTATATGATGTATTTGGGATTCTTTTTTTTGTACCCAAAATTGAAAATTGCAATCTAGGTTGTTTAGATTTACGAAGCAATGAGAGGATATTGAAGTTGATTCACGATCATGGCGATGCTACTATGTCAAACTTGGTGGGTTGCCTAAAGTCGGGGCAGTTTTATTTCAGAATCCAGTGATGAAATGCCAGTATACATGCATGTGAGAGATTTGGAGATACTCAAGAAGTTATGGATGAAATGAGATTCAAAACAGAGAGTTCCAAACTGGGCATGGAGTCGTTTAAGAGAATATAATCTTCTTTCTATTGTGGACCTTATGGTAGCAGTAGGGATTACTTTTGAATAGTGTATAATATGCTAAGAGTGAACTTAGCCAATCTCACTTTCTGGTGAGGCAGCAGCAGTGCAGCACCACCATGCCCATTTGAATGTGATTTCATACCACTGGTGACCGATCGTGGTTGCTTTGGGACAGTGACTACCATTTTCTTTGCTTCTTGTCATTAAGTTTTTAATCTTCTAAGCATCAAGAGTTTCCACGTACTTCTGATCCCTTTACCTACAAAATCGATCAAAGCTGTTCAAAAATCAAGAGAATTTAAGAAGTTGGTAACAAACAAATATACATGCATTTTCCTCTGTAATTTTACATCTTATTCTGCCATAATTCCATCCAATTTAAGCAATTGGTTCATCAATAATTCAACCAGATTTAACAGTCATTTTTAAGATAAAAAAAATATGGATATTTCTTCATGCACCACCTCTAATTTCTCATACACTACCTCTATACATTTGACATATAAATATTTATCTTATGATTGGACAAAAATGTGTAAACAAATAAACTATAATGACGAGTTATGAAAAAAAGGCATATTTTAGGTCAATTATAAGATGTAGATGTGGTGTATGAAGTAACACTCAAAAAATATTAGTAGCCTAGTAGGGTATTGGGAAAGAAACCCGAGTAGTATGTTGGTTTCATTAGGATTAAAAGATACCTTTATTGCAAGTAAATATATGTGTTCTAAATTGAACTACTATTCAAAAGTTTTGTTTTCGAACACTCTAATTAACTATTTTGCATCTAGATTAAGAAATTTATAGTCTTGTTCTTCATGAATAGATTCAATAAATTTGGTTAATTTTTGTTTTGGTCTGTTATTGAAATTAATCTTCAAATCAATTTTTGTTCAAAGGATTTCACTACATCTTGTGTTCAATGGAGGTGATGATGACAATGGGTGATTGATCATGGTGGTGGTTAAAAAAGACGAATGATTGATTTTGTTGAAGCAATAAGGCTCAATATAATCAGAGACAATAGTTACAAAATTTTCTAATTTGTTCATTGATTTATGTAACGTCGGTCTTAACATATCACATTTTAGAGTGTAGAAATGTACTTGCTGCATATGTAAAGATGGATTTTTCTGTTTCATTGTTAGAATACCCATCAATGCAATTTAATTTTTTAGGAATCCAAGAATGACTTTTGCTATTAATTTATTTGCTTTTATCTTTAGTGAAGAGCAGGGGCGGATCCAGGAATTTTTATCATCGGTGTCATTTTTTTAGAGTAAATTTAATAATTAGATTTTTGAAATATTTTCTAAAATGGACCGGGTCACTAAAACGGGTTGTCAATACAAAATTAACGAATAACAAAAATTACATAGTACAATACATTAAAGCTTAAAAGCAATAAATACTGTAACTATTAAAGTTTTACAATTGTTGTCTTTGAGTCTATATCTTTTGAAATCTTGTCATGACATCTTCGTTCGAAATATTGACAAGTAATTATTTCTCAATACAACAAATGCAACAAGCGTTCATAAGGTTAGGCCTCTGGGCAGTTTTTTTTTGGGCTTTTTAAAAATTTATGGGCTAACTTAATTCACTTGAATGATTCTTCAATATTGTTTTTATATTTTGTTGGGCTTTTCTTAAAACTTTTGTTGTTAAAACTCAGTGTTATTTCAATAAATTTAAGTAATAAAAACAACATATATAAATTAAATATGTATATATTATAATTGTATAAATTTTTCGTAGGTGTCAGTCAAAAAAAATCTTAGGTGTCACTCGGATTTTTGATACACATGTAACTCAGTATTTTGAAAATTTATAGGTGTCGAGTGACACCCATATTAAAACCATAGGTCCGCCCCTGGTGAAGAGTTTTCCAATAATTGATAAACACTTGTAACAACACCAACAACGGGGTTCGTCCCCATACTATGATACTATCGCTGTGTTTCTAGGTCTTGAATGAAAAAGAAAAAGAAGAGAAGTGAAAAAAATGGGAGAGGAAAGAAGGAAAGAAAAAGAAAAAAATAATATGTCTTGTGTTTTTGAATGTAAGAGAAAGGAAGAGAGGGTGAAATTTTTTTATGTTGAGAGAAAACAAAAAACTTATTATAACCTTAGTAGATATACAAGGGTGTACTTGTCATTGCTTATTTTTTGTATTTATTTTTTAACTTTCTCTTTAAATTTTCTCATATTCGGGAAAAATACTTATGAGAGAAAGTGGATTAAATTTCCTCTCCAAATTATATTTCTTTTCTTAAAAAAAAATATCTGGAATACATCAATAATTATTTTTTCTTTGTTTCTTTCCATATCTCTCCCCTTTTCTATATAAAAATAACCCGGGAACAGTGTATGTGATGTTTCACATACACTTTTAAAAACAAGCTCAAAACCATATACATATACATATACATTGAGTCAAGGTTTTCGTAAGCAATTTGAGGTTTTCAAGTATCAAGCTGAGATTTTGTGAAGTTCGAATTCAAGCTATATACCTAAAAACTAGCTCAAAAATGGTTTATAGACATTCAAGCTTTTCGAATCGAGCTCAAACCTACATTTTAAAAGCTCGTTGAGTTATCGAGCCGAGCCCGAGCCTAATCTAAACGAATCAAACTCGAGCTCTCCATCCGGCTCAACTAGTCTGCAACCCTAGTGTTACCCTTACTAATTATGTATTTTAATTAGAACGTTGAAAAATTCAATAAAACATATTTTCTTTCAATGATGAACACGAATTAATAATCATTATGTTTAAATGAATTAAGAGCTTTAGGAAGATTTTTTTAAAATCAAAAGCTTAAGTTCCTATTAATCAAACAGAGCTTTTAAGCACAAAATTTAAAAAATCAAAAGTTGAAACTCATAATCTCGGAGAGTAAATAGTAATCTAGTTGGTTTTTACCTTTTTATTGTTTTTATATTGCTATTGGTTTTACCGAAGGTTTCAAATGAAAGCTTGACAATAAGTCAGGGTCCGTTTAGCAATTTGCCCATATTGCTTCTACTTTCCTGCTTCAAATAGTTTCGTCGTCATAGGGAAACCGGAAAGGAGGAGGAGGAGCATCCGAGGGGCATTGTAGCCTTGTTGCTCGTATTTCATCTCCGGCAAAGATTTTCGTCGAATAATTTTCAACTAGTATGCAAATTCTTGTCCCCAGATGCGGTAGATTGTTGTTCTACAACGTTTCCTTTATTCAATCAACAACTCCTCCAATTTCGTCATCTTTTGTGTCCTATTTTCGATCTACTCCTACTTCCTTTGAGAAATGGAAGAACAAATGGAACAATTCTTCGGTGAGTTTTCTCACCCATTAATTTTTTTTTTCAAGTTTTATGTTTGAATTTGCTCTGTGACATCGAATGCCCTATTTCCTGCTTAAACTGCTACATAGTCCATCCGTTAATTGGGGAAAAAAGGCACCACTTCTGATGTCAACTTGATCACACTCAACAAGCAATTTTATGTTAATTTTTTTACAAAGCTTTAATATTGCGGAAAAATCTTGGATTGTCGTGCAGATGCCGGTTTTTAAGCAGGGGCATTGATTGATATGAACTCAATTATCCTAACGTGATGTAACATCATATTTCAGATTAAGCAGTGAAATTATTCAAGTATTCCTAAATTGTTGGGTACTGAATTATGATGACTTCAAATTCATTTTAATGTTCGAATTTCGTACTCAAATGACATTATAGAAATTCTGAATTTTGGTTGACCAGATGGGAAATAACTAAAATCTCCCTGTAGCCTCATCTTTCGGATTTTAATCTTGGTCGACTAATACTATTTTGTAACAAACGATTGTCTATGCAGGATTTCAGAGGTCCAAAACCATCTAAGGTATATCTTAATCTTCAAGCTTCATTTATTTGTTCAAAGATGTCAGCAATTTGAACCTCTTTCTCTTTTCTTCTGCCTTTCTTTCTCTTCACATTTATTTGAAGGCTACCCCTGTGGTTGGTGTAGGAAACTTTCATATTCTGATCATCCTTTAAGGTACAGGTACATAACTATATGTATCGAACTATCGATAAACTGTATTGCATGTATATACCATTCAGACCAAACTATCTATAGGCCGAATTCAGTGCTGAATAGTATTTAGTCTCATTGTTGTGGATCGAAGATTAGGGAGACATGAAGTTAAGATTAGCGGGTTATTTTGGTTCAATCTACTCAATTGCGCAGGAATAGGCGGAAGAAGGTTATAGGAGTCATTGGGTATTTAGGGTAGCGAGTCTAAGAAAACAAGCTTTTTGTTTCTTGTGAATTGTAATTGAGATTGACCACGACAGGCTACATCTATATTCTTAGTTAGAAAAATAGTAAGGCAAATAAAATCATCAGGATATGCTTTTCAAATCCTATATCACATGCAAATGCAAGACTGCAAGTTCATTTTTGCACACCTGCGATGCAAAATACTAATATTTTTTCTATGGTACTTCTGATGATCCAGACATATATCAAATACAAAACACGCCAAAAACGTGCAGATGCAAAGAAAGCTTTAAACGATCTTCTCTTCAGAAATGGTAGCTCTAAATTTACACTCGAGGTATCTCTTCAATCATCTTATTTCATTACAGGCCTGCCTTGTATGCTTCAGCCTCATTGATGTCCTCTTCAACCTAGAGTGAATTCTTGAAGAGGCAAGGAACAGACAAATGGGATGGTAACCCTGCTGATCCAACAGACAACAGAAACAAAAGGGATCCTTTAAAGTCCTCAGCTCGCCGTGCTACCAAAGGTCATCAGAAGAGAAACAAAAGTAAGACTCATTTACATAACAACTCTGTCCCTTTTCTCCATATTTTATTAGCGTCATAGCTTACCATTCTTTGATTGTATTTGATAAAAGGTTTTTGACTTCGCGAAGCATTATACTTGAATTTTCGTTGCGAAGCAATCATTATTCTTGTGAAAACACAAAAAGGTCTATATTTTGCAAGAATGAGCAATTTTTTAAACCAACATATGGCAATGGGAGAAAAAACAATCATTTTATGTTTGACACTGTTCGTCCAAGTTCCAAAAATGGTCCTTGTTGCAAAGTGCAGTGATATTCATCTATTTTTTTAGCGATGGGCAAAAATTGGTTATGATTCTCATTTATGCTTATTTTGGTTCAAAATAATCAAATTTGGAGTAGCATGCAAGAATTTGCTGTAACAAAACTAATATTAAAATAAATCTACAATCACTCACCTATTTTTATCTGATTATTAAATCTAACTTTCTAAGTCACAATAGGAAAGTGCACATCCAAACACTCCCAGAATGTTATTACTTTCAGATAAGAATAAAATGCATATTGGCATGATAATGAATTACTGATACTTTTGGAATTGAAAAATTAAAACTTGAGAATCCATGGGATAAAACATCAATGATGATGTCAGCGATGGAACAAAATGCGTAACATAAATACATGTGTAGAGGACAGCTGGACAGGATAAGATCACTGCAAAGCAGCTAGTGTTATTGGCAAATTGCAAAACTCTTGTTTGGTTCATCGTTCATGTATTCAATTTCAGTTTGAAGTTCATCATGATATTTTTGGGTGATTTTTGGTTCGTACACATACAGGTAAGCCAATAAAAGACTTTTTTGAAGACTTTGATGATGATCCTGGCATGCATTTCCAGGCAATGTTTGGAAATAGATCGTACTCATGGTCTTTTAAGTCATGGGAAGAGTCTTTTTCACAAAATCAAACAACTGGATTTGAATGGAGAGAGGAATCAAATGGGACGAATAGCAGAAATAAATGGAGTACTGCAAGTGATGGCGAGTCTGATGATGAATCTTATTTTGTTGGTTCAAATTCAGATAGAATAACACTCGGTTTGCCAGTGAATGGTCCATTAAAGATTGAGGAAGTAAAAAATGCGTAAGTTCATGTTTAACTTAGTTTTGCAACTTGAAGTCGACTTTTCAAACCATCTTATTGGCTTTTCATTGCGAACTTTTATTGCCAAAATGTTTAATAAGAACACCGCACCAGCAAGAACGAGTTTTTTCTGGGTGAAAGATGCCAAGGATGATGATTACATTTTGCATCTATTTCCGTATTTTGTGCAAAATCATTCGCTTTTTCAATGAGAAACCAGTCATGATGGTTAAAAAAGTCAAGACTGGTATAACTTGTGATGACTCATCTGTCTCTGTACAGTTTCCGCCTTTCAGCTCTGAAGTGGCATCCTGATAAGCATCAAGGCCCATCACAGGTTAGTTTGTACTTATATTTTGATATTTAAGGTCGAATGTATTACTTTTGATCAACATGCATACAAACTATATCACAAGCTGATCATTAGCATCGTTCCATGGTTTATTATTTGTTTCAAAGTTGGTTATATTTTTGAAAAGGGAGAATATAAGTGTTTGCCCTCATCCTTATGACTTAAATACTTTAAACTCACTCTACCATCACAGCTCGACAGTTATATACTTGGCTGTGTGCATTTTCTGATAATACTTAGTTCTGCTTCTGCAGCCAGAAACCAATATTACCAACACATTCTCCCTTAACAAGAATTAACATGGCATTATTTTAACAAGGACAAAACAGTCAAATCACTTTCTTTTATTTTTTTGGTAGGAAGGTAGGACCTATGAGCACAAACCAACCAAAACACGTGATCCTATGATCAAATATGTAAATTCTATAGTACAGTGGATAAAACATTTTACTCGATACTACAAGTCTACAATGTCCAAACTTATATTCTTACCTTCTTGATACCCTCACATCAAAAGGATTGCTATTGATTTTTAAGATAACGACTAGTCTTTTTACCTCAAAAATGAAATCATAACACATGACGTTTCAAACCAAAGGTAAAAGTTTCTCATAAAGAGGCAAGCGAGTCCTATTAACAGTAAGTTTAATGTTCTCAAATCCCATTTAGCATATCAATTTATTACTAATTATAAAATCTGCATGCTTTCTTTGTGCAGGCATTGGCCGAAGAGAAATTCAAACTTTGTGCGAGTGCATATAAGTCATTGTGCAATGCTCTTTCGAGGGTTTAGTCAAGTTGGTTTTCTTGGCAATCAGACATTCGACATCAGCCAACGATTAAAACTTTGGAGGCTTTTGTTCTGGCTAGAGGTGTTACATATTTAGTTATTTTCCATAGTTATAACTTTTAAAGGGTGGTATTTGGGATTTCATATGGTTAGAATTTGTTCCCAATATTTCATTTTTTGAGAAATATAAGACTAACATATTATTCTTAGGAGAAAATTTGATGTTGCTTCCAATAACATTTTTGAGATCAAAGGAGAGATTTTTTTTGCTTTTTGATCAAATTATTTCTTATAGCATAAATTCATGGAATGTGGTATTGGACGGTGTTGAATTTGGACATCCAATGCATTCGGTTTAAATTAGTCATAGACAATGGTTAAAAAAGCATGAACTATAAAGGCTTTCATTGGGTAGAGTCACCTTTTTGGTTTTCCACGACTCGATTGTTTAAATAAAAAAAGATTCTTGGAGCCATTGCTAATTAAGCCTAGTGTGTTTGCTCATACATATCAAATGAATAAAGATGTGAATTTGGTAGAAATTGATGTAAAGGACAAGAGGGATGGAAGCAACAATGGAAGTATGAAAGAAATGTGACTTTGGAACTAGTTTAGAATTTTTAAACTTTTAGCGTTATTATACATGTAAATATGTAGTGTAACGATCCAAATACGTGCTTATAACATTTATGGTTATGTAAATAGACTCAACTTTGATTGACATGGGATCACGCTAACTTGATAATCTAAATGGGGTTTCAACCCAATAAATCCAAATTCAAATACCAATTTATGAAATTTGATATTTATGATTTTGGGTTACTTTTTTAATCTTATTGACTAATAGAATGCTCAGTTTTGATAGCTTTTAGCTCAAGATGGAGTTATTATTATTACATATATGTTTGATATTGTAACATGGGCTTATACTTTTAAATGTAAAATGACATAAACTGACAGATTAATAATAATAACAAGTTAAATATATATCCTTGTACATAAAACTAGTTAATTACTCGCGTATTACGCGGATATTTTTAATATATCGTTGTTTGTATAATATATAATAAACTAAAAGGTAAAGATAGAAATATTATTTTTTATAACAAAAGTATATAAGTATGATATTATTATTTATCATTACATACTAATTTTCTATATTTTTTAAAAATATATAAATAGTAATTATTCTTCTATATTCTTGTAAACTTTTATTATAAAATAGTTTGATGATAGTCTACTTGTTTGTAGTAGTAGTGGGAGAATCGTATTACATCCAGATGAAGTTGACATGGAATTTATGAGCATTTGCTTAAGTGAAAATCATCTGTTTGTTTGTATATTTTATCACTTGACTTTCCATTTAATTTTATATTATCTGTATAAAAGCAAAAATCCATTAAAACAACTACTAACAATTGGATTAAACTAACATGTAACCATTAATGGTTCGATCAAAATATATGCTTATTAAGGCAAGATACGAGAAAATGAGAAAAACTTTGTAAGCTAACCTAAGAGGTTTTCAGTCCTAGCAGAGCAAGAAACTCTGATTCAATAACGAACAGTATAAATTAATAAAACTAATAATCAACTAGCGTATAAATCACTAACAATGGGATTAAAAGTTAAAACATATTTGTATGAGGGCAAGAGTCAAAACAAAAAAAATTGCCTTAGGTCTTCAATCTGACATTGCAGGAACCACGTATTCCTATCTTTATATTTTGATCAAACAAAAATAAAACCTTAAAAATTAGAAAAAGTTATGATTCGGGAATTGCTTTAACACCCATATCCTAGAAAAATTGACAAGGATGTTGATAGGTTGCATAACATGTAAATTAAAAGGAGATGTTAGTTATTATAATATATAGAAAAATAAAAAAATAAAAAAGATATAGGTTGTTTGACCGGTAAGTGACTTGCTGAATTGTTCATGTAAATGAGAGTCCGTTGTTGATGATTGCTAATGGTGCCGAAGCATGAGTTTTTCACACTGCTCAAGTATGAATTGAGGAAGCTACTTGAATTGATAACGTTGTTTGGTTAACTTAAATACAGAAGTTTGAATAGTTGTAAATTGTCATGACACATGATGTGTCTTTGAATGTCTATTAGAAACATAGTTCTTGATTAGGGTGATTAACTGATTAAAAAACATTATTATTATTATTTTAATATTATCATACTATCTATTTTTTTCAATCAAGTTAAAATGACAGATGATAAAGGTAAAAAGAGATAACGTGACTTTTTAGTATCCGGTCATTAAATATGTATTTGACATTCTAAACGTAACTTTTAGTTATAAACAATAATGATATCTATCTAAATAAAATATGTCCTTTTTATATATTAATATATAGATAAATATTATAAGAAGTATAATATTAGTACATCACTTTTGTTCCATGAGTTAAAAAACAAGAATATTATGTAAATGTATAAACTGTGTAGGCATGAATGTAATCACTAATGACAATTTCATTGTTAAAAAAGATGAATTTATTAGTCTCTCACTCTCTATGTTGAATGTTGATAGGTGTAAACTGCAAAGGCTGCCGCCCCATTTGGTTCGCTCAAGAACATGAACATCTGAAGTTGGTGTTCGTGTGGCACTGACTGCAAATTCTACTTGTTGCCAAGGATAGATAAGCAAGATACAAGGAAAGACGGCTGCCATGGCGTCTTTTAGCCCTTCTCATAAAACCCTAGTTAAACCCCTTTCCTTATCTTCTCCATCTTCCCATGTTTTCTTCACTAAATTTCTTCGATTGAAGACGAAATTCTCTTTTCATCACAAACACACACTCAAATTTAGGGCTTCCGACCATTCAAACTCTGTTGCGTCACCGTCTACTTCTCAGCAAGAAGATTCAGAGTCCTTGCAGCTTTTCGAGGTGGATTACTAAACCTTGCATATTATGCATTTTAGTCTTATAACATTCTGATACATGTTTGAATGTTCCTTAAAAAATCATCAATTAAGTTATATCTTCGTCGATAAGTGTAAAATCTGTTGCTTTTTAGCATTGAAATGAATAAGGGTGTTGATCTTTTAAAAGACATTGCTAGATGGATTGAAATTTATAGGACATTCAACCAATGGACATTGAATAACAATGCAATATTCTGCATATTCTTGTTTTATAATCTTGGCAATAGAGGGAGTAAACTGTTCATCTACTTATTGGTGTGAAATTTGCGAGGAAATCCATTTGAACTGAAAATTGAGAGGTACCATGTTTTACCTCGAAATTCAAGTTGTATATCCTTTACTTTTTTCCTGGGAACAGTGGAAGTAATCATTTTCAGAAGCTTATGGTCAAACATTTAGGATCTATATGCGTTTGATTCTAAATTTCATGTAACGGTGTCTTGTTATTTCCTGTCAGGTGTCCACAGCATGCAGTTTACCTTACGTGTTAATTTTGTATAAGTGATCCAAGTATGCTCTAGGATGACTGTTAGTCTGATTCAGCAACTGTTTTATCCTTGAAAAAAGTTTGTAGTATGATTCCGGTTGTTATACATAAAGAATGATTTGGAACTTCAATAACTTTAGAAGTAGCCATTTAACTTAAATTTACCCTTTTGCAAAGTTCTATTTTAAGGCACTTGATTCTTGTGTAATTGTCATGCATAAAAAGGGATCCAAGTTTGCTCTATGATGGCTGTAAAATAGCAATGTCTATTCTTATATTAGATTTTATATCAGCTATCAGTTTTTACCTTCATGAGGTAACTTTTTGCACTCTGCCACTGATTTGAGGTTTAATATTTTTATCATCAATGTTGATAATGCAAGTCTTGACATAAAATCCCATCTGGTTTCAGGGTTCACCTTGGTATTAGTCTAATTGAGGTATATAATATTGGTTTAGTTTTTAAATAAAATCCTAAAAATGAGAACAATTTTGTCTTACTAAGGTTCTAGAGTGTAATAACCGATATAATAGATCACAAGAAAATATGAATCGGCTCAAATAATTGACGTTAAAAACTTGTATATAGTAAGGTTAGAAAGCTATACTTCAATAATTATCTAATAATAGATTTTGATGAACAAATTGTGTTTTCAGAAGTTGAAGGAGACGGAGAGAGAGCGGATAAATAAACTGGAGGAGCTTGATAGAAAAGCAAATACACAGTTAGAAAGGCAGCTTGTTATGGCTTCAAATTGGAGCAGGGCGTTATTGACAATGCAACAAAAGTTAAAGGGAACAGAGTGGGACCCTGAAAATTCACACAAGATTGATTATAGTGAATTTTTAAGGCTCCTTAATTCAAATAATGTTAAATATATGGAGTACTCAAATTACGGGCAGACAGTATCAGGTTAAAGAAGCTCCCATCACCGTATCAACTTTAATGCTTTTTCAACTACTTGATTTCGTTTTATTTTTATGAATGAATTTTCTTGTTTTCTTTACTGTAAAACTAAGTTGTAAGATTGTTATAGATCCACAATATTATTAATTAATTGCTAGTTGCGTATCTTAATATTTCCTAAATCCTTGGTTTTCCTTTTTAACATACTTTACTGTTTCACAGTGATTCTGCCATATTACAAGGAGGGAGAATCAAAAAGTGACTCAAACAAGGATATTGTTTTCCGGAGGCATGTTGTTGACCGTATGCCTGTTGATAGCTGGAATGATGTCTGGCAAAAGTTGCATCAACAACTTGTCAACGTTGATGTCCTTAACGTGAATACGGTTCCTGCAGAAGTCTATTCCAGTGTTGCAACTATCGTTGTTTGGTCAATGCGACTTGCTCTTGCTATAGGATTGTATGTCTGGATTGATAACATGATGAGACCAATCTACGCAAAATTGATACCTTGTGATTTGGGAAGCCCCCCTAAAAAGACAAGACAGCCAATAAAAAACCAGGCACTTGGATCATTAGGCGAGAGTCGGTAAGTGAATACCAATTTCAACTTATGGCTGATATATATATATATATATATATATATATATATATATATATATATATATATATATATATATATATATATATATAGAAATGGGTTTCCTTAAGTTTTTCTTGTATGGCTCTCCAGGGCAAAATTTATTTCAGCAGAAGAAACAACCGGTGTTTCATTTGATGATTTTGCGGGACAGGAATACATAAAGAGGGAATTGCAAGAGATTGTTAGGATACTAAAGAACGATGAAGAATTCCAAAATAAAGGGATATACTGTCCTAAGGGTGTGCTACTTCATGGCCCTCCTGGGACCGGTAAAACCCTTCTAGCAAAAGCTATAGCTGGTGAAGCAGGTCTTCCTTTTTTTGCAGCAAACGGGACTGATTTTGTGGAGGTCAAAACCCTTAAATTGTTATCAGCTTTTTCTTCAGAGTTTATGAAAATCAGAAGCCAGGTGCACTAACTTTAGAAGTTCTCTGCAGATGTTTGTTGGGGTTGCAGCGTCTCGTGTGAAGGACCTTTTTGCTAGTTCGAGATCATTTGCTCCTTCAATCATCTTTATTGATGAGATAGATGCTATAGGCAGCAAACGTGGCGGCCCTGACATTGGTGGGGTATGGTTACATTAACCTGCAAACATTGTTTGAATGCTCACCTTACTTTGGCATAGTTGAAAATTAAGATGATGTACCACATTGCTAATCCCCCCTGCAATTCAGTTATTCTTACCTCTTATAATTATTGTTGGTGCTTTTTTTTTTTTTTAATTACAATCATACTTTTTCAACATTCAAATATAGATTGTAGCCAAAGAACAAACAAGATGAGCCTCCTTTATGAATAATTAATCAGCATTAGCTTCAAGAGTTACTTGGTCTGCTCGTTATGCATACAACTTACAAGTACATTGTTTATCTTACTGATAGGGTGGCGCAGAGAGGGAACAAGGTCTGCTCCAAATATTAACAGAAATGGACGGTTTCAAAGAGTCAACATCTCAGGTATTCATTCTATTTTCATACCAAGAGCTGGTCCTCCTGCACAAACTAACCTTGATGGTCTGTAGGTGCTGGTTATTGGAGCAACCAATAGGCTGGACATTCTTGATCCTGCTCTCTTAAGGAAAGGTCGTTTTGATAAGATAATAAGGGTTGGTTTGCCGTCTAAAGACGGTAGGTTGGCTATATTGAAGGTAACCTTATAAGATTCTCATCTTCAGTGTCTAAGGTTTACTGTTATGACCCTTTTGAAGTATGGTAATTTAGGTCCACGCAAAAAACAAATTTTTCCGTTCTGAGGAGGAGAAGGAAACCCTATTATTGGAAATTGCAGAGAAAACAGAAGATTTTACCGGAGCAGAACTGCAGAATATACTGTAACTATTTTTGTGTCTTAGTTTGTTCTTGTTCCATTTTCATAGAATCATAGATAGATAGAATCTAACAATTAAGTCTGACAGGAATGAAGCTGGTATTTTGACTGCCAGAAAGGATTTGGACTACATAGGACGAGAAGAGCTTCTTGAGGCCTTGAAAAGGGTAGGTTTTAAAAGTTACTAAGAAATAATATGTGTACTTGACGCTTAACTTATCTCTTGACTTTGCATATTACTCGATATTGCAGCAAAAGGGAACCTTTGAAACAGGACAAGAGGATAGAAGTGACGTCCCCGAGGAGCTAAAACTGAGGTTGGCATATAGAGAAGCAGCAGTTTCTGTTCTTGCATGCTACTTTCCAGATTTCCACCGTCCTTTCACGGGGGTAAGTGTTTGTGTTTTCTATATTGAAAGTAAGTTGTTACGAGTTGCTGAATCCTTTCTTAAAACAATTTGAATTGTTGCAAATGCAGACAGATATCAATTCTGTTAAGAGTCGATCAAACATGCGTTACTTAGAGGTTCCAGGCCGGGTGTTTAAAAGGAAATCAGATTATGTAAACTCGATAATCTGTGCTTGTGCTCGTATGTAATTTTATCCCCGTCTTCAAGATTCATATATTTTACAAATTTCATCTTCTTATATCCATGTCCTTGCTTTATAGCCAGAGTAATTGAAGAGGAGATGTTTGGATTAGACAACTTATGCTGGATATCTGCCAAGGCTACATTAGAAGCTTCGATGCTTGCTGAATTTTTAATACTCCAGACAGGAATGACCTCATTTGGGAAGGCTTACTACCGGAAGCAAAATGATTTAGTTCCAAATGTAAGTTTTGCTTGTAATTATTTTCTAACTTTTAATCATGGCCTTTATTATTATGATCTATCTTAATAGCGCCTTATGCTTCTTGAACCTTGCAAAATTTTTTTTTTGTAGTTTTTAATAGTTTAATCAAGTGGTTCGTCTGCATTTATTAATGCTTAGCATTTTATCTTATAGAGTTCCTTGCGCTCTGACTTTCTTTCTGACAGTTGACTTTTTATAATAGCTTGCAGCCAAACTTGAAGCACTTAAGGATGAATACATGCGTTTTGCCATGGAAAAATGTTATTCTGTTTTGAGAGAATATCATTCTGCTGTAGAAGAGATCACAGGTTAGTTTTCTTCTATTTGTATGAATGTCGAGTGTGATAGTCTTGATAAAAATGATATATTTAAGATAACTATTAGTTTATATAGTTTGTGCATTAATGCCCATTTTGTTAGCAAACACAACTAGTTTGTTACTTTATGGCTACAGATATTCTACTCGAGAAAGGAGAAATAGAAGCTGATGATATTTGGAGTATATATAAAAATAGCCCTCGGATATCTCAGGTTACCTTCAAACTAATTACTTCTATAAACGCTTACAATATCAGAAACCGATTGAAATCTGTATCCAATAGGAACAGATATATTTGTTTCTTATATGTTTAGACCCCTGCTTAACTTGGCTACTGGCTTTTAATTGCACTTTATATTGTATTACCTTATCTTTCAATTTATAATTCAGCCTCCTGTGCCCCCTGTCGATGAATATGGTGCATTGATATATGCTGGAAGGTGGGGAATCCATGGTGCTTCACTTCCAGGTAGGGTGACATTTGCACCTGGTAATGTTGGATTTGCAACGTTTGGTGCCCCTCGTCCTATGGAGGTTAGTGGCGAGTTTAGATATATGATGCAAGCTCAAAACCATGCACCTTCTTCTTGTAATGTCTGTAGTTTTGTTGTGTGCAGACTCAAGTCGTTAGCGATGATACCTGGAAGCTAGTAGACAAAATTTGGGACACAAGGGTTCAAGAAATTAGAGAAGGGGCGAAAAGAGAAATCGAAGTGGAAAATGAGAAGCCACACATCCTGATTGCAAGTCATTTTCTATGATCTTTGTCACCTTTTATGGTCAGTGCCTATAAATAGAGAGATCCTGTTTCTGGACCTTAGTAGTTTCTGCAGTCAATAACTATGTTATCATGACGCAAAACTCTTTGCAGCAGTTTCATTTTACTCGGCAGATGCATACGTTTTCTTGATCGTGGCTCCTGTATCTGCCTAGCAAAGATCTGTCATATCTTGGTTCATGGGTCATGACAAGACCATGTTATCGCACGTCACAAACTGACTCGTGGCACTTGTAAGGAAACTTGATAGCAATATACATTACAGAGTCCAGCAGACCTGTTAAGAGTCCTAAAGCTATTTGAAGGTCGTTAATGGGATTTCACATTTGTTTTGATTTTGGAAGTTGGCTTCCCACAATTCATTTGTTAATCTCACACCCATTTGACACAAATCAATTTTACAAAGGGTTGGTTAATTTTTACTAGAAAGTAGGAATTGTGGACTCTAAAGTTGTAAAAATGTTTCTTTTTTGTTGTTGTAATCCCTTATTGTATCGACGTACTTGTTCTCCACAAATCACTAAGAAATTGCTAATCCTCTTGTTCCTATTATCCTGTTAAAACATGATTATAACAACGTAGTTTATTACAATGTATAAAATAACGACACATGATGTGTTATATTTTTGATTATGTTAATACTTTTTTTAATTTAAGTTTTACGTTACACATAGTTATAAACATGATTATTTCTTACAAAATATATTGATATGATTGGCAAAGAAAAAAACGTTACTGTAATCAATAAACATATAAAAGTATATTGTTATCTTATGCATTTAATATCTTAATCATGTTTCATAAATACTAGCAATTTGCTAGTATTTTCATTGCTAAAAACCAATTTCTACATTCTGTCATAGTTGTATATGATCCATCAAATAAGAGCAGAGTGTCATTTGGCACAAGTAGAGATCTCTAAGGCAGGCCTTTGCTCAATTACAAACAAATAAATACCAAATAGTCAACGAAACACCAAAGTCGTCAATTTCATATTTCATTATATATCACAAACAGTGAAATGTGTGCGTTTTATGTGTGTGTGTGTGTATATATATATATATAGAAACACAGGGGTGAGGGGGAGAGATTAATTATATTCACAACTTCCATATATTGGTATGGGTAAGGCAAGCAGATGGATCAGAAACTTGTTGCTAGGCAAAAAGGAGGACAAAAGCAACAACAAAGATGATGGTCCGCCGATACCATGCACAACTGCCATCATACCATCGTCGTCTCAGCCATGGACCACCGCCCTTGTACCAGCCACTCCAAGGAGACGATGGAGCTTTAGAAGATCAAATAACACAGAAAAACTAGTCAATCACAAGAGTTGCCGATCCTTTGACTCTATCGTAGCCTCCCGATTAGTATCAGAAGCCCTGTTCGACTATGCAATTCAACACCAAAACCACACCAACATGCTGGTGGTGCCGCCTCCTAAAGCCGCAACAAAGACAAAGTATACAGTAGTATCTAGTGTGGTGGCGCTCGCAGCTGCAACAAAAATTCAAGCAGCTTTTCGTTCATATCTGGTAACAACTTCAAATACCTGTTTCCGTAAAGCTGTGTTATGTTTTCTTTACCAACAATTTAAATACATTAGTTTCATATTAATTTGTTGTTTTTTTTATCAATAAAATGAATCTAACATAGGTTGTATGCAGGCAAGAAAGGCGTTGTGTGCTTTACGTGGACTGGTGAAGCTGCAAGCCCTGGTGCGGGGACACTTGGTTCGTAAGCGAACCACAGCCATGGTTAGGTGCATGAAGGCGTTGGTCGCTATTCAAGTTAGAGCTCGTTTTCAAAGAATTCGGCTGGCTGAGGATGCAGAGTTGCGGTCACGTCTAAGTGCTGCAAGTCCACGGGGATTAGTGATTGCTCATGGGCGTTGTCCAAGTGCCCCACAATGCGTAATTCATCGTTCTTAGTCATCCAGTTATATTATACCCATTGCCGATGCAATAAGTGTTGCTATAAGGCACCAATTCAACCTTCCAACAAAACGTTGTTGCAGTTCTCTTGGTCGCTAAAGTCGACTGTGATTCTTCACTTTAAGGAGTCACTAAAACTGAATATCGGTGTCAGCAAATTTGATCTGCAGTCAAAACAAAGATAAAAATCTTTTGTTTTGGTTGCGACCGAACAAATGGTCTTCTTTTCAGTGAACATTTGGTTGTAAAATAGTCTGATTTTATTTTCATAATGAATAGCAGCAAATATAAATTTGCTAAGGAACATTTAGCTGTTGCATTCTCTCAATCATCTTTTTTGATTTTCATAGGATCATAGTGAAAAAACTGAAAAATTTGGAAGCAGCAAAAGAAGCACCAGCATGAGTTATCGACAATCATCCAGAAGACTCTCGATTGATTCATTGCCGTTGACACGTGAAAACTCAATGAGATTGCAAAACCACCCAATCGATGCTGTTTCGAGTTCACAGCACCATGAACCAAATTACATGACCCGAACAAAGTCTTCAAGAGCAAAAACACGGTCCCAGAGTGAACCAAAGCAAAGACCCGCAAAACAGAAACGTGAAAATAGGCGAACTTCATCAAATATAGGTCTTGGTGTTGTCACAAAGGGGACACAAAATCAAACCCACCATCATCAAACGGACCGTGATTTTGAATTTGATTCAGCCAGTACTTGTGTTACCGGTTCACCCTACTTTACTACACTTTACGAGTACGAGGTTAGCACATCGATCCCATTTTGTCAGCTTTCAAAGTCTTTTCGTACTCGAAATCTTTTATCATTCTAACAACGTTATTCACCGCAGACGGCTGCAAATTTATATTAGCAATGATCCAACGGAATCAAACATTGTTCTTGGCATCGGATGACGCTTTCCTGACAGAAAAAACCCAGTTTTCGAAAGTGCTTGGATTTAAAAAAAAAAATACACGTATTTTATCACCAATGTCTGTAATCTTTATTTAAAGGAGGAAATAGAAAATGCAATTTATATTTATTAAAATCTGTATAATTCATGACAGAAAGGTAACCGGTAATTCCAGGATATTATGAAATAGTAAAATAAAAACAAGATTCATGTTTCAGAAACTATTAATGCATTGCACACCACCAGAATTAGCAAAATAAATTTCTCAACATTCATAATGATGGCAAAGCTTGCTCCTTGAGTGATTCTTGAACTGCCTTCAAGAGAGCTGGCATCAGTTTCTGATTCGTAACGATGATGCCTGTGTCGAGATCCAGATATCTTCCTTTTGAAAAGTCTAAAGGGTTCCCACCAGCATCCGAGGCAACACCCCCGGCTTCTGTAAGCAACTCGTTGAAAACAATTTTTAACATCAGTTTAAAGCAAGAACATGTTGACGAGTTTGCCGTTCTTAAAATGATCATTATATGCTAGAGCGAATTTTCTAATTAAGGGCAAGTAAAACAGGAAATGTAAGTTTTGGCTTCGAGCAGGCAAAAGTAAACAATTTGAACCTAACATGTGAGTGAACAATAAGAACTAAAGTGGACCTGCAATAACGATGTATCCAGCAGCATGGTCCCATATCTTCTCACGGTATCCTTTATTCGGAAACCGTAAATAGATCGCACCATCTCCTCGTGACAGCGCTCCGTATTTTGCCTGGCTGTCGATCCTAACTGGTGGCGCTTTAACGCCCAGTTTCTGCACAAAAAAAACGAACAAACATCATTTCATCAGCCCTTTTACAGAGGAAAATTTTTTGTTTTGGCTTTCTGGTGAATGTATACTATTAAATAACTTTGAATTTTGTTGAACCTACTTTCTGAAGAAAAAGATTAGCATTTACACGTTCGCCCTTATTGAGCTGAGCACTAACATCACATTATTCTGAGGACACGCTTTCTTTATTGGCCAAAAAAGTAAGACTAGACAGCAGAATATGATCGGAACAAACTAATATTTTATTTATTCCCGCTTTTTACTTGAGCAAAAGTACCTTTGCTATAGCGCCAGATAAACTATGGGATGAATGAGCAGCTTCATATGATTCGAAAAAGGAAGCTTCTTCTGGATTTTCGGTGTCACTAACATGCACCTGAAAGTGAATAAAACGCTTGACGTCATTATGCATACATATAGTCTCTAAGCTATGTAAAGTTGTAAACACACATAAATGCTGTTAGGGTAAAAAGAAATCTACCTTCACGGGTGGCGAGCCATCTAAAGATTCCATGTATGTTCCACAAGACAACTGTGCCGAGAACAAACATCCCGCTTTATTGAGTGCATTTTGATCTTGGCTCCTAATAGATTCTAGTGGGAGATTTGGACAAGCAAGAACGCCTAATACGACTTTTCCTTCGTCTAGCAGACCTAATGCTATCGCATATTGGTCACCTCTTAGGAAACTGCATCCAGAGATGTTGAAAATTTTAGCTATATTGAAAATTTTAGTCATTTGTTTATATATCAGTCGCATATATTTAGTCACTCACATATTAATGACATAAAAATAAATTTAAGTTGACAACTCAACAAACTCCTCTTGCTAAAATGGAAGATTTGATTCTCAGTAGCAGCAGTTTATAATCATCCAACTAATGTGAGCATAAATGTCGATCACAAAAAAATATGATTTCTTAGACTATGACAGTCAATATCAGTACTATTCAATTTCAAAATTGAGATGGTCGATGAAAATTTTAAAATCTTCACAAACAATTGATGAACATGTTAAAATTTAACAATACCCAAATAGATATATCAATGGTAAAATTTGTAAATATTAATATATCATGTATAAACAAGAAGTAGTCAGTTTAACCATAAAGGTCAAATTGCCCCTTTTTTGAAAATTTAAAACATTAGAATGATTAACTTTTTAGAACTATTTGTGGTCTTTCATGGAGAAGAAGACTAAATTTTGTGCAAATGAGTGATTTGGACAAAAAGTGCCAAGTGCAGAAGTGCATTGTTTCTTTCTTTTTTTTTTTTTTTCTTTGCATATACAATTCACAATGTGTCAAGAGCTGCTAGTTTTTACAAACTCTAATAGCATTCTTTTATAATTAATTAATTAAGTTTGCAAACTGAAAAGCCAAACGGTAGAAAGAGCCAATCACTCGATACTTTTACTTACATCACGGTTGGGTAGCCAAATAAGACAAGCTACATTTGATCTAATCTATCATACAACTATTTATATGAAAAACTTTAAAAATGAGAACATTACAAAATAAGAAAGGCATGAATTGTATTAGATTGCATGTCGAACATGTAGGCATTGAACTGTTATAACTCAAAAAACAAAACAATAAACTAAAGAAGTCATATAATACATGTGAACTTACCCTTTTGTACCGTCAATAGGATCCAAAACCCAATGCTGGCCTTTAGGGCCTCCCTCAGAAGTACCACAATCTATAATTGTGAGCACATCGGCTTCAGATAAAGGAGATACGTTGTAAGTTCCATCACTGGCAATAGTATCGTTCACTAGTTTGGTGATACGTTGAAGAGTTTCTTGAGATTCTTCTCTTCGAAGATCTCCAGAGTCCTAGAAATGATCAACACCGGCATATCTTATTAACTTGACAAACAAATGAACGATGGAAAATAAATGAAAAGTACATAGAAGTGAAACAAAATAAGGTTGAAAATTACTTCCTCAGCCACTAACGAGAATTCTTGAGACGAAAGTTCTCTCTGAAGAACAAAGCTCACAAGAACTTGGGACCCTGAGAATCAAAAGCACACAAAGTAACTCCTAAATCATATGATAAGTGCAATATTTTCTTTCATTGAAATCTCATGAAGATTGCAATATTTCCTTTTTGAGACTTGTTAATATAATATTATTTGTTTGCACATTGTGATCATAACAATGAACGGATAATATAGATTAGAAGTCCACAATAGTACCCTAATTATTGAAAGATTTCTAAAACATATGGTTACCGGTTAAAACTCTTAAACTATATGCTTGTCAATCAATGCTAAATTTCCGGTACATATGTAGTATTTTTCTCCAATAATCCAACAAGTGAATAACAACTCTAACCTTTGTGCTTGGCTTCAATTTCTTAACCAGCCCCTATGCTTTGAAAAATGCCAAAAATAAGGAACATTGTGGTTGACATGAATACACAAAAAGCGTCAAATAACTAACGAATTATAATGATCATTTTCATGCATTCTTGCAAACAACAACATTTTTTTGGCAGCTTTGATTGCATAATGATTGGTTAACACTCCAAAGACAAGTACAACGGATAGAAACATTATTCGCTCAACGTTCAACTCATGATTCTGAAACAACTGAAAGATGAATCACATATTAATTTTGGCAACTACCTATTAGTTTATTACTTAGCACTCCCTCCATCCCAAAATAGATGTAACTTTTCACTACCCTCATGGTTTTTTTTTCCCATTATTAGACAGGTATCTAAAATACCCTCGGTGGTAAAAAAAGAGAATCCCGACAACAAATATCATCCCTCTCAATATGTTCTTATTATTATCAACAATTGAAAAGGGTAACTCACAATTATAAGTTTTCCGAAAAAATTCCATATAATTTGGACATCCAAAAAGGAACTGTTGTATTTATCTTGGTATTGAGGGAGTTATAATGAAATCCTACAATCCCATAACTTTTACCGATCACATTTCCAGCCAATTGAAAGCATAAGAAACACAGAAACATACCATAATCAGCCACAGTGACGGGACTTTTGTCAGACTTTGATTGGACGTCAGATTGCAATAATGCTTTTTGCACTTTCTACATAACAAGTATTGAAAGTAGCTTCAGTTAACCTTCATCATCCCACAGAATGCCCTCAACTGTGTCAGGGTTTGCGAATCATAGACACTTAAAATCATGGAGCCAAGAGCCCCAAAAACATATTCCTAACAGTTTTACTTATTTTGTCACAACTAATTCATAAAACCTATAACTACATAATATCAATGTTCCATCAAAAGGGCTGTTCAGATGTGTGTTGTCAAACGTGACTATTAGTCTATTACAACTTGAAGAATCAAAATTGGATGATCAGTTTAATTCAGCAGTTAATCAAAGATACTTGAAGCTAGGGACAGTTGAGTAAATTTATTTTATTGTGGTAATAATCATTTTTCTTTCAAAACTCCTTACATGCTTCACAAAATCATATTAATTTTCCCCAAACAAATCGAAAGACCCCCTTGGGTAATCAACAACAAGAAAAAGACTAAACAGCCACATAGGCTTTATTCCACCATAGTTTAACTTAGATTTGGCAATACCACTCAAACTCGAACACAATTAAAGAATATCTTTGATATCCACATGACTTTTATTTTTTCTTTCAAAAAAGAGCACTTTTCACACCTGGGTATGATGGAATCACATATCTTTTAATCAAATTTGGAAGATAAAAGAGAATTTTAGGTTTCATAAGATCGAGGAAAAGACATACACTTGACTCTTAAGGTCTCAAACCCTTTCCTTTTCAAATACAAAGCTAAACATGTGTTGTACTTCTTGTATTTATTGAGGGGAGTAAAATACTAACTTTCAGCTACAGACACTCAAATCTTGCTACAAAATTGTTGTACCATGAAAGAAATTTTGCCTGCCTTACAGGAAGCACATCAAGGGCAGCCTATGCAATTTATGGTAGATTTCTTGTAACTTTATTCACTCTTATTTTCTTTCTATCTTTAGTAACATGTCTGAACTTCAACATGAAATCCTCAAGAAATGTGACTTCTTTTCAGCTAGGAATGAATGAGCTAGGAATAGTTACTCACAGTCAAGACAGATGGCACACTCAAAATCAAGAAATATGAAAATGTGAAAAAGATTCCTCTTTTAGGGATATGATAGAGTTGCCAAAAAAATTTTCATCAGACATTGTGTAGCACCGAAAGTCAACAAAAGTGAAGAATGTGATGAGAAATTACATTGAAAAGCAAAAATCCTCTTGTGGAAATGATTCAATTACCAATAACACTCATCAAACTTACTTTGTCATACATCATATAACATAACACCCAAATTGAACAATATAATAAAGTAATAGAGAGAGAGAGAGAGAGAGAGAGAGAGGTACCTGGCATAGACGAGCAGCAAGGGAGGCAGCTTTCTTGGCAGCAAGGAGTTGATTATTGTAAGACATTGTTATTGTAGAAGAAAAATTAGGTGATGATGATATATGGGAGGAATATGATGATTTGAGTGTGAAGAATGGTTTGGTGGTTGAAGAAAGTAAATTGGGGTTTAATTTTGTATGGGAAATTCGAGCGAGGGCTGTGGCTGTTATACTTATAGACGCCATCTGATTCTGATCTCCCTACCTTTTTGCATATGAAACCAACCAGTGCTGCTATCTGTCTGCCTCGGCCTTGGCCTTGGCTCGTTAATACTAATATTAATATTTACGAATTCCCCTTCCTGACATGTAACAAATTACAAATTATTCTAATTCTAATTCATTATTAATGAAATTTATGATTATTGTTTTCTAGTACAAGGTTTTTTTATGGTTTTAATTTGAAGTAGTTGGCATAAATTTAATTTCTAGCAAATTATCCATATATATTAATATGATAAAATATGTCTAGATACTCGGCTCAAATAGAAGTCAAGAATGCGAATTTTTTTTTTTAAAGAAGCAAGAAATGATAAAGTTGTGATATAGAGATGTGTCCCAAAACACAACTACACAGGGGGAGATGTAGGAGTTGTTACTTGTCAATTGTGATATAAAATAAAAGGAAGTGTAGCATCTTTAATATAAGTGTGATACATACACCAAACCTTGGTAACAATTTTGAGGTGTGTACTCATATTAAGTTTGTAACATATATTCTCTATACTCTATGTTGTGTTGCAATATACAAAGTTTTATCCATCTTCATCTTATGAAATATCAAACCATATAATCTAAACAACTCCAAGTTTAACCAAAAAATGAGACAAAATATCAAGTAATAATAAATATAAAGATTAAAATCCCAATATCCTGTATTTTAATTTGAACTATAAGTATACATGAAATGAAAGAAACCCTGTATTAACGAACATTGTAGAGATCTTCTGACGATTAAAGAGGAAAAAAAACCTAGGTCTTCTTTTTTAAAGTAAGTTTTTAATTTTTTATGAAAGAAAATGTATTTATAATCAATATTCAACAAACCAAGTGGTGGAAACCGCCAGTTACCAGTTCAATAATTCAATTGATTAGATTGTTTGAATATGACAAACAAATTAAAGTAATTAATTTAAAGTAGTATAGATAATCCTAATATATTAATTATATTATGAATAAAAATACAATTAATTAACAAAGTTAACAAGTTAAAATCATTCTAAACTCTGCTTTAACACTATCGATTTTGCTTTCTATTTATTTTTTCTAGTCCATTGCTTTAAGAACTAATTTTGAAATCTTGAAGTTTCTTATTAGGATAATGAGTATCAGGTATTATCATATTAAGTTTCTTTTTATAAATAGGCTCAGAGATGAGATTAGGGTTTAGTTTTATTCGATGGGGTAATGGACTTGCAGTTTGTAAAAGATTTATATTTGATTGTATTTATTTATTATTTATTTGTTATGTTAAAATAAAAATGATTATGATACAAACTTATTTGTTTGATTTTAAGGCTATAAATTTTTTTGATCAAATTCTTTTAACGAACTTGTCAATATAAGAGCGTCAGTTACACACTCAAAACCTTATTGATTACACAAACAATTTTTTTTTTAAAAATTACACTGCAAAATGTGATTACTGAGAAGGGACCGAATGCCCGTACCACCCCTTCCCATAGCATAGGTCCATCCATGAGCAAAGCTAAAAAGGAAGATACACAATGATCTAAAAAGTTTTTTAAGAGAGAGAGAGAGAGATGAAATGCATGAAGGGTTGTTTTAGATCATCCGAGACCAACCAACCATTATAGTGGGTAGGATATATTGTGCTCTTTTATTGAATTTCAGAGAAGAAATGCAATCTTCATTGATGAAAACGAAATACATGCTGAGCTGCCTATTTATACACAACTGATACACTACCACTCTAACAAATAACTAATCAACTAACTAACTAACTAATTAGTTACATCAGAAATAAAATAACTAACTACCTGTTATTTACAAAAAGAATTGTTTATATCTATCAGCCCCCCTCAAGATGAACTCTGAAATATATCTGGAAGAGACATCTTGGACAATAAAGGTAACATCTTGGCCTTAGGAAGAGCTTTTGTGAATAAATCAGCAAGCTGATCATGTGAACGAATGGGCATGAGTTTGATGGTTTTATCAGCAATCTTTTCTCTGATGAAGTGGCAATCAAGTTCGATATGTTTGGTTCGTTCATGAAAGGTGGGATTATTGGCAAGTTTGATTGCTGACTCATTATCACAGAAAAGAAGCGTAGGTTGTGTTAGATCAACCTGAAAGGCCTGAAGAAGATGTTTGATCCATAGAATTTCACTGGTGGTAGCTGATAATGCCCTGCACTCTGCTTCGGTGGAACTTTTGGCCACCATAGTTTGCTTCTTAGATTTCCAAGAAATGAGAGAATTTCCTATGAAGATGCAGAATCCTGTGACTGATCTTCTGGTAGATTGACAGCCTGCCCAATCAGAATCACTAAAGGCCTTGATTTGAAGTGATTTTTCAGCTGATAAAAACAAACCTTGACCAGGATGAGCCTTTAAATATCTCAAGAGATGTGTAATTGCTTCTCTATGTGGAACTCGTGGAGAAGAAATATATTGGCTAAGATGATGAACAGCATATGTGATGTCTGGTCTAGTAATAGTTAGATACATAAGCTTCCCAATAAGTCTTCGATAATGTGCAGCATCCTCAAAAGGAGTCCCATCAGAAGCAGAAAGCTTTACTTTTGGATTCATAGGATAAGAGCAGGGCTTGGCTGCAAGCATACCAGTTTCTTCTAATAAATCTAAGGTGTATTTTCTTTGAGAAACAAAAATACCCTTCTTTGAACGAGCAACTTCTAGACCCAGAAAATGTTTTAAGCACCCCAGATCTTTCAATTTGAATTCGGTGCTCAATTTATCCTTAACCAAATTGATCTCAGATAGAGATGCACCAGTGAGTACGATATCATCAACGTAAACCAACAGAGCAACATAGGTTGATCCTTGACCTTTGTAGAATAGTGAATAATCTGCCTTTGATTGTGAAAAACCTTCTTTAAGTAAAAAAGAAGAAAACTTAGCATACCATTGCCTTGAAGCTTGTCGAAGGCCATAAAGAGATTTCTGTAATTTGCAGGCCAATTTGACAGAAGTAGGAGAATTCAACGGTAGCTTGTAACCCTGTGGTATTTTCATGTAGACATCTTCATCTAAATCACCATTAAGAAATGCATTATTCACATCTAATTGTAATAAAGGCCAGGAATTTTGAGCAGCTAATGCAAGAAGAAGTTTGACAGTAACCAACTTAGCCACAGGAGAGAAAGTGTCTAGAAAATCAACCCCTTCTTGTTGATTAAAACCTTTTGCAACCAATCGAGCTTTGTGTCTTTCAATTGTTCCATCTGCCTTTCTTTTGATTTTAAATACCCATTTGCATCCTAAAGCTTTTCTGTCTTTAGGTAAGGGCACAACTGTCCAAGTATTGTTAACTTCAAGAGCCAACAGTTCTTCATCAATAGCCTTTACCCATTCTGTTGAAGTAATTGCTTCTTGATAAGAAGATGGTTCATCGTTTGAAGAAATACTCAATGTAAAGGCTCTATGAGATGTGGACAATTTTGAATAGTCAACAACCTGTGACAAAGGATATCTTGTAAAAGAAACAGGAGTAGTTCCTTGTAAGAGCTGACAGTGATAATCCTTTAAGTAAGCAGGTTTACATCTATTTCTTTGAGACCTAGTAGTAGTAACAGGTGCTGAAATTGGTGCTGAAACAGAATGTTGTGGCTGTTCATCATTTGATAAAACAGGAAGTGAAGGTTCTGATTGATCAACCAATGATTGATCATGAGAGATAGATTGATATACTTCTGTTTCATCATCAAGATCAGGATCAAGAGTAACAGGCAGAGTATGAAATGGAAAAGGATTAAGTTGACTCATATTTTTGGAATTTTGAAAAGGAAATATGTCCTCATGAAATATAGCATCCCTGGAATTAAACAATTGTCTTGTTTCCAGATCAATGAATTTAAAAGCTTTCATTCCAGGAGGATGACCAACAAAAATACAAGGCTTAGCTCTTGGAGAGAATTTTGTTCTTGTTGATGAAAGAGTTGAGACAAAAGCCAAACAACCAAAAGTCCTCAAAATTGAGTAATCTGGTTTAAAGCCAAAGAGCTTTTCATAAGGAGAACTCTTATTGAGAAGTTTGCAAGGAGTCCTGTTAATAAGATAAGTTGCATGAAGAACACATTCAGACCAATAGATGGTAGGAACTTTGGATTGAAAAAAAAGAGCTCTTGCAACATTTAATAAATGTTGGTGTTTTCGTTCAACAACAGAATTTTGTTGTGGTCTCTCTACACATGAAAATTGGTGTAAAGTGCCCTTAGAGTGAAAAAATTCAGTGAATGATAACTCCTTTGCATTATCAGATCTGAACTGCTTAATAGTCTTGCCAAATTGAGTCTGAACCATTTGAAAGAATCTTGGAACAATTGATTGTACATCAGATTTGCATCGAATGAGATAAACCCAAGTAAATCGAGTGCAATCATCAACCAAAGTGACAAAATATCGATTGCCATTATGAGTATTAATAGCATAGGGCCCCCATATATCACAATGTACCAAATCAAAAGGATTGGCTTTAACATTGTTTGAGCAAACAAAAGACAATTTCTTTTGTTTAGCTAAAGGACAGATCGAACAAGGAACTGTAGCTAGTTCTTTATGGCATACAAGATCATCTGCTATCATCTTGAGTTTATTGATGGATGGGTGCCCAAACCTTTGATGCCATTTTTGAAAGGAAACAGCATGAATTCTGTGAACTGTAGAGGAATCAGCAGTAGAATTGTCTTCAAGAACATATAGACCAGCTTGAACTTTAGCCTTGCCAATCATCTTCTTGTTGACCATCTGTTTTATCAATGCAGAATCATGATAAAACTCAATTGTCATGTTCTGTGCTTTAGTCAAGGATGACACAGAAAGAAGATTGAGTTCAAACTGTGGAACAAAAAGAACATCTGAAAGGTACAAATCATTATTCAACTTGATTTTACCCATGTAGTCAACTGATATTCTGGATTTATTTGGTAATATTACCCTGGTGTTTGATATCAAATGCATGTCAATAAAAAGGCTTCTATTGTTGCAAATGTGACAAGTAGCACCTGAATCAATAACCCAGACATTTGATTCATATAATCCAGATGTAAGATTAAGAACATAGAGTTGACCTTCAACAGGAGTGTTAGAAGCCATGGCAACATGTGCAGTAGCATCAGTGGTAGTGGAAGCAAGCTGACCGGATAATAAGGCAATTAAATGTTGACATTGTGCATTTGTAAGGCCAGTAAGCTTATCATGCTGATCAATTGAATTGTTAGGAACATCTGAATTCTGTAAAGAATTAGATTGAGAATCTTGAGCATAAGAAGAAACAGAATTAGCTCTGTTGTGATTTGTCTTGTAACCTGGAGGAAAACCGTGAAGTTTGTAGCACTTATCCTGAGTGTGTCCAGACTTCTTGCAATAAGTACAAATAGGAGGTTTGCCTCTATTGTACTGAGAAGTGGAATTTTGTGATTTAGCAGTGGTGCTTCGTAGGTTAAAGGCCATAGGTGATGAAATGGATTGAGCAGTTCCAATTTCACGTTGCCGTTCTTCTTGTATAATGAGAGAAAAAATTTTGTTAACAGATGGTAAAGGATCCATTAACAGAATTTGTCCTCTAACCTGAGCATATGTTTCATTTATCCCCATTAAGAAGCTTATTGTATGCTCCATTTCTCTTGCTCCACCACAGGTACATAATCCACAGGTGCAATGCGCACTGTAATTAGAAAGTTCTTCCCACAAAACTTTGAGTTTAGTAAAATATGTGCTTACCGAATCCTGTCCTTGCATGGTGTTCATAAGATCTCTTTTGATTTGATAGACTCGAGGACCATTGCTTTGTTGAAATCGTTCTTTGAGTTCCTTCCAAATAGCATGAGCCGTATCGAGATATATGACAGAAGCAGAGATTTCTTTTGAAATTGAATTCAATAGCCATGAGATGACTATATTATTATTGCGATTCCAGGATTTTAGACGTGCAAGATCTGTATTGACAGGTCTTGGAAGTGAACCATCAATGAAGTCTAATTTGTTCTTAACAGAGAGGGAGATAGTCATAGCTCTGCTCCAGGATGCATAATTGTCACCTGTTAAGATCTGATTTACCAGAATTTGGCCTGGATTATCAGAATGATGAATATAGAATGGATCATTCGGAGAGTTTTGATCCACAGTTGAATCAGAATTAACCGGATCAGGCATGATTAATCAGAGAAGAAGAAAACGAATTGGATGAACAAAAATCACAATTCAGAAAATAGTGAACGAAGAAGTTGAATTGGATTGAACAAAAATCGCAATTCAGAATTGACGTATGAAGATTTCAGGCGGAATTTCATCTGATACCATATTGAATTTCAGAGAAGAAATGCAATCTTCATTGATGAAAACGAAATACATGCTGAGCTGCCTATTTATACACAACTGATACACTACCACTCTAACAAATAACTAATCAACTAACTAACTAACTAATTAGTTACATCAGAAATAAAATAACTAACTACCTGTTATTTACAAAAAGAATTGTTTATATCTATCATCGTTCAATCTAACGGTGTAAGTGTTAAGTGTAACAATACTTCTAGATTTGGGCTTGTATTTAAAATAACATTATGAGCCTTAGGCCCAATAATACTCTCGGACCATCGCACTAATGTCATCTTCTCTACTTTATCCTTTTATATTATATATAAACCCTTCGATGATAAATGTTGAATATATGTTTTAATAATAAGGGGTGTTTTAAAGTGGCTTGTTGTAACTATTGAAGTTACGGTATCTTACATAGGTTAGGTTGGGAAAGTAGAAATGTTTGTGTATATAACTATATAAGTAGTAATCTAATTCTTATATTTGGATGATAGTCAGAAGGATTAGACTCCTTTTAGACTTTAAAAGTTAAATGTTAAAGTATCGGGCCCATTAGAAAGATTTAATTGTATTATAATTGTAATAAAACTATCATGAAGGAAGTGCGTTGTAAGTTGATGATGTGATATTGACGTAAGTTACCTATAATACGAAAGAAGAGTGTCACCATTGCTGATGCTCTAACCTCCTTGTTTTATCCACCAAAAGAAACTTCCAAAAACAGTTCTTTGCTTTTTCCTTGCTTTTACATCGAAAGATGCAAAACTAGACTAAAATCGAACCGAACCGAAACCAATTTTGGAAGGATTCAACCCAAGATACCACTAGCGACTATAGTGAGAGTTCAAATCCTTAAGAATGGTGATCCTTTTCGCATACTAGATTTGTTTTCTGTTTCGTTATTCGTATTATTCGTTTTCACCACCAAAGTTATAAAACCTAACGGATAATCACTTCCACTGCGATCATCTACTTACTTGATCGTGTAGACAGACAGCTTCAAAATCATGCATCTGGTGTGTGTGCTTTAAACGATATTTTACATTAGCTTGGTGGATTGACGCTTCATCATTCGACACAGAGACCATCATAATCAGAAATTCAGAAAATGCAATTTTGTTTGTTTCATTGACAAAGTGAAGAGGAAACAAGAAGAAGAATGAACAAGCAACATAGCCATATTAATGGGGTAGACTAGACTTGAGATATTTAGATTTGACTATGATTGCAGATACAAAGGGTTGTGTTTTCTTCACATCAAATTAAACAAGATCAGGCTTTCACGCAGCAATTGAAGTAGCTCAAAATGCTTCTCCTCACCTGCATAATCAATCATTAATCACCATTTATTGGATAATAATAAGTTTTCATATTTTCATACCAAAATAAAAGTCACTCTTCTCTACAAGCAACTTATTTTCACAGGAATAAAAGTCGCTTTTCCATCTACATCTGTCTATGACTTTACTGGGACATTGTCGAGAGCATTAATGACTAGGATACATTATACAAACCCAGTTCTTGATAATGTCAATCTTCTTTTTTAATATTAAAAAAATGCAATGCATGTGAAGAGATCAACGTGCTATTTGTTTTTTTAAGAGGTTAAATGTCTGAAGTCTCAAAACTACATCTTAAATTAAGAGATGATCTTAAGATCTGGAACTAAGAGGTGATCTTAAGATTGTTTATTTCGTAAGATGAGACATCTGAAAAATATTACTGTAAAATATTATATCTAATATTTTAATTAACAAATTTATATAAAAAATAAATTATAATAATTAATATGATAAATATATTTAAATTAAAAATTAACTTAACTTATATTTTAATCAACACCTCAAAAAAGAAAAACTGAAATTATAATAATTAATATGATAAATAGTTTTAGGGTTTGTGAACTAAAAATAAAAAAAGAGATCTCTTAATTTTTTTCAAATCCAAACCTCCCTCTTAAAATTAAGAGGTAAATTCAGAAGTTACAACTTGTTTAACTCTGAAATTAAACAAACCAATCTTAATTTATTATAGATCTCAGATTTAGACTTCAGACCTTTTTAATAGCCTCTTAATGAATAACAAATAAGGCCCAAGTAAGATGAATTTTGGATTTTTGTTTGATGGCAAAATTTAAATAATTAACACATTTGTAAACCAGTTTTGTAAATGACCATAATTAAATCAAATTTACACTTCTATAACTGCATTTTACAAAATATTAAAACTGAATTTGGTTTTTGAAAAGGTACATGGAATTTTTAATGCTTCATTTGATAATTATTTGATCCACTACAATGATTTGCCTTGGACAGAATAAACAAAAGAAATGTCCACACATATTCGTTAAAAGTTATAAAAACATTCCATGCCAACCAATGCATGATTGGTTGATAACATGGCTGCACATGCACTCAGCATAGTCCTTGTTACCTAGGGTACTAAGGCATTACCCGTAAATTATTATAATCATGCTTAAGGGATTCGACGCACCAACTTTATCCGTTCCGCGTTTCAAACAAACAATCATCAACATAATTGGCTAATTGCTAAAGTCTCATCCACATTCATGATTCATGGTCTGAAATTATGTGGTTTAGATTATTTGATATGTTCCCTAACTGAAGTCTAATCACGGATTCGTCAACGTGTGTGTCGACATCATGAGCCAAAATTGTCATGTGCAAGCCAAACACATCTTGACAAATCAAAAATCATGAAAACAACTACTAACAGAGTATTGAGCACAACAGCCAAGCAATATGCACTAGTTGATGTCCCACCACCAGCTGCCTTATTAGCCAAGGCATGGTTGAGTGTGTTCTAGCTATTTTTTTTATCCTTTATTGATAGCAACTACACCTCCAACTTTGATCCTATCGACTTCAGCTAACTTACCTCCACATACAATAATCCGCATCCAAAATTCAACTCAGCAGCCAAGAGAGGTGGTGGTAAGATTTCCTCAACTGGTAGGCCAACTCTAACTCATCACTAAGGGTGGTTTTGTAACACAATGTTTACTTTAGTTGTACATAAAACTAGAAGAAGAAAGAGGAAAATGGATGAACTTCAAATTTGTAGAGGATAATGGTTATCTTTAGTTTTTGCTACTTTGTGAGGCGGACAATAATTCTAAAATAGGAGAGTAATTTATTGTATAGAGTAAGTTGGGCGCCAACTATAGTTGTCCAGAAAGGAACAACACAGCATGCATCGAATGTGATTATTATCCTAGAATTTCAAACAAAAAATAGCTATTATTGGTATAGGTAGAGGATATAACATACTTCTGTTTGAGAAGCAAAATAGGTAATAAAGAGAAGATAGATCAGAAAATAGTTCCATCAGAATAAAGAGAGATCCAAAATATGACACTTACTCATTCTGAAATCAAAGCTCTATTAATTGGCATATGATATTAGACTGTTATTTTCAAATTCTAATATTGTATGAAATCATCAAACTGTTAGCATTTATGTACAAGTTAATGCAGTTACTAAAATACGTGGTTATTTTAAATCAGTGATTTAGACAAAAATGGGAGTGCATAATTGCATTGATTCTTAAAAGGCCACAATTGGACTATCATTATTTGTCAGAAGTAATAGAAGAAATGAAGAGGGATGAGATATGAAAGTGAAGTTGCTTACAGTAGGAGAGTGATGGTCCTGGTCATAACTATGGTGTGGAGCGCTGTTATTTGCTGTATTGAGTTTGGCAGTGTTGGAAGAGATGAACTCTTCTTCATTACCAATGCTAGCTCTTGATAGATCTCTCTTGTTCTGTTTCCTCATCTCTCTTATCTTTGAGAAATCCAAAGAGTAGTCGGGGAGTGGTCCCTTTTGGTCCCAGTCCCCAAATTGTGGCACTGACATCCATGGTGCATTTTTCTACACAATTTAAACAAGCCATTAACCAATTTACTGAAATACATCCAAAGCACACAAAAGGAGAAGGAATAAAAATGGTTGCTTTGTTAACTATATGACTAACAGCTCCTCTGTTGGATATCGAAAGTACAAATATTGTTTTAGCCTGTAGAGAATTAATGTTCCATTTCCTAAACAGAAAGATGTTTTGTGCCTACATCCTATTTTACCATATAACAATATTTAACACTTCCATGGAAATAACAAGAGAAAGAATGACTTCATTATATAGAAAATGCAAGCTTTAAAGCAGGACACCTAAAACCTTATAAGGGATAGGATGAGGAAATTTACTAAATGGCAGAGGATTTAATAGGAGGATGGAAGAGTTGAACCTTTTTGCATTAGTTGATTGATATTAATAAGACATTATGTTAAATGAGAAAGATGATAAGGACAGGAAAACTTTGTAGGGTTAAGTTTGAAAAGATGTTTTACTATATGAAAAATGCAATGTTTAACTACCAACTCTATTTAACTAAATATTCCGTTATTGCTCAAATGTTTAAATACAATAAATAAGAACAAAATGATGGAATCTTTTGGAGTAAGATCAATAGAGAATCAATAATGACTTGAAAAATCATTTAAGCTTCATTTGAAATTTTGTAAAGAAAAAAGAGACTTGGCAAGTACCTCAGAAAGTCCTATCTCCCAAATATTAATTGGTTGTCATTTTCACGCACATATGGTGTAATTAATTTCAAACAATGAACCATTCAAAGAGGGATAATTCACATATATAAAGTCGATAATTTGCATCTCATGTAGTGAAAATCGCATATCGTTATGATTTCCACAAAAAAAGGTGAAACTAAATTCGTTGTTGGGTGTCATGATCGTAATAATTTTCCTATAATCAAGTTCTTCCACTTTTGACTCGCACAATGCAACCCCCCCCCCCCCCCACACACACACACACATCTTTTTTCCTCCCCCAATCCAATAATGAACGGTCCAACACGCATTTTAAGGTTTACTAATATCAAAGGTATGGGTTATTCAAACATGTGAAGCACTCGGTATGCAGATCTATAGTTCAGAAACAGTCAATTCTTCCAACAGAAACAGTCACCATCTTCAATTTTGGAAAAAGGAAAGCGAATAAAAACACGCGTGAGTCGTGACAGCCAATATACTGAAAGCGGCCCCCCCCCTCCTTGCCCCACAGGCTACAAGGACAGGGCCCCAAACGGTGAAAAGACTAGTACGAGCTTCCAAGAATTTTGACAGATCATCACTTTAGAAAACTGAATTGTACTAACCACATCGAATCCTGAAATTCAAACGACTCAAAACTTAATTTTCACATCCTCACTCTTAACAGAGATTGGAGCTACTTGGTCGGCGAAACGAATATAATTCAAGCATAAACCCTATCGGAGTTCAAACAACATCATTCTCCAACAGTTTTCCAAGCAAATATCAAATTAAACTTGCATTATCGAAAGCTAAATTTAACAAATCGTCAAAAACGAAATCGAGAGAGAGAGAGAGAGAGAGAAAAGAGCGAACACATAGAAAGAAAGAAAAAAAGAGAGTAAATCATACCTCATCCTTGCGATGTTCCATATGAACCAGATCTTCTGAATTATACACCAAACAGAAGGATTCGGTGAAACCGAAAACTACAACACAACAATCCAGTGAAACACAAACACAGAAAATCATAGAAAATAATAATAATAAACGAGATGAGATGAGATTAAGAAATGAACAGAGGTACTTACAGTTACAGCAAGAGGACAGCTTGATTGAAAGAATAAAGAGAAAAGGGATGAAGAGAGGGAGGGAGGAATGAAATTCAGAAAAATGGTGGGGAATCAGTTAATATATTTATAGTTGATTGAGTGAGTGTTTGGACACGTTAGAGGCGTTAAATTACGGTTGTTGCCATTCACGCGCTTCTGACGATTGAGGTTGGGTTTCTCCTTTCTGCCCTTGGAGAGGGCTCTCCAATGCCACTTTATCGAACCACGTTTCCATGCTCCACTCCACCCTTGTTTAATGTTTAGTTTCCAACTCAATAATGTTTTGTTGTCTATTCTTCCCCATATTTTTACATTAATCACACATATTCATTAGTTTTTATCTATGCATTATATATATATTTTTATTGATTTTGTTTCCATTTAACAGTCACATTTTTTTTTTTTTTTCCATTTGATGGTTATGATTAAATTTCTGTTTCCAGTAAGTAAATCATTAACATGCATAGGCCAATTAATCGAGTCAGATTTTAAATTTACATGTTTTTGTTGACAGATTCGAAAATTATGACAACCATTTTTGACCATTTCCTTCTAATTTTGGTTCTTTAATTCGGGTTTTTTAATTAAATAAATTAACAAGAAATGTAATATAAAATTTCAAATTGACAATAAAGGTTTTTTAGACCAAAAAATATAACGTAAAATTCAAATTTGACAAAAAAAGGATACTGAAGAACAATTAGGAAAGTAAATTTTTAATTTTATGCTTCCTTTTTTGTTTAAAGAATAATATTTGATTATCTTTCTTGATCTAAAATTTGAATTTCATGTCCTTTATTGGCCAAAATAGAATTTTACATTACCTTTCTTGGCAAAAAATTTTTACAATACCTTTATTGTAAAATTTTATATTTTATATCACCTTTCTTGGTAAATTTTCCTTTTATATATAGTCATATGTCATATCTATCTTACATGCAGATAATTAGATAATTGGGCTAAGGTATCGTGGGCTTAAGGTAATGCCTTATGCTTACTTGGGCTGGCTGGTCCATTCATTTGATATGTTTTTCCCCCTTTTTTAAACATCTTTTTATTCTGGGTTTTAAGCATTTATTTTTTTCCTACTTCAGATTATATTCTATATATATATCACACTAGTCAATACTCACATGGTTCATCAAAACAAGCCGCTTACATCAAAAAATCACGTTCTATATGACATATTCATCAAGGTCACCATGTACATTCCGAGTAATCATAAAGCATCGTGTACTCCCACAATTCCTTCATACAGTCGTTGCACCCTTATGCTAACCATAGATAAAACTAACTATTAGCGTAATAATAACGTTAGGCCTATTGAGTCCATTGGGCTTTTAGGGTTTATATCTGTTAGAGTTTCATGATCTATATATAGGGCTATTGTTATTTCTCTTTAATCACTACATTGTACTCTCAAGTTTACATTACAATAAAGACTAATCATTTGGACACATCTATTTCCATACTAACATTCTTGCACCATCACATGTCCTAACACTAGCATAGTAGCATGCCCGATCCATCTTGCACACATGTCTCTATAATCGCCACATTCTCGTTTTTTTGAACAACAAAAAGTAGAACCAACCGGGAGCTTCGGCAATGCCATCACCCCCGCTTAGAACACCCGTATATTATTAATAAAAACTAGCAAGTGGCTAGCCAAATTACAATAAGAAAATTTAAAAGAACGAAGACGGACAAGCAACCCACAACGACCACATTAAAGTTTTACAATTTGCTCTATACTTTAACCAAGAAAATAAACTAGCTTGAAAGTCATCTTTGATCATTGAAGCTGAAAATCTACCATTGTTGAAGACCACGGTATTTCTTGCTTTCCACACAGACCAAAACATTCCTCCCACCACCGTTTCCAAAAAATTTCGCCTTTTATTAGATTTCCCCGAGTCTAAAAATTTCTCAACAAATTGCTCCAACGATTGATGCTGTCCAATCGATACTTCACACCAAGTCAATATCCACTTCTCGTGTTGGCATGTACATAAAGTCGGTACAAATCCTTGCACTAGTGTCTTCTTACATTTGTTGCCTAGTGACACGAATGCAACCACGTCATACGAATATACACAATTTGTACAAAAGTCATGCAACAAAGTTACCATGTCGACAATAAAATACAAATGCCTTAATTGAGTACAACACGTTTATGCAAGTAAATACAAAACTAAGTCAACCCAAAACATAGGGTTAAGATAACATTTTTATAGGTTTTTGTTTCTCTATTATATCACTTTAACTGGTTTCACAACCAGTAACGTACATATGCAATTATGCAAAGTATATAACATGAAAATACAACAAATATAAGCAAACTCCCTTTATGTCATGTAGATAAAACATTATGACGATCTCAACAATATGAGATGTTGGTCATTAACGATTGTGGGAGCCTTCTCTTGGGACCGGCAATTTGAGTTAACCAAATTTTCTTAGATTAAAACAAAATTAAAAAATTAACGTGAGAATTTTTCTGAGAAAAAATAATATGGATGGACGAAAACCCCAAAAAACGTGAAATTATGATGTTTTGTTTTATCATAATAAACTCTAATAATAAAGTTGTAAGATTACCACGAAGAACATAAAAATTCTTTTATATGTTTTATGGGCCTTCTACGGTTCTACTATATCCAAAAAAAGCCATTATAGTGTATTTGTTGATAAATCAAAACTAAAGTTGATTTTAGTTTCATCATTTCAGATTTTAGGTTGTTTAATACAATGTATTTTTCCCCCCAAATGTATCAATATGGCACATAAGACATAAGGTACATATATTTTAGTTTATGATGTGTGTGGATACATGGATAGTGACGTGGTAGTGGTAGTGGCGTTGGATTATGAAGGACAGGTGGACCTATGAAGGGAAAATGCACACAATATAATCACATGGTCCAACCAGATCAAAAGGAGCTTGAACAAACTCGTGTGCAGCAAAATATGATGAAAAGTCTGTTACAAAGGGAGTCAGCTATCATTCCCTCATTGGAGAGACCCATGACGACAAGAGGAAATGATATGAATAGAGGTTTTTACCTCCTTCATAAGGTACACACTAAAAAATACCCTAAACAATTCTGCAATTCAATAAACTTCACCTGAAAACCAAAAAACTAACTTAGGGATCAGAGTGGCGATACAGACAACCTCTGCTTCGTTCTTCAACTAGTGTCTTCTCTGTTTTGCAGGATATCTCACTGTTTTGATCCAATCTCAAATTCTCAAATCATGACATGAACAGTTTTCAATATCAATATGATACATTTCAATATAAAACTTGATTTTTCATACACATAGAGTCTGATTTTATATAAACTTATACCATATTGATATGAAAAAAACTAAAATACATGTATCGTATGTGTAAAATGAAATTCATATACTATATTGATATATTTAAAAGAATACGTTGATATTTTATCGGTTGCAACTGCAAGTGGTAAGAGATTAATATAATTCACGAAAATAGTTTTGAGAGAACCAAATGAAAGACGAATCGAAGAATAAGTAATGGAGTCTTCATATACTATTTACATATTATGACAACTAATTAATGATGGTTATAAGTTATAGAGTATGTATTTTTAAGCATTGCTTATGTTTTTAAAACTAAATGGTCTAAAGAAGATGAACTATCCAAGAATAGAAATCAAGTTGTCTTATAAATATTGATCAATCCGTTAAAAATATAAGATATTTTCTGCCTATGTTTGCAAATAATTTGTAACATACTTCTTAGTTTTTCCGAGTAGCAACTAGAGAGACTTGAGAGTCCTTTGAAAAAGACGCAAAAAAAAAAAAAAGAAAAAAAGAAAAAAGAAGATGACAAAAGTCCAAAACTCCAAATCATCGCCATTAAAACGAATGGCCGATATGGATACAACATCTATTTATCTTCCTTCCAAATGCCTCCAATTCTCCCTTTGTGGTTTAGAAATCACCGAAATAACACCCATCAAATAACAATCACAAAAATCCCCCCTTTGGCAAAATTCCGCACATATCATCTTCTAGTTCTACGTCTTCTTCCATTACAGTTCTTCTAACAACAATCACGGAACCTCTGCAACAACAATGGATTTGACCACTAAACTTCACCCAATCGACCTTCGTTCAACTTTCCTAACTGGCACTGCCCTCTCCGACCTCCGTAAACCCTGTTTCCGCCCACATATCCGTTCAATTTCAAGACTTATAAACAATTGTTCCAGTAAACCTACAAAAAGATTCAACCCGCATCATTCAATTAGGTTATCTGCAATCGCTGTAGATAAAGAAACCACTGTTACTACTACTAGTGTAGATAAAGACGATATAGAGAGTCTGTTTTCAAAAGACTCGTCAGAATCAGTTGATTATCGACGAGGGAATAAACAGTCAGGAAATGGGGCGTCGACTATTTCATCTGGTGTTAGGTTAGAGAACATTAGTAAAAGCTATAAAGGTGTTACTGTTTTGAAAGATGTGAGTTGGGAAGTGAAAAAGGGGGAGAAAGTAGGGTTAGTAGGTGTTAATGGAGCTGGGAAAACAACCCAATTGAGGATTATATCGGGTATGGAAGAACCCGATGCAGGTAACGTTGTGAAGGCAAAACCCAATATGAAGATATCGTTTTTGAGCCAAGAATTCGAGGTTTCAATGACTAGAACGGTGAAAGAAGAGTTTTTAAATGCTTTTAAGGAGGAAATGGAGATTGCTAATCGGTTAGAGAAGGTTCAGAAGGCAATTGAAGGTTCAGTTGACGATTTGGACTTAATGGGGAGGCTTTTGGATGAATTTGATTTGCTTCAGAGAAGAGCTCAGGCTGTGAATTTGGATATTGTTGATGTTAAAATTAACAAATTGATGCCTGAACTTGGTTTTGCTCCCGAGGATTCCGATAGGCTTGTTGCATCTTTTAGTAGTGGTTGGCAGATGAGGATGTCACTTGGGAAAATCTTGCTTCAGGTATTAATCAAATTGGTTTTTAGATCTATTTTTTTTTGGTTTATGATGATGAAGTTAACAGATATATTCAGTTGATGTATGTTACTCCATATCTATTGTTCTTCAAATTAGCCGATTGTTGCTGCCTTCTGTGAATTGCCTAAAGCCTAGTGACAGAGGATTGTATAATAATATCATTTCTTTTTGTGAATCGTATAATTATTTAGTGAAGAGACATATTATCAGTTACAAATAGGAAAAAAGCCTGGATATCAATATCGATAACTTTGTACGGATACGAATTAGATGAATACACAAGGGGTGATTGAATATGGAAACCTTTTGCAGGATCCAGATTTATTACTACTGGACGAGCCTACAAATCATCTTGATCTAGACACAATCGAGTGGCTTGAAGGTTATCTCAATAAACAAGATGTTCCAATGGTGATCATATCCCATGACAGGGCTTTTCTTGATCAATTGTGCACAAAAATAGTGGAGACCGACATGGGTGTTTCCAGAACGTTTGTTGGAAACTATTCTGAGTACATAATTGGTAAAGCGGCATGGATTGAAGCTCAGTTTTCAGCTTGGGAGAAGCAACAGAAGGAAATCGAGCATACAAGAGACTTGATTAGTAGGTTAAGTGCTGGAGCAAATTCTGGACGTGCATCTACTGCTGAAAAGGTATTCTGCTTCGAGTCATTTTATATGCTTCATCTAAAAACACGGAGTAATCAATGTTCTTATACTTATTTACACTTGTGTGATATGATAACAGAAGCTAGAAAAGCTTCAGGAGGAGGAACAAGTTGATAAGCCATTTATTCGGAAACAAATGAAGATCAGATTCCCTGAACGGGGAAGAAGTGGAAGATCTGTAATGACAATAAAAAATCTTGAATTTAGTTATGAAGACAAGGTAATTAATAACGCATCAAGCTAGCACAAAAAGAATGGTGAACCATTCTACTTTTTTCCTGAATATATATGTATTAATATGATGATTTTGGTATGAATATTATGTGTTTATTCAGGTTCTCTTTAAGAAAGCTAACATAACAATCGAAAGGGGTGAGAAAATTGCGATAATTGGGCCAAATGGTTGTGGGAAGAGTACCCTGCTTAAGTTGATTATGGGCTTGCAAAAGCCAAGTAGTGGTGAAGTAATTCTTGGCGAACACAACGTACTACCAAACTACTTTGAGCAAAACCAGGTATTGGTGATTTCTGTTAACAATTAATTGATGTTGAACTTGCAACATTTTACCTCATATGCATTTTAGAGGAAGTGTCAGTGTGAAATAGGAGAATCTTGTAATGATCACAATGGGCAAATAGGTAAACTTAACTCAAAAAGGGTTACCATAAAAAGAAATATTCTAGTTATCATGAATAAGTTGTGAAATAGAAATTTTGAAATGTTCATGGGACAGGAATGTTCATGCTTGTCCTGTAATATTAGTGTCGTCTCTCATGTCTTGAAGCCTTTAATATAAAAAAAAAATAGCAAAATCATAGGACTAAGGGAGCATCTGTCAAACAGGTAATTGTAAATTAAGTTGCTGAAACGAGCAAAAGAAATGTTGCAATATTCATAGGATGAAGATTGAAGGGAGTATTTGTTATTTTATCTTGTTCGCCCAATGTGTCTGTATTTTACTATCCTAGTAATAACTAGGTGATCCTAATTACAGGCCGAGGCTCTTGATCTAGAGAAAACGGTGCTTGATACTGTAGCTGAAGTTGCAGAGGACTGGAGAATTGATGATATAAAGGGACTCCTTGGACGTTGCAATTTTAAGGCCGATATGCTCGACAGGAAAGTCTCTCTGTTGAGTGGTGGTGAAAAGGTAAATCTTTCTTCTTTGTAATATCTTTCTTAAAGCTCATTTCCAAAGTTATTTTGCCTGTTTCATGTTTCCAAAAGGGTAATATATAGTCTTTCTCCACATGACATATTACAAAGCAATGCTCCCATCGTTCCAAGTTTGAATCCATTTTCATTTCTAACACGACAGCAAAGTCTTTTTTCGGAACTAATTGGGCCTGATGAATAATAAAAACAATCAGAATGTGGAAAAACATGAAAACCCAAGGATCTGGAACATGAATAATACTTTTTGTTCATTTTTTTTCCTTTTTACCCTTAATCCACACCTAAAGAGAGTTTTATGTGGATTTATACATGCTATGCACCTGCCAGTGTGGATCATCCCTTAATAAGGACTAATAAATATCTGAATTTTGCTTTCGAGAAGCCAAATCCTGCCATTTTAATGGGACATCTAAAAAAATAAAAAGTAAAGCAGTTTTGAGGGAGCCTTGAAATCGTTGCGTTGGTTCTAATTGGGGTGAAAATTATAATAAATTGCAATTGACAAAATTTCTCGTTGATCTCATTTAATCTTCTTGTATTGTAGTGTTTCCATCTTATTATTGTCGTTGTGCAGTATGTAAATGAACTTGCTTATGTTCCAGGCCCGACTTGCATTTTGTAAGTTCATGGTGAAACCTTCCACCTTACTCGTGTTGGATGAACCGACTAATCACTTGGATATACCTTCAAAAGAAATGCTTGAGGTTTGGTTTTTGTTTAGTTTACATATTTATTTGTGAGTGATTAACTGATTACTTTTTTTAATCGACTTGAATTATGTGTTCTAAAAATGCAAAAACACCAATAAGCAAGAACGTGCATTTTTGGACAAATTGTAATTTTACTAAACTTGCTTCTTGCAGATTGTAGTGTATTGGTTTATTTATTTATTTATTTTTGGACATTTACGAATATAGCCCATGTTTGCAATGTGAGGCGAGCATGATTGCTCAAGAACTCGATCACTCTGGTTTTAGCTTCATATTGTGCAGACACTATTTGTGCTTGTGGAATGATGTTTTGAGCACTGTTTGTTCATCAGGAAGCAATTTCTGAGTATGAAGGAACAGTCATCACCGTGTCTCATGATCGATACTTTATTAAACAAATAGTGAATAGAGTTTTAGAAGTAAAAGATGGCAATCTGCAAGACTATGCAGGCGACTACGATGTAAGTTATGCTTTTACTATTTTACTGATGAACTTGCTTCAAGTGCATGTTTGCTTTGGTCCCAGTTCAACAACATTCGTTCATTTGGCATTATTTAACGGTATTTAGATGTTTGATTCAAGCATTTTATATTTTTAACAGTACTATCTCGAGAAGAACCTTGAGGCAAGAGAAAAGGCGCTTGAGAGAGAAGCCGAGCTAGAGGAAAAGTCTCCAAAAGCAAAAGCCAAATCCAAGATGTCGAAGGTAACACATAAAGCACATTTCTTGAGAAAGTAAGCATGGTACAGTTTTTCTAACATTGTGTTGATTTGTATAAAAGGCGGAAAAAGAGGCTCGCAAGAAGCAAAAGATGCAGGCGTTTCAGCAGGCAAAGCAGAAATCAAAGGGACTGAAAAATGCAAAAAGGTGGAACTGAAGAGCTGACGCTGCTAGCCGTGTTGATTTGTACATATTATATGTTATATATATTATAGGGAATAGATTATTTATCATCTTGCATTTGTTCTAAACCGGGAAAATGAAAATCGATGTGGAATGTTATGAGCCAATGGTGTTATGTTTTTCGACAGAGCCGTGTCGTTAGAGTTGGATTTGAATTCTTGTTGTACGGTGGCTGGATTAGAGAGTTTAGACACCATCAGGGTGTTAAGAATGAAGCATGAAGGTAACAACGAGAACTGGGGTTTTAATTGAAAAATCAACAAAGCTACAAATCTACAATTGGTTAGGTTATGTCTACACCCCTGTCTAAAGTCTTTATGAATGTTGTAATACATTTGTGAGCTACAAAATTTAATATATATCTAATATTTGCATAAAATTAAACATGGATATAATGATATTCAAAAACAAATAAAATTAATGTAAATAGTATGATATCTATCTAGACTTCAGTTTAATTCATGTTATTAACCGATATTGTAATATTTAAAATCATCATTTTAATGCATTTTAAATAAAGATCTTTTAACAGGGCTAATCACAAAAAAATACGAACATATTATCAAAATTTTTTTCTAATTTTAGTAACATGTTAGTTTTTTTTTTTAATTAGTGGATTATACTAATACATCAATCAAGATAACAGATTACCTATTAAGATAATTGGTAATTTTCAAAAAAATGTCATGTCTGGTGGAATACTCAAATGACACGTCATAAAGTTTTACTGACTTGATAAAAAAACTGTTGTTTCAACACAATTTATTAGTATTATTATTAATTAGCTAAATTTGACATGTTTTCGTTAGTATAATTCTTAAATAGAAAAAAAAAAATTATGTTACCAAAAATAGAATTGTAATTATCCCTTTTGAATATTAAAAGAATGTATTAAAAACAAGTGTATACATAGGTGATATTTATTTTTGGGAGAATTTCATATATGTCCCTCTAAAACTGCATAATATCATATATACCTAAGCCAAAAAAAGAATTTCATATATATCCTTCTAAAACTTCATAATATCATATTTACCCAATTTAAAACTTTAATATCATATATACCCTTTCAAACTTTTAAATATATCAAATATATCCAAATTATTTATTTATTCTTTTTTATTACTTTAAAACTCATAATAAATATTCATTAATAAAGAAATGACCAATCTACCCTTTTTATTTCTTAAACTTCATAATATCATATTTACCCAATTGAAAACTTTAATATCATATATACCCTTTTAAACTTTTAAATATATCAAATATATCCAAATTATTTATTTATGATTTTTTATTACTTTAAGATATCAAATCTTTTATTTCTTGACGGAATTCGGCGATTCAAATTTCATTTGTTCGTTAAGTAGAAATTAAGAGGCCCTTAATTTAATTCAGACAACTCTCATCTTTTTAAAATTCAGAGGAAAGTTCAGAGGTTTCAACCTCTTAAGTCTGAATTTAAACAAACAATCTTAATTTATTATAAATTTGAACTTTAGACTTCAGATGTTTTTAAGAGATTGTAAATGAAAAACAAATGAGGCAACAGTGTGTGTTTGTATTATTGTGCATTCCATCGCCATCAACTATATATTCATAGAATGTTTGTTGTAATTGTATAACGATTCAAACTTCATCTACAATTGAAGAGGTTACAAAGCATAGTGAAATAATAATTAAGATACTAAACAATTAACGAAACGTGATTTCATTACATATTGAAGTGGTTACACACATTTTAACAATATTACCAAATTCAACATTATTTATTCGAAAAGTAAAAAAACCAAATACGATGAATTTAAAAACCGGTCATCGCGCCAACTACACGTACGGTGGGTCATTGGTCAAGGCCACCTTTGTGCCACCCTAACTTTAAAACCATGTTTCATGTAGAGGATGATTGAGACATTAGGAACCACTATGTGACCTTCCACCATTTCAAACTTGTAGTTGTGCAAGATGGTTGCACCTATGGCCTTCATCTGAGTGAACGCCACTTGTTTCCCGATACACGTCCGTGGCCCTGCGTTGAACGACAAGAACTTATACGATGGCTCGTGCCTAATCGTCTGTTTCGCGGTGATCCATCTCTCCGGCTTGAATTCTCGGCAGTCCTTGCCCCAAATTGTTTCCAATCTCCCCATAGCATACAACGGAAACAATATCTGGAAAATTAATAATAATATGCACGTGACAACCGAAAAAATCAATATTTATTTAAAAACTTTCAGTAAAATTGGTGATTGCCTGATTGTAAAGGGATCGACATATATGCATGATATGTTATTATAAAATTAAATTTATTCATAATATGAAATGAATTATTTTATAGTATTTTATATTGTATATATATAAATTCACTTCATTAATTTAAATATGAGAACGATCAGTGAAATTCCCTTTAATTTAAATGTTGGAATGTTATATGATCAAAATATAAGCTTTTAATATTTAAAGCTTGTTGATATAAATTGGTACTATTTTCTATGTAGGGATCATCAATAAATGTGGTCTAAAATGGTATCAAACCAAAAATAAAATATTTAAACTGAAGTTCGAACCGAATGATATTAATTTAGTTTGGTACTAGTTTATGAACCACATATTATGTTGATATTTTTTATAAAAATGATTTATACAAAATGTATTTAATTAAGTACAAATAAAAACACACAATATTAATTATTTAAAGTAACATAAGAATGTCATTATCATTGTGATAATTATCATTTCTTTAATTTTATAAATTGATATAAATAGTAGTTGTTTTATAATTTTTTAAACATTTTATTTATAATTTATATATTTTAATCGATATATATTGAGATTGTAGTTTCTATATAATATACTATTTATAAACTTTGTTACAAATTAATATGTATAGATTGAAAAAATAAAATATTGTATTTATCTTTTTAAAAATAATAAATTGTATTTTATTACAATAAAATGTTTTTATCTTTTTTAACGAAATATGAAAGTCACACGTAACATTTTATGTTTTTTTTTATTATATATATATAGAATTATAGATATAGAGATTGATATATATATATTGATATTCGGTTCCTTCTACAATTAATAAAACCAGAAGGAGACCGGATTGAACAAAAAGATTTAAAAAAAGCGGAACAAAAAATCAAACCGGATTGTATTCGTTTCGGTTTGGTTCAAACTTCAAACATTCGATGTTTTGTTTCTGTTCTGAATTCTGCACATCCTATATATATAGGGCTCAAGAAAGAGAGAAATTATTGTGGGTGATACCTTCATCTTGGGATTGACGCGATGACCGCTAGGAAGAACATCCGGTTGAACCGGAGCCTTATGCTGGAACGGAACCGGCGGATATAGCCTTAGCGCTTCGCAAAATGCAGCATGCAGATACACCAATTTGTTAGTTTCATCAGCTTCGAAAATTCGTCGCTTTTGAACTTTGTCGGAACAGGGAATGATGCTTTTTATTTCGTCTCTAATCGTTTTCTCGACACTCGGATGTGTGATTACAAGCCAAAGAAACCACGTGAGACACGAGCTCGTTGTGTCCCGCCCTGCAATCATCAGATTCAGGATCGTGTCTCGTAAGAACTTATCGTCGTTTTTTAATCCGTCACTAAAAGACTCATGCTGCCGATCCGTCATCAAAGAAGTCAACATGTCAACACCCTTTGCATCATCTTTTGGCACCGCACACACACTTAGATCTTTTCTTTTTCTTGAAATCAATCCCATAATCACTTCGTCTAAAGTTTCCCATGCCTTTTTCAGTTTCTGCTCTTTCCCAATCCCTAACCACATTTGTAGCTTCCACACGCTTTTCGGGATTACATGTCGTGCGAATATGGCTTCTTCGGCTTCGTCCATGGCTCTCGAGAACGGAACGTCTTTGAAATCAACAGTTAAACACCCGGGGTCGTATCCGGTTACAAACATACACGTCGTGTCGAAAGTAAGCCTTTGAAACACATCTTGCATGTCTACCACAACCCCTTTAGACACGACATAGTCAAGAACCGGAATCAAGCCTTTAGCCAGCTTTTCGTCGTTGGTACGAGCCAGGAACCTTAAAAACTTTTGGTTATTAATCAAAGCATTAGTAACCTTCCGATGACTCCGCCACAACTCGTCATCCGAATTGAAAATCCCGTCTCCGAGGATTTTGAAAATCTCCCTGAATTCGTTCCCTTTGGGGTAATTCAAGAAGTTGGAGCTCATGATGTGGTGGACATCGGCGGGATCAGCAGTGGCCAACATGTCCATGTGAATGAACCGTGGACCTTTGAACAATATAGTACCACCGGAGTTGCGGAGGACGATGGCAACAGTTTCATGGATTACGCCAACGATACGAAATAACGCAGGAAGCATTCCGAGCAACGGCCACTTGTAGGCTATGGCATGGCGTTGCCGGAAAACAGAGAAACACAAGTAGCATATAGCGGCGAGAATGAGCTCAAAAGAGCCCAAAAGTAACACCATATTGCGTACGTGTGGTTATGTGGGAGAGTTGATTAATATAAGCAGAGAAGTTGAATTGAAATGAATGAAAAAAAGAAGGAGTGTTGATGGGTAGTATTTGTAGCGGTGAAGTTAAGGGTGTGGTTGGTGGTTGTTTGACCATCTATCGTCGAGTCAATCAGAAACACGATACTAAATATTACTACTTCATTCGTATTATCGTATATGTATATAAATAAATTTAATTTTATATATATAAACAATGTCATATTTAACTTAGTATATAGTTCATAATTAATATGATAATAACCATATTAATCACAAAAAAAGCGTAATTAGGAGGTTGACGGCGGAGTCGATTTCTCCGTACAAAAACGTTTTTAAGTGTGGGTGATTTGTCAACATTTTAAATGCATAAGGTATAATTAAGTATAACCAGATTATTTAACAAATAAAATTAAGTTGGAATATTTAGTTAAAATCATTCGGTTGTGTCATAAGATGATTAATTTGTTATAGTGCTAATTAGTCACTTTTTAGGCTACATAGATAATAATTAATATACATATAAGAAAACTATATTATCAGCTTGAACCAACTATACTAAATCCTAACTAGCTAGCTAGTATATGTTATTTAATATGCTTGTACGTAGTTGGAATGAAAGGAGATTAAATGCTCACAAAAACCAATTAAAACGTCATCGTAATAAATACAAGTCTTGATTATATATTGAGTTAATTGTATATATGATCCTTTTAACTAACCACGAATTGCATGTTTGGTCGTTTTTTTTTTTAAAAAAAAGTTACTATAACAGTGTTTTAAGTTTTAACTATCAAAAAGTTACAATGATTGTCCTTTCTAACAAAATTGATTGTTAAAATGTGAAGTTATGTCAAAAATAATTTACTCTTTTTAAGGATAAATTAATGACTTTTTATTGTAATTTTTTCTTATTATTTGCATTATCATTATATTATATTAATGTTCATCAAACTTCATCACATTCACACAAATCCAGACATGAGGAAACAAACGAATTCATGTGACATGAAAAAATATTTACTCATAAATTTAACTCACAAAAACCCTAAAATTTTAAACAGGCTTTCGAAAGACGAAGAAAAAGAACAAGACAAAATTAAGTAAGGGTTACAAAGTCGATGTTGAAAGACGAAGTTGAAGAGAAAGGATGGTAATGATGAACCTTGTACATGGTACTCTCTTGTTTGTGATGGTCATAATGAACAACGACAATGGTTGAGGCATCAGCCAGTCATTGAGGGAAAGAGGATGGTATGCTGGTAGCAATGCTTGATTTAAAACCCAAACCCAGGATCAAAAAATCATTGGAGAGTATAATGAATGTCGCAAGAGAGCAGATCATAGTGTAGATGGAATAGGGGAGAGCGAGATCAGAGAGAGCAGAATGAGATTTCATCGGAGAACAGATAAAGATAATGAAAGCACGTAGTCTGAGAGGGATCGGAGTAGGTATTTACACTGGTTTTGATCAACGATATTTTGTTGAAATTGTTTTGATTTGTTGATATTTTATTTGATTTGTTTTTCATTGGTTAATTATATTATTATATATACATATTATTATTCTTTTTCATATATATTATGTATTATGTATACCAAAACTTGAGAAATGATATATATGAAGGGTAGTTATAAAAAATGTCCACGAGTCCATCGGTAGGTTTGTTTGATTTTTGTGGAAGAAGTACGTACGTACATTAATTAATCCTCATGCAATGCAATTGGGAATTAAGAGAAAAGTTGCATTGTTCCCATATATGAAGTTTACGTTTTCCATTTGGTTTTGGAAAGCTGAGCTGAGGGGGTAGCCATAGGATAGGTAGATAGGAATAGGAATAGGAATATAGGATAATGGACTAATGCATGGTCTAAATTTTAAGCAACGTACTTGTACAATTAAGTAGTAATTATTTTATTTATTTAGTTGCCACTTATAGCAAAGAAAAATTGTTTTTCTATACGTTATATATAAAACATAAATGATAAATCAAAAAATCATAATGTTTTCAGTTTTATTAAAAATTGTTGTACTATAATGGTGAGTAAATCAATTTTCTATATATGTATTACTCATGATATGAATTTCTTGATTTAATTAAGCCAATATATTTGTCTCATTTTGGATTAACTACGAGCATTATAAATGAGATTGAAAAATGAAAACGCAAAAACTATTTATAACACATATAAACACTTTTTCATCTCTAAAACGCGTTTTCTTAAAAATCATAATGTTTTCAGTTTTATTAAAAATTTCTGTTTCCTAAACGCACCCTAATCATTTCAAAAGTTTGAGCTATATATCTGGAAAAGCATTTCGGTAAGAATTAAAAGCTAGATTAGCTTTGTAACCTAAAGTCCTAATTAAAGGTTGGTATTACGACGGAATATTCCAAGTCTCCATGTTCATAAATTCATTATGACATGCATAAGAGTGTGGGGAGTACTAATCTTTCTCAAACACACCTTTCTGTACACGTCAGCACCACATCAGCTTTTCTCTCTCCACCTTTCCACACCTTTCTAACTAGGAAATACCCATCTTTCTTAATCTTTCCATCTTTCTTAATTTTTTTAACATTTTAATTAAGAAAACAATTATTAAATATAAAATAATTAATTTCATAAATATTTAAAAACTATTACATAATAAAATTACGAAACTAAAAAATAAAAACTTACGAAACTAAAAATTAAAAAAAGTACATAATCTAAAAAAATTACATAACTAAAAAATTACGAAACTATAGTCGCCATCCTCAACGCTCCGCAACGCTTTTTTTGTGGGCCAAGGCGGTTTCCAAAGCAGCACCTTGTAGATGGTCGTGTGGCCGAAGGAAAAATTCCAAGTCACGATCGTGTTGTTTTTGATTCAGTGCCGCAATGTACGCATTATATCTTTTCTCTTTCAACTCCAATTCTTTTTCTTGTTTTGATTTTTTTAATTCTTCAAGTCGTGCTCGGTGACGTCTTTTATCTTCAAGATCTTGCTCGTGACATGATGAAATCCTTTCGAATTTTGATTGCATCTCTGGGTCGACTAATGTGGATGCTGGTTTTTTCCCCTTGCGGCGTGGTCGTTCAAGCTGCTCAAGATCCGCGTCGCCCTCGTCATCTTCGTCAATGTCAAGACCTTAAAATGCCGCATCAGAAGACGGTGTTCCGATCGTGTTAGATTCGGAAGTTTTGGACCGCTTTCTTTGCAGCTCAACAAAATCATCCATTTGTGGAACGGGGTTCCACTTTGGATGACGTCGAAGCACCTCCCAAGCCGATTGGTGTGGAAACGGCTTACCTTTATTGAGGGCCTTGTATTGTTCTTGGGTGTTGGTGAAAACGTCGTAATCGTTTTCCCCGCTCCGTCGCTGCATCGCATTGTTGTTAAACATGCCGCCAAATTTTGTACAATTGCGGTTCATGTCTTTCCACTTTGAATTAAGTTGGTGGGTGGTGCGGCTAGTTCCACCAACTCGGTTATCAAAATTTTGGAGGATTCGTCCCCAAAAATTTGAACGTTTTTTATTATTTCCGGTAGTTGGATCTTCGGAAATATCGATCCAGGCTTCCGCCAAAGCCTTTTCTTCCATGGAGGTCCACATTTTCGGTTTCATTGGACCCTTTCGTGTAGACCCGGTTGCCGCGGTGTTTACCGGAATCGTCTCCTCGTCGGAATCGTCGGAATCGACGGGTTGAGTTTCGGGTACCGTCTCCTCGTCGTCCTCGTCTCTAGATGCGGGGTCCCGATAAGCAAATGGTTCGAAACCCTCGTGAAATTCTCGCGAGGAATATTGCGGATTGGGTGGGGATTGTTGGGAATATTGGGGATGGTTGGGAATATTGCGGATTGGGTGGGGATGGTTGGTAATATTGTGGATTGGGGGGGATGGTTGGTAATATTGTGGATTGGGGGGTGAAAAGTGTGGCACGTATGGTGCCGAGTTATCCGTAAAATTTTGCGGTGGGCGGAAAGAAGGGTTTGATTGAGAAGCCGGTTGTTTGCCGCGTTTTCGACTTGCGGCGGGTTGTTTGCCGGTGTTTCGATCCATGACTTTAAAAAATATAGAGATTGAGAGATGAAAGAGTGTGGAAGAGATGAAAGTGGTGAAAGTGGTGAAAGTGGTGAAAGTGGTGAAAATGGATGTGTTGTGAAGATATATTTATAGGGAAAAATAATTAATAAATTTTTTTTTTAATTTTAAACGGTCACTAGACCGTTGGGGGGTAAAAGACAAAAAAGGGAGCGGGGTGCAGCGGGGAGAGGGAGCCAGGCCGGGGTTCGAATTGCGCGGGGCCGGGGGGCGGGGGTGGTGTAGCCGCCGGCCTTGGCTGATGTGGCGGAGTCGCATGGCCTTCGGCTTGGGTACTCCGCACGGCCTAACACGGTAATTATTTCTATTATGTTTGGTTAACTAAATATTAAAATTTATAAAAAAAAAAACGTTAACATTATAACTAAATACTATTTACAAACTTTGTCAGTGAAGTTAGCTGACAGTCAACTTAAGCAGATAGATTAACAACTAACTTATTTTATTACTTTACTATATAACGTTTTTGTTTTTCTGTGACAATTTTTGATATATTATATTTTATTAAAATTCGAATAGATCATTATAATCACATTTTCTTTATCAACATTCAGATTTAAAATTTATTATTGTCCGAACTATTTTCATTAAGCAGGCATGTATGCAACAAACTAATTATTTTATTTTATATGTACAACTGTTTTGTTTTCTACTTATAAGGTTTGATATATTATATATTATAATAACCATTCGATTCGAGCTTGAATCTACTACATTTTGAATGTTTGTCGATCTATCGATCGAGCCTGAACCCACCCTAAAAGGCAGGGCTCAAGCTCGGCTCGGCTCGTTTGCAACCTTAAACCTTATATTTAAAACATTTTCATATGAAAACATAAATTGTTGTGTATTTAGGTCGCGTTAATTGCCATTAATACGTAAACTTGAAACTTACCACCTGACTTATTGGTTGAATTTTAGGATCTCCAAAGTGAGGTTTTAAATTCGGCTCCTTCAACTCTCTGTTGTGACTTACCTTTAAACAATTATATGTAAATTTGAATTTTTATTTTCTAATTTCAATTCATTCTATTATAATGAAACTTAACTAATGTAATAATTAATGAATTAAAATTATAAAAAAATATGATTTATTATTATTATTTTGTATATATAACATATATCTATTTTTCCATATTATTATTTTTCAACATTATTATTTTCTACCTAGTAGTTGTTTAAAAAAATTCGTATACGTAAATGTGATGATTGGAATTCGTTATGTAGTTAACGGTTTTTAAACTCTCACCAATTAAAGCTTTTGTTGATTGTTGTGTAGTATACAATACATGATGTGTTTATAGTAAATGTATATGATGTTTTATGGTCATTTCTAATTTAAAATTAAATTAAATTTAGGTATAAGTACCTAGGGTTATAGTTTATGAATGTATAAATTTTTAATAGTGATTTCGGCTATCTACATGTAATTGAAATTCGTTTTTTAAACTAAATTTAAATTAAATATTTAAATATTAAATAAAATATATTACAAATTAAAAGTATTCAGATTTACTTACATGACAAAATAATTATTTAAAAACTAAAATGCATATAACATTAGTTGAAACGGCATAATATCAACTTAAAACATAAGAGTTTACTTTAAAATTAAATAAATATTCAATATCATGTGAAATAACTAGTACCAAAACAAATAAATTTTAATTTTACTCTTTTGGATATCAAAAAATATTCAAAATTTGAAATTTCACTATCCAAAACAAAATCAGCACATCTTAAATTACCGTTAGTTTCGGATAGGATTTTTATCTCGGATAGTTGGATTCATATTTTTTTAACGCTCCTAGTTACATCAAAAGCTAGAAGAAAAAATTAGAGTTGGCAGAAGGTTTCAATACCATTAAATATAACTTTGAAGGAGATTGTTTATAAGAAGAGATTATATTCCCATAAAGTAGGGGTAAAACAATGTGCTAAAGGATATAGAGTATCATGGTCTGGATGATATAAAATTGACAGAATTAGATTTCTTTTGTTGCAGATTCACATTAATATAGAATGGAGCTTATGTTTTTTAAAAACCCAAGGTAAAATTTGTTTTGACAGATCGTTTTATGAAGAGCTTCTAAAATATATATGCCCCAAATAATTAATAAACTAGTTGAATTAGCTTTTGAGATTAGCTTGAGCTTTTGATTGAATTAATGACAAAATTACCATTAAAGTATACTATTTGTTTTTTATTTTATATTAGCAATAATTAACTTGGCAAATCATATAACTAATACCTTTTAACAATATTAACTATTGAGCCACCCCTTATTATGAACAAATGCAATGTCTAAGTCAAAGACATGTGGACATCCACTAAGCCCGGTGTTAATTAACATCAATGTTCTCCGGTAGGGTTCGAGCTCGGTTGGTCTGAGCCCAAAAAAACCAAAAACGCCCGAACTTAATAATTGAGAACCGGCCCGAAAATAAATCGGTCCGGTCCGTTTTGCCCGGGATAGAAAGTTCGAATCCGGTTATTTTCTGAATTTAACAAAGAAAAATAGAAAATCAGACTGGACCGAACCAAAAACCGAATTATAGGAATCGTGAACCGGCCCAAAAAATGGTCACGCCCAAATTCCATTCGGGTATAACAAGTTTTTTTGCTCATCTTTATTCTTTGGTGTGTGTTCCTCTACTAGAAAAAAAAAATTTAAAGGTTTATAAACACATAAACAATGTTTTTTATCAGTTTTGTTATGAATATACAAACTAAAACGTTCATGTTAATTAGAAGGTAAATTTTATAAATTACAAAACACAACGAAGAATGTACACTAATCATATTAATTTCCATCCCATTTATTTGACGAACATAAATTTCATCAAAATATCAATGTTATATATATTTTATAAGATAAGCAAAACCAATAAAATTAATTAATAGAGCTTCCCAAAAACTATAAAAACATTAATAAGGGTTTCATTAAAAATAAAGGTTGCGTATTAATTTATTAGTTGATAATCCACAACAATTACAGCAAAAAAGGAGATTTAATTAAGCTTTGCAAGTAAAAGTGAAGTTATAAGAGAGATTGTACGTGAGGAAGACGCTAAGTATGCATGGTTGGTGGGTTGGATTTTAAATTCATGAAAGAAAGGAAATAATAAAGCGAACTACCACCAAATCTCCTTATTATACTTGTTAAATATTTAATTCCATTTTTCTATTTTTGGTGGCTAATTAACACCAACACCCACCCCACCCCCACCCCCACCCCTTCTTCATATCATATATCCATCCCAACAACTCTTCCAAATCTTTTACATCATACTTATCATTTCTAGAACGCTATAGACATTTCTTTTTATTTTTTCTTTTTATTTTTTTGGTTTATCGTGAAAAAATCAAACGTGTTTTCACGTTTTTTGCGTTTTCGTCTCTCCATATTATTTTTTTCATAAAAAACCTCAGGTTATTTTTTTCTTTTTGGTTTAGTGAAATTTGAACATTAGACCCCGGTTATAATTTGTGAACCGGGTTTTTAAAAACTGAAAAACCGGGTTCCAATGTCCAAATTTCACTAAAACAAAAAGAAAAAAAATTAATTTGTGGACTTTTTATGGAAAAAATAACATAGAGGGACGAAAACACAAAAAACATTAAAACATGATTTTTTTTCATAATAAACCTTTTTTTTAATACCAAAACCTAAACATAGTTACTTAAACTATTAATTAATTTATTTAACGATAATTGATTAATTACATGTTCAAAATAAATGATACACATAAAAAAAGTAATTAAACACTTATGAGTTATTATAAGTGTTAACATATGATTAATTTGTGTTTTATTATGATAAGTATCTTACAAACCCGATTCATTAAAAAAACTATTATATCTGGTTATCAATAATTAAACACACTTATAACGTTAATCACCATGTTAGTAGGTCAACTGCAATTTTAATGACCATATTACAACTTTAGAAAAACTAATAAGTTGTTATTATGCAACCTCAATCCTACTTTTTATTTGAACTGTTGAACCATTAGTTTGTTTAATGGGAGGAAATTTATTTTAGAATGATCTAAAAGTTTTGAATATTGTTTGATAAGTTATTTTTAATGTATGACCGAATAGGATTAATAAACATATATGTTTTATAATATAGTAATGACAACACTATCTCCTAATTATAATTCTTCCCAAGGCATTTTAGATTCTATTTCTCACTTCTACTAAACATTCTAATGTGGCATTTGGTTCACGGAATGAAATTCGAAAAAAAATGGAATTTAAATTTTAATTATTAATATGGTTGATGGTGAATGCAGAAGATAGTTTTTAGTATTGATTAGGATTGTAGGTTGGAATTTTATTCGGTATAAAATAAATAAAATTTAAGCCTTTACATTAGTTATAAAAAATTCTAAACAAACTAAATTACAATTCAATCAAATTCCATTACACGAATAATAATATTACTTAATCATTTATTTAAGGTAGCAATTTAGGTAAGAGGATAATAACAATTTAGGGAAGGCAATACCGGGTTAATGGTCAATCGGATCCTTGCAAGCTACACCTTTACCCGAGAATATTTAGGCCACACAGATCCATCTCACTCACTGGCAAACATAATGGGCCCCGGCCCAGTCAATGCAATATAACACATGGAGGCCTGGATGGTTCGTCCTGCACTAAATAAATCAGTGGCTTATGCTGCCTCTCGGCCCACCTTTGTTTTCACTTTTAATCAACCAACCTATATTTAATTATCCACTCTTATTAGAAAAAACTAATAAGGTCATTGACAAACTTATATAATATCATATTTACTTTTGTTATATATATTTAAAATTTCATATTTATTTATCTTGAAAATTGAACCATTAAAAACATATATATGTGATCGATAATTTATTTTAATTGTAATAATTTATATATATAGGCTATAGCCCGTCGTGGACTTAATTAAACTATTACCACGCACCACCATTAAAGTCCTTAAAAGCTTTTCATTTTTGACATTTTAGCTTGACTTTAACTTCTAATCTAAACTTTAGGCTGTTACTATTTCGAACATTGTATTTTTATAGAATCATAGCGTCATTTGAAAATTTATATATTTGATCATAATCATTTAAGAAATAAAACATATTAAAAAAACACAAAGTGACATGAGCTGAGTACGTAAAATGCACGGTGTTTAAAAAGTATATAGAGTGGGAAACACTAATGTGAAAGAACTACGAGAATTTACTTCTTCTGCAACCCGAAAAAATATTATAATTATTATAATTAATTAATTCATCATAATTATTATAATTAATTATTATAATTAATTAATTCTATTTTTAACAATCATATATAGTTAATTTAAGAAGTCAATCATAATTATTTATCAAATATATATGAAATATAGTAAAAAAGATTAAGAAAATGTTGTCAACCCACACCAATTTAATTAAGTTCAATTAAGATTTATCAAACGTGAAAATAGATATTATTGTACATATAATAATTGAAAAAATGATATATGAAATTATGAAACATTTATCGTAAATCCATCAGATTAATTAAGAAGAGAAGAGAAGAGAATGAACAAATTAATAATGGTGAAAGATGGATATATATCTCTGTTGAATTGGTGGGAGATTAATCGATCAGCAAGCACATGTACTACTTCTTTCTTGTTCGGTTTCTGAAATCGATGTTGGGATTCTTTGAAAATACCTACGATCGAAAATATTAATTAATATAATAAACCCAGCTTAATTAATTATGTTAATTAAAAATAACTAAATTTTGAAAAAGAGAATAACAATAACAATCATACGTAATATATGTATATACATACATTTCATCGACATCTTGATGTTGATGTTCACATTCAAGAGCGGTTTTTGCAACACAAAGGAAAGCTTCATCGACGTTGTAATTCTCTTTGGCGGAGGTTTCAAAGTAAGGTATGTTTCCCTTGGAAGCACACCATTCTCTTGCCGTCTTCTCACAAACCTTCATCATTTTTTATTTTATTTTTTTAAACATATATAAATTAATGTTATCATAATTATTATAATTAATTTATTCGAAATGTATATATACTATATATATACTTACGGCACGACTACTCCCACCATCTGTATCGACCTTGTTCCCTAGCAACACGAATGGGAATCTCTCGGGTTCACTTGGATCGGCCTACAGTACGTCATAAGTAAATGCGACATATACACATGAATTAATCACTTTGTACGTAAATAAAAAATTAATATATGGTTTTTAATTAAATTTGTATGTATAGTAAGTACCTGTTTAAGAAACTCTTCATGCCAAGTTTGTAGGGTTTCAAAGGTTTTCTGAATGTTGACATCATAAACAAGAACACAACAATCAGCCCCTCTATAAAATGCAACTCCAAGGCTATGAAACCTCTCTTGCCCAGCTGTGTCCCAAATCTGATCGATCATAGCATATATAGCATACATCATACATACATACATCCATGCATACATTCATATATAAAAGGAAAATTTAACTGAAATTAGTTGAGTAGCTAGAGAGATCGATCGATGACTGATTGATTATATATACTTACTTGCAGTGTAACGAGCTTGTCGTCGATTTGCAACTCTTTCGTCACAAAATCAGCACCTATCGTTGCCTTGTATTTTTTGTTGAATTTATTATAAACATATCTAGGTTGAATTAAGTACAGTTAAATTAAACGTGAATGTATACTATTAAAAAGAGTCATATATGTATATGATGATGAAATCTTGTGGCAATTTTTGTTTAAATATCCATCTCTATATGTGTTCAATAAAATTTGTTGTAAAAACGATAAATTAACATTAATAATATTTAAACCGCGTGCGTGCCGGCATGTTTGTTTTTTTGGATAAAGAAATCAATATATATAATGACATGCATGGCACAACTGTTGTATTATAAACAGTTTAAAGGATACTGATTCATCAAAGATGTTTTTCCAACCCTGCAAAAAATATGTATATATATATCAGTAATTAAGTACTTAGTAAAAAAAATCATCAAGAATTCTCTGGCGAGTCGAGCTTTTTAATTATATGGCTCAATCGGACTCAATAGCTTGACCACCTAAAAGGAGCCAAAGCCTTAAGCCGGCTAGCCAAAATCCGAGCTTTGGCAAGCCTGGAACCAATCCCGTACTTGCCTTGCTATTTTCAAACAAACCGATCAAACTGCTAAAAGAAGGGTCCAAAATGCAACTCGATCAACCCAAATATATATATAAATATAATCTTGATTGTGAAAAGGATGGATGCGAGAAAGATAGAAGGTACTAGTACGTAATCATTTAATTAACTCGATCAGAAAAAAAAAAAAAAAAAAAAAGGTATATGATGTGATGGCTACGTACCCGCTATCGCCGAGAACGATGATCTTGAGCAACACGCGATCGGACATCAACATGACCGGAGAATTGGATGAGAAATGAAAGTTGGTGGATGGAGGAGGAAAACAAAAAACTTTCTTCCATCTCTTCCCATTCACTATGTTCTCCTATATATATACTCTTTTTGACCTTTCAAAGTCAACTCATGTTATTTTTCATTATTTGACATCTGAAATTTTATGACTATTAATTATTTTTTTTTCCAAAATAAAAATATTAAATTTACATATAATTTGACAATGACAACCCCAAAAAAGAAAATAATAATAAATAATAATTCACAATTGATACTCTGCAGGATAAACAACCTTAACGTACATTAATTAATTTTCATCTGCTATTAATTTGATCCGTTGTATTATACCCATTGATGTTTTTGATGGGAAAATTTTGAAACATTTTCGTTTTCTTGGTAAATAAAAATATATAATTTAGAAAGAATTAATAATAAAGATTAAAGATATATGCAGATGGATCATGAAAGATCGAAAATCAAAGAAATAATAAAATAATAGGTAGGAGAGGATGGAATCAATGGTCGTGCAAGGCTTGAAACTTTATAGTCAAGCTTAGCTTGTGATGTCAATCAATGTTTGCAGATGGCAGTTTACGCCTTTTAAGTGCTGCCACCTTTCACAAATTAATTTTGGTTGGTAAAGCAATAATTTATATTTCTACAACATATAATGTATTAACATATGTTAATTTTAAAAATAAATATAATATAATATAAGAATTATAAGAATAATAAAGTTTGCTTGATTTTAGTTAATTAGTTATTTAAATTAATCATATTAGATTTTGATAGATTTGATTTACTTAAAGTAAATTAGTAAACGAAGTGACAAAATAGAGAGCGACATATGACAAATCAATAGAAATCATGACACGCCGCATATTAGTTACTTATTTAATAGTATAGATAGAAGATAAACAAGTATTAATAATAATTAAGAAATATATCTCCTTTATTTACAATATATTTTTTATTATTTCTTTAGTTTTTCTCTTCATTTTTATATTCAATTTCAAATCTTTACCACACACTATCTATTTACTCTTATATAGAAATGTGTAAAGAACGGAATCAGTCAACGTGGTTTGTCTAAAATTATGAAAACAATCTATCAATTTTTATAGTTGTATTGACGGTCTTTCTAACTACTGTTTGCTTCGATAAATGGTTACTCCTGTACTTAATTTTTTATAAATGACAAGTATACATTCATTCACTTTTGGTCTTTTAATATTATAATTACTCATTTCTGTTACTTCTACTAACTTTTTGTACTTCATGTATAGTTCTCTCATTTTAGAGTTTATTATTTTATTATTTTGTGATGTGAATAAAATACAATGAATCATGCGAGATAATAGAAAAAAATAATTATATAACATGTTATTATGCTTTTTTAAATCTTAATTATATACATTTAATTGATGAAGATTAAGTAATATTTAATAACTTTATGCGATAACATGTTAACATTACTCGTAATTTTTATAATAATATTATTATAATTCCTATGCATACATACACACACATATACATAAAAGAAATTAATATTAGTATATAAAAATGTAACTGTTTGTGCGTCTGAAAGTCAATAATAATGGGTTAAGGCGATAAGAAGCTTAATAACGTTTCCAGAGGGTTCTTGGGAAGGATTCGAGCGCCTGAAACAAGGAAAACAGAAGGCTACAGTTAGTGTCAACACAGGGAGAGCCCCTGTGACGACACTCCGATGCCTAAGTCAGCTGCCATGGTAAAGATAAATTTGAATATTAAAAAGCGAAATAAAAAATTTAATAAATATATTGTAACACCTCGTCTTCTTCATACTATTGCTTTTTATTAAAATGAGAAATTGAGACAAGTTCGTAACTAAAACTATTAATTTATGTTTAAATAAGTGCCTAATATTAGTTTTTTAATGATCAAAATGATTAAACAAGCGTAAGTCTCAAATTGAACAATGAAGTCAAAATATAGAAAAATAAGACTTTAAACGGTAAAACAATATATAGAAATTATCAGTCAAATATTACAATTTATTAGGATTTTTTTTTAAGGATTTATGATGTGATGTAAAAAGTATAATCAAAATCCGACATAACATGAAAGTTTGTTACCTAAATTTGAAAAATTAGCATAAAAGATTGCTATTTTCTGCAGAAAACAAAAATAATGTTCAATCTTTTATTCTCCAAGGATTAGTTTAATAATACTTTGAAGTTTAAAACAATAAAAGTCAAAATAAAATAAAAGTACCCTCCCCTTTTAAGTAATATTAATGTTAGGTTTAAATAACCTTATAATTACATTTACAAAGCAAATCAAGTGCAGAAGTGGTTGCTGTGTGTGAAGTGTGTGACGTAAAGCTTCTTAATCTTCATCAAACGATTTTTTTCCATGAAATATCCATAGTCAAATTAAATGTTGATTTGAAGAATTTGGGTTCATGAAAGTTGAATTTCAAGCAATTTGGTAAGAAATCTTGAGGTTTGGTTTAAATTTATGGAAGTTATGATTAGAAATCGATGAGCTGATGATGATAACAGAGATTGTAGCATGAATTGAAGATCAATATGGAGTTAAATCTGAAAGTGGATGCTTTTAATCTGATAAGGTATGATAATGGTTAGAAATTATGCATTGAAAGGTTGTACCTAAGCTTAATTGACTTGTTTTGGTCATATTTCTTTATCGTGGATTGGACATGCAATTATAATAGCCAATTTATAGTGTCGTTTGATGCTTGTAGCAATTTAACTTGATTTGCTGCTGTCGGTACGAGTTTGAGTCGAAAACTTATACAATCTTCGAGATATTTGACCGCATCACTAAATTGTTTTGTGAAAATCATATAAAATCAATGATACATCGGCTTTGGGTGTTTTTTATATCGTTGAAAATTAAGAAGAGTGAACTTTCTATAATCTTTAGACATTTTAAGCTGAATCGACATGAAAGGGGGTACTGCCCCATTGACCCTCACATTACAACGCGTCTAAGTATTGACTTGAGCTGAACATATACAAGTATGTGGTCTGTACATTCATATTTATTTTAGTTCCAGCTAAAATCTTTAACAAGATAATTACACAACATTTTACGTGTGTCTATATATATACATAGAGGGGGTTCAATGGAAAACCAACATGCATCGGAAAACTTTGGAAAACCTCAATGCACCACCACAAATGCACCACAATTTCCGCGTGATGCATCAAATTGCCCGCGTGATGCACCAAATTCCCGCGTGATGCATATATATATATATATATATATATATATATATATATATATATATATATATATATATATATATATATATATATATATATATATAATATTAAAATTTTAAGATAATTATACGTGAAAGGAAAAGACATAACCAAGTTTGAAATATTTATTTAAGTTGGTGGATGGGCTCCCCTAGCCTAAAACTCCGCATTTACTACTGGATGTGACAACCGCCCTGTGGGCATGCTCACGCTCAATCAACCAAGTTCAGGAGAAAAAACAATATTTAAAACATTCACGCACTATAATACAAAAGTGATTGATCTTTAAAACTAGAGTAAATTACATCAACTATGAATTGCACTTTTGGTTTACATTTTAAGCTGAATCCACACCAAAAACGTTAAAAGATTTTGTTAAGTTAAAAGGAAAGAACCTTGTTTCCAATTTATGATCAGTTTGTGCGATTTACTCTTAAACCTATAAAACATGAAGCGTCTTGTAACAAACGTAGATACAACCAACAATTATTTATATAGTCATGGGTGGATCCAATTGGTTATCACGGGTGACACGTGTCACCGGTCATTCTGTCAAAAACTGTATTTCGTAGTGTGATTTTTTACGATTTTTTTGTTTGTCCAACCGTGTTTTTCATATGTTAGAACATTTATTAGAAGATTTTTATAACCTTCAATCAAATAAATAAAGTTGTAGTATAATTATTTATATTTAAATGTAACAAACAAAAAAAAATAATCTATTAATATTATAAAACCCAAAGATAAATATCTAATAAGTCATTATTATTTATAAATGTGTTTCATTTCACTAAACCCAATACCATTATTCTTATTCAATGCCAACTTTTATGAAATTTCAATTGATATTATTGGTTGTTAACCTAACCCGGTCAGTCTAATAAAATTATAGAAACGGATCAAACTTATGTTATCGACGACTAAAAGTCCTTAGTCTGTCACTGCATATATTGTAGTATAAAAACTAGACATGATAAGGTTGTTGACAGGGGTAATAGTGATCCAATATCCTGAATTACCGAGCTGGGCAAGGAAAAGCAATTGTTTGGGCGTCTGGCATGACTTGATAATGCTTCATAACTTTTGATGCTTGCATGAATGGATTGATAAAGATATACTTACGAGGCATGAATGGCTTTGACAATATATATATATATATATGATAATGTCTTCAACAGTAAAACACATGCTATGATATAAATCTTCTACTTTCATGTGAACATGATGTTTAAAAGCTTCTTCTCTTACTTTCTCGTGACCCAAGCCACCATTCATAAATTACTCCATTTTTTATACTAACATTACCATATCATATATCCTAAGTTTATTCTTAACTAGGAAACTTGAAATTTTATTAACACACGCATCACAATCCTGGTTCCCCCAATCATATTTAATTATTTATTTTTACTTGACCCAAATTAGAGATTGGTATGATATATATATGTCTTCGACTAAACTTAAAGGATCAACATTACGGGCTATATATAACCACGCATATCATTGTTAACAATGATGAATCAAATATTTATTAAACTTCAAGTCAAATGTAGCAGCACATGATCAAAATAGCAGCAGCCCACCATCAAGCTTATGGTTGCATCGATTAATAATAAAATATAACTGACTGGACAACTCAAAGGAAGCGGTTCAGGTTCAACCATTTAGTAAGAAACAATTAACAAAATTATGCTTAATCACGGGACTTGACAATGAAATTTTGGCGACTGATTGGGTTCATCACCACTGGGGGACCTGCAGTACGAGGCCATGCCTGAAATTTCTTGTCCGTCTCTTCCCACCATTCCTTGTTTGAAACCGTTGATGGTGTGGTACCTATTACCACATATACACACATTGATGCATCCATAATATATTAAGATAAAAAGATGCATAAACAAAACAAAACCCATCTCCAGAATAACACACATTCGGTTTATACTGTGAAAAAAGTTGTTCTTGGCAAAAACCAATGCTGCTGCTGGATTTGATTACAGCTACAAAAACAGTGTACCACAACAGGAATACTTGAGAATTAAAAAGCTAAAAGAACCTATTGTTAACGTTGAGTTATATGTGCTCTCCCTCCGGCCCATTAAAGGTAGTTAGTTGCTTACTTGCTTACCGTGTCTTGGGTGTAAAGGAGCTGAGCTACTCAAGTTCGACTCGCTAAAAGCTCGAAAAAGTCAACTTAAACGAGCACATGCCAAAATTCATGTTCTATCAATAAACAAGCTCAAGCCCTTGCTTTACATATCGAGTTATATATATTTTAATTAATATTATATAAATTAAATTAAATATTAAATATATAAAAATAAAAAATTTATAATGTATAACATATAATAAATTAAATCAAAATTGTAATATACATACATATATATATATATATATTAAAACGAGCAAAGACCGAGCTATGCACATAAAGCTTGAAACAAGCCGAGCTCGAGTGCTGATGCTCAAGTTTGATACTTTGAATGAGCCAAGCTCCTAGTTGCTCGGATTATGACCTTTCAAACATATATAATGTGTAATGATAAAATTGTACAAACATAATTATATAGTTTTTATATAGTCGGCTGGACAAAGAAATCTTGCAAGTGTATGATAAAGTTAAACAAAAAAAGATAATAATATTTAATATTTGAATCATGTTGATTGTATTCATGTAGAGATCAAACAATGTCAATGGTTTAAAGTAATACTTTTCTTCCGTTAGATTTATCAAACAAACAAAGTACAAACGATTTAGTACCAAAGTTGTAATTTTTTCATATAAATTGAGGAGTGTAATTCAAAAATAAAATTAATTACTTTTAGCGTTGAATGTGGTATTTTTGATTCCATATGCTCTAACTGCTTGTACTTCGACCATGAAAAGTAATAATCGAGTTGCCACAGCAGAGATTAGAAGTTGTAAGATCCAATGGCTAGATATTGTTTACTTCTATATTCCTCTATAACAATAATATATTAAATTTGCAGCATCCCTTTTTGATGAGTCATCCAGATTTACATCTTTTTTGTGATCATTGCAAAATTTTTGATGAAATTTAAATCCACAAGCTTCCCTTCTTTGTCACCAACGAGAAAAAAACATTAAGCCAACCCTTCCTTCAAGTTATACACTAGCCTAACTCTCTAATTTTCAACGAGGGGATACTGTTGTTGAGAATTGGCAGACGGCAAACAGAAACAGTAGACATGCAAACAAAAATGCAGAAAAGAACACATGTATACATAATTTGGTCCAAGAATGACCTATGTCCAAGCTTGGTTTTAAAAAGCGCGCCTGAGGCGCGCCTCGGCGCAAGGCGAGGCCAGGCGAGGGTCCTGTGGCATCCTAGGTCTGATGCGAGTCGATCGCAGGAGGCGCTCAGAGGCGCGCGCATCACAGTGGCAACAGCACAGGCGCGCAGGCGACGCCTCAGTCGCATCCTGCACACGTCGATTGAGCCTTCATAATTTTATACAAACTGTTTCTTTTTTTAATCAGGCCAGGCTTTATTCTTTTTTTTCTTTCTGTCAGCCAGCTATTTATTCCTTATCCTGCCTAAAACAGGGTAAGATATGTACCTGGAGAACGTAAAATCTTCAGATCCCATAATATAAATGGTGTTCTCGACTTTTAGTTGCTAAAATATGCTATTATTGTGTTTTTATTAGTGAAATGTATCATCAAAATAAATTAGATATTTTTGCTTATAAGGTGCGCCTCGCGTACGTGATGCCATCGCTTCGCCTTGCGCCTCGCGCCTCAGGCTCTAGAACCTTTTTCGCATCGGTGCGCCTCGCGCCTTTTAAAACCAAGTGTCCAAGACCACATTAGTGAGAAACCTGCCTAGGCGATGCGCTCTCAGACTCCCGTTTCGTCTAGCAACCACCAGTCTCCACAACTTAACAATCTTTAAGGTCATTACATACAAATTTTGACTCACTTAGGGACAAAGAGTAATTTAAAAGTCTGGTATTTTCCGTTCATTAAATATAGGGCTATCCTTTGGCCTATGCAGAATCAGGAATCAAAACAACCCTATGTCCCTATCCAATAAACATTAGCTTATATCGTAAATGTTATCTAGCATAGGCTGGATAAGATGTTTGAAATTGGCCAATGTATGGCAAGATAAGCATTGGATAAAATACAAGTTCATCAAGTGGGTACTATCAATTCATAAATTACTATTATTCTACACATACATACCTCCAAAAATCTTCTTGTCAGCAATCATATAATCGCATGCGAATGCAACTACAAATGCTCCTGCAATAGCACCAACAATCTTGGCTCCACTCATTTCTTCAACCTTAAACATCGGAGAAAATAACTCAAATCAACCATCAAACAACTATTGACCCTCATAATTTAAGGTGTATGATGGCAAATAAGTATCAATATCTTCCAACAATTTGTTCCTATTTATCTTTGCCTGTACTTCCCAACACAAAGTTAACCCCATGGTAGCTTTGAAATAACAAACCGTAAAGAATTTAAGATGAAACATGATATGAAGCCCAATGATAATTGTTGGTGACGAGTGAATATTAATGTCTAAAATCAAACACAGCATAAATACACAAGCAACCAGACTGATTTCATAATGATGCCTTGTGTATAATTTAAGGTTTGGACAAAAAGAACGCTTACAGCACTTAGGGATAGCCAAAACCGGATATTCGAATTTTTGGATACTGGATTTTGACTATCCGAATCTGACCCAAACTAAGACAACCCCCCTACTCCATCTCTATCTGGCCATAAATTCTCTTTTGGGGTTCTACCTTGCAGTATGATCAACGATTCAAAATATTGCAAGAAAAACTTATGTCTCAATAGCGATCTCCGAATATTTCTCTTGTAATTATCCAAGAACTACACACTATCATATGTTCATTTCAAAAGAAACTTATACCACAAAATAAAACCAACTTCTGACCCACATCTTTGCTATTTGTTACACCATAAATACGAAATGAGTAGAAAAAAAACTAGAACTTCAAAACATTTCCAGAGAAGTGGATCCTTGGTGCAAATGCCTATTGTTTCCAACATCCATGTTTCTCTTCATAATTTTGATCTGCTTGACACTATTAGAGCAATAACCCTATTATGGTGTCACATTTTCCAGGTAACACCTATCTGTCTTTTGTGGATTAATCTTCCATCTTAAAATTCAAAGCCTCAATAATCTTATATTATATTCGCTAATATTTATAGTCTCTTGCTCTAGTTTATTGCTATAAGATTGTATAATATTTAATGCATGTATAATAAATTGTAAATGATATCGTATATTAATAAATTTGGCTAAACACATAAAAAATTGTATTGACATATACAATTTTACTCTACAAGGTTATATAATATTAAAAGTTTAATAGTGAAAAACTAAACATAAGAAATTAAACACTTGGTAACTATTTAGAGATTTTGATTTAAAATGACCACACTATTATATATATTAGATTCAGGCACTTAAACGAGCGACCAAAGATCGGGCTTTAGGCGTTGGGCTTAACCGGGCCTAGGACCAGGCTTGGGCCGGACCGGTTACAATGAATCAAATAAAGGACCACTAGCTATTATTTGGGCTTAACCGGACCTAGGCCTGGGATTTTAAGGATTGGGCCCAATCAGACTTTTTCAAGTCGGGCCTAGGACCGGTCTCGGACTCAGGCCTTTAGGTGCATTTTTCATCAGGGCTGTATTATAATATCCGACAAATGAGATGATCGGATCTAGTGGCCAGTGGAGTGTGTGGGCAACCCAGTACAGAAAGAGAAACTAAAGCAAGCATCTTTCATACACACACATTTCAGTAAAGCAGGAATTTAACAGCAGAGTTTTAGTGATGCAAGATCAAGTAAAAAGTTTGTTCCTAAATACACTCAAAAGTGGGGCAAAAAGCCAAAAACAAGATATGTGCATGAAAGATGGGGTTACTAATTTGGGAAATGTATCAAAGATGGATATATTTCAGTTGCACAAGAGTGTGGGTTTCTGCATAGAAGAGTATATCAGCCTAGTTATCATCTGTCGTCAGCTTCCTTATGTCACACAGGCTAAACCCAAAACAGCACCAATGCCTTGTGCCTCCTCATGTCATATCTTAAGTGTACACCCAGCTAAGTAACCTCAAAGTCAACTCAACACACAGTCAACTAAAGATGAAGAGCAGTCAATATCTATAGATTTGACTTCTACACTATAACACCAAAAATGTAATTCTAATGCAAGGTACTGTAAGTAAGATCGTTCCCCTTCAATAAATATCCTAACTCCTAAGTTCCTAGCAACAACCACCAAATAACAAACCCCTTCATGTAGCATGATCTGAAAGTTTTTGGAGCAGACTTCAAATTGAAATCAAGCAGATTTATCATGTAACCATGAGAAAAAGATAACTTGCGAAAGTGATGCAAATTGTATGCCAACTCCACAGAGTTCTTGCATCTAAGGCTATTTTCACAATTTAAGCTGTGGTATTGGGATTCTACTTCTGCATAGACCATAGTTGAATCTAAACAAGAATTAGATACGATAGATCATGTGGAAAGATCAAAAAGGGTGCGGGATGTTCACAAAATATTGACATAGTTGGATGAATAAATATGTATTTACTGAATTATCCAAATGACATATTCAAAGATAATTTATTGAAGAAGGGAATTCATTGAAGCTACCTATGTATGTTCCTTGAAACACGGGCGGATCTGTTAAGAACCTGCGAACATCAATGAAAGTAGTCAACGAAAATTCACATATCTTGACTTTTTTTTTTTACAAATAAATGATTACACATACGAGCGGAGCGGAGAGAGGTACCAAAGTGTGAAGACGAAGATCAGATGATGTTTTAGGGTTCGAATCGGTGAATGTGTACGTGATGCGCTCCCAGAAAGAGTAGACGAATTTTGAAGATTTGGGATTGAGGAAGTTTCAGTTTGACCCCCCATTCTATGGGCCATGTACCATATAAATGACAACCTCTCTGTGAATAGCACTAATCTTCGAAAGTCCAGTTTTACCTACGAATGACAGCGAGGCGGGGAATGTAAATACCGTCTCTGTTTAAAAAAACCGCGAGAACTAAATGGGGATCCCTATCGGATACACGAGGAAACCCGCGGGGAATCGGGTTACCCATTTATAAATCAATGATATGAAATTTAATCATGTAGTTCATAATTTAAGTATAAAACGTCCATGTATTTTAAAATTACAATACTATTATTAAATTAAATTTGTAATCTCTATCAAATGATAACGAAAAAAACATTATTTCATTAAATTATATGTAAATAAATAAGTTTTTTAAATTATACATAATAATTTTAATGTATAATATATAAAATAGATAAAATTATTTATCTTTATATACAATATAATAACATGTTGCTATTAAAAGTAATCGGGGTATTCGGAGATTTAAACGGGTTATGTAATCGGGTATACGGGGCGGGTATTAGCAATACCATACCCGCCCCGTCCCTCGTTTAACTTAATCGGGTTCGGGGAAACCCGCCCTGTTTAGATCGGTTTTCCCCGTTGGTTTCGGTTTTTTTTTTTTTTTTGCCATCCCTAGTTTTACCTTCTCCTCTTAACCTAAATTTGTAACCAAAAACTTGATCATTTGCTCAATTCAATTTCAACTTCAACACTGATTTATCGCTAATTCTGTCATATTATATTGGACAGTGTTATGTTTCAACTATTGCCCATTAGTAGGTTCATTATTATTTATGGTTGTACCAATTGATTTAGAGAGTGTTTGAATTTAAGTTTGAAAAAGTGATGCATCGTTTTGGAAGCTAAGAGGGTGTTTGGTTTTACTTTATGAACATTATTAGCTTATTACGTTACAATAACGCAAATAATTGGTTTAAAGTGTTTGGATTGCATACGTTAATAAGTGATTATTTGCGCTTAGAGTTAATCATACCACACTTTTTCATAAGTTAAAAAATGTAGCTTATTTGCTTAATAAATGGTTATTTGGTCATTTTACAAGTTAAAACGCAAATCCAAACACTTTAAAATTGATTATCTGATAATTATAATAGTATACAGCAGAAGCTAAACCAAACACTACATTTCCGGCAACACTTTTTGTTACCGCTATTATCTCATTATTAGTTTCCAAATCACTACAGCAATTTTTCAAATGCAAACCCAAACACCCTCTGATTTATTGTTTATTTTCGTAAAAACAAAAGGGCCCAAAATGTGATCTCTGATGAATAACCCAAATACTAAATATTATTATTTAAAAAAAACTCTAAATAGATAGATGAATAAGATTTAGGCAAAATGGTTTATTTAGAAAGATTTGAAGAAGTAAAATAATTAATAATATCCTACAGATAATGACAAGACAGACATTACTCAAAATTAATAAAAATTAATAAAAAAGCATTTGCGTTATTATAACGTGAGTATGAGGTCAGGCTGGAGGGGAAGCAAGGGTTCGGATCGTGTGCGAGTTGGCGTTGGTATACGATTACGAGTGTGGTGTGTGGGGGCCCATTGGGGGCCCACTTATTGGCAAACATGGCATCATATCTTTTTTTGTCTTCCCTCCCTCCCTCCCTTCCACTCACTTCTCTCTCACATTTTCTTCTATTTCATTTTAAATTTCATAAAAAGGGTTTATTTTACCCTTTTATATATGGTTAGATGAAATTTATCTTTTTTACCTATTAGCAGCTGCAAGCTTATCTTAACAAATGTTAAGACAGTAACACTATCTTAACAATGTTAAAGATGTTAAGTTTTCTTGCTGCATACGAAATTAACACATCAAGAAAGAATTTCTTACATAAAACCACTTTAAAAATTCATATTTGTTTCGTAGCGCTGTCCCTAGGACCTCACAAGGGGTATAACCCCTTGACCCCCCGATTTAACTTCTGGGTCTTGACTTTGACCAAACTTATACGAGTTTGCACTCCGCACATTCATACTCGTTCTACTTCCAACCAAATTCAATAAAACAGGTCAAAGAATTACACTGAAATAATAAACACCAACAAAGTAGAGACTACTTTTACAAGTAACTAAACTGTAAATGCAATTCTGAATATTATTTATGTAATTTTTAAAGTTTAGAATTTAGTACATATCACATGAACTATTTCCATGTATTATTTGATGTAAAAAGAAAATCTTACATGTTGGAATGTGCGGAAGGCAATGAAATAGAGACAAGTTTTTGAAGGCTATGGGCCTACGGTGGCCGGAGGGATTGTGAACTTGCTTTGGTGTTGATTAGTGATGTTATTATTATCTACAAACCATCGACTACAAAGCTAAAATATAAACTAAAAAGTCACATATAAATAATTAAGTTCCATACCTTTAAATTTTAGATATTTGTTTTTATTTTATTATCACTTTCTCATTTAATAACATGATTGCCTAGTAAATACGTTTAATTAAATGTTTTTGAGTTTGAAGTATATTTAAGCGAGTCTTTGTGAAATTGGTCTTTTTAGTGAAGAAGAAATAGAATTCTATTATTTGCCTCTCATGTCCCCAACGATGTTGTACATGAAGAGATCTTCCCAAGCATCCAAAATTCATCGTTCCTTTGGTTTCCAATAATAGATGCAGTAGGCCTTCTTCTTCTTCTTGGAGATAGAGCTAATGGATCTCTAATCCCCTTAACTTTGGGGTTGTTGGCTAAGATTTTTTGGGGACCGTTTATGTTTGGTGATGCTTAGTTGCGTTTAGTTACTGAAAATTTTCATATCACCTTTCGAAAAAAAAAAAATGAAAATTTGTTTACTTAATAACAATTTCTTAAATTTTTATTTCATTTTTTTAAATACCACTATGCATACTCTCTTTATTACTTTTCTATTACCTACCTTATATTTTTTTTTTATAATACTCTCATTCTCTCTCTTATTTTTCTATCACCTATCCTATTTTTCTTATTTTATAATCGTCTACATTATTTTTCTTAAAACTAAAACTTCATCATCCAAACAAGTTTTCACTTTTTATAGAAACCCTTGTTTTTTTTGAAACTATAACTTGAAAACTGAAATTAAAAAATAAATATTTTTCGTTAACTAAACGCAACCTTAGTTTCTTTGTTTGCTTATTTTTGTGTTGTGGTCATCTTTTAGTTAGTGTTTTTAGTGTTGGACTATTGTTGTTTAGTTTGTTTTTATTGGTGCCTTCTTGCACTCTATCTCATAGTTGCGTTTTGTAGCTGCTATTGTTTATTATATGTTCCCCTCCTTTTGGGTGGAATTTTATTGTCTTTCAAAAAAGATGAATCTTTTTGAATAATTCGATAAATTATAAATGTAAATGGTAGCCTGTAGCCATATGCCTTAGATCCATGGATATTCCTAAAAAGAGATTTCAAAATAAATATATATACTATAACTTATACACCAATGTGAGGGTTGAAAAATCCGATGATAAAAATCATTGTTAAAAGCTATTAAAATGGTAAATATAATGTAAATTTTTATTGCAATGTATATCATAAAGTTAGGTTGTGATCCAAAAGAACTAATAAACTTTTTAACTTATTTATTTTATATGATTTTGCCTTCTTTGAATGAATGCTACAACTGATAGGGTAATCTGAAGTAGATCCATGTATACGTCATCCCCAATCAACTTAGAGATTCTTAGTTAAGTATAATTAAGTTCAACTTTCAATTGAGGATGAGTTTTATTTTTTTATCATATGCAGACATAAATTGAACATACAGGTTTCTAAAAATATATTTATATAAATAGTATTATATCCTTCTATAAAATACATGTTACACTTTTAAAAATGAGTTATATTTGAAAAGATGTAATACGGCGTATTTATAATCTAAAAAGTATATTATTTTGTTTTGTGAAAACATGTTTTGGTATTTTGTGGTTTCTGAAGAAAAAAAAAACTTTCAATAAACAATGTTAATAATTTTTCAGAAGACAATAAGTCATTTAACTTATGAAACTAAAAATGTATTTGTAGAATTTTACATTGATAGGACGGTAATTATAATTAGTATATATCAAGCTAATGCTAAAGTTCTCCACAAAATCTTTATAGTGCTATATTTTGAGTTTTCTATATTAATCTATTCAATATAATAAAACATATAAATTGATTAAAAATGCATATTTAGTATTTTTATATATAATCCTTTTGGCAACGAATTGCATTATTAGATCCATCAAATTAATAATCAATAAAAATGAATAAAGACTTAAAATGAATATCACAATTGAAATTGCTAAAATGGAAAATACATTTTTTTTATTTCTACGTACTTAAAAATCAATAATTTGACTATTTGATCATACGTATTTATAATATAGTATAGATAACATTAAAATTTTCTTTTAACAAATAATCATGATAGGCGTTTGGTAAAAGTCTATATATGATATTTGAGATTTGTTTTGGATGTATTACTAAAACAAAGTTTAGAATGATGAATAAGGTTATTTATATGTATTTACTGAAATTAAAATTTGAAATTTTGTTAAAAGTGTAGAAAAATTGGGGAGTATGGAGGAGAACCAATCATATTAAGGTGATTATCCCATCAAATCAATACCCAAATAATAAGACAACAAAAAAGTGCAAAAAACAACCATAATTACAACACCACCACCAATGCTTAATCAATGGCTACTATCACTCAATCAACATTTGAAGCCCACAATGTCATTTCCACATGAGCAATTGTTTGATGGGTATATTTATTTTATCCATATGATATTAATTCACATAATCTTACTTGGTTAATATTTTTTTAATAAAATTAATATTTTTTTAATAAAAAAAATATATGTACAATATTTGATTTGACATGTAACTTTAAACTAATGTCTTGTTACATTAATTTAATAATTTTTTTTTGAGCAACTATTATTAGTGGTTAGTGTTAGCACATTTATGTTAGACACCTTAAGGTTGAGGACTAAATATTACACCTCAACCCTGGTCCTCCACCTAAGAGAAACGTCTTTGTCAAGGCTTAAACTCGAGACTTTGACCAATGGAAAACTACTCACCTTTGGTGGTGGCCACCTAAATACAAGTGGTTTACATTAATTTAATAATGGTAGCATCAATAGTAGCATCAATTTGATGTGTAATTAATTGTGTAAGGTATTCTAAGGTACGTAGATCAATCATAATACATTGGTAGCTTCTAGTTGGTTTACAGTAAGAGAGTTTAACTTTTTACCGAGATACTACAACTAGCTTTTGAAATTAACAAAATGATACTTGTTTACCTCTTTTGTATGTATGATATTCATAGGGTCTTTTTCAATAAAATAACCAAATGTACAATGTTTGTTAATAAAATATAATGAAATAATGATTGAAATTAGTATCTTTTAATCTTTATGGTAACTAAAGTGAAGTTAGATTAATGTGTGTAATTGAAGAGATCATAACTATATTATAGGTTAGTTTGGGACATGAAAGAAATGGTGGGTAGTTGTGGGGTTAGGAGGAAGTGTGACAAAAAGGGAGTAGGAAAAGGTTATTGGCTTTTTTCTCTCCACTTTCACTTTTTTTTATGCCAAAAGTCAAATACTCAAATTGGGGCCTCTTCAACCATCATCATAATGATATCTTTCACTACATAAGAGATTTGCACCCAAGATTTATCCATCATTGCTCTTTATTTTTCTTTCTTTCTTGTGACTAAAAACAATCTTCCCTCCAATTTCTTTTTCTATGACTTACCAAAAAAAAAATGATTTGTTATGAATATTTATATAAAAAGAATAACCACAATTCACAAAGAAAGAAACTCTATGACGGCAAAGAATTTACGACAAAAATGGAGGGGCGAGGCAACTACTCTAGAAGAGGTGCAACAACAAGAACTACAATTGTGATGGTACAAGCTTACAAAAAGACAACAAGAGACATGGTAGATACACTTACAATTGTGGCAATGAGAAGAGGTGTTAACAAATGTAAAGCTAGCCTAGAACTATTCATAATATGTCACCGAGTCAAGGTGAGAGGGATAAGAAAAGAAAGAAAGCCATCACCCCAACGTTATTGAGTTCGATTGTGACCAGTCATAATCTGATGACAGCAACATGTGCTATACAAAAACAATGAAGGGATAATACAATAACACTAAGACTTTAACACCATATAAATTTATAAATTTCTCATAAGAATAATGTAATATATTAATTGGACTTTGCAGGTTTGTATCCTGCCGCCGCACAATTCACTAGTAGATATCATTAAGGTCCACGGAGATCTGACATACAAAGGAATACCCAATTTGTTCTTAAGAATTTTCAACATCTAAAAACTAATTTTAGATTAGATATATACAACTGTTTTTATTCTTAAGCAACTGAGAAAAAGAAAGTAGATGTCCATTCTCTCTCTAGACATAATGTGACATTGCTAGTGCAAGGTTGTGAAGATCGAGATCTTACCTAGGATCGTTTTTGTCATTGCAAGATCGGGATCGTAGGATCGGATTGGAATCGTAAGATCCTACCGAAATTAAATATTATATATCACAATATTGTATCATAAACAAAAGAGAGTCATTGTCTACCCATTCTTTCAAGGCACGTATAAAGTGTCGCTTTGATGAAACAAGAATCACAGTCATGAGCATGACTATATTGGTACCTTGGATTTAAAAAATATGCGGCTAGATGGAGTGGCCTAACGATCCTACGATTTTACTAACGATCCTACGAAAACAAACCGTATGTTGGATCGGATCGCCGTACGATCTTACGATCTTACTAAAGATCCTACGATCTTGCTTACGATCCTACTAGCGATCCTGATCGAAATCCGCTTGTAGGATCGTACGATCCTACGATTTAAATCGCGATTTTAATAACCTTGTGCTAGTGTACGAATAACCTTTTTATTTCTTGCCCGTTGCCTCCCTTCAATGAACTAAATCCTTTATTTATATTATAACAACTAACTCCTTAATTCTTTTAAAATGTTATGTTTGTTATTATTTAGCAAGTCATGAAAGAAGATATTATTTTCGAGTATTAAAACTCATAAAAACACAATTACCAATTTAGCATGTTAAAACTTAAAAGCAGGGCACACGGTCTTTTCTTTATAAATCAGATAATGTAATTTAATTTAATATACATGCACTAATTAATATTACATATTTTAAAAGTAGGTAAAACAAATTCTAATTGATAGAAAATAACAACCATAATTTTTCTGATGAAATGTAACAATCAAAAGGGGTCTATTTGTATATGCATTATTTTATTTTTAAAATTGTTTTATCATAATATAATCAATTTATTTTTCCCAAAAAAATAGAAACGATGTCAACCCTAAAAGGTAAAACCTTTTTCTTTCTCCTTTTTCTAATGTTTTTTAAAGGCTTTTTTGGTTTAATTTTGTGTAGTTCGCTCTTTTCTTTCGTATGTATACCGTTTTATGTACAACGTTATGTGGATTGGTGACACCAGAAAAGTATCTATGTAGATGATTTTTATTTTTTAAATAAACATATATATACTTTATTTTTATAGCTTGAGACCAAAACTTTATTTTCAGTACAATGTTTAAAAAACTACAGTTTATTTTTTAAGTTAGATTCTTTTTTATCGATTAATTCTTTTACTCTTTGTTTTTTACTAGTTTAATCTTCAATATTTATTTTTTAGTGTTTAAAAACTAAAGTTTATTTTTTACTTATTTCGCCTTAAGTTTTTTTGTCGATTAATTTCTTAATCTTTGTTTTTTCCTGGTTTAATCTTTAATATTTATTTCTTATAAGTTTAGTTTCTACCATTAGAGGTTTATACTTCAAATAACCTATATATTATTTATGTATCCATCATAGTCATTTAGCACCACATATTTATTTATTTTTTATTTATATATTCGCATCACGTATGATTTACAAGTCCTTATATTAAGTTTATTATCAATGAAGATTAATAAATCATAAATGATAGGTTTTATTGTAAGTTTTTTTCCTTCTCTTTCCTTAAATGATGGAAAAAAAACAAACTTTTCAATTCATTAATTTTTTTATATCAATCTTTATTATTATTACAAAAGACATAAAAGGCGAATGATAAATCAAATAAACTTATAAATTAACTTGTTATACAATTCTATTATTTTTTATCCCGGGATATCAAACATATCTTTAGGGTGTGTTTATAAATACAAGAGTATCAAAATAATGAAAAAGGGAAGATTTATATTAATTTTTTTAACTGGAAAATGAAATGTATTAACTAAAAATTTAATATCATTTTCTTTTTCAATTTATAATGTTAATTTAATCGAGTTATCATTGGTAAATAAATCGAATACACACTATAATTTGGAAAAGATAAATGGAATATAATATTTTAAAATTATTTTAATTTATCATACATAAAAAATAATGTAATTCTGCTTGTTTTCATTCCTTCCTATTATCTCGTACCAAGCAATAGTTAGAGAGCTTCTAATAAGAACTATTATATACTTTTTTAGTCGATAGTATTTATAATAAATAGATGTTGACATAAAAAATGAAGAATAAACTGTTAAATCTTTATTTCATTTCTATTGTTTTAATTCTCTTCATGTTGAGAGAAAGAAATGAGAGAAATAAAATTTGTATAAAATTCAATTATTGACTCCCTTTCATTAAGTATTAATATTCCCGTTACATAAACAAAATTAAATATAAACATATATGATTCCATTTCACCATGTCAAACGAACACTAAGAATTTGATCTAAAAGTTTGTCATTATATCATCCTAATGACAAACCATTTATAGCTTAGTTCATAAATCTCTTCTAACATAGAAATATTTATCATAACTATTTTAACAATTAATATTTATAATTTATTTATTTGCATGCTTAAATTATTAATTATCTACTTTTATTTGCATCAATTTAGTAATAATTATCAAAAACAACTTTTTTCCAAAAATCTGTTTAACCAGAATAATAAACTATTAGCAGCGACACAGGGTATTAGCGGCGACATCTGACTTTTAGTGTTAAAACTTTTGCAGCGACATCTGGAGCCTTTAGCTGCGACATCTGTCATCGCTAAAACCCCTATTTTTTGTAGTGAACCAATACTATACGAGCAATAATGCATCGTCAAAAAATTAATCTAAAAGCGTGCGCGCACACACACACACACACAGATATATATATATATATATAATATTTAGGCAGGCTTAAGAAACCAATATAAACCATTTGATCATTCAAATCAACAGTAATTGGAATCACATTTTTCTAATAAAATACAATTTTTTTGTCAGAAGGTTAAAATAAAATAAAATGAACAATGACATATTGGTAATTTTAATTTGCTAGCTCTCTCATTTACCCATTTCAAAAGCATAACTTTCACTATCATCATTCAAATATTCGTAAGGAATGTGAGAAAATGTTGAATCAAAAAATATATGTTGAATTAAACGTTTCTTATAAATATTTGATTTCTCATACGATTCATTTATGTCTGTGTTGTTAAGACAAACTTTTACTTAATTTTTTTCTTTTCCTTAATTTATTATCATATATGTCTCAATCTTCTTCTAAATTGGTGTAATGTTGGTCATATAAATTATTTCTTAAAGTAGTTTGTAGTGTTTTTAAAAAAATTATCCTTTCATGTAAATATTTAATAAATGAATAGATCATACATAATAAGATAAGTATATGTAAAATAGAGAGAACTTTAAAACACATTTTCATTGAACAAAAAGTTGGTTTGATTTCAAGAATCAAATTACGGGGAAAAAAAACTCTTTGTTGTACTGCAAATAGACATTTGAAAATAGCTCTTGAACATTTTTAAAAAAATTAAGTCTTAATTGAATTGCTATGTTTTGTTTTTTTAAGATTTGAAAAGAAAATTTGATACAATATATACACATACATATGATTGCAAGAAATTAAACAAAAGGTTATAAACTTTTTTAGGATACTTTTCAAGTAGTCCGTCTGATCAGTAGAGTCCCCATGCTTCCTTCATAAAGCATCGACCAAACTGCCTTTTTCTGTGTTATTTCCATTTTCCATCTCTTAATTTGCTTACACTTACACCACCATTATATATACATATATATAATATCTCTTCCACAAAAAACAAAAGAAAAGAAAAGAAAGATCGATCGATATCTCTTTTAGTTTGGATCGATTCGATTCCTAAAACGATATGATGCTGAACCAAGGGTTTTTAGAAGATGAAGAAATCACATCTCAAATGGGTTTTTTTCCATTTACACCTGCAAACATCATCTCCCCACTCCCCTTAGCTTCCAATCAAACCCTAAAAACTTTATCATCTTCATCACCTTCTTCTCATCCGCTTCAACCAGAACAAGATCTCACTTCACACTTTGGAACATCTCATCTTCTTCCTGCTTTACAATCTTCTTCACCTGCAAATTACTGGTAATCATATTACAGTACTGGCTTAATCAGATTCAACGCGTGAGTCGTCCAATTCATTAAAGGGCTCAGCTCGTGGTTTGTAAATTCGGGTTTGAGAAAGCCTCGTGATTATGAAACCATGTGTGGCTTCAATTTCTCAAACCCGAGTTACATGAATAATTTCCATCATTTATGCATTTTTTCTTTTAAAAAATGGAACTTTTGCTACGTTACACCCATTAATTGAAGATGATAACTTTTTATGTAATCTTTAAAGAATAAATATAATCCTCCGACTAGCTAGCTACACTTTATATATACAGTTTTAATTATTTGGTTTTTTTTATATGTATATATTAGGGCATGGGGGGAAGTGAGTGAAATAATAAGCAATAAACTATTAGGGATGAGTAGAAGGGATGATCATCATCATCATCATCTAGGGGCTTCAGGAATGAAGTCGATGAAGAAGTTGAAATCCAGAAGGAAAGTAAGGGAGCCAAGGTTTTGCTTCAAGACCATGAGTGATGTTGATGTATTGGATGATGGTTACAAATGGAGGAAATATGGCCAAAAAGTTGTCAAGAACACACAACATCCCAGGTACATATATACTTCAATTCTTCATTATATATATTAACTTCAATTCAACAATTTATTCTTCTTTTTCTTTAATTATATATATTAATTGCTTCATATTTTTATTATATATATATACACGTACATAAATATCAAGTAACTAACCATTATTCATTTATTTTTATTCTTAAGACATTATATATGTTTTTTTTTAATTGGTAATTAAATCATGTTAACTTCAAATGATGATTGATTCATGATGCATGAAACATACATACATACATATATATATATATATATATATATATATATATATATATATATATATATATATATATATATATATATATATATATATATACTAATCTTTCCTTTATATATTTTAGTATTTTATAGCAAAACGTTATATATATTTCTCCCTTTTTATTGTGTATTATCAAAACCGGATCATCAAATTATTTATTTATTTATTTTAGCGGTAAAAAATATATGTCCTATATATGAGGTCTTTATTAGCAAATTCAAACGAGTGGCTCGATTGTGAGACAAATAAAAGGCTTTACTTTTTAAATGAAAATTTTGCTACTTATAATACTATAACATATATATATATATGTTAATTGTATGATCTTGATCGAAAAGCTAATGTAGTTTCGAATTCTATAACTTTTATTTTACCATTTTAAGAATCAAATATTCGATCAACCTACTATATTTAACTCGATCTTATTATTTAGAGTGCAACGTTCATCACACACACTATATATAAATATTTTCTTCTTTTTGCCATTGATCGAGGTAACCAAATTAACCACACACATTTATATTATACAAATAGGGTCCATTTTAATGTGAATATAATATTATACTTTAATAATAAAATAAGATTTTGCAGAGCTAGCGTCATGAAGCTATCTGTTTAAGATATAATTATATATATCCAAATAAAACGTTTAATAATATTGTAATAATGTAATTTAACGCTTTTTTGATACATACATATATGATGCATTGATATTAGCATTTACTTTTTTGTATTTCATTTCATTTTATACATTACTAAATATATATTTCATGCATATCTGGATTGAAAATAGCATTTATACATTATTTTATATATTATTGGAAAATGGATGTCCAGAGAATGATCAATATATAGGAGACAAAAAAAAAAAAATAGATATATAGGTGACATGACTATTTTTATGAATCTTAATTTACGATGCAATATTCCTTCTTCCTGGTCGACCAAACTCCAAGTAATGTACGTGTTCATTTTCAATCTTAATTATAAGTTGATCGATCGAGTATTTTAATTACAACTTACAAGTATGTGTTACTCTCATGCATAAAACAAATATTGAAAAATTTACCACCTTCAATTCATTTCAATGATATATATTTAACTATTTATTGACTTAATTAAGAAATTGTAATAATAAAGTTTTTGTTAGTTAAATGAAAGTTTTGAGATTGCATTCGTAATAATTTATGGATGTTAAATTTTTTTTTTTAAACAAGGTTAGTGCAACTTATGATTAAACTTTTCATGCTACGAAAAATGTATATTTAGAAATGTATTAGTGATCATTGATGAATATGTTTATAAGCCCAAAACAATCAAGTAATGATCATCATAACTAATCAAAAAAGTGTAGCATTATGCAAAATTTTTGTTATAAATTAAAATCATCATAATCAAATCAAATCATACCAATAATTTAATTAATTCTTAGGCACTTTCCAAGTACTTTCATGAGAAGTTACTCATTCTAATCACTTTGATCATAAAATTTGATGCATGTGAAAATCACTGATACGATTTGAGATGGATCAAGAATGTAAATTTGGGATTACAATAACTTAATTATTATGTATAAAGTGAAATATTCCAGTGAAAATATCATATAGTGTATAATGTTAATTATTTATTTAGTTACATTATTTTAAAACGTAAATTAAATATGGTGTATTTTTAATTCAGCTATTTAACTTGGAGTCTTGGAGATGTAAAAGCAGAAAACTATGCAAAAATATATTCTAAATTTTATAAATTTGTGAATGCTTTATGTGGGTTAAAAGTTGGCTTGTGCAATGTGCCAATGTGGTAACGATATGGTGGTATATTAATTTTAAGGGTTAATTCTAAAAAATTGTAACTAACTTTTCTTTTTCATTTTTTAGTGTTTAAATTAATTAACCAAGTTTGTTTGCAATAAACTAAATGATTAAACTTTTATTTTTTTTATAATTCAAGTAATAAGTGCATTTATAATATATAGAATTAATGATCAGGATTGGGTTCACATGAGAACCCCTCGTTACCGTGAGAACGTGAGAACCACTCTAAAAATTGTGCATCCACTGTATAAAATTGTGCATTTGATACTAAAATTAAATGTTTTCGATATATTTATGCATTTCATGTAAAATTTACGCATCCCATGCTATAATTTATCCATTTTATGTACGAATTGTGCATTTAAGAAAATTTGTGCATTTGATGTTCAAATTTGTGCATTTAGTTTATAATTTAATGAATGTAAGTTTTGAATGTAATTTTAGTGTTAAATTATGATATTTATTAATATTTAAGACTAATAATGATTTTAAGTAAAACTTTTAATTTTAAAATTTGTGCATTTGAGGTACAAATTTGTGCATTTTGAAGTGGTTCTCACGTTCTCACGGTAACAAGGGTTCTTACCGGAACCCAACCCTATATATATATATATATATATATATATATATATATAAACAATAATTTCTTGATTTTTAATTGTTTTTAATAGTTATATATGTTTTAAGATAATAACCATTCATAAAATATACCCCATGTGATACATGGGTTAACAACTAGTTCTTGAATATAATAAATCAAATATGTACATTATTATTATTATTATTATTATTATTATTATTATTATTATTATTATTATTGTTAATAACCGAAATTTCATAATAATTGCAGTAATTTAATTAGGGAACGTCATTGACTTGAGTTGATGTTAATTTGTGGATTATTAAAAGTTCTGTTGAGTTATTTGATAGGACGGGGGAAATACCAAGTAACAACAAACCATATGATGATGATGAGAATATATATACCAATAATTACATATCATATCATACAAACTTTTAGTAGCTTAATTGCATTAATATGTATAAATAGGCCGGCAGTATCTCGGTCTAATTAACGTATAAATTTCGCATTGGATACTTACGATTGTTGTACGTCTCAATGGCTATATCGTTTTAGTATGGACAGTTTCATCATTTACATCCGAAACATTGATATTTTTTAAAAGTTTGTTGTATAAATTCATTTGCAACCTTCGGTTTGGGTTGGCAGTTTGGCGTCTAGCTTGCTGCTTCCACTTCCTACCTTTTCAATTCCCCTCACACTTATTTGAATCTCTTAAAATAGTTCAATATTTTGTTAAATATTAAAAAAAATATTATTAGCTAGGTTTTTGAGAAGTTGGCTTTATTTATTATAACAACAATGTTCAAATTTATATTTACATTAAATAATAGTAATTTTTCAAAATGCAGGAAGAAAAGCATTCTAAAAAGCTGCAACGATAAATACTTTAGTTAGAAAACTTAGAATCATAAAAATCTAACTGTAAAACAATTCATTATTATTAGTATTATTTTTTTAACCAAAGATGTGCACTTTTGCTATAAAGTGTTAGTTTTTATAAGTTTTAAAATGTAATAATAAATTTTTAATGAAATATCAAACATGACTTTAATTTCAAAAGTCAACAAACCTTAGGGGGTTTTCACATGAGTAAATTCTTTTTCAAAAACAAGTTTAAAGAACCGATCAAAAACCCATAATTTAAAAGATTGGAACCAAGAACCAAATCCTGTAGCAATGGGTTTGGTTCATTTTGTCCGTTTTTAATAAGATTTGTTATATATAGCTAGTTTCACAATCCTATTCAAAATTTACTATTGATATTTATGACTTTATGTTATCAAAGATCGAGCACAATATATATTGTTTTAAAAAAAGAATACCTATTAATAATAAAATTAATTTGAACCTAAATTTCAAAACCCACTTGCTGCAAGATCCAGACAATTATGGTGCCCTGTCTGTAACCTAAATGCATGCAAGGAGGAAGAAATGCATAGTTTCACTTATTACACTTTGGCCCCACCACTTACTGATTATAACTATTTCAGCACAATATTATTTATTCCACCCACAACATAATTTTCCATTGTTTTCTTTACCTCTCTCTCTCTCTCTCTCTCTCTCTCTCTCTCTCTCTCTCTCTCTCTCTCTCTCTCTCTCTCTCTCTCTCTCATATATATATATGTGTGTGTGTGTGTGAGGTTCACTGAATAACCTTTATGCACCACCACAAATGTATTACAATTCATGCGTGATACATCATTATTTCCACGTGATGCATAAAAGTTCCTGCATGATGCATCGACTTACACGTGATGCATTACGATTTTCTAGCGACGCATTGTGGTTCTCCAAAATTATTCGATGCATAAAGATTCTTAATTGAACATACCCCCTATATATATATATATATATATATATATATATATATATATATATATATATATATATATATATAAAAATTAAGAGTAAATTACAAATTTCATTCCTGTGGTTAGTTTCAATTTACAGATTTCGTTATTTATCTTTAATAAGTACATAAATCATCCACATGCTTTATACTTTTACACAATTTTCATCCTTAATCTTGTTTAGTTTAATCACATAACCATTAATAATTTAAAATGATATTTTTGTCTTTTTTTTTATGTAAATACACTTTTGGTCCCTAAGCTTTATAATTTTCATTATTAGTCCGTATACTAAGTTTTATTTTTTATTTAATTTAATATTACTATAACTATTATTTGATTGTTTTTCTTTTATATATGTATATGTACATGTACATGTATATTATCGATATGCCAAAAAATAAAATAAGATATTAATTATATTACTCTTTACTAATTAAGTAAGAGCAGTTTTAGTTAATGTACGTATAATTTAGAACTAATAAAATAATTTTGAAACACGAGTTTTCTAAACTTAATATCTTTTTACAATAACACAACTATTTTAGAATTAAAATTATAACTTATAAATTATTAACTGACAAATTTTATTATTACATAAACTATATATTAAAATAGTTTCTTTAAATTAGATGATCAAATCACGTGTAAAAACATGTTAGAATTTGATGATGCTCATCAAAACATTAAAATAAATAAGTTAAGTAAATCCTACAAAAACATAGATTTATAAACAAACTCACTCTAAAACTCTACTAATCATTTTTGTAATATATAATCTGATCTCGTTAATAAATCAAATGACATTTAAAATTTGACATTAATATTGTATAAGTTCAATCCAAGAAAAATATAGATTAAAAAAACAAACTCCAATACTCTTAGATAAAAACGTCAAAAAAAAAAAAAAAAAGAGTTCCCTATTAGCAATAAACAATTAAACATATTATAGACCTACGACTGTCATCATCATTTGTACCGTTTATATATTTGTGGAATTTAATTTTATACATTTCACATTTTTATAGGTGTCATCATTAATTTTCTACTTGTTTTTACATGTAATTTGGTTTACTAATCAAATCAAATCTTAATATTATAAAAATATTTAATTTGTCTTTAATGCTAATCACAGAAAATGATTGTATTTAATGTAAATTACAATTATAAAAGTATTATATACACATATAATTATTTGGTTATAATACCAATAAAACATAAATTTTGGATATATTGATATGGTTATTGCTTAAGGTAATAACAAAAAAAGGATTAAACTTTAATTTTTGAGTTAATTACAAAAATGGTCCGTGTGGTTTGTCCTAAAATTTGGATTTGGTCCCTGAACTTTTAATTTTGCAAAAACAGTCCTTATTTTTATAGTTTGTTTGCAATTTTGGTCCCTCAACCTATTAACTTTTCTAATATGACCAAATTACCCTTATTTTGATGCAAACTATAGGGACCATTTCTACAATTATTTTTTTAACTTTTTTTTATTTTTAATTAAATAAATTATTTTTTTAGTGTTACTTAAATTTAATAAACTATAAAAAATAGAAAATAATTATTTAATTTTTTATGTTGGTTCATAAATGATTTAGATATTTTTAGTATTAATTAATTTTAATTTACTATAATCAAAATGTAAACCAATCAAAATTTATAATCGAAAAAATCATTTATGTCTGGAAATTACTTTTTAAAAGTTTCATAAATAAGAAATTTTTTCTCTATAATTATTTTTACTGGTTCATACATTTATAATAAAAAAATATTTATGTTGATAAAAACACAAAGACCATTTATGTAATTGACTCTACTTTATTTTTAGTGTTAATTAACTTTAATAAATTATAAAAAAATTATTTATGAGCCAACAGTTTAATTAAAGTTAAAATTATTAAAGAACTTAAATAAATAAAAATTTAACATTTAATTTGACCGAGTTAAAAAAACTTCCAAATGGTCTAAGACAATTCAATTTTTTTTATTTAACGTATCAATTATTTTATCGTTTTAAATTTTAATTACACCAAAAACGATTTAAAATATTAGGTTCATATAACATATTTGAGAGTCATGATTAGCAACTTTAATCATCAAACTTTGGTTTGTCAGACATTTACAAAAAAATCAAGAAATGTAAATAGGTTTTTAATCTTTTTTTCGTCTTTCAATTTGACTTTTTATTTTAATCCGATTAAATCGACACCTTAAAATTTAAATCATTTATATTTATCAATTTACCATTACCACCTTGCTTTGATACAAATGTGAACGGATTATAAAATAAAATCTTTGGCCGATTTTATTTAAGAAGAAAGTAAAATATATTTGACCAACAAATATATTTTTATTATAAATTTATGAACTAACATATATTATTATAGAGTCAAATATTTTTATAATATTTTATATACGAAACCTCTAAAAAATAGTTTCTAAACATAAATGATTTTTTCGATTATAATTGATTGGTTTACACTTTGATTATAGTAAATTAAAATTAATTAAAACTAAAAATATCTCGAACCAACATAAATAATTAAATAATTCTTTTCTTTTTTTATAATTTATTAAATTTAAGTAACACTAAAAAATAATTTATTTAATTAAGAATAAAAAAGAGTTAAAAAATTAATTGTAGAAATGGTCCCTATAGTTTGCATCAAAATAAGGGTAATTTGGTCATATTAGAAAAGTTAATAGGTTGAAGGACCAAAATTGCAAACAAATTATGAAAATAAGGACCGTTTCTGCAAAATTGAAAGTTGAGGGACCAAATCCAAATATTAGGACAAACCACAGGGACCATTTTTGTAATTAACTCTTAATTTTTTATCATCTAAGATAATTGTTATCTTAAAAAATTAAAATATAAATCTTTACTTACCTTAACCTTTAAAAAAATTATATAAAATTGGTTAGCTTAAATGATTAATAAATGAAAGTTTGATCATTTAGGGTTGGGTTCCGGTAAGAACCCTTGTTACCGTGAGAACGTGAGAACCACTCCAAAATGCACAAATTTGTACATCAAATGCACAAATTTTAAAATTGAAAGTTTTACTTAAAATCGTTATTAGTCTTAAATATTATTAAATATCATAATCTAACACTAGAATTACATTAAAAAATTACATTCATTAAATTATAAACTAAATGCATAAATTTGAACATCAAATGCACAAATTTTTTTAAATTCACAATTCGTACATAAAATGGATAAATTATAGCATGAGATGCGTAATTTTTTACATGAAATGCATAAATTTATCGAAAACATTTAATTTTAGTATCAAATGCACAATTTTATACCGTGCATGCACAAATTTTAGAATGGTTCTCACGTTCTCACGAAATATAGGGGTTCTCATGTGAACCCAATCCTATATATATATATATATATTTATATAGACTAAGGATCTTTTGTGAACACTTTATTCGTTGTGAACATTGTGAACAACCATAAAATAGCTTCTGAATCTTATGAATCTTGTTGAAAATAATATTGGACTCTTCTATTAACCTATTAATATTATTGGATCCTTTGGATCTTATTGAATCCTATGAATTTGTCGAATCCTATGAATCTTGTTGCATCCTATGCATCTTGTGCATCTTGTTATAAAAACTACGTACTATGAACCTTTTGAATGTTTTGAATCTTAAATAGACACTTCTATGTACCTTTTGAATCATATGAATCATATTACAAACACTTGTTGATATATATGAATGATTATATGTATTTTTTTTATTTGTTCACAACGTTCACAACGAATAACTTGTTTATATATATATATATATATATATATATATATATATATATATGGGTTGGGTTCCGGGAAGAACCCTTGTTACCGTGAGAACGTGAGAACCACTCCAAAATGCACAAATTTGTACATCAAATGCACAAATTTTAAAATTAAAAGTTTTACTTAAAATCATTATTAGTCTTAAATATTAATAAATATCATAATTTAACACTAGAATTACATTCAAAACTTAAATTCATTAAATTATAAACTAAATGCACAAATTTGAACATCAAATGCACAAATTTTCTAAAATGCACAATTCGTACATAAATTGGATAAATTATAACATGAGATGCGTAAATTTTTACATGAAATGCATAAATATATCGAAAACATTTAATTTTAGTATCAAATGCACAGTTTTATACAGTGGATGCACAATTTTTAGAGTGGTTCTCGCGTTCTCACGGTAATGAGGGGTTCTCATGTGAACCCAAACCCTTGTTACCGTGAGAACATGAGAACCACTCCAAAATGCACAAATTTGTAAATCAAATGCACAAATTTTAAAATTAAAAGTTTTACTTAAAATCATTATTAGTCTTAAATATTAATAAATATCATAATTTAACACTAAAATTACATTCAAAACTTACATTCATTAAATTATAAACTAAATGCACAAATTTGAACATTAAATGCACAAATTTTCTTAAATGCACAATTCGTACATAAAAATGGATAAATTATAGCATGAGATGCGTAAATTTTTACATGAAATGCATAAATATATCGAAAAGATTTAATTTTAGTATCAAATGCACAATTTTATACAATGGATGCACAATTTTTAGAGTGGTTCTCCCGTTCTCACGGTAATGAGGGGTTCTCATGTGAACCCAAACCCTTGTTACCGTGAGAACATGAGAACCACTCCAAAATGCACAAATTTGTAAATCAAATGCACAAATTTTAAAATTAAAAGTTTTACTTAAAATCATTATTAGTCTTAAATATTAATAAATATCATAATTTAACACTAAAATTACATTCAAAACTTACATTCATTAAATTATAAACTAAATGCACAAATTTGAACATTAAATGCACAAATTTTCTTAAATGCACAATTCGTACATAAAAATGGATAAATTATAGCATGAGATGCGTAAATTTTTACATGAAATGCATAAATATATCGAAAAGATTTAATTTTAGTATCAAATGCACAATTTTATACAGTGGATGCACAATTTTTAGAGTGGTTCTCACGTTATCACGGTAATGAGGGGTTCTCATGTAAACCCAATCTTTTCCCCCGTCCTATCAAATAACTCAACAGAACTTTAATAATCCACAAATTAACATCAACTCAAGTCAATGACGTTCCCTAATTAAATTACTGCAATTATTATGAAATTTCGGTTATAATAATAATAATAATAATAATAATAATAATAATAATAATAATAATAATAATGTACATATTTGATTTATTATATTCAAGAACTAGTTGTTAACCCATGTATCACATGGGGTATATTTTATGAATGATTATTATCTTAAAACATATATAACTATTAAAAACAATTAAAAATCAAGAAATTATTGTTAATACAATTAATTTTGTTGACTAATTGAGTCTCATAAATTTGGAAACAAATCAAAAACAAATTTTATTTACTTTTTATTAAATTAAATTAATTATATTCATGTTTTAAATTAGGAAAAAGAGCGGGAAAACGAAAAAAATAATTACTTTAAAAAGTGACACATGTCAAAATTTATTTTCTTTTATTGATATATATAGATGAAAATGCATGTATTGTCTTTATTAGAACGAGACAGTCGTTTGTATCGATAGATTAAAAGAAAAACTACAATCAAGAACTAGAACGGATGATGCTAGTTCCAATTCAGTCTTGGTTTTTCATAAGTTTTAAGACTAATAAAAACGGAACCAAAAACCATATTGGTTCCGTTCGTCAAATTCACTAACTACTTGAGTTTTGAACACCTCTGTATATAACTTGAGTTTGAGATTGTATAAAAATTCATGATCAAATGAGAACGGGTAATCATTTGGTTACATAAAACCCTTTTTAAAATCATATATTTAAAAAATAGGTTTTTAGTTTTCTCAATTTTGAAAACTTTTTTAGTTTCTAGTTTGAAATCGTCAATTCGTAATAAGAAAACTGAAGGGTTATGTCCTAAATCAGTTTGAAATTTTAATAACCGGAATTTTGGATTTTAGAATTCAATTTTTGGTTTCTTCAAGTAAAGTTCAAATGCTAAACAATTCTAGTCATCATTGGTGTTAATGAAATTGCTGATTAATACTTTTATAATTACCTTTTGACATTTTAACTATGAAACTAGTCTTCATAAGAAAAACTTTAAGGTGATGTTTGTTTTATAATAATTTAAATGTCTGAAATCTAAAAATCTGAAATCACGTCTAAAAGTCAAAAGATAACATTAAAATCCGAATTCTAAAAATTTAAAACTATTAATAAATTAATTCATATATTATAATTAATTATTTTTAGTAAATAATAATTAATTAACTTCAATTAAAACAGACAAATGTTTTTAATTAATTAAACTGAATAAATATTTTAATTAAATAAAAAAATTTGATGTATTTTAGAGAGAAAAAAAAATTCATATCTTGATTTCAGACGGGAGTTCGTCTTTTAATTTTCAGACATGGTTTCAGAGATTTTAAGAATTTAAGTCTGAAACACTTGAGATCTGAAATTCACTTAAGTCTGAAATATAATAAACGGTCTTAAACCACTTAAGATTTAAATTTTAAGATTTAAAGTTGTCAAAACAAACGAAAATTAAAAGTAAAATTATCTTGATATTTGATTATGTGAAAAAATAATGATGTATTTCATCGTTATTTGTTAAATTAGGTTATTATATCTATTTTAGATAAAAATATGGTAATAATAATATATTGTTCAAACTATTTGTCTATTAAACTACTACTTTATCACTGCACGTATTACGTGAATAATTTTAATAAAAAATTAGTTGGATAAAATGCATGTAGACTTAAAATTAAACCATATAAATGTCAATAAAGTATAATTATCTATAAAGAAAAGGTTATAAATTGTGATTATATTAATATTGTATTGTGTATACTTTTACATATTTAATATTGCTTATACGATTTGTAACTATTTTTAATATATAGTTTATAAACAAATAATATATTTTATTAATTAGGTATATTGTATATATATAACGAGATGGTGACACCCGCGCTTCGCTGCGGGAAGATAGAGTTTTAGATTTTCATAGATTTGCAAGTTTTTTGATTTAGCAAAGATATATGCACATGTAGATACATAAATATTAGTTATATTTTAATTATAAAGCAGTTTCCAATACATAGATTAGGACTTGCCAACGTTATAATAGTAATGTTCATGTTAAACATGATCATATTTAATACAAAATCTGAATATCAATTAGTTACAAATTAAATATAAAGCAATTTCATTATAATGGTGTATTGTGCATTTGAATAATAAAGTATTTTTTATACAATTAAACATAACATAATAGTTTCTAAAGATAACTTCTAACATATGTATAAATAAAATCATAACTTTAAATGTATAAGAAAATTTTGTAATAATAAATGTTAAAAAAGAAGTAAACAAAATTTTATTAAAATAAAGGCAATTAAACAAAAGAAAACACAAAGATAATGGTGTATTATGAAAAGTTTAAATTTAAAAAAAAAAAAAAGAAAAAAATAATAGTTTCAAAAGATAACTTCAAACATATGTATAAATAAAATCATAATTTTAAATGTGTAAGAAATTTTTGTAATAATAAATGTTAAGAGGATTAAACAAAAAATTATTAAAATAAAGGCGTTAAATAAAAGATAACACAAAGATAAGAGTATATTATGAAAAATTTAAAATTAAAAGAAAAAAACAACCAATCATGGTTGGTGTTGGTCTTTTTTCAACGAAATCTGAATATTAATTAGTTATATTTTAATTATAAAGCAATTTCATTAGAAATTTGTGTTGTGCATTTGTACAGTAAAGAATTTTTCATACAATAAAACATATCATAATAGCTTCAAAAGATAACTTCAAACATATGTATAATTAAAATCATAATTTCAAATGTGTAAGAAAATATTGTAATAATAAATGTTAAAAGAAGACTAAACAAAAATTTATTAAAATAAAGGTGTTAAATAAAAGATAACACAAAGATAAAAGTGTATTATGTAAAGTTTAAAATTAAAATGAAAAGTTTAAAATTAAAAATAAAAACCAAAATTAAAAAAAAATTAGAAAAAGTTTAAAATTAAAAAAAAAAAAAAGAAAAAGAAAACACATAAAAACCAAACTTAGAAAAAGTTTAAAAAAAAAACACAACCATTCACGGGTAGCCATGTGTCAAAAACAGCGCGTTGCTGCGGGGTCTAAAGTATTAATTATAAAAATAAATGTAAAACCAAATAAAAAATGATTTTCAAACAATTCAAACAACGAAACACAACTGAACCAACATCGAAGAATAAAATTGGAAAGCCTATATAGATTCAAGAAGTAAGACAAATGATACTGTTAGTCGGTTCTTATCATTGGTTTTCTAGATTTTGTAATGCTAAAATTACAAACAATGTCGTATTAAATCGGATCGGAACCAGAATTAATTAATCAAATATTCATAACCATAATTTGAAATTTTGACATTGATTAGGTTTAATCGGCAATTTTATTAATTGGTTTTACGGTCAAATCAATTAAATTTATAACGGTAGTGTCTCTAATACATCGATTAGAGTTTGCAACGTTATAATAGTAATGCTCAATGTTATATGATCATATTTAATAAAAAAAAAATTAATTTTAGATAGTTACATTTTAATTATAAAACAATTTCATTAGAATTTTGTATTATGCATCCGAATAATAAAGTTTTTTTATACAATTAAACATAACATAAATAGTTTCAAAAGACAACTACAAACATATGTATAATTAAAATCATAATTTTAAATATGTAAAAAAATGTTGTTATAATAATTGTTGAAAAAGAACTAAATGAAAATTTATAAAAAAAATCTAAAATTTTAAATAGTTATATTTTAATTATAAAACAATTTTATTAGAATTTTATATTGCGCATCTGAATAATAAAATTTTTTTATACAATTAAACATAACATAACAGTTTCAAAAGACAATTACAAACATATGTATAATTAAAATCATAATTTTAAATATGTAAGAAAATGTTGTAATAATAATTGTTTAAAGAAAACTAAGTGAAAATTTATCAAAATAAAAGGGCTAAATAAAAGATAACACTAAGATGAGGGTGTATTATGAAAATTTGAAATCAAAATTAGAAGAAAAAAAAAAAAAAATTTCATTGGAGGAGACCATTACGTAAATGTATGTATATATAATACAATTGGATTTATATTTTTATGTTATCTATTTATTAATATTTAAAGTTATATTAAATAATAAATTGTATCTATCTTTTATATTTATTAATGTTTATAAATATTAAAAAAATGAAATGTTTTATATTTTATTTTAAAATATTAAAGTGTAATCATCTTTTATGATAGAACGTGATGATGTCATGTAACATTTTGTGTTGTCTTTTATTATCATATAAATATCTAAAGTTTGTTAATTTGAAAAAAAAAAATATACTAAAATAAAAAAAAGGTTGTGAAATAAGCCCGTAAGGGTAGAAGTAGAACCCACCTAAAGTCTAAAACCAGAAAAAGACAACTTAAGTAAAGCCCACCATAATGAATGAATACAGCAGTCGCCAGTTTGCATTTTGCTTTCACTGTTTATATTTCATTGACAATTTATTTTTTATAGCATAAATGTTTTAATTTTAAGAAGACAATATATATAATCTAGTAAATTTACAAGCAAAAAACCATAAATTATAAATTAATAATCATATAAACAGATCATTAATGTATTTATCTATCAACATTATAAGAAAAAAATAAAAGTTAATTTTAATAATAACATAACATAAAATGCAGGAGTTACTACCGATGCACACAAGATAGTTGTCGTGTAAAGAAACGAGTTGAGAGATTAGCGGAGGATCCAAGAATGGTGATAACGACTTATGAGGGTAGACATGCGCATTCGCCATCGCAAAACGAAGATGATTTAGAAGCTAACTCTTCAAAGCTTTGTAATTTCTTTTGGCTCTAGACTATATATAATCAGACACTAAGACATTGTTTGTTTACCTCTTAATGGAATCATTAAGAGGTCATTTTACCTTTGAATGACTTCTTAATGATTACATTAATAAGTAAACAAACAAGCTCTAAGCTGCATTCGTATATCATGTCCTTTTTTTTATTGGGCAAATTTGGAAGAATGCTTTTTCTTCAAACATATGATGTCTTTTCCGGTTGATGTAATTGTTAAACTTTGTAGAATAAATTAGAGATTGCAAGTTGTTTGTTGTTGAGTATGTTAAAAAAAATGGTAATAGTTATTGTAGTTGATATCGAAGGAGTATGCAGTTTTACGTTTTTCTAGACATTCTCGGCTTCTCGCCAATGAAAATTTAGTTGATAGACGTTATAGCATATCGCTCTTTCTTTGAAATCAAGTATCAATACTCTTAAGTCCCCAACAAACGATTGATTGCTCTTTTTGTTAGTAAGTATACACACATAACCTTCTAGTAGCTTTGGTCATGAAAGTTTAATAGTTCTGTTATTTGTATTTCAAAATGATTACTTGGAATGTTGTTTGTGGTTTAGGCCTCATATTATACATTATAGAGCAACAAGCTTTCAATAAAATATAAAATAAATTAAAATACAAACAATAAAGGGTTTATTATGAAAAAAAACCCAATATGTTTTTCCTTTTTTTTTTTGCATTTTCGTCCCTCTATGTTTTTTTTCATAAAAGTCAACAAGTTAATTTTTTCTTTTTGGTTTAGTGAAATTTGGACATTAGAACGCGATTATAGTTAGTAAACCGGGTTTGTAAAAACTGAAAAACCGGATTCTAATATCCAAATTTCTCTAAACAAAAAAGAAAAAAATTAATTTGAGGACTTTTATGGAAAAAAAAAATAACATGAAATGACGAAAAAATAAAAAAACGTGAATACATGTTGATTTTTTTAATAATAAACCCAAAAATAAATTGCTAACTTTATACGTTGTTCTTAATCATTAATAATTATGCACAACACAATGCAATCCTTGTGGTAAAGGCCCAGATACTTAATCATTTAATTATTTGGGCTAAACGAACGCTGTTTCAGTGTTTTGAGTTTTTGACTATTCAATACTAAATAGCAATAAATTATTTAACCGGAGTATTAAGTTAGGTCATGTTTGTATAACTCTTAATGGAATTATTAAGAGGTCATTTTATCTTTGAATGATTTCTTAATGATTCTATTAAGAAAAAAACAAACAACCCCTTAGTTAATTTATGCGATATAGTTAATCAAAAGAGCAAGCTCAAAAAATATAGCTTAAAAGCCTAAAATGGAAGTGTTAAATTTCATTTCGAGACCACATGGATTTGGTCTGGGCCTCATATCCTTAAGTTTTTAGTTAATTAATCCAACCATCCAAGATTCCAAGTATTTTTGAGTTAAACTATATAAAAATAATTTTTTTTGGGTTTTTCGATTAACCGTCCGTCACCAAAAATCGTGAACCTAAACCGTAACCGACGGTTTTTGTCGGTTCGGTTAACCAAACCGAAAATAATAGAAAATTTGGTTCGGTTAACCTCAAAATACGTACAGTTTTTCGGTTCCGGAATATTTTGAACACCCCTACTATATAACAATAAATTAGTTAACTGGAGTATTAAGTTAATTTATGTGAAATAGTTTAATGAAAAGAGCAAGCTCAAAAAATATAGCTTAAAGCCTAAAATGGAAGTGTTAAATTTCATTTCGAGACCACTTAGATTTGGTCTGGGCCTCATATCCTTGAAGTTTTTAGTTAATTAATCCAACTATCCAATATTCCAAGTGGATTTGAGTTAAACAAGAGGAAAAATAAACCTTCCAAAATTTTAAGTAATTTAATACACACACATACATATGTATGTATATGTGTGTATAGTAATTATTTAAGATAACTATCATAACAATTTTTTTGAACATACTACTGTAGAGATTGTGTTTATCTAATCATCCAAGTACTTAATCATGCGTCCACACATATCATCTGGGTGTTAACGAATAAAATCGAGCTGAGTAACAAGACATTTGGGCTTCGGTTGGTTAACATGTATTTAGGTCAAGCTCAAATAACTTTTTCATCATTGTTTTTGAGCTTAGCTCGAATATCTTGTCATTGCTCAATTAGCTCATTGATGAGTTTGAAGTTAAGAAAGATTAAGCTAAGTTGCGATTTTTATAGTTCTTGTTTTTAAACTTATAAAGACTTGTAGCTCCTTTATAATGCTATTAATAAACTAAAAGAAGGAAAAAAAACAGATTCTATTGAAAAAACCAAACAAAATTCTTGATTTTGAGCTGAGGCTTGTGATAATTTAACACATAGTACATTTCTTTCCTTGTTTAATGAAGTAGAAGTCCATTACTATTTTCACTTAAAAGTCTAAAAAGCTACCATAAACTTCGATTTACATTCATTCGACTCATCAGGCTCAACTAGTTTGCTCAAGTCAAACGGTTAAACGAGTTTGTAAACCAGTCAATTCAAACATTGGTATTGTAAAGTTTATTCATATAACGAACTAATGAAGAAAACTTTATGTTTAAGCTTGACTTGTTATAAAACTCAAACCAGAGCATCAACAAGCTTGCGATTGAAATGGATTTACCCTCTTAAAATATCAGGAAGATCTTTTACACAAGTATGCGTTGATGCTTGACATGGATTTACTTCAATCGAACATGCAAAATGTTATCTTATACATGAATAACCTAAAGATTATTTTGTCACAATTTTTAGTTAATATATAAAATCAAACCAAACTTGTATAAATTTAATTTATATGGTTCTAATAATATCACAATTGTTAATATTTGTTTAATTCAGATACATGATTTGATTTATATTTTAATAAAAATATTCTTAAATCACCAATTAACAGGATACGTTATAAAATCATAATCATGTATAACATTCAGAAATATTCTACTTGGGTGATGATAAATGCACACCCCCCCCCCCTCTTTTTTTCTAATTATACACTCCCCTCTAATTACCTTAATCATTAAGTAATCATTGTATGATTTGATTTATTTTAATTATTTTTAATATATACATACAATAATGATGATAATAATGGTGGGTCTTACCCACTAAAAAACAAAAATAATTATGTAGAATTGACAAATGAAGGGGTGTTTTGGATGTGTCCCACAACATTAAAGAGTAATTAACCTAATTAGAAAAAAAAAAGTGGGAGGGGGTGTGCGTTTAACACAACTCATTCTACTTATATGAATTAATAAAATATAGCAGATATAAAAATAAAAAGGAGGGGAAGGTAAAAAGGACATGAAGGGCCTACAAAGTTTGTTGTTCACAAAAAGACTTGTTTAATTTGGTGAAAGCAAGAGAAGAAGACATGTTTGTAAAGGTGGAAGAAAGTGCCAAAAAAAAGGTCTATCTACCACTTAGTCACTATCTCATGTTGTGTCACAAATCCCAGGCCCAGCTTCCACATTTTCCTATCTATATCTTCATTCATGAATCATAAGATTTTTATATTCCTCGTATATTATAATTTTTTTTTATATTCACTCTAACATATTCAATCAATTAATTATATTTAATATGTCATACGGATAATTCATAAGAAAAGATTAGAGTAAGCAAAGATTGAACTTATAAGATAACGTGTTTTGGGACTACACGTTATTTGACAAAGCTATGGAAGATAAATAAAGATAATGAAAGTGAAGAACTGAAGATCGGTGAGAATTAATAAAGGAATGGTTGTGGTGCATTGGTGTTTGCCGATTTGCTAGCTCGATTGTGGAATCGAGAAGAAGAATTGTAACAAGTTTTTGGAAATGTTATAAAAAAACTTAAATGATTGATAGGTAAAAATGGCTAAAGAGGGGTCCTTAAAGAGAGTGTGCTTTTTTATTTTAAATTTTCTTAATTTGTTGTTTCTTTAAATTTGTCGCTCGTCAATTTTTTCCAACTTTAACCTCTATAATTTCCAACTTTAACCTCTATAATTTTTTTGTTTGTCTTATTCCGGTCCTTTTAACTAGAAAAATAAATGTCATATGAAACAAATCGATAAAAATTAAAAAGTACAATGGTTTTCTTGAATATATGACATCATCAAAAACCATCTTACATACTTTAATATTTTTATCAATTTAGTTCTTTTGTTCAATATTGACGGCCCAATATGTATATCACAAAAGAAATATAGGGTTTAAATGAAAATAACGATGGAGGACCAAATCAATAACAATACAAAAGTACATGGTTCAAACCTATTAAAAATACAAAAATATTATATAAAAGCTAAAATTATTTAATTTGTGTTAAAGTACAAACACTTTTTATATCATTTGTCATTCTTACTATTTTCAAAATTGATCTAACTTTTTTTTTTTTTTCTTTTTCCATTTTTATGTATATAACAAGTTTATATCCATCCCAAGAGACTAACAAACAATACATACATAAAGTTTGGACTATTGACTAATGTACAGATTTCTAAATTCTAATGCACAAGGTACACATTACTAATGCAAAGATACAAACGCTACTGTGCACTACTTAGCTCCCCATCTTCTTTTATCGTCATCTCGATACCGAAACTAGCATCGTCCGTCGATATCGCCGTCGTCGAGTCAAGCCCTGACCCGGCTTGGATCTCTTTAAACATCGCCATAACTTGAATCATCGTTGGCCGTTTCCACGGCCTATCTTCTAAGCAAGCACACGCCACCCTCAAATGCTGTATGAGCTCGAGTTCTAAGCTCGGATCCTCCCTCAACAACTCTGGATCAAACACGTCGCTGATTCTCAGCTTAGCGTGTTGTTTAACCCAACCAACGAGATTGTTATCCCCGAAATCTGGTGAATCTGTTGGTTGTTTTCCCGTTAGAAGCTCGAGTAAAACAACCCCGTAGCTGTAGACATCGCCTTTTGTTGAACAACGGAAGCTTTGGTAGTATTCCGGAGGGACGTAGCCTGGAGTCCCGGCTAACGTGCTTACGCTCAAGTGAGTGTCCATCGCGCTCATATGTCGGGCCATCCCAAAATCCGACACCCGGGCCTCAAGGTTTTCATCTAGTAATACATTGCTCGATTTCATGTCACGATGGATGATATGCGGAATGCAGTTGTGAAGGAATGCCAACCCTCGCGCCGAACCAATGGCAATCTTTCGCCTTGCAGCCCAGTTTAGCTTGATGCCGGTTTTCTCTCTGTTTTGTAAAACGTTGTCTAAGCTTCCAAACTTCATGTACTCGTAAACCAAGAGCCGTTCGTCCCCGACCTTACAATACCCTAACAACGGGACAAGGTTCCGGTGCTTCACTTTTCCGATTGTTTCCATTTCAGCCATGAACTCTCGATCACCCTGACCGCTTACGTGTATCAGTTTCTTGATTGCAACCGTGCTCCCGTCTTTCAACTGGGCTCGATACACATCACCAAACCCACCTGAACCAATTAGACTGTCATCGTGGAAGCCATTCGTCGCGTCAAGGAGATCCGCAAATGTTAGTTTTCGCAATGGCTTCTCAAATGCCGCAAGGCTAATGCTTAAAGCCTCTCGGTTACTTGTAAGCCTCCAAGCATTGTTTCCTCGCCCACCGGAATATGAATTCCCGGCACCCTCGATGCTTGAATCAATCGCAGCTTCAGCGTTCTTTTTCATTCTCTTCTTCATCTCCACCACCACCATCACCACTGCAAAGATACAAAACACCGAAAACAACAACCCCATGGCAACACTTCCTGCCAATGACGCTTGTCTGCGATTCAACTTCCGATGGCCAGAACCCGCATCAAGACCAGACACGCACCTTGGCAGAGGGTAACCACATAACCCAGAATTATTCACGAAACTACTGGCCGAAAACGTATCAAATGGAGCCGAGTCAGGGATCATTCCAGAAAGGTTATTGTTTGATAAATCAACCTCTCCAAGCAATGCAAGACTCGTTAACGAATTTGGAATCGAACCATTGAGCCGATTATACGATAAATCAAGAATTGCTACGTTTTTTAAACGACCAAGTGCTTCAGGAATCGAACCGGTGAGATCATTATGTCCTAAATTCAAAATGAACAGATAGTACATCGCTCCAACCTCCATCGGAATCCCACCCTGTAACTTATTATGTGAAAGATCGATAAACAGCATGGATCCGTTATGATTAAACGTTGGCTCGGTGATTCCCTTATAAACCCTAGTGAAATTACACGGATGTCTCCTGGAAATCCTACCTAAATCATCTTCCCTAATCCCACCAAATTCGAGCAAATTTCCAGCACCGTGACACTGCTTACTCCCATCGTTCTTGATATAAACATACGGTTTTCCGGTGAGATAAGCATTAGCAATGTAGCCGGACTGTTTGAACAAATCCGGGGGGATAGTTCCAGACAACTCATTGGTATTAAGATCTAACCATATCAAGCTCTTACAATCCCCGAGCTCCGATGGAATGTTGCCGGAGAAGGAGTTGTTTCCGAGCTTAAGAATGGCAAGATTAGATAAACTGCCAAGAGCAGCCGGAATCTCACCAGATAACTTATTGTTTGACAGAGAAATCCAATTCAAGTTCGTGCAATTGCTAAGTGTAGGTGGGATTGAACCACTTAAATAATTGAAATCAAGAATCAAGTTCTGGAGAGATTGAATGTACATGAGTTCTTGTGGGATTTCGCCTTCTAATTCGTTGAACCAAATGATCAAATCCTGAAGCTTCGATAAGTACCTAAAACTTGAAGGGATTTTCCCGGTGAGATAATTGAAACTCAGATCAAGAGAAACCAATTCAGAGCAGTTGCTGAGAGTTGAAGGTATTGGACCAGTAAACCAATTGTTTTGAAGGTACAGCACCTTCAAACTAGTGATGATGGTACCTTGACATAATCCCGTCGGAATCCCGCCAGAAATCTTGTTAGAACTCAAATCCAAAGTCTCCAAATTCGTCATTTTTGAGAAAGATTCCGGCAAGAAACCGATGAAATTGTTGAAAGATAGCACCAATGTCTTCAAGTTACTAACTTCCAAAAGGGTTTCAATAGGTAGCTCACCGGAGAAATTATTTCGAGAGATGTCAAGTAGTTGTAATAATGAACATGACTTTAAACCATCCGGAACGGTACCCGAAAGGTTGTTGCCGGAAACATTAAGTTCCACGAGCGTTGGACACATATTAATGAGGTGTGAAGGAACCGCACCTTGGAAATGATTTGTGGATAGATATAGAAACTGGAGGTTACCATCCACCGGAAAGAACGGTATCTCGCCGACGAACTGGTTCTGTGTAAGGTTAAGGAAGCTGAGACGCTTACACGACGATAGAGAACTAGAAATGTCGCCGTAAAACTTGTTGGATGATAAATCAAGATGTTGTAAGCTGGAACAATCACGAAACGAAGGAAACCCAAATGAGAAATTATTTGCAGACAGATCCAAGTACTCCAAGCTGGGGCAATCGAACTCCGGCAAGTCTCCGACGACTTTGTTTCCTTTCACAGACAAGTGTTGAAGCTCTCGGCACCCATTTGAAGTTATCCACTGAACAACATTTTGTTTCGACCCAGAAATCCGATTGTATGACAGATCAATAACCTGAATAGAAACCTCAATCCGTTCCAAACCGCCATGAAAATCGATCAAATTTCTTGACAAGTTGAAGGAGTTGAGTTTCGGACACGCCGCCAACGTCGAAACATCGGAAAATGAGCCGGAAATCCCATTTTCAGCCAAATCAATGGAGGTGAGAGCTTGACTACACTGAGAGCCCGAAACCCAAATGAAAGAACCGGTGAGATTACAGTTCTTGACAATTAGGGTTTCAAGATTTGGAAGTGTCATCAAACTAGAGGAAACAATACGGAAATCAGAGCTCAAATCTGTACCGCTCAGATCTAGGGACGAAACTCTAGAGTTTTTACAAGCAACACCAGTGAAATTACATGGGTGATTCCCAGCCAACCAATTTGTCAAAACATTTGGGTTTTTAAGCAAAGATTTAAACGATAAGAGCTGGTGAGATTCATCAACGTCACCATGAACAAATGGTAGAGAGAGAAACAAGATAATAAAGACAAAAGCAAATCTGTTAAAGCTATGAGCTTTCATCATCTTCAGGGTGTTATTTCAATTTGGGTATCTTTGATTCTTAGAACATTAACAACAAGTGATCAACTTCCATCATCATTCCAAATTGGCAGCAAACTGGAATTTAGAGAGAGAAAATGGGATTGGGTTTGAGAGAGAGAGAGAGAGAGAGAGAGAGAGAGAGAGAGAGAGAGAAGGTGTAGTCAAACACAAGAATAAATTTAGGGCGTGGACACAGCTGTTGCTCACATGCCATGTGACCCATCTTTCCCTCGAGTTTGCATGGAGATCGATGTGATTAAGCTCTGAAAGTACAAGCTTATAAGCATAACGTACAAGTCATAAAAGCATTCTAGTATTGGAGATGGTGATTTGCATTAAAATAATTTAAAGTTTATTGTGTTTTAAATATTAATCTTCCTCAAAACGAAGGTTTCCAGACACAAGAATACAAATGTAGAAATGATGCAACTTTTAAAGCATCAACCTCTCTTGTTTGGGGGACAATGGTTGTATTAAATTAATTTTTTTACTTTATTGTGTTCTAATCTTCATCAAAAGAAGATTTGCAACACAATAATCAAATGTATTGTACAACTTTAATAGCAAAAGGTACAATTCGGTTAAGCTATATGACTGTGGTATCTTGATTACGTAAAATGAACATTTAATTTACGCATACATATGGATCATAATTTTCTTTCTTTTTTTTTTAACGGCAAAAAACCATTTATTCATATAAAACCCGAGAAAATGCAAGCAAACCACCTCTACTTTTTACAAGATATACAAAAAAAAAAAAAGGGTTAAGTATCATTTTAACCATTTAACTTTCAAATTTGTCCCATTTAGCCACTAAACTATTTTTTGTTTTGATTTAGCCACTAAACTTTAGTTTAGTGTTCTATTTTGGGGAAAATGAATAAAACTAATGGCTAAATCGGTACAAAATATGATAGTTTAGTGGCTAAATCGAGTCAATTTTCAGTGGTTAAATCGGTAAAAGAAAGTTTAGTGGCTAAATATATATACAAAAATTAGTTCAGTGGCTAAATCGAAACAAAAAATAGTTTAATGGCTAAATAAAAAAATCTAAAAGTTGGATGGTTAAAATGACACTTAACAAAAAAAAAAATGAGAGGAAGAGAAGAAAAGAGCATAACGGTGATCTCCATTAAATTTATCATATCATATCACATTCTTAACACACATACTTAGTCATGAATTTTATGTTTGACAAACATTTATTTAGGATATAACTTATTTCCTCGCATTATGTATTTTTTTTTAACGGCAAACTATCCTAGTCCTACTCCTTCCTTTACCACAAGACTTACTTTCACTAACTAAATTTCAACTTGCCTCCGACGAGAGTCGAACCCGTGACTTCTCCCTTGTATCTCCACCATCTTACCGTCAGCCCAAAGGCCCTTTGGTATTCCTCACATTATGTGTAGAAGTAAAATCAAGAGAAATAGTATAAGTGTAAATCACACTACAAGTCATTAACACATTCATGTCCAGGGTCGACCCTGAGCAAGGTTAACACAGGCAACCGTCCATCGTTCATTTTCAAAAAATCTATTATATGTACCTAGGTCTAATAACAGTTAAACAATGTTATTGACTTGTCAAAGTTTTTAGTTTATATTATATAATTATAAGTTTTGTTTTTTATTTATCACTTTTACTTGAATTTTACGTATTTTGAAAATACATATATATTTATAGGGCCCTTTCTAAGCTTTTGCTCGGGACCCCTAAAATGATTGGACCGACGTTCATATATTCCATTTAGTTTGACAAAAAAAACATAGAGTCAATCCTAACGTACAACTCCTTGAAGCATTCAAGTCTCGATGTACATGAAAAGTAACATACACCGTATTTTTTTCTCCCTTTTTGTTATTTTAATTGTCTTTGAATTTGTCACATTATTAGACATATATGATGCTGAATGTATCTTATTTTTCTCCTCTCATTTACCTCTTTTGCATGACTCATGTGTTATCGTCACATTCTTAGACATATACCTAAACATGTATTTTTAAGTTTTTTATGCATGACTATCATCTTTCTTGAGTTTAATAAGTTCCCTTACATCATTTGCAAAATAATAAAAATCAAGAGAAACTTCATAATTAGTTAAACACATTGTATAATGGCATGTTTGTTTATCTCTTAATAAAATCATTAAGAGGTCATTTTACCTTTGAAAACTTTTTAATGATTTTATTAAGAAGTAAACAAACACCCGCTAAATCGGTAAGCATTCATGTGTTATACATTGTAAAAGGTAAGTTAGTTCGACAAAAAAATATATTTAACATATTTTCAATAGTGATGTACAAGTCGTCGAGGCATTCTTGTCTCGACGTACATGAAAAATAACATAAATCTTATGGGGTTTCTTGCATTAGGGGTGAGCTCGGTACCGTATTGAACCGAACCGGTACCGATCCCGAAAATACCGAAACCGAATTATTAATTTTGGAAGAACCGAATACCGAACCGTATAAATTTATATGGTGCCGGTTCGGTACCGAATACCGAATTTTAGCTAATTTAAGAACCGAATACCGAATTTTAGCAAATTTAAAAACCGAATACCGAACCGAATATATTAATTCGGTACCGGTACCGGTTCGGTACCGATTCGGGTTCGGGAAATGGTACCTGTTGCTCACCCCTATCTTGCATTCATCTCAAAAGGAGTTTTTCGAAAGACACAAATACCAAATCTAGAGGAGAGTACAACACTCAGAGCATAAGGTGCAAGTCGTCTAAGCAACATCGCTTTGAGAACACCGACATACGCCTACGTAAAATTAGTTAAAAATTCATCGTGCAACGTCTTCTCTCAAAAGTAGGTTGTTGATATAGAGAAAAAAAAGTATTAAATTATCCTATCCAAAAAGTACAAAACTTTAAACATAATGTACAAGTCAATAAAACATCCTTGACGAATTATATATTATATAAAATAAGTACAAGTGGTGTGCGTCGTGCGTGTATTGTATTATATCAACTCACTACAACCAAGAGGGATAAAATAAATAGCAAATCTAGAGAAGGGATGGTACAATTTGTAATGGATAAAGTACAATTCATTAAAATAAACACATGATTTATGGATTTGGTCACGTAAATTTTCCTCTTACGTGATTAGTTTGGAGCAGTAAAATAAAAACTCACCATGAATAAGAACCAAAATTTTAAAACGTCATAATGTAGATGTGATAATTTCGACCCAAAATATCCAAACGAATGAAGTAAGGATAACCATAAAAAGTATAGAGACTATTTTTATGAAAATCTTGTGTTAAAAATCATTTTAGAAAATATGCTTATTTTAATTCTGCTCGTTGCAAAAGTTTCGGTGTTAATAAAAGCTAATTTAACCACTTTACATAGATCAAGTGGCCACCACCAAAGGTGGGAGGGAGGGCTTGGTTGAGGTCTCGAGTTCGAGTCTTGCCAATTAGGTGGAAGAGTGAGGTTTGGTTCTCACCCTCAAAATGTCTAAAGGAAAAGATGCTAACCACTAAGATAATAGCTGTTAAAAAAATAATAAAAGCTAATTTTTTTTTAGAAAAAAAACATGTGTTTTTTAATTGGGAGGTTATTGGGCTAAAATAGGGGTGAGCGACGGGTACCATCTCCCGAACCCGAATCGGTACCGAACCGGTACCGGTACCGACCGGTACCGAATTAATATATTCGGTTCGGTATTCGGTTTTTAAATTAGCTAAAATTCGGTATTCGGTACTCTCGGTTCGGTATTCGGTTTTTAAATTAGCTAAAATTCGGTATTTGGGACCGAACCGGCACCATATAAAATTATACGGTTCGGTATTCGGTTCCTTCAAAACTAATAATTCGGTTTCGGTATTTTCGGGATCGGTACCGGTTCGGTTCGGTCCGGTACCGAGCTCACCCCTAGGCTAAAATTGGAGTGATTGATAAGCGTAATACTATACGAGTATTATTTGAAAGAAGAAAATCTGATAAAAAGGAAAGGTACAAGTTGGAAAGCATAAAGTATAAGAGAGGAAAGGATAAGGTTGTGAGTGAAAGAAAGCATTGGGAAAGAGAAATAGGAAAAAAGGAGTGAGAGTGAGAGTGAGAGTGAGAGTGTGGGTTTGGGTTTGGGTTTGGGCGGGGCGTACGTGTGATTGAAAAATGACAGATCCATCGCTATCTGCTTTTATTTGATATTCCAATTCCATGCTCTCTCTTCTTTCATTTAATTGTCCTTATTCCCGTGCTTTCATTACTATAAAACCACTTATACATAATTAGTTGCTCTTTTAGACCAAATCTTAATCTATTATTTTTATAATTTATCAAACATCTAATGAAAAAAATTAAATAGCATTACATAATTAAATTATTGAAAACACTTTTTACATTTTTTTAGTTAAGTCTCTAATTTTTTTTTTTCTAATTGTTTATATCTCTAAACGTGTCTTTTGTATGTATAGGATTGGTGGCGGAGATATTTCAAAAATTGCCAAGATTACTTTTATGGATTGTAGAAGACATTTTAGAAAGTGTTCAATCATATGTTTGGATTAGCATGTAGTATATGAAACAAAGTTATTTCTTAAACAAAAATAGGCATCTATAATAACAATATTTGTAGATATAAAGATTATGACCTTGAAATGGGTATCAAGAAGGTAAAAAGAAGATGGTGAGATGGGAAGACTCGGATAAGAATTCAATTGAAACGATTATGTACAACCTTGAGAATTGTTTGATCTTGAGTCGATGATATGTGGGTTAATGATGAATATTTACTTGGTTTTGAAATTAGAAGGTTACGAAAAAATATAAACTATAATAAATTAATATTAATGAAATTAAAATAATAATCATTAACGATAGTAATAATATAATTAAATAAACCTTAAATAAATAAATAATAATAGAAAAATAAAAACTACATGTTTTGAAACTTAAATTAGGAATTATTTTCTTGTTTATAGATACTTGAAAAATAAACTTAAAAAATAAAGATTAATTGACATTATATTTGATATGTTACTATAATTGATAAAAATATTTAAAAAAATTTGCTACTTTTTATAACTATTAAATTTGTTGGTGACCGGTTAAATCGATTTGCAAATCACCAGTTGCTATTATTGCTATTATTGATGATAAAAAATTAAAAATTTGCTATAAACGATTATAAAATTTAATGTTACTAATGACTCAAAATAAATAAATTGTTATTTTTTGTCATTGACCTAAAATTAATAGGATTTACTAAATTAACTTTTTACGATATTTATTGTTATTATATAAAATAAATATTTAATGATGTAGTATTTATCTAGCGTTTATGACTTTTTATGTTTTTAATTCAATAAAATGATGATTAAGGGTGCGTTTGGTTTATTGATGAATTTGAAATGGGTCTAGGTATAAATATTTGTTTGAAAGAAATAGGAAAATAAACAATAATAAATAAGAAAACTCATGAATGTGGATGAGTTTTAGTTTTTGATAAACATTTCCACGTATTTGGTAATAAATTCTCAAACAAACAATGTCTATGAAACCCAAAATCATTCCGTATTTTAAAAACCCACTAAACAAACTCAACCAAATAATTTGCATCCTTTATATGCAGTGAGACTCTAAAAACAATGTTATTTTCAATGTGTGTATTAAGTTAACAACTTGAGACGTCACAATGTCACGACATTTATAAAATCAAATTAACACATCTTTCAATTTTCAGTTACTAATTAATGTAACACGTATAGCTTTAGATGTTGTCAAAGCTTTTCAGAAAGCTTTTAGGAGTTTCAGTTTTTACTTTTTGGAATCTCAAGATCAAAAGCTTCGTTTGAGTGATAAGAGCTTAAACATTTTATTTAGAATTTAAAGTTATTCGACGAGATTACGAAAAACTACTAAAGTATATTTCAAAACAAGATTGAGCTTTTAATCAAACAAAGTTACATTTTTAGCATCCAAATAATTATAAACTACAACTTTTAGTTAATATCAATGTCTAAATTTCTCATTTAATTAGGGGCGTTCAAAAAATTTCAAAACCGAAAAACAAGTTCTGATATTGAGGTAAACTGAACCAAAATTTCCTATAATTTTCGAACAGAAAAAAAAACTTCGGTTTCAATTTCGTTTTTGGTTCATGATTTTGGTGACTGAAACCGAAAATCCAAAATACATTTAATTTTATATACTTTAACTTTTATGTCTTATTTATTAGTCTACGTTAATTTTAAATCCAAAACAACAAAACACGACACCATAACAAGTTAACTTTGAAATATTATAAAATAGTAATTTTTTGTTTCTATTAGATTTTTGAAGATAATCTTCAATATTTTAAAAATATTATATAGATAATTTGAAGCTTCATTCTTCGTTTTTATTATTTTGGATATTTGAAGGTTTTAGAAACTAATTGTTTTTTAAAATAAAAAACTAAAATAAAAAACTAAAGTATTAAATAAAAGATGGTTAATTAGTTAATCGAATAACCAAATTGAAAAAATTGGTTAACCGATTCTCGGCTAACCAGTTTTTTCGGATTAGATTTACGTTCACGAAATCCTCAAACCGGTATCTCTTATTAACCATCCGAAATGTAATTTCGGTTTGGTGAACCATCCATGAACACTCTTACATTTAATACTAAATGTTACAACTACAATTATTTTTACCAAACAAATTATAAAAACAAAAAACTACAGCTCTTAAAAAATGTTACAACATCCAAAAGCTCTAGCTATAAAAGGATACAACTCACAGATTCAGCTAATCGTGTCAAACATACCATTAATACGTGATTTGGGATGTTAGAATGTAGTTACAGAATATATGAATAAATGAGTTAAACTTTGTGGTTTTAATGTTGCAAATTACTCAAATATTTATTATAAAATAAATCAAGGTTTTAAGTGAAACTATGAGTGTGAAAAAAAAACTGAATGATCCGTTCAACCTATTCTTATTTAATTTTTGGATATGGCTTATTCGGGTTTTGGTGAAAGTTGATTAACAATTGGGTTAGCTGGACAATTTGAGAGTATTTTGAATCAAGACTTGTTTAAAAACCATACTAAATTTACTTATTTGATCTTGAATACATCTGTGACTTCCAGTCATTTGGCTTGCTAATACTATGATACTCGTTAGTCATGTGCAAAATGAGATTTAGGAATTCCTATTGATGTCGTACATTGGAAGTTTGGAACTACTTTATGTTATTCTTTGAAGATATGACCACACTTCGATGTAAAATACTTGATAAATACATGTTTCAATATTGGAATGTTGACTTGGATTCTATAAACATGCATTATGTTATGTAATAACAATCTTGAACTCACTAAGCTTCTGTTTACCTTTTTAATTAGTGGTTTACATATTGCTAGTAAACAATAGTAAATTATAACATAATTTTTAACGGGCTAAACGTATGGAACGATCAAGATGATCCGTAATAAAAAAGCAAGTGATAACATAATTTAAATATATTTTTTAAAAATGATGTATTAAACAAACTGTTTGTTTTTTGCAAAAAAAAAAAAAACAAACAAACAAAATTATGTAAAATTTTTTTCTTGATCTTAACCCATTCTTTTGAATAAATCAGAATTGTCACATTTATAAAGAGTATATAATTAGCAAAGATTAATAAAAGGTGGTGTAGATGATATAATAGTGTAACACAACCCATCCCTATGTGATTTCAAAAGATGAATTTACATTTAGTGGTACCAAGGTGGTTATGTAAGTGAGAGGTCACGGGTTCGACTTCCGTCGGAGACAAGTTGAAATTTAGGTAGAGATAACAAGTCTTGGCGTCAAGAAATAATTTAAAAATAGGATTAGGATAGTTTGCCGTTCAAAATTTTTTTGTTTAAAGGTTCATTTTAATTTTTATCCCTCTTCCCTCTCTAGTTTGACAATCTCAACCCTCGGTTTATACGAATATGTCAACTCAAGGGAATAAAATGCTTGACTCGACGACAAATTCATGAATAGGGACTAAAGATACAAATTTAGTATACTGTAAGGGGTAATTGTATGCACACATATATATATTATCTTCACTTTTTCTCTGTACAAAAATACATATCAGATTTACCCGCTGATTCTTCACTTTCGAAAGTTCCTCAAATGTCTAACCCTATAACCGTGAACATAATCTCCGACGATGAAACAACGCCACTTCAATTTAAATCCAAGAAGCAAAGAACCAGTTTTGATTCAATCCCTACTCCAGTTTTCATCATCGATGATGAACCAACTCCTCGCAAATCATCGACAAGTCCATCCACTACTTCGAATCCCTCAGTCGTACCAGAAACGCCTTCTGTTGTACCAGAGACGCCCATGGAGGAATTCCAGAAATCATATGTTCCACTAATCAGATGCAACAACCCTGTGTCGGATCCCCAACTCAGGTTTTCTTCATCGCCCGGCCCTAATCCGTCTGGTATGTCGTTTGCTCTTTGGTATTACTATTACGCTCACTCGTTTTTTTATTAGAAAATTACAAAATTTACATTGGGCATTCGATTTCGTTTGTTAGACGTAATGGGAAATGAAGGAAGTGTTATTTGGTTTATGGGATTTGTTTTTGTGGTAAATTTGAAGAAGTAGAAATTGGTTCCTGTGGTGGGTTTAATTGTCGTATTGGATTTTTGTTGTAACTATCTGTGCCCCTTTTATTCAAAGGCCAATGGCAGTTCAAAAGCATCTGCAATTGGTCATTGTTTTAAGGTCCTTGGGCAGACTTGGCCATGAGATGCCAGTGATTGCATTTGAGGTTTTTTATTTCTAGGAGGACAGGGCGGTTCTTCACCGAAAAACCAGGGAGAGGAGTAGTGTATAGAAGAATGTGTTTTTACAATTATAAATGCTTAATACATCTCTAATTTAGAATTCAATTATTAAATCATAACTACCTGTAAATGCTTTTAGGATTAAAGTTGGTATTTAGAAAGAATTGTTTTTTTTTAAAAGCTGATGTGGAATATTAAAAAATGTTAAATAAGTTTAAATTATGATGTGTCAATTGTAAGGATTGTTCAGTTTATAGTGTTATAAAAAACCATTTGAAGTAGAGCCACACAAAACAGATCATTCAGTGGTAGAAAAAAATTACTTATAGAGGGTGTTTGGATTTGCGTTTGAAAAAGTGCTGTAGCGTTTTGGAAACTAATAATCAGATAATAGCTGTAACAAAAAGTGCTGCAGGAAATGTAGTGTTTGGTTTAGCTTCTGCTGTTTGCTATCATAATTATCAAATAATCAGTTTTTAAAGTGTTTGGATTTGCGTTTTTACTTGTAAAATGATCAAATAATCACTTATGAAGCAAATAAGCTACAATTTTTAGCTTATCAAAAAGTGTGGCAAGATTAACGCTAAACGCAAATAATCACTTATTAACGTATGCAATCCAAACACTTTAAACTAATTATTTGTGTTATTGTAACGTAATAAGCTGATAATCTGGTTCTTAACGCAAAACCAAACACCCTCATAATCTTATATCCCCTTATTTTATCTAATATTTCAATATAACAAGAATTTCTCAAACATTGAACCTAACAATTGTGATTATTACAACCTCATGCACCATGTGTTATTATTGTAGCTGATTATCTGATTGTACAATATCACATAATCACTTTTAAAACAAACATCCAAGCATGCCATTAGTGTCTTTCACTGGGCGTGTTTCATGTATTATTTGTATACTAGTCTGTACCATGTGAAAAGTATCAATGTTTTGAGGATGGGGATACGTGCTGTTATTTGGAGTTTGTTGAGCAAGAAATTTTGTTGGATATACAACTCAGATGCTATAGACTATTGGGCACACCATGCATTCTGAAAAATGAATACTGGCACCAGTTTTTTCAGCGATATGGTCTACAATCTGTCTTGTGTGTTGGGAGACATTAATTTCACATCAAACTGGTTAGGTTTTAACTCTAGATTGTGAACACTGCTGGCTAAAAGTTAAGAAAGCTTTTAAAGAATAGTTGTGAAAAGCGCACAAGTGACAAGACACACCTGGACTCAGAGACACAACACTCTCGGGACTGGTTCTATTTACTAATGAGGCGAGCCACCTTCATGAGGCTCATCAGTTGGCTGCACCTTGGTTTTGAGGTATTTATGGGCTTAGGCGCGCGCCTATGGAATAATACGGGCTCTGACAGTTTTTTCTCGTTGCAATTTTGAGCCTTTAGTCTTTTTAATGTTTAAAGACTGGCATAATATATGACTACTAATAAAATATTTAGTTGTCGATCTGTTTCCATCTTTTTTCTTTTTCTGTTTTCAATCTGCTTCCATTTTGTGTGGGCATGTACGGAATTTCTTTTTTGTTTTTCTATTGTTCTTTATGTTTCCATCTTCTGATGCTAATGTGACTGTATCCATTTTTTGTTTTTAATTATTCTCCTGTTTCCTTTTTCTGTCTAATATTTATGTTTCATTGAACTATGTTAGTATGTTGTATGTTTGATATATTAAGTTAGGAATTGAAATATATTTTCTATTCTAAGTATGAAATAGAGTTTTGTATGATATTCGAAGTGATATAAATCTATTTGAGTATAGACATTAAACACATACGTTTACATAATTCATATACAATACGATTGCCTCACATTTATGATGCCTGTGACTAGGCCCAGAGGACCCTTTGCACCTTGAACCTTTCACAACTTTGGATTTAATTTCATTGTGAGTGAAGAGGCAAAAAGGTCTCAACTCTTGAGTCTTGCCCGCTACTGTTCAAAGAGATTTTGAATATTACTGAATCAGTACCTACAAAATTTTGCACAAATTAACATCTTACATATTAATCTCCCAAATTACAAATATAACCATTAAAGTAGACCAGCATCGAACAATATTAATTGTTACATTGATGATAATGTCTCAAGTAAACAGTAAACTGTAGGTGGGTGTCTCAGCAACTAGGAAAGTAACTGTAGTGAACTATTTGTTAGATCTGTTAAACCTAAATGGTTACCTTCTTAATTCCCTAATCGTGGATGCAATATAATATAGCTCGCAAACAACACAAATCCATTATTTATCAATTATCAGCGATTGATTATGATAAGATTTATTGAAATGGGAAAACAAACATTAAAAGAAGAGGGACATAAAGCCTACCATTGCAAATGATTGTCCATGAGAGATAAGCTGAAGTCATGGATAATTATATATGGTAGAACAAAGTATATCAGAAATTATTGGAACCATACATCACTCTTATTTGAATACGACTATTTTTCTGTATAATATTACATGATTCCCAGATGAAAATTACTTACAATTGAATGTCATTGTCTTCCCTTTCCGTGCCATTGTTTTAACTTACATTGGACAGAGTGGTGCAGATGTTCTGTAGTCAATTTAGGAGTTGGAAATTTCCTTTTTATCATATCTCCTTTTGCCATAATTTTGGATTGGCCTTTTCTTTTAATGTCTCTACATATTGGTTTCTTGAACCACACTAATCGTTAATCGTCAAGACTCAAGAATCATTCCTGCCATGACCGAAGAATGTTGCCTTTATGAATGTATGACGTGTCAATAGAGAATAGTGAGTACTGAATCTTCTCTTCCATTTTGTCTTTTTGGGTTGTGATACTTCTATATGATAGTACTAAGCTTATAATTGTATTATAACGACGTTTTTGTTGATTACAATTCACAAGTTTTATCCTTGTGTACTTATTTATGTTTATTATATTTCTTTTTAGGATTGATATGTTTGGAATCTGACGAGGACTGCGAAGGGTTTGGGAGCTTCCCTGAAAAAATAAATGAATCGAGATCAGTTATTGTAGAAGTGGAAGAGGACAATTTGGAAGTGCCTTTTACATTTTCAAAATCCTCAATGTCACAGGGTTAGTTCTGGTTTTTCATTTTTGTTGCATTTGTGTGAGTTTTCGTCACATACAGGCACCTTCTAGAACACACAAGAATTAACTTAACAAAGTGAGTTTTATGAGTGCTTAACAACTTTTCATGAATAAAATGAGAGTCCACCTCAAATCTTAGTATTGACGCAATCTGGAAAACGGTAAAACACATGTATAGTATACACACATTATAGTAAACTTTTTGAGCCCTAAATGATGGATTTTGGGCCTGAAACGTGGGCAAACCGTCTATGACGTCTGACCTGTTGCCTGTTGGAGCTGTCTATGGGTTGCTTATGGGCCCTGCAACTTCTTATGTTTTGCAAGCTATGTCCCTTTGAATTTTGGGCTGATTCCCTCCACTTTTGGCATGTTTCTGTTGGTCCATAAACTTTTGGGCTAGTTCTTCAATCTGCTCCATAGTCCATATCAATTATGCTTTCCATATTCGTACGATTGTTGAAATGTGTGTAATTACCTGTTTTATCTAATGCTTGCACTAAACGTCATGTCAACTTACAATTCGTTTGAGCTGCTATGTATTTAGATTCAACAAAAAAATATCAGAGAAGCAATGTGTTTATTGATTTTCAAGATATGTTACCTAAACAAACACTATGTCTTTGCCCTTGATTGCTCATTAGATACCCAAAAGTTAATGAGCCACACAACATAGATAAAACACATGATGACTGATAGATAGCTGGACACTATAGAAATTTGGAATATGTTTCTTTTAATAGGATCGCAATAAAAGACTACAAATTAATCGATCTTACCCATCGATTGGGCAATCTATCAACTTAAAAGTGTGTAGAACTAAAAAGTACATGCTCCACGCTCTGCAGAGAGTTTTTCTTCTAGATATTCACACTTTTACTTGTGAAGAATTTGGTTAAGTTTTCACACCAAAAAGTACAGCAAAAGTAATCACATTTCCATGCATTCTTTTCTTGCCATATCTACTCCCTTGTAAGTGAGGACCTTGTTTATACACATATAACTGTTATTATTTCTACATGCTTATAAGTGTGACAAAGATTATCATTTTTTAAGTTGGCATGAATTTTGGAGGAAAAACAATGCATAGAATTATTGCATTTGTATAAATGACACTATTTATTTGTCATGTGAGCCGAAGCAATAGGAGTATCTAGTGTGTCTCAAGCTGTATCATAGGTAGAACGTTCTGTAGGAACAACAATTCAACATAAGAGGTGAAATATCCAACGGTCTGTTGATTTGTTTTTAATGAGTTTATAATATTTATTACTCTTAGCAGTCACAATGTTATGCATGTTAAATTATGAAGTGTATAGATGTGGCATGCATTTTAATTTTTAACTTTATGCATCAAGTTATATAAACGGCAGATAACTCTAGTTCTATACACACATATATAGCACATATTGAATGACATGAAGTGCAACGTGTTTGTTAACTTATGTCGTGGATGATTGGGAATTAGCGTTTTGATTTTGCAACTTCTTCAGTCGTTGGTTTATACTAACATGAGACATATATGTGCAGACAGCTCTTGTTTCCCCCCTATAGCAAAGCTTAATCTGCCCCAGGTACTTTATCTTCAACTTTGTTGCCTGGTTCATATGATATCTGCAGTATCTATGGACTTTATATTTTAGTTCTACAAGATTCACAATGTAGGAGATATTGACATCTGCATGATTCTCTCTCCCCTTTTATCATGCATATGTTTTAGTTTATTAATTATTTGGAAGGCTGATGGTGATGTGGTTGTTAGGTTTCTGATCATTCTGGAGAAAATGGGGATATTCTGTATCCGACAAATAAAAACATTATTCAGAACTGTAATGCAGAGGCTAATGCAAACAAGAAGAGGGTTGCTGGTGAGCCGACAGGAAGGACAAGAACCACGAAGGAAGAAAAAGCTCGTTTGATGAATGAAAAGAAACAACGGAAGGAGGTATAACATTTTAGCTGATGAAAGATATTAGTTTGGAATTAATGTGCTATGCGCCTATGCATGTATTAACTTACTGTTATACGTATCCAAGCAAGAGAAGTTGCAGAAAGCAGCTCTAAAGGCACAAGCTGCAGAGGCGAAGAAGCAGCAGAAAGAAATTGAAAGGTGGGAGAAAGGAAAGTTTGCTGAACAATCCATTACAGTAAAAATCGACACTAAAGTAGTAGAACAGGGGTCCATTGGGGGTACGATTGAATTTTGTGGTTGCTATTCTTTAAATATATTATTTAATTATCTGTAAGTTTAACATGTGAGCAATTGCCTCATCTCTTAGTTTAGGACAATTACTTACAAGGTTAGCTGAAAAAGGCATTACGTTTCAAATTACTTCCAATCCTGTCAAAAGTTCAATTATTTGGACCATGTCTGTTCCAGAAAATATCGCACAGGTGAAAACATGCTTCCAATTTCGTAATTGCCATATCTAGCATTTTCGACAACCCACTCTAAAATGGATGACAGCTTCCCCAAAATGATGCAGGCATTGACTCGTGGGACTGAGATCCCATATGTGTTGATTGTATATGAGGCAGAGGAGTTCTGCCGCCTTGTTGCAGACGAATCTGTTATGGATCACATCTCTCGTGTTCAATCCATTTATCCATCTCATACGGTTTGCTACCTCACAAATAGGCTACTAGCCTACATCAACAAGAGGTCAATCCGTCTATTCTCTATTATCGTTTATCTGTGATGTTTCTATATGAAGAATTGATTCATGATCTTGTTATTTCTGGACAGGGAACAAGAACATTATAAGAACCCTGGCAATCCTAGCGGGTGGAAGCGTCCACCTGTGGAACAGGTTTTCCTTAATGATTTTTTTGGTTAACCCTTGGTTGTTAGATGCAATATATTAAAAGGAAACAGTTTAATTATACTTCTGACAGCTGCTGGCAAAATTAGCTACACATTTGGTTGGGGTGCATTCAAGATTATGCACAGATGAAGCTGAAATAGCGGAGCACGTTGTAGGCCTTACACACAGCCTTGCCTCTTGCCAGTTTAGGTACTCTTTCTCACATTTCCTCAGGTCACCATTTTAATGATTACTCAAAATTTTAATTGAATGTTTTTTAAACATCGAGTGTCATTTATTATATAATCTTCATCTGCATTTCCAGAAATTGAATTTTGTAGAAGATAATTTAAACAGTTTGTTGAAAGTCATAACAGCTTCTTGGTAGGGCAGAGTCTAATTCCTTATCAGAAATTATGCATCATTTGATTTTATAAAATCTGGGAATTCGTAATTTTAAATTTGTGTCTTTGCAGAAAGAAGCTTACCCGACTATCTGTCAACGCTAATGGTGCGCTTATTCCCAAAGATGCTGACCGAGCTCTAATTAAAAAGAGTACTTGGTAAGAAGTTGAAAATCAAGAATAATTATGGGATTGTTATTATTTGCTTAAGTTGTACTTCAAAAAGGAGACTCTGTTGCCTTTGCACAGCAAGAAGCAAAATGAATTGCCTCTCCTTGCATTTTTATGTAAATTTTCTTTTCCTGCCAGGTTAAAAGCGTTAATAGCCATTCCAAAGGTGCAACCACGATTTGCCATAGCAATATGGAAGAAGTATCCAACCATGAAGTCGCTCTTGAGTGTCTACATGGATCCAAGCAAATCGGTAAGTATGTAAATTATATTTTGTATGATACTGGTTAGTAAATATAACATACAGCGCGGGAGTTTTATAGCTAATGCGAGTGATTCGGTTTGCTTTAACACAGGAGCACGATAAAGAATTTTTACTGGAGAATTTGACAACAGAAGGATTGGTTGGAGATAACAGAAGATTAGGAGAGATTTGTTCCAAGAGAGTGTATAGGATATTAATGGCTGAATGTGGAACCACCAAGACTGATGATGTCGAAAATGGTGCTGATTTCTTCATCCGTCATCGTACGGCATGAAACCATATCAAATGTATGTAGTAAGTTAGGACTTGGGAGAAATGTTGCTTGTTCAACGAATCGTTGTTTGGCAGTGATGTTGATTTGGAATTTTCTCATATTTGAGTTAGAATCGGGTGGTCTGGGAGTCTCGGACAATTGGCTGGTGACGACAGTCCCTGGGGCTGGACCAGACCACCTTAGGAACTGGGCTCGTTTTATGCCCAAACAAGTTTCTCTGTTCTGTTCGGTCCTCGTTATAATGTCTTATATTTGAATATGATATTTTAAGTATGAACGGAGGACCGATGACAAAGCAAACCGGGTAACATTGGACCGACCCCGGCAGGAATACCACCCCGGAGGTCTCGGCCTGAAGTGCATCCACCCATCTCGGCCTCTCCATCCCGAGCGGCGTCCCTCCTCTAAAGGTAAATTTTTCTCTAAAACGGTAACATTACCTCTTTATATATATATGATAATAATTTTTTTCTCCTCTATAAATACTAACATTCTTCAATCAATTTTCACACATCATTCTGAACGATCTCCTTCTCTATAATTCTATACACTCTCATTCTTCACCATCAACCATGGAACGAAATACTGTTAAACAACCCATCTCGATTTGATGACGCGGTACTGGATTCAATCTTCCTCTTCATTTCGTCCATTGCAACAACCAAATTTTCAATAACCTTTTCCTTAACAACTTTATCCACCCATACCAAATCACTCATTTTTTGTACCATTCTTTCAACAACCTTATTCATCATCCATCATACCACAATTTTCGCAATCTGACTTTTACGAGGGTTTCAACCATTTTGTAGGTGGTTACCGTGAACAACCATCCAATGATGACGACGGCAAGGTGATACTCGAAACACAAGAAGAATCGTCAAAAAATTGATCCACTTTAGTTCCAAATGAACGAAGAAAAGGTTCAGTGAAACACAAAATGTGGACCTCGGAGGTTAAAAAATGATTGCGGAATTATGGAGTGATACTTCCAAGGATCAAAATATCGGAAACCATAAAAAAGTAGGATTTTTGGGGTTGTGCACTCACAATTTTTTGTATTCGATTACCTGGAACCACTCGCAACGTCCACGAAATGAATTCAAAATGAGGCGATAGCAACAACAAATGCACAAATTTTAATGGTATGTTTACCAACATGGTCAATCAGCGAGCAGTCAAAGCGAATACGACGATACTGACGATCCAAAAACAATACAACACTCTTAACAAAATTAAAGTCTTTCTTCACTTATCAACATGAGAGGTGCTTCGAAATCATCTAAAGTGACAACTCATTCCACAAATGGATGATTTTATCTAATCACAATGAAAGGAAAAACCCAGCATCGTCATCAAACGATGAAGATGTTATCAAACAATTTGATTATTAACACTTCTCATGTCGACGACATCAAAAACAAGAAGCGACACCAAAGGCGCCTCAAAGAATAAAAATTACAAACGTCCATGGAGCTACTTATGCTTCGGTCTCACAATCATTTGCAAGACGCTCAACTGTATCTAATTCTACAACGCAAACGACAAATTGCCGAGCGTCAGGGTTGGGAGTTTCGGTTTCCTCCTTTTATAATTTTAGTTTCATAATTTCATTTTAATTTCGTAATTTTTAGTATTGTAATTATTGTTTCATATTTTTAATTGCGTGGTTTTTAAATTTTAGTTATGTAATAGTTTTAAATATATATATAAAATTAAAGATTTTATCTTTTATTGTTTTGTTAATTATATAGAATTTTTATTGTTTTTAATGAAATCATAATCTTCATGATTCATCATTAAAGCTCTGCACCCACCTTCTTTCTTTTGCTTCGCACTCTCCCTCTCGATTTTTAGGGTTCTTCTCGATTTCAAGTTTGAAAATTACCAATTTCTGGGGTTTCAATTTACATCTGGGTTTCGTTTTATGTAAGTTTGTTGGGTACTTCATCTGGATTAGGGTTTTGTTTATATTGTGTCTATATTTGTTTGATTCCATTTGTGTTTCCTAATCATAGGTTTGCATCAATTTGTGATACGTGTTCTAGGTTGGTAATTGGTTCCAAGATTTGTGTTCTTGAGTATATCTGTGATGTGTTCTAAGGATTGGATTCTCAATTTCTAGGTCAAACGATATTCTGTTTTGTGAATAACGTTTTTGGGCTTGTATGGTTGAAATCAAATTGTTGAATGTTACTATGCGTTTTAAGGTTTGTATTTCTAGATTGAAATCGAATTTTGGTTTGAAACTTGATGGAAATCATGTTTTTAGTTGGGCCTGAGGACGAATCAGTGGTGTAAACGAAACGAGACAACCCGTAAGCTATTTTTGACTCGTAGAAAATTCGAATAAGAGTGTCAGTATGTGTGATAGAGGCGTTTACTTGCACAGAATGGAAATATACTTACGAATAAAGCAATATACTTTAATAAAAATTAATGACACTTGGAGACTTTTTTGACACTTTAATTATTTAATAATGATTATGTATATTATTTAAAAATATATTATCTTTCATTAAAATAAATTAGTTGAGTTAATTCATTACTTTAAATAAAACACTTGTTATAATGTGATTAACCTATACAAGCTCAAATATATGATCAATCATCTCGTGCAAATGTGCAATACCACAAACTACAATATGATGAATATAGTAAAAGTTAAGGCCCGTTGGACTTCTGGAAGGTCAATGGATCATTTGCCTAGGCGTATGGGACTAGTTCCAGGCCCACAAAACAATAGTCATGGGCTCTTGGCTCATGACTCCAATTTTTAAACTAGAAATTTTAGCTTTGGACCGTTGTATATAAACACGAGGTCACAAAATTTCTTCCAAAAAAAAAAAAAAATCAATTGAACATAAACCTTAAATGGGTTAAATGCCTTGACAATTCAACTTTCAGATTTGTCACATTAGTCACTAAATTATATATATATATATTGCCGACGGAGCAGAGAGAAAAAATTCTCATGTGGCGCAATATTAGTGGTTAAAATTCAGAAAATTAAGGCTTATTAGGCACAACATGATTGGTTAAAATTCAGAAAATTAAGGACGCTGATTTGGGGCAATATAGTTTGTTAAAATTTAAAAAATAATGGGATAACATCAGCAATCCTATCAATACTAACAAACTTGTATAAAATAATGGGATATTTATCTACGTATACAAATTACAACTAAACATTAATTATTCAAAATTATTATTTTTATAGTTTTATAAAACAGATATAAATAGTTGATTATTCTAAAATTTTCATTTATAAATATATATATATATATATATTAATTAATTAATTAATTAATATAGATTAAAATTTTAGTTTATAGATAAAACAATATTATATATTGTATTATAATTAACAAAATATAATGAAATATTTTTTTATATATCGTTTGTTTACTTTTTTAAAAATTAATATTTTTATATAATTTTTATCGAATAAATTTATAAGCAAATAGAAAAAAACTTATTAAATATATATAACATTTAGATTTAAATTTTATTGATGATTCGGTTTAATAAACATATAAAATACGGCAGATAAACATATAAAAGTAGTTTTTTAATCAGCATATATTATAAAATAGGTAAACATATGACATTTATTATTTAGAAAAATTATGTGCTAGCTTACTTTTTTTACTACGAGCCATTTTTATCGTCTCGTGCGTTGGGTCAAAATTGTGTCATCCCTAATTCAAACCTCAGAAAAAACATCGCGTCGATATACTTTTTTTACATTTAAAGCTTCTCATTATTTTGTGTTGTTTATGTATTAATGTTTCCAAATTACACACCATGAAAAACAATGAAGATCTCTGTTAATAATGAAGCGATGATGTTTCAAATAAATTTTTAGCCAATGAGAAATGTCGTTTGCCGTTTAAATCGTTCAATGTGATTTTATTAAGATTTATTAAATTTTTTATGATATCTGTTTTTGTTTGATAACATTTTATTAATTGGTTTAAATAAATTGTTATTATAAAATTATGTTAGACGATATTATAAGTAATACTTTGCAAATATGTGTTTGTATATTAGTTGATGGAAAATTGATGGGTATTCATTTTATTGTAAATTATTATTATTTTTCTATATTCTTCATTCTTATACACGATTTTTTTTAACTAAAATCAGTCTTTTGATCAACTCACATGTATTAAACTAGATATGTATAGACTTTAAATATAATTATGTGTAATAATTAATATTCATGATTAATATAAGTAACATTTTCTTCGCAAACAATGTATAATTTTCTAAAAAAAATAAATTTTTGTTGTGTCATCAATAAGTTATAAAAACCAATGGGGTTTAGCCCATTTGATATGAGAGGTGACTTGTAAGTGTTGGGTCACGGTTTCAACTCTCGTCGGAGACAAGTTGGAATTTAGGCAGTGGAAGTAACTTCTGAAGTCTCCATTTGGGGCAAAATGATAGTTTAGGAATAGGAGTATGTTAATTTTCTGTTAAAAAAAATTAATTATAAATATTAATTTCATCACACATCACCCGAGCAACGCACGAGTATTCAGCTAGTTATATGGGTTAAAAACATATAAAGCCAGTAATTATAGTACGAACAGAAAGCAAAATTTATGGTGGAAATAACAGAAACCCTAGGTTGGAGAAGTTAAACAAAGCAAAGTAATTAGTTAATAGAATGAATTAGTTAATAATAGTATAGTAAAATAGTAAAGTACACATAACATATCATGGTTAAGTCGAGTGACGTTTAGTTACTCTTTTAATAGAATAGATAGACAGAGACTCTACTTTGGAAAAAAACGAATAAAGCTAATGACTAAATATGTATAAAATATGATAGTTTAGTGAGGAATTACATAGAATTTTTAGTGGATACATGTGTATAAAAGTATTTAGTGGCTAAACGTGTATACAAAATATAATTTATTGACAAAATGTGTGAAAAATAGTTTAATGGCTAAACGAGACAAATCTAAAACTCCACCCATTTTAGACTTAACAAACTTTTGAAAATTAAAACCGAGCCCCCACTTATTGCATTAAGTTCCTAAAATTCATAGGTTAAAATATATTAAAACCAAGTCAGTTACTTTCTTCTAAACTTAATAGCAAGCTTTATACCCAACTTCACAAATTCTCAAATTTCTCTGGAATAATTGATTGCAAATTGTTGTCTGACATTAATATTATGTCTGAATCTTCATAGAATAATTGGGTACCAAAAATAATTAATAAATTCAAGTGGCTAGTGTATCTTGAACAATTTCGCATTTCTTCAACCTAAAAAAAAAAGGAATTAGAGTGAATTCTATAACCTGTGCATTTCATGAAATTTGAGGAATCTTTAGATCATGTTTTATGTAATTGTTTGGAAGTTGTAAAGATTTGAAAAAGACGATTCGATTGGTGGGATCTCAAGGCTCCAGATGGAAATATTTCGATTAAAGAGATTCTGAATATGTATTGATCCATTTCAAACGTCCCAAGTTTGTCTAAGATCTTTCAATGGAGTTTTGAGACTTTGAGCGATATGGAAATGGAGGAAAATATCAGCATGCAAAAAGATTTGGATGGAAGTTGCTTTTGAGCTCTTGCATGCAAACATATACAATCTTTTCCTTATATTTGGATTTTAATTTGGAGTGACAAGTTGTTTCTTGGGTTGTAAATCCTTTTATGTTATGTAATGCATCCTAGCTAGGTTCTTTTGTTGGTTGATGTTTTCCTTTTTTAAGTTTTCTTCTTCTATAAGTTCATAGTTGTCACTTGCTAGTTTGCATTTTATAAAATTATATATGTTTTTTTTTTTAAAAAAAATTTATCTAATTTCTGTAACTAGATTGCAATAATATATAAAAATGATACAAACTTTTTAAATCGGACACTTGTAATCTGGGCGTTTGGTATAATAGAGACTCTTTTGTTATTTGAAAAGAGCCTTGAATCTTAATGGAGTTTACTAGTTTAAAATAATAATTTCTCTCATGTTTTTTTTATCAACATGAAAAGATGAAAAGAAAATATTAAAGTTTTAAGGGTTTTTTTTTTTTTTTTTAAATTTTCAATGTAAATGGTAGCTATCATTAATTATAGTAGCTTATAAGTTACATTACACGGTACAATACAAATTATAAGTATGTTTCTTATAGTTCGATATTCACAGGTTATGTAAATCTCCGACATAAGAATTTGATGATAAATTTTAATTAATCAATTCCATAGTAGCCGACATAAAACGCATTTTGACCACATATACAATAAATTAGTAGTGTCAGTTTGTAAAAATGAGTTACTATAAGTTGAAGATCGAAATAATCAAATAAATCCAAAAACATCATTTTAATTGGTTTTATTGATGGCTTAAAGGAAACACATATGTGGGTTGCTTGGATATTATCATATTGGATTCATATGCTAATTAAAATATGGCTATCAAATACATATAACATATGAATGGCCTAAACAATAAACACCAACCACAATAATTAATTAATTAACCAATTTGAGTTGTAAATTAACCATTGTTCCTACCCTCTTTTCTTTTCTAGATCACATTACATTCTTGAAAATGAAACCCAGTATCATTTAATTATCTATACATCAATCAAATTGTTTTACTATATGTTCTACTTAGTGTTTTTTTTATGTTAGTACTTTTAATATACAAATTGATTTTTATGTTGGACGATTGACTTTCGACATCACTTGTTTATCAGACTATCCCGGAGTGACCATTGTAGTCCAGAGTTCACACATGTGTCACATCAGCACCACATCACTTCTTATTTTCACCACAGTCTACAACCCACACCTAGAAAAGAGTACCACCGTCCAACGTTTATCTACTTGTACAAAATGTATTACCTACTTGTACCAAGACATAGAAATAAGTCAAATAACGTGAAAAATAGCATGAGAGAAGAATTGGATAGAGGGAGGAGAGTCTGGCCCGTGGCCACCTCATCCATTTGTCTGTGACGCGTGTCTCATAACTTCCATACCCGATGCATTATTTTTCATTATAAAAATATCACAAATAGAGGACAATCAATATCAATAACTACCATATTCTAAACTAATCATCTATTTCTCATACAAGTTAGTTTGTTAGCATGCATAACAAGTGCCTACTCTATCCTATGATAATGTAACAACATTCACTTTGATTTATCATAAAAAAATATAATAGTTTTCTATATCTTAATAATCATTTCTTGAAATTAATAGTTATTTTTATCATGGTTTTATTATTATTATTATTATTATTATTATCAAATACTATGGTGGTGTTTCTTATACATAGTAGCAAACACCATTCTTGCAAGTTGCAATGGGTATATAGAGGGTTTTTATATATTTATTTTATTAAACAATTAATTATTTATGTGAATTATAAACTTAATAAGGACATAAAGAGATGATAACTTAACTTTTAGAAAACCTATGGAAGGGTTAGATATATAATTAAAGAATTATAGTGGCATGATAAGTAATGGGTCGGGTTCTCTCACGAATATCTTTAAAACATAAATGGTTGGACCATTGGGTATTGAGCTAGACAGACAAGTGGGTAATGGTGGTGGGCTCACTCCACCAACTATTTATGTCGAACCCACTATCACAAATAATCGCTAACCGGTCTGTGTTCAACCACTATTGGTCCCCCAACCGAACTAACTCTTCCCTGCCTCCTAAAAACTCTTCTTTTTTTTTTTTTTTTACCAGACCTCAAACCCTCTTGTTCACAACTATGTACAACTTTCACTTAATCAACATACAACTTCTTACAAAATCATTGCTTTGTCTTTAGAAATTTCAGCTCTGGAAGGATGGTGACCAACTCATGTGCAATTGTTACTCGGATGCATTAATGTCTTTTGAGCTCTACCTATATGTTTTGATCCATTAATTACAATGACAATTTTACCCTTTTTCAATCATTTGTTCGAAAATATATTACAACTCACTGTAAGTATAGAATAACCGTCAAAACTAAGGTTATGCAGAACTCGGGTCAGGACAAAAAAACTAAACCAGAACCGATGTCATCCGGTCTGGTACTCGATTCTAGTTTTTCTTATTTTTCGGTTTTTGATTTGGTCCAGTTTGGACCGTTTACACACCCATAGTCAAAACTATAAAAATAATAACTTGAACACGAAGAATATCGTTATCCTCCACTATCATCATTAAGTTGTGATTACCATCATAGACGAATGGTTTTCCACCGCCATGACACACCACTTAGTTTGGTTTCCCATTGTAGTGTTATGGTCAACTGAATGTAGCCTTAAGCGTTCTAAGTTTTATCCGGTCAAGATTTCTAATGACAAAATAAAGTACTACTTAAAATAAAGATTCAACAATCATGGAAATAAAATAGAAAATGAGGGACCTACAATTAAGGACGAGAATCCCTCCTCTTTTTTTTTTTTTTTTTTTTTTTTTTTTTTTTTTCATTTTAATAGTATTTAGATGTAAGGAATAAATAGAGATCAACTATTACATAAATTTCCTGCAACAAAATAAAATTATTGTTTTCAAGTGAGATGTTTTAGATAGTTAAAGTGTTGTCCCCATCGAAAGTTTCCAATTGAGATTTGAAATCAATATCTTGTTTATTTATAAAGTTTTCTTTAAAGATAAATTGTTAATAAATGTAACACAAGATAAAAATTTTGTCAATAAACATAATATGAAATTTTGCAGGCTTAGAAATAATTATGAATTTTAATTTTGACAACAAATGAGGTATCAGTGACCAATATAAAAAAGTAAAATTTGAATTCATGATCTTTTCTTGACGAAAAAATAACATTTTATGATTCTTTTCAAAAAAAATTATTGTCAAAATTTATACTTTATGTTACATTTCTTGAAAATTTTTAATTTTTTTAATGATATTGTAAATTCATCTTCAATTAATCACCAAATACACATGACTGGTAATCAAATAAGATTCTCTTCACACATATAAAAAGAAATCAAAATGCTTCTGTTGAAGAAAATATACAAAAAAGAAAATTACCTTATTTAATGATTTACCCATTTTTAATTTATATTATTATATACATACATAATAATTTTTAATTGTATGTCACAAACATATTAAATACATCTATTTTATAAATTTGACATTCATCTAAATACACGAGAAATCGAAAAAATTTATATATAAGTTGCTAACTTGGTTCGGTAGTGTTAACTATTTGAACGTCATTACGTTGGTTGACAAGTACTTGAATGAATAGTCAATATTTGAAACCATATTTTAAGACTGTTCATAAAAGTACAATAACAACATTAATAAATCTTTTGGTTTGTACATATAGTTTTTTTTTTTAATTTAAATTAATACAATTACATGTTATTTTTTATATGTTATCTTACTTGAAAAGGTTTAAATTTCAAGGAGTGAAAGTGTAACTTTTCTATTATAGCAACACTTTTGATTCCTAAAGTAGTTAATGTTTTTTAACGCTTGTTTGATTTCTTAGAGAAGTCATTTAACTCTGAAGAGAGTTTGTTTGAAGTAAAAAAAAAAAAAGAGAGGATAAAACCTCTTCTTATTGTCTTCCATTGTGTTATATTGATCAGTGACTGACTTGAGACTAAGACCATGTTTATTCACTTCTTAATGGTTTCATTAAAAAGCAAACAAACAACTCCTAACCCGAAGGGCCTGACATTAACTACTAATTAATAGAAATTTAAACTTGGATAGAAATCTTATCAAAAGGTAAAAAAGAGTTAACCACAGTGTTTGCTTTAAGTGTAAAACTTTATATTCATAATAGACAAGAAAGAAAAAGGAAACAAGAAAAGGGCATGGGGCTATGGCCTATGGGCATGCCTCCTCCTAAAGCCAATTGATTAGATCAAGAATCAAAAAGGGGTAAAACAAAAGTATATCTTTTTAATAAAACCAAAAAAGAAAAAAAAAATACATATTTAGATGGAAATGTTATGATTTAACAGAAACTCAGATATTAAGAAATTACCAAGATTTGTGAAAACTCTTTTGATGCATATATTTCTCTCTACAAAATCATACACTTGATCAATCTAGATGAACCTATTTATACACAAAAATATCACTATTCCCTATTTAATGAAATTACTATTTTATGTTGCTTACACACTTGGTAAAAGAAGAAAAGAATTCATCATCCATAAATAATTGTCCTTTTATAACACTCCCCCTTGGATGATAATTTTAGTAAGAGTTCAACCATGAAATGCTGCCTCATTAAAAACCTTGCTAAAGAAAAACCCAGTGGGAAAAAACTTTAGTCAAGGGAAAAAGAGTACAGCGATTGGTTGACTCCCCCTCATATTGCCATCTGAAAATCATCACATGCTTTGTACATGTCGCATTCCAATGTTGTGGACGTGTTTTCTGAAAATCGCTTTGGGAAGTGCCTTTGTAAAGAGATCTGCTGAATTGTTACTAGACTGAATGTATTTCATTTCAATCTGATTGTCCTTTATGAGATCTTGTGTGTAAGCGAAAAATCTTGGTGGAATATGTTTGGTTCTGTCACTCTTGATATATCCTTCTTTCATCTGCGACACGCAAGCTGCATTGTCTTCATAAATCAAAGTTGGACTTTTGCTCATCTCTAGTCCACAAGAAGACAAAATAAGTTCTGTCACAGATTTAAGCCATACACTTTCTCTACTAGCTTCGTGTAGTGCAATAACTTCAGCATGATTTGAGGATGTTGCAACAAGTGTTTGCTTCTGAGAACGCCAGGAAATTGCAGTACCACCATTTAAAAACACGTATCCTGTTTGAGATTTTGCTTTGTGTGGATCAGATAAGTAACCTGCATCTACATATCCAAGTAAACCTTCTTTTGAATTGTTAGAATAAAATAATCCCAAATTAGTGGTTCCTCGAAGGTATCGGAAAACGTGTTTGACTCCTATCCAATGTCGTTTGGTGGGAGCTGAACTAAATCTTGCCAACAGATTTACTGCAAAAGAAATGTCAGGTCTTGTACAGTTTGTAAGATACATTAAAGCTCCAATTGCACTAAGATATGGTACTTCTGGACCAAGTAAATATTCATTCTCTTCTTGAGGACGAAATGGATCCTTATCAACATTAAGTGATCTAACAACCATTGGTGTGCTTAAAGGATTTGCTTTGTCCATGTTGAAACGTTTTAAGACCTTTTCCGTATAATTTGATTGATGCACAAGTATACCATTGTGCATGTGCTCTATCTGTAAACCAAGACAATATTTGGTTTTTCCAAGGTCTTTCATTTCAAATTCTTTCTTTAATAACACAATTACCTCATTTATCTCATTAATTGTGCCAATAATATTTAGATCATCAACATAGACAGCTATGATAACATATCCAACCTTTGTCTTCTTTATAAACACACATGGACATATTTGATTGTTTGTGTATCCTTTACTTATCAAATAATCACTCAATCGATTATACCACATGCGTCCAGATTGTTTCAACCCATATAAAGATCTTTGCAATTTGATCGAATACATCTCTTTGGGTTTGTTTCCTAATGCTTCTGGCATTTTAAATCCTTCAGGAATTTTCATATAAATATCATTATCAAGTGATCCATACAAATAAGCCGTAACAACATCCATTAGACGCATTTCCAAATTTTTAGCAACGGCAAGACTAATTAGGTATCTAAAAGTGATTGCATCCATTACTGGAGAATATGTCTCCTCATAATCAATTCCTGGTCGTTGAGAAAAACCTTGAGCCACAAGTCTTGCTTTGTATCTTGTAATTTCGTTTTTCTCATTTCGTTTTCTTATGAACACCCATCTGTATCCTACTGGTTTTACAGCTTTAGGTGTGAGGATGATAGATCCAAAAACTTTTCGTTTATTTAACGAACTTAATTCAACTTGCATAGCTTCTTTCCATTTAGGCCAGTCAGATCTGTTTTGACATTCAGCCACAGACTTTGGTTCTGGATCATCATTTCCAGTAATGATATCATATGCAACAGCATAAGAAAATTTTTCATCAATATCTTCCATCTCATTTCTTTTCCATATGATATTTGTATGGACATAATTGATTGCAATCTCAGTATTGGAGTCATCTATTTCCACTTCTTTGGAAATATCGTTATTTTGCGTTTCTCCAGGAACACTTTTCTTATTATCAGTTATATTTTCAGAGCTCTTTCTCTTTCGAGGATTTTTATCCTTGGAACCAAATGGTCTTCCACGTTTCAGACGTGCTTTTGATTCTTGAGTGATTTTATCATCAGCTCTTTTATTTGGAATCTCTATTCTAGCAGGTGTATTAGCCGCTGGCACATATGATTTAGTCACTCTTTTAGTATCAGTAAATGCATCAGGCAGTTGATTTGCAATTTCTTGTAAATGCATTATTTTCTGAACTTCTAGTTCACATTGTTTTGTCCGAGTGTCAAGATGAATCAATGATGGTTCACACCATGATACATCCTTCTCTTTGCTTTTATTTTCTCCCCCTAATGCTGGGAAAATTGCCTCATTGAAATGGCAATCAGCAAACCGTGCTGTGAAAACATCACCTGTCAGTGGTTCAAGGTATCTTATTATAGAAGGTGTTTCATACCCTACATATATACCCAATCTTCTTTGAGGTCCCATTTTTGTACGTTGCGGTGGTGCAATAGGAACATATACTGAACAACCAAAGATTCGAAGATGGGAAATGTTTGGCTCATGACCAAAAGCAAGTTGTAGAGGAGAAAATTTATGATAAGCACTTGGTCTTATACGAATCAGTGATGCAGCATGTAAAATTGCATGTCCCCAAACAGAAACTGGAAGTTTTGTCTTCATTATTAATGGTCTAGCTATTAGCTGAAGACGTTTAATTAATGATTCAGCTAAACCATTTTGTGTATGAACATGAGCAACTGGATGTTCAACACTGATTCCAACAGACATGCAATAGTCGTTGAAAGCTTGAGATGTAAATTCACCAGCATTATCAAGCCTTACCTTTTTAATGGTATAATCAGGGAAATGTGCTCTTAATTTAATGATTTGAGCAAGAAATTTAGCAAAAGCCACATTACGGGTTGACAATAAACAAACATGAGACCATCTGCTTGATGCGTCTATTAAAACCATGAAGTATCTAAATGGTCCACATGGCGGATGAATTGGTCCACATATATCACCTTGAATTCTTTCAAGAAACATTGGGGTTTCTTTTCCAATTTTAGTTGGTGAATGTTTCACAATAAATTTTCCAAGAGAACATGATGTACATGGGATCATCTTACCTGTTTGAGGGATCTTCTGGTCCTTCAATGGATGTCCATTTGTACTATCAATTATCCTCTTCATCATAGTTGTTCCTGGATGACCTAATCTGTCATGCCATAAACTTAATTCTCCAGGATCATAACATTTTTCTTTGACAACCAGATGTGATTCAACCATGTTTATATATGTATAATGTAAACCAGAACCAAGTGTTGGTAGTCTTTCTACTACATGGTTATTGTCAATAATATGCATAAATTTCTCATTCTCTATCGTCACAGTCTGAGTATTATACCCATTAAGGTGTATGTCATTGAAACTCAACAAGTTTCTTTCAGACTTTGGTGAAAATAGAGCATTATTTATCAAAAACCTTGTACCATTAGGTAATATAAAATGAGCCTTTCCAGTTCCCTCAATCAGATCTGCAGGACCTGATATGGTATGTATATTTGCTTTACTTGGCTTTAATTCTGAAAAGTATTTCTTCTTTTTAAGAATTGTGTGTGTTGCTCCACTATCTGGTATACAGATGTCTCCTGAATTTGCTTGATGTAGTTCTTCGATAAAATTCATTTTAGACTTCTAATCATAAAAATAAAGTAATAAGTATATATGATAAAATTTGTTAAGTAGAAACACATTCATATTATTATTGAAAAAGTGCAATACATGATACAAGAAATAAAACATAAGGAATAAAACATAGCTTAGGAAAGACGAAAACACGATTACATTATTAGATATCCAAATCATCAAAGAAATCTGAAGCATTCAGTTCGGGCATTGGAACATCAGGGAGATCAGCAAAATTTGCTTCTTTCTCTTTTCCTTTAAGAGACTCCTCATAAAGTTTGCAGAGATGTGGTGCTGTGCGGCAAGTTCTTGACCAATGACCAGTCATTCCACATCGGTAACAAAGATCTTCAGGATCTTGAGAAGCACTAGCCTTTTGTTTATCATTTTTGGGTCTTTCTTGTGATTTAGATTTCTTATCACGTGGAATATTATTATGACCACGTCCGCGTCCACGTCCACGTGAATGACCTCTGTTATGATTATAGTTATGACCATAGCCATGATTATAACTATAATTATTGTTTTGATTATAGCCACGGCCACGGCCTCGTTTACGACCAAATCCCCGTTCTCGTCCATGTGTTTTAGTTATAGCATTTGCTTCAGGTAATGCTAGTGATCCAGTTGGACGAGAATGGTGATTCTTCATCAAAAGTTCATTGTTTTTCTCTGCAACTAGAAGGACGGTGTTAAGTTCAGAATATCTTTTAAAATTTTGCATCCGATACTGTTGTTGTAAGGTAACATTTGATGCATGAAATGTTGAGTACGTTTTTTCCAACATATCCGCATCTGTAACTGTCTGGCCACAAAATTGGAGTTGTGAACATATTCTGAACAATGCAGAGCTATAATCATTCACTTTCTTAAAATCTTGGAATCTCAGATTATTCCAATCATTTCTGGCATTTGGAAGCAAAATCTCCCTTTGATGATCATATCTTTCCTTTAAATCTTTCCATAGAATACTTGGATCTTCCGTATTCATATACTCAGATTTCAAATTTTCATCAATATGTTTACGAAGAAATGCATTTGCTTTTGCCTTTTCTTGATTTGAGCAATTGTTGTTTTCATTTAGTGTTTCTACAATACCCATTGATGTTAAAAGTATCTTTACATCAATGCTCCATGGCATGTAGTTATTGCCATTTACGTCCAATGCAGCAAATGATAACTTCTCAAGATTTGCCATATTGACTATCAAAATAAAAGTTAAACAACATAAAATTAGCATTAGTTTATTTCAATAAGAACTACAGCACATAATAGTGGGAGAATCGTAAACGAAATCAGAACCAGAAAAGGATACATCTCATCAAATGGTAGTTGCAACAAAGAGTAGAAAAGTATTGAAAGTATTACAATAAGAAAAATCAAAAACGAGAGAGGTATCTTCATTCTTCAACCAGTTAAAAGTTTTCTTTTCAGAAAGGAAGAAGAATGATTTAATGAAATATTGAAGTTTTATATTGGAGTATTTATAGAGAAAAAATTGAGTCATCAAACGGTCGAATTTTTTTTTCTTTCTTTTGACCGTTGCAACAGTTATGTAACCGTTGTTAAATGTTAATAAATGATTAAAAGATAATTTTCATTTAATTTAAAATAATGATTAAAAATATAAAAAAAAACTTGTTATGAAGAAGATAAAAAGAATTAATAGTTTGCATTATAAGAACAAAATTTTAATTGATGTAAATTAATAATCATAATTAATGTTATCGTAAATGAAGAAAATAAACGTTAGTATAAGTAATCGTTAGTACATAAATAAACATTAGTATGCATAATTAAATGTTAGTACATAAATAAAATGTTAGAAATAATAATGCATGTTAGTAGTTCATAAGTGTATTATTATTGTTATCGTATTAATTATTTATGGTAATTATCTTCTCATTATAAGTTATAACTTTAAGTAACCATACCTCGTTTAATTCTTGATTTAATTGCAGAGCTCTTCGTGCTGATAACGTGTTATGATTTAACAGAAACTCAGATATTAAGAAATTACCAAGATTTGTGAAAACTCTTTTGATGCATATATTTCTCTCTACAAAATCATACACTTGATCAATCTAGATGAACCTATTTATACACAAAAATATCACTATTCCCTATTTAATGAAATTACTATTTTATGTTGCTTACACACTTGGTAAAAGAAGAAAAGAATTCATCATCCATAAATAATTGTCCTTTTATAACAGGAAACAATAACATAATTTTGTCATAGCATTAATAATAATATAATATAGTTTTGAAAAAACAAAAAGGAAAACATATGTAGCTTAAGCATGTATATTGTGAATATAAAAATAAATTAGAGAAAAAAAGTCAAATAAAATAAAAAGGTAATGGCAATAATGGAATCCAAATCATACTATCATTCAAGCATTATCTATGAATGAATCCCCATGGGTATATTTTGTTATCAAAATCATAGTCACTTCATGGCCCCATCCACTAACCCAGCCATGGTCCCTTCACTTGTTTATTTAGTGTGTATGTCCCTTGGTGCCTTCAATTTTTCTACATTATCATTATGATGAGTATGTGTTAAATTAAAGGTGTGTGTATGTGTGTGTGTATATATATAGAATATGGTTCGTGTGAATACCTAAAAAATGCAGAGTATTGTGAGTACATGTGAACACACTGGTTTTGGATGTGAATATGCTCCGGGAAAAAAAAAATTTTAATTTTTTTTCATATTCATTTAGATACAAATAATATAAGACTATTTGTAAAAAACTACATACATACACACATTCTAGCATATTAAAAGTCATGTGAACGTGAAAAAATTTATGTGAACATGCTTAGTGTGAACACACGTTCACAACAGTACAGTTCATGTGAACATGCATGTTTCACATAATTCTAGTGTGTGTTTATGTGTGGTTTTTTACAAGTAATATTGCATTATTAATTTAAAAAATGATTATGAAAAAAAAATTTCAAAATATTGTATCTAAGCGAGGTACCTCCGGTACATCGCAAAACTAATGGTACTCACTTGAACCCATATATATATATATATATATATATATATATATATATATATATATATATATATATATATATATATATATATATATATATATATATATATATATAGTGGGGTTCAATGGAAAACCATCATGCACATGAAAACTTGTGAAAACCGCACTGCACCACCACAAATGCATCAAATTCCCGCGTGATGCATCAAATTTCCTGCGTGATGCATCAAAATCCAGCGTGATGCATCATCTTATTTACGATCATGCCACCGCGTTTTTCATGAAATGCACCAAATCGGACGGTATGCGTAGGTTTCCATAGTTTTCAGGTGCATAGTGGTTTTCCATTGAACCCACCCCTATATATATATATATATATATATATATATATATATATATATATATATATATATATATATATATATATATATATATATATATGGGTGGGTTCAATGGAGAACCTTATGCATCGAAGAACCTTGAAGAACCACAATGCATCACATAGAAATCGATGCATCATGCGATAATTTGATGCATCATGTGGAAATAATGATGCATTACGGGGGAATTGTGATGCATTTGTGGTGGTGAATGGAGGTTCTTCAAGGTTTTTCGATGCATGGAGGTTCTCCATTGAACCCAGCTCTATATATATATATATATATATATATATATATATATATATATATATATATATATATATATATATATATATATATATATATATATATATATATATATATATATATATATAGAGAGAGAGAGAGAGAGGGAGGTTCAATTGATAACTTTTATGCATCGAGGTACAAAAGAACCTATATCATCCATTAGACCAAAAAATTGTATGGATTAGATTGATGGCAAAAGGGTAAATAGTTGGACAATTTTATGCATCTTGTGCATTATGAAAACAAACAAGGAATGACATTTTGGGGAATGTGCATACCTCATTAAATTTAATATTTCAACAAATAATCAAATAATAAATGTTAAATAAATTCAATTGATACATTTCCAAACTCAACAAAAATTACACAAATTCAAAAAAGATGATGGAGATCGATTCATTTCATCGTTAATCGTATTTATCTATGCATCGTGTTCAAAAAAGACGCATTTAACAAAAAAAATACACAAATTCATTTAAGCATCGTGTTCGTCGTTCATATTCTTCATTCATATATGCATTGTGTTCAACTTGTTCATCATTCATCTATGCATCGTCATTGTTCATCATCCATTTATGCATCATCATTTTTTGTTGTTCATCGTTCATCATCCATCTATGCATCGTCATTGTTTATCTTCCATTTATGCATCATCATTATTCATCATTCTTCATCCATCTATGCATCGTGTTTTTCATATTTATCATCGGTTGCATCTCTTGTTCATGTTCATCATCATCGTTGTTCATCGTTAATCGTCGTCTTCAAATCATCATCACTATGAAAATTATGAAGAACATAATTAGAGAGAAAGGGAGAGAGAGAGAGAGAGAGAGAGAGAAAAATGGGGAGGAAAATGAGGAATGTAGTTAATATGAGATTTTAATTCAAAATGTAACTCCTAATTATCTTTTAATGATATTTAAAAATTAATTATTTCATGTATTTAATTTTCCCAAAATGTCCTTTGTGCACCATTGTTAGATTATCCGATGCACAAAGGTGCCCCGAGGTGCCCCGATGCATAAAAGTTCTCATTTGAACCTCAATCTATATATATATATATATATATATATATATATATATATATATATATATATATATATATATATATATATATATATATATATATATATATATATATATATATATATAGATTGAGGTTCTATGGGGCACCATATGCATCGAGAACCAAATGGGAACCAAAAATGCATTGCTTGTTTACAAATGGTGCATTAAGGGCATTTTGGGATTGCTTAATAATATATTGTTAAATTATAAAATTTAATTTAACATTTATCATTTATAAATAAAATGATCAACCACCTTCCCATAAATCCACGTTTAAATGTCGAAATGCATCACGATTTTGGTGATGCATAATGATGGAACAAAAACGAGGATGAATATGGCCGAAATGCATCACGATTTTGGTGATGCATAATGATGGAACAAAGACGAGGATGAATATGGTCGAAATGCATCATGTTTGAAATTGAATTGGATGAAGATGCATCGTGTTTGAAGACGAATCCAATAAATTGGATGAAGATGCATCATGTTTGTTTAGATTCGGATAGAATATTTTCTGAATTCAAACATCTTCCGATTTTGCCCTTCCGCGCGCGAGAAGTTATGCACCCGTGCACCCATTTTCAAGTTAATTACCCTTTTGCCACTACAATCTGAACCATTAAAATTCAAGATCTAACGGTGCATACAGGTTCCCAAAGTGTACAATGCATACAGGTGCCCCATAGAACCTGACCCTATATATATATATATATATATATATATATATATATATATATATATATATATATATATATATATATATATATATATATATATATATATATATATATATATATAGGTTCAAGATCTATGGAAAACCATCTTTGACTGGAAAACTGGAAAACCATATTAAATGCACATGTTCATTACGGTAAATGTTAAATTTAATGCACAACTACAAAATACATATGTTCAAATGTGCATTATTATTGACTAGTTCACATAATTTACATGTTCATTAGGATAAAATGTTTCATTTCATGCAAAATAACAATATGCACATGTTCAAATGTGCAATATGCACGAACATGTGTATATTACGCATTTTTGCATGAAATTAAACATTTTGTCTTAACGAACATGTAGATGATATTAATTAGTTAATCATAATGCAATTTTTAACTTATGTATATTATAACTTTACATGAAATTTAACATTTTATCGTAATGAACATGTGCATTTGATATGGTTTTCCAGTTTTCCAGTCTAATATAGTTTTCCATGGATCTCAACCCTATATATATATATATATATATATATATATATATATATATATATATATATATATATATATATATATATATATATATATATATATATATATATATATATAATGTTAGTTTTTATTATTGATTTATTTATGTTAAATTAAAATTCGTTAGGTAATGGTTATTTTAATTAAAATTTGGAATATAGAAATGATGAGTTTAATTCTATGTATAACATGCATGATGAATAGTAGTAATACAAGTTCATATTCATGATTTGTGCGGTTGAAATTAATTAATATAGTGGGCTCAAGGTACAACACATGGTAAATGGATTTAAAGATGTTCCAACACTTAAGGCCCACTACTCTATGCGTAAATGATATGTGTTTTAACTGCCATTAGTCACGTGGGAAAGATAATGGTACGCAACATGATTTCTAATCCACATCTCTATCATACATTCATATTCGTATAGATTCAACTTCAATGGAGAACAAACCTCAAAAATCAATTATGCATTAAAGACATTTTAGGAATGGGCTAAATATATTTACCATTTATTAATTAATAATTAATGGTAGTTTTGAAAAATTAATTTATTTTTAATAAATCTTTAAAGATAATGTATTGACAAATCAGGAAACAAATCATCACATTAAACAACATTTCTTATATCACTTCATCTTTCCCTCCCCCTCCCTCTCTCATCGGCTTCCCTTCTCTCCTTATATTGGACGCCACCACGCTACCACCATCGACCCACCAACAACCACCGCCATTGCCGCCTATCTCCTCTCGGTTACACCACTGTCCTCCCCATATCACTCTTCGTTTCTTTCTCTTTCTCTCTCTTGAATACGGACGGATGATGACTTTTAAAAATTTGTTACAAGCAGCTTCGTTTTCTACGTTAATTTTCATTTTAAAAAATGGCAATGTTAATTTTATAGGAGTATATTTATTTACTAGGTTATTACCCATGTATTACATTGGTTAATTTAGAAATTGATATTTATATATGTATAATATAATAATTATATGAATAATAAAGTTTGCTTAATTTTAGTTAGTTGGTTATTAAATTAATCCATATTAGATTTACATATATTTGATTTGCTTTAAAATTTAAAAATAAAATCTGTAAATGACGTGGCAAAAGGAGAAAGCGAAATGTGGCAAATTAAATAAGAGTATGACATCTGGCATTTAGTTACTCTTTTAATAGTATAGATAGATTTTTTTCTTAAGAAAAACCGTTTTCAAATTTATTTATTTATCTATTAGCAACTTTTACATGACATGACATGCATATAAATTTATTTTTTAAAAAATTGAAATATTTAATCATTGATTATAAGACACTAATTTCAAGTATATGTGTATTTAAATTTCACACTTTTTAAACCGAAGTTGTTATTTTTGTTTGACTTTAATTACCTAACTTATATATTTTTAAAATTGTTGTTGTTACTTATTTTTCTAATATTTAAATACTATATATCTTGGTTTATAATCTTGTGCATTTTAATATACAATTTTGTCTTGAAAATTATAATAGTTGATCTCAACTTGTAAATTAAAACTATTTAATTCTACTTTTAAAACCAAAGTAAGACAATTAATAAAAGAACAAATAAACTATCTTTTTCATATATAGTTTCTTTATATAAATTTGTAATATTTATTTTCTATAGTGGGTGCTATATAATGATGAGCCAAACAACGCACCACTTTAAGTATATGTTGAAGTTAAGGTATAGTTCAACACCTTAACTCTTGAATCATTTGTTAGCTAGATCGATCACATAACAAAAATGGAGAAAAGCAAATCATTTCCGAGTTACTCGACTCCGTATGTCGAAGCCCGGTTTGCGTTTGAAGATCGGGACAAATCTTTCAGCTTCAACGGGCCAGGAAGCCGAGAAAATCCCGAGATGAAGAGAAGGAAGAGGGTGGCTTCATATAACATGTACACCATGGAAGGCAAACTCAAGTCTTCGTTACGCAGCAGCTTCAAGTGGATCAAGAACAAGTTTACCGACAACTACGGTTCATAATTAATTAAACTTGTTGATTTCGATCTTACGTATGTGTACATATGTGTGTTTCTTATGTTTTTTTTCTGTTGCTTTATATCTTTAAGGTGTTTCCTACGACTTTTGGCAAACTGAAAAGACGACAACTTCCAAGATCATCCATCTTTGGTCAAAGTATAAGTGTAAAATTTGCATTATAGAAGTTCAGTTTTGTTTGATTAATTTGTTCGAGTTGTCCCTAAATACATATATATAATAACCAAATTGTTGGATTAGTATCCTGGCACTATTCGAACAAATGATGATCTTTTTTTATTGGTTTCGTAGTTCGGTCATCGAAAACAAATATAAAAAGTATTGAAACCTGGAAGATGAAAAGAAGTGTCTAACAAAACCCTATTAATGTTCATCTAATCCAAAGAGTTTGGAAATCTTCTCAATGTCTAAACGTCGAAAATCAACGTTAGACATTGACCGACGATTGATCAGACTGTGGTTCTCTTCCAGATTGAAGGGTTGTGTGATTGAAGCAAGTAAGAGAGGGAAATTCTTAATATTCTTTAAGGCATTGGGATGAGCTTCAGTTCGAGCTTTGTTAGGAGGATTCGAATCGAAGGCTAGAGTAAATGGCGGTGAGGGCTCCGTGGGCATGTTTGTCCTCATACTTGAAGTATTGCTGTTTATACTATGACCCATCTCTTGGCTACCCAACTTCTTGTCTACATGCTTCACTTGCTGCAACTTCAAAAGAAAAACTAGTAAATCTCACAAAATCCAAATCCTCCCCATATCCTACAGACTCAGACAATGGCTTCTTGAAAGATTTCAACACCATAAAAATCCAACAAAATCCAACAAAACAAAGAGCACCTAAACCATTGATCATCTTGGCCCATGATGTTGAATTTTTGAGAAAGTGAAAGTACCTCTCTTGATGATCCAGAATTTTCAGTTGAGAGTTCAGAAAAGGAGACATTCCTGGCATGACCTTTTCGAGAGTTCCTAGATCTGTGCTTGGTGTTTTCAGGTCTGTTCCTGTCAGAAAATTCACGAATGTGTCATCGGTTTCTAGCTTGTTCTATAGAATGAACCCATGTCCATGCTCATAACTGCATTAAAGAGTGTTGTAAGGTGGTCCTGAATACAACAGTTTGGTACAACAAACCAAGCGGATTTGCTCAAAATGATGGTTTGTTGGACTAATAACACGATACGATTGTTTCACTCAGTGAGTTTGAAATGCAAAGATATGAAGTTATATTATGACAGAAAAAGAAACCAAACAGATGACATACTTCTTTCTATCATGGAATTGCATTGGGTCATCCTCCTCTTTGTTCAAAACGGGCAAACCCGAGAGCTCACATGCTAATGGACTCGAAGAGAAAAACTGTCAAACAAGAATAAGTAATTAGATATGATTTAACTTTGTATTTAACACATCAGATATACTCCTTCAAGATATTTGCCACTATGTCAGTTATACTTGATTTTCCATGGATCACACTCATTTCTTCTAGCATCTAATAAATGGAACCCACAAAAGTGAAACTTTAAATGCACAAATAAAATGAGGTATTGTAAAATGTAAACTCACGTTGTTTTGGAGTGCTGAAGTGGAAGTTCCACGGTTTTCTGGATCCAGAGCAAGAAGCGTTGTCAAAAGGCCAAACGAAGAAGACGGTAAATTTGTAAACACTTCCTGGAAACTTGGTGCATAGTTTTGTGGTGGTCGGAAGGTTGTTGGTGGTTTTATCTTTTTCCAGTAGTCCTCAGGAGGAGATCCACAAAGCTTAAAAATCCTATGAAGCTGTTCAACCTGCCAACAGAAATACAGACAAGATTTAACTTAAGCTAGATTCAGTGGCAGATCCAAGACTTTAAACTGGTGTATGCACTCTGCACTCATAACAATATTTTATTAACATGAAAATAATTTTTCATTAGATGAAAGCTAAAGAAAGGTTGTAGGATAAATAACCTCTGTTCTTCCAGGCATAATAGGCCTACCCACAAACATTTCAGCCAGGAGACACCCTGTGCTCCAAAGATCGATACCAACTCCATAATCTGTAGTGCCTAAGAGCAGCTCTGGAGCTCTATACCAAAGTGTCACAACTCGACTTGTTAGGGGTCGTTTCTGTTTAGGTTGGTAGTAGTTTGCCAGCCCAAAATCTGCAATCTTTAGCATCCCATTTTGGTCTATTAACAAATTGGATCCTTTAATGTCCCGATGTAAAATCCCTCTTTCATGACAGTGTTCGAGGCCGGAGAGCAGCTGTTGCATATAGCACTTAACCTGGTTTTTTTTACAAAATATCACTTCAAATCAAATTCTATACCACCATAAACAAAATGCAATTAATCAGATCTGTTTTTCCGGTTTCACATCATTCTCATCTGAATGACTTTGGTTATGGATCATCTCCAGTTTCTCAAAGATTAGGGAAGTACCGCTTCCGTTTACTTTTCTTAAGAAGATTCTAAACTATACAAAACATTGACATACAAATCTAACCTGTGATGAGTGATACTTTTCTTTGGGTCTAGCAACGTAAAACCCTCCATTTAAGTAAGAAAAATAATGTTTTGCAGGCCCAGAGTTTTTGATTTGCATGTTTTCCAAACTGCTTCATTTAACTTACTATAATTCAAAGCTTCCGATAGGGTTCTTAAACTGCTAAGAACAACACACCCTCCAAATAGTGGCGGATCAGGATTCTTTGACACAATGTAATATGCACATAAGAAAGTCTGTCAGGGGATGCACCAGATTAGCAACATTTGTTTTTTCACCTTTTTACAAAGCAAAGCACTACCAGAAAATACTCAAGAGTATGCACGTGCATCAATAGACCATGTAGTGTGTAGATCCGTCCATGCCTCCATTTGACAAACAAAACAATGTTGGATTGAGGACATCATATGTGAAAAGTACATGATTATCACCCAACATCATCAATTCTTTGTACAACGAAATGAGTCTATAAGCACTTTAAGCAGTCACTAGACAGAAGAAAGTGTATTCTGCATATGTAAAAGTGTATAAGGTGGACCTGTGGTTCGGTTAGCCTTCCTTCCGGGCGAGAAATGACTCTGGTCAAGTCTGATTGCATGTAATCGAAGACCAGATAAAGACTATATTGCATTCTAGATGTCGCAAGACCTTCAAGCTTGATAATGTTTGGATGGTCTAGTTTCTGTAGAATGATTATCTCTCTTGCCATAAACTTCACACTCTCTGGTTCTGATGTGTCAAAACGAACTTTCTTTAAGGCAACAATCTTTCCAGTATCCCTGTCTCGAGCTTTATAGACATTGCTATATGTTCCATGGCCTATCTGCATGTGCAAAAAACGATGTCATACAATCACTTGGCCTTAATTTTGTTTGTATATCACAAAATAAATGAATTAAAAAGATTATGATGAACATCACTCAAGAAGAGAATCACATAGGAAATGTAAGGTCAAACCTAGTTATTAACTGTTTTCTAATAGTTGAAGAACTACTATCAATTTTAATTCTTGAAAGTTAGGTCTTCCAACTTAGAAGTCAAAGTCTTGTTTCTTTCTTGAAACAAAGGAAATGCTGAAATTATTTGACAGGTTTCTTGCAAAACAGTTTAAAAAAAAGGAAGGGAACTGATGCCATTTCTCTCTTTTTCCTGTTCAGTACATAACCTGTTCTGAAAAAAAACAAAATCAAACTCAACATTTACACCAAATTTTAAAAATTGTAATCCGTAATGTAATTCGAGACAATGTGAATTGTACAAAACCGTATAAAATAGTATAGAAATACGATATAGTACGGGAAGGAACAAAATGATATAGTACACAAGACTTCATGAATACAAAATGGTGCTAAGCAACACCAGAAAGGTAAATAACGATATGGAATGTTACACAAAAGGTGTGTAATCATATGACAATGTATGAAATAGTATGACGCAAGACAAAAAATGATACGATGTGGAAGGAATTATATGAACCGTATACCTCACTACTTCTGACAAAGTAAGTAACATATTAATAAATTAAATAAAGATCAATTTATAACCATATATATTAGCTATATAGTGATATAATTTATGATACAATGCTTTGTAATTGTAGATTGTAAATAATCTTTAACATCCTAATACATGTGTACTCTGTAAAACCAATTTGACATGTTTATAAATCCAAATGGAAATGAAAGAAATGGGAAAAGAGATGTTTGGTCATCATGCCAACCTATTTAATCATTTAACCTGATCATTTTTGTCCGTTAACCAATCCGATCAAACGATGTGTTTTCTACTCTACTCTCTACATACAAACTCACAAGTCAAGCATAGCTTAGTAACAACTTTGGTCAGATGAATTTTTCATGGTCCTATGCGGCCAACAACAAGTCACTAAATAACCTAATCATGATAAATTCGTATAAGTTTCAGTTAATTTGTATCTTTGTAGTTTGCATCATTAATGTACGCCTATCACTGATGGCAACAACGAATAACACACACTCGATCACCACAAAACACGTACTAACTAACCTTAGCAAGCTTATCATAAGAATCAGCAGTTTTAGAAGCCAAATTAGTCAAAACATCTCGTGGAATATTATCGACGAGCCATTTAGGCCATCCACCAATCAGTTCATCTGAACCAATATTCTTACCAACCCCAATTCTCTGAGAAACATCCCCAATTCCTTCCCTACTAATCTTCCCATCATTCTGATCACCTCCTTTTTCCTTGCTGTTACGACCATCGTCATGATTATTAGTCTTCTTCCCAGTGTTGTCCTTGACAGAGGTTTCAACAAACGGTTTGCGGGCAACATTGGGTTTTCCCCCATTTCTACCAACAGCATAGCCACTATCATTCTTCAACTTATGAAGGCCATCGGCACGAGAGTGTTGTGGTGAGGGTCTTCCCTGAACGCAACCCATGTATGATGTATGGGTGGGTTTTAACTTCTTGATGGATCAGTATAGAGTGATTGTAGAATTAACACTTCAAGGCATCACTGGGTAACAAACAGAGGAGAGGAATGGTAGTATAGGCGTAAAGTGACGTGTGAAAAGCAGACAAGGGTGATGATGTAAGCTAAGCTAAGCTAAGCTAAATGGCGAGAAGAATTGAAGGCCGGCTGATTGGTGATGGAGAAAAAGACGAGAAAGGGAATCCATTGAGATTGGATTCGGGGCTGGGATTACGAGGGAAGGGTTTGAATGGCAGGGAACAAATTTCTCTTTGGATTTGGCGGGCATAGTAAGCTGTCAGCATCCCCAAAAAGGCAATTACCTGTAACTAACTATTCAGATCTTAACGACTAAAATAAGTTTATATGTATACATAGAAAGATAACTAAAAAAAAAAAGTAAAATTTTCATATTATATAACATATTTTAGAGTAAATTACAGAAATGGTCTTTGTGGTTTGTTTAAAATTATGAAAATGGTCCCTCAAACCACTTTTTACTTGCAGAATTGATCCTTCTATTTCTAAAATTTTTAAAAATGATGATTTTGACCTTCTCTCAGTTACAAGTTTTGTAATTTCAATTTTGATATTTTTTTCTTTATTTTTTGTTTTTAAATTTAAAATATTAATTTAATAAATTATGATTTAATTCATTATTAAATATATTATTATTATTATTAATTATACCTATTTATTTTGTAAAATAAATCTATATTTTTATATACTAAAACTTTTTATTTATATGCTTAATTAGTTTATTTATGCATCTTTTTATGTGTTCAATTTATTTATTAAAGTTTTATTTATTTATATTTGATTGGTTAAACTACTTGTATAATTTTATTACTTTACTTTCCTATTAAAGTATTTCATTACGTTAATAAGTTTTGAATTTATGTAACTTTTGATTTAAATTTACTAATTCACTACACTTTGATTTAAGTTTACTAATTTAATATTTATGATTTAAATATTTTGTTACGCTAATATGTTTTTATTTAAATTTATTATTTTATTTGTTTGGATTTAAATATTTTGTTATGCCGGTATCTTTAGATTTCAATTTATTATTTTATTTGTTTTGATTTAAATTTTTGTTATGTTAATACCTTAAGTGGAAATTACCAAATAAAGTGAAAACGAATAAAACAAAATAAATCATTTTACTTCATGTCAAATGTTCTTAGAGATGGTAGTTTAAAATAATACAAAATAAATCATTTTACTTCATGTCATTTATTAATTGGGAATTTATCAACGATATTTAAAAAAATAAGTATTGACTTATTTGATTGTCTTTATTGATGGAAGGATCAAATAACTGCAAATGATTTGAACAAACGTACATATATCAATGTTTGTCATCATCGAAAGAGAAATATTGATGCAAGTATTAATTTACAAAGAAAACTTGTCATCAATCTTAGATTTTACAAAACTCAAATTTGGAAAACGACAAAAGCTCCTCTAAACCTTACACAATTAATATTAATATTAATATTAAGGGTTTATTATGAAAAAACCAATATGTTTCATGTTTTTTGCGTTTTCGTCCCTCCATGTTTTTTTTCTATAAAAAACCGTAAGTTATTATAATCTTTTTGGTTTAGTGAAATTTGGACATTAGAACCTGATTTTTTAGCTTTTTAAAACCTGGTTCACAAATTTATAACCGGGGTCTAATATCCAAATTTCAATAAACCAAAAAAAAAAAAAAGAATAACTTAAGGTTTTTTATGAAAAAAAAATATGGATGGACGAAACCGCAAAAAACGTGAAAACATGTTGATTTTTTTCATAATAAATCCTAATATTAATATTAATATTAATATTGAATACAAGTTCCTAGTTTTGAACTAAAATAACAAAATAAAGATGAAGAAGTAGCAAGTCTTTATCAACAACTTCGAAAAACACACCAATACCATGCCCATTTCAATATTTCTCAAATTACGTTACCATTAATGCTTTTAGGTTACCATCCCAATACTTAACCTTATTGATAACTAGTGATATCAATAACACAAATTTGATATAGAATTTGCAAGATATAAGAAATAATCTCATCTCACAAAACAGATCGAAGAAGGAAATAAATAAACAAATACAAGTAAGAAAGTATTTGGTTCGTAGATTTACTTAAAATTATATTTAATTGTGAATTTAAATAAAAGTTTAAAATTCCAAGATTATACATGTCATGCTTCTTGAAAACTCACCCTTACCCTCTGCCTTTTAAATCCCACTGGCTTGCATTTCTCATATTATCAATTTGCCCTTGAGACATTAACCCTATCTACATATATTCAAGGCATAAATAAACACAAAATTAAAAACAAGAGTAAATTACAAAAATGGTCCCTGTGGTTTGCATAATATTTTGGATTCGGTCCCTGTGGTTTCAATTTTGCATAAACGGTCATTATTTGCATAGTTTACTTGCAGAAATGGTCCCTCTGTCTCATTTATTTTCCTAAATGACAATTATACCCTTCTTCTTAATAGCAATTTTGGTCCCTTTCTTTTCATTAGTTTTGTTTTTGTTTTAAATTTTAAATCTTATTTTATTAAATGGTGATTTAATTAAGTTATTAGTATTATTATTATTGTTATTATTACTTAAAATGTATTTATTTTTATTAAAGTTATATTTTTATCTATTTAATAAATTTATTTTACGTTTCTATTACGTATTTAGTTTATTTATTAAAATTTTATTTATATTATATTTTATTCTTTCAATTTTTATATGGTTATTAAAGTTTCCATCTATTTATTTCATTACATTAATATATTTTGATTTCACTATACCTTTTTAGTTTTTAAGAAAAATATATAAACTTAGGATTTAATTCAATTGGATTTAGATATTTGTTACATTATTATTTTGGTTTAAACTTAATATTCAATTTGTTTTGATCTAAATATTTTGTTACATTAAAACATTTAAATCAAAACAAATAAAAATTGTTAGGTTTATATAGTTTTCTTGTAAATTATAATTAAACCAAAACATATTAATATAATAAAATATTTATGTCATAGCAAATGAAATGTAATGTTTATACATTTTATTTGAAATTTATGACCTACTTAAAATGTATTAACCTAACAAAAAAATTTCAATATTTTATTATACTAATATGTCACGGTTTAAATAAATTTTAATTTATCTTACGTTTCATTTATTATTTTTAATATGATTATACTGTTACATTAATACGATTCAAATTAATTATAAATTTAAAGAAAAAAAATATAAACTTAGGAATTTTTTACTTTGATTTTAAATTTTTGTTAGGTTAATACGTTTTAAGTTTGCTACAACTTTCATGTAAAATATATAAACACAACATTTTATTTGTTATGATATAAATATTTTGCTATAGTAATATGTTTTGGTTTAATTATAATCTACAATAAAACTATATAAACCTAATTATTTGTTTTAACTTAAATGTTTTAATGTAACAAAATATTTGAATCAAAACAAATAGAATATTAAAGTTAAACCGAAATAACAATGTAACAAATATCTAAATCCAAACGAATTAAATCCTAAGTTTATATATTTTCTTTAAAAGGTATAATGAAATCAAAGTATATTAACCTAATGAAATAAATAGATGGAATCATTCAAAATACAAAAAAAAAAAAAAACATATAAATATATTACAATGAAATCTAATATAAATAAAGTTATAATAAATAAATTAAATACACAATCGAAATAAAAAAAATAAATTAATTGATAAAAATATAACTTTAATAAAATAAAATAAGTGCATCTTAAATAATAATAATAAATTTAATTAAATCATTATTTATTAAATTAAGATTTAAATTTAAAAACAAAAACAAAATTATTGAAAAGAAAAGGACCAAAATTGTTATTAATGAAAAGGGTATAATTGTCATTAAGGAAAAAAAAAATGAGATAGAGGGACCAATTCTGCAAGTAAACTATGCAAATAAGGACCGTTTATGCAAAATTGAAACCACAGGGACCAAATCCAAATTTTTATGCAAACCACAGGGACCATTTTTGTAATTTACTCTAAAAACAAACTACTTGTCATTTATCATGTAACCATTCCAAATCTTTTAACTAGTTTACAAAACAAATAATACTTCAAAAAAATGTAAATCCTATTAAATTCTGTTAACCAAACACCGACAGATTTCAAAGTCCTGAACAATGAAATATTGTAGAATGCAAATCCCAACAAGAATCAATGAACCAAACGCCCCTTTACATTAGTGTTCGTCAATCCCTTCTATTTTTTATTGCAAGCATTAATGTCTGACTGTCAGCTAAAAAACTAATGAAAGTTGACTCTAAATCATGATCGAGAGTTGTATACAAATACAATGAATCAATTTTATACATTTTCAATTCAATACCTAAATCTCTTCCCTTCAATTTCATGGACCTTTCTGCTATGTTGAAGAAAATGACCGGATCCTCCCTCACATGGACTATCGAACATTACCCCCCGCCAGAAGCCTTCCACGGCAAAGAGTTGCCAAGATCAAAAGGACCTAAAGACTCGTTCTGTACTCCAATAGTTTGTCATAAAGTAAAAAAAGGTTACAATGTTAGCTATTTAATCAAAAGAACAGAAACAAAGGCATAAAAATATGCAGCTATAAGTGCACATCTTGAAAGCACCATAAAGAATTGTCTGTGTATGTGTGTGAACCATCCAAATTCCAAAATGCATTTTTAAAACACTACTAGCGTGACTTGTGAGGTGACTGGTGAGTAAGATGGTTTATGACCTCATCTGTTACTACGAGAATATAATTGCATATTGAAATAGTAATACCCAGGTTATGCCTCTTAGACCGAGGCTTCTGCTGTCTTCGCCATATTGTTGAGGACGAGGAAAATGTTCCGTTTTCGGTTCTGGGTAAGAAGCATTTTCTGCATGCAAAGCTTGTCCCTCGACCTGCAGACAAAGATGACCATCTTCTGTTAAATGAACGCATAACAAACATCCCTTGGATACTCTGAAGAGCAAAGGTGAACGAGCATGAGCTCATGACCCAGCCAAGTCAAAAGCTTTGTAAGCCAAAATAAAAAAAGGTTCTGAGCCGAGCCAAGTCAGCTCATTTCACTATTGCCTCGGGCTAAGCAAGGGGTCCTAACCTCCTAAGCATATATGACACTACGTAAATTTAAAGCTTTAGTCCACCAGTCTTATCCTCCCAGTGAGTCTGTAATTATTATCGAGGATTTGCTATTAATTTTACACGTAGCCAAATAACCCAAGCCATAAGAAGGGCACAAGCCAATCAAGTTCACGAGTGGCAGTAAAACACACCACTATTGATGAAATGGTAATAGAAAGAAAAAGCTGATAGTTAGGAAACATTAGGAATCAAACCTCTGGGAGATCAGGAAACTTGAACGTGTTTGAACTCAAGTCTTGACTAGCTCTTGCACTAACACGAACATTTTTACTGGATGAAGAGAACTTCCGGAAGGAAAATGCATGGCATGTCTCTTCAGCATCCAATATAGACAAGTGAGAATCAAGTGATGATGGTTTTGCCATTTGAGGATTGCTTTTCACTTGTGAAGATATAATAGCATCAAATGAATCGGAAATAAAGGTTGGTGGGTCGCCAAACACGTCTCTCTCGCTGGATTTTGGATCAGATTTTTTTATCTTGGCCTGCAAGGATGCTTCTGATAGAAGCCCACCAATGCTCAAAGCAGTTAAACTATCATCCCATTGAATTGATGCTTGCTGACGGCCCATATTTCTCCCATTTAATATCAGCTCATTGTTTTGGAGTTTCCCCTGCAAAGATGCCTCAGAAAGCAAGCCTCCAATGCTTATATCAGTGCATAAAGAAATTGGCTGCAAGTCTACACAGCTCTCACTTGATTTCAAATCATCTTTTGAATTTTTTCCCAGCCCTGGTGCTTCAGAAAGAAGTCCCCCCTTTCTCAAATTGGTCATATCATTATCCTGTAGTAAATTGGACATGCATGGTTATGACCCATCTTGACACTATCATCCTAGTACAAACAAAACCAAGTAAAATTTCAAACAACATTTTTTTCTTAAACAAAAAACACTAAAACCCAATAATCTTTCTTTAGGTCTGAAAATCCACGGTCCAACTCCTATTCTCAGCAATCCAACTATTGTCATAAGGTAACCCCTTTTAATATTGCCAAGAAAGGTAATATAAAATACAATTTTTGACAATAAAGATACCGAGAAATTTTATAGGCTGAAAAAGATGATAAAATTCTATTTTTGCCAAAAAAGGACATGAAATTCAACTTTTTAAGGCCAAAAAGGATCATAAAATGTTTTTTACAAAGTTACAAAGGATCATGAAATTCAATGTTTACCTTCTTAATTGGTCACCAATAGCCTTTTTGTGAAAAACTGAATTTGATACTCTTTTCTCGGCCTAAAAAGTTTCACATTACCTTTAAGGAACATATGGTACAACAAAATGGAATGGAATTTATAAGGTTTTAAATCAATGTTAGTTATAAAAAATAGAGGTTGACATAGAATATGAAGGAAAACTTTTAAATCTTCATTCCCTTTCCATTGTTTTGATTCTCTCCATGTTGACAAGGAAAGGAGAGAAATGATATTTAGAATAAAATCAATTCTAAACTCCCTCTTAATGAGAATCAATGTTCTCTCACGTAACAAAAATACATGTCAATCTCATATAATTTCATTCCATTCTACCATACCAAACGCACCCTTATTGTAAACTTTTGTATTTTATGTTACCTTTATTGGCAATTTGCCCAAGTTTATTTATTTAGATGACCCCTAAATATGCAAGCTAATTGGTCTTTTATGTTCCATTTGTATGATATTCATGCATACCTCAAGAATAAGTTATTTAGTTTAATACATATTGCTGCTGAAGGACGTGAACAATACAGCAAGAACTTTTCGATTATAATTTTAGTGAAGGAAGACCAGATAGTGTATTAAAGAGAAAAAGATGATGGAAATGATTTATCACCTGCTCAGTCACAGCTACTTCAGCTGTATCTTGACACTTCCTTTCTTCTGCATTCTCAATCTGTTTATCTTTATTTTCAGATTTTATGCAATCATGCGGTTCAGTTGCTGCAGATACCCTATGAGACTCGTGTTCAGAGAACCAGCCATAACTAGAAAGAACGAACACATTGAGTTTAAGCTTTGAATATATCCTCAGTAGCAAACTAGCAATGGAAAGAACACAGAATAAAGTTCAAACCTTAAGCGGAATACAGCAGGACTTCCTACAACCTTATAAACATCTCCAGCAGTCATGGTGGTGTCTTGAGATGTCCATCTTCTACAGGTAACTGGGTGCCTGAGCTCTGCATCATAAGGCAAAAGCATTGGCTTCCCTATAGCTATGCTTGAGCCACTCCATTTTGTTTGAATGTGTTTAATAACAGAAGCTATCTTCTTCCTAGCTCTGAGAGTTAGTTCTAGGAATGGATTCAGACCATCCTATGGGAAAGTTGATATTAGTAAACGCATATATAATTATAAAGTTAGTTCCAGTTCAGATCCATCAAATGAAAGTTTTCCCTATCCACTAGCTTCATAAACTCACCTTCTCCATTCCTATTCGAGTAACTTCGTCAACTGGGAAAAGCTGCAGCTTAATCTTTGCTAACGGATCAACAACTACTCTACCCTTTAGTTTCAATTCTGTTGCTTCTTTTCTAGTTTCTATAGACTGCTCACTTACTGGCTGCTGGCTGAGTACTCCTGTAGCACAAAAATGCAAAACATCTGGACTTCGTCCAATAAAAGTGGCTCCCTTAAATATCAAATTCACATAAAGTATGATGATGCCATATGCAAGACAAATCAATAATGTCAGTTTTTGCCATAATTACAACATATAATGTACCATTCGTTAAACCTTATATTACAATGCCAATCAGTCAACTGGTCCGATAAAACAATATATGCATGCTCATATTACCAGGAAATTGACATAAACCAGAAAATATAAGTAAGGTGTGTATTATGCTATTAAAAGCAACATACTATGCATTTGAAGCTTGAGCCTTGAAGTATGATGTCATTAACCAAAATGTATGAATAAAGTTGACTAAAAAAGCAATACTACATGTTCATATGCATGGGCAATGCTAACATGATACGATAAGCCACAAAAGGTTCCACCTAAGATATCTAACCTGGTACTTTCTGCACAGGCCCTTTTTGTCTGTTTGGGCCCTTTTTCACTTTGCTTGTTGCTACAACATGCCTGCCATGTGTTTGAGTTATATTTCCCTTCCTCTGCAAGTTTGGCTTCATGGCAACTCCACTTTGCTGCAAATAGAACTACACAATGCCACAATGGTAAACACATTATCCCGGTACATCAGTACCAAAGCTTTTATTTCGAACATGAAAAGCTTTTGTATTCATGCAAATTGCTAACAAAAAAACAAATATTTTAGGCAACTACTGATTGACAACTTACACTTAGATGGCTACAAGATGAAAACAAAAGGAGGAGTAGATTTTCTATGTTATATATTGCTCTACTACATGATAGTTAAGCAATATCATTGTGCCGGAACAGCTGACATGTCGAATAGTGTTTTGGTCCAACTATTAGGAGTGGCATCACAATAGTCATACAAAAGAATATTCAGGTTTCAAGTGCGGCTTCAAAAGACGAAGCTGCCTCTTGTAATACACAGGCTGCTTCCCTTCTGTTGGTGTCTAACTTAAGAAATCAGTGTACTTTTCACAGTTCCCTTTCTTCGACAAAGCACAACTTCAAGCAAGTTACTTTTTGCTTCATATCATGTAAGCATCATGAATTATTTGCACGTATGCTTGTGTATATCACCTGAAACCTCCCTCAACCATTAGCTATGATGGTCAAACCGAATTTGCTGATCCTATTGGTGGTCTAAGCCTCTAAGGACATGTTTTTTTCCTTTTTCCATAAGTTTTGTATGGATATAGATGTTTGTCCCAGTAAAAACATTTGATGCTTATTTGATGTGTTGGATGAACGGTATGAGTATCCCAAAATTACCATTTTATCTTTAATTGTATAATTAGTTTTAACAAGAGAATTAGATTTACTCTCCAGGAATTATAAAACTAGAAATAATTTTGTTAATGCTTCAACTCATATCCTCCAAAAGGTGGATCCCGCTCTTATAGCTCCGAATAAAGTAAATGTGTGCATTAGGATAAGAATGTTTCTTATTCCACAACAACGATAGCACTTTTTCGCTCTTTCATATGCTAAGTGATTTCACTTGGAAAACAAAATTGTTCCATACTAATGGATTCGGGTTCATAACCATGGGTTCCAAGGCACGAGATCTTGTAGCACTTACCAGTGAGGCCCTGTTTGTTAGCATTACACCGTAGAAAGACATTTACCGTCAACTAATCTGATTAATCCAACAACATTTAACAAAACATAATGATTTACACTAAGTCACTAACAATTACCAAAAATCAAAGCATAAGAATAACAATGCAGTAGATATGAATAATAACAGTCCCAACAGCAACCATAAGTCCATATCCAGCATTCACAGACTCCGCACCAGCACCATACATGCGGCTTTTTTGCATCAGTGATTGAAGTCTCCACCATTATCACAACCATCAACAACACTCCTATAGGCAGTAGAAATGAGAAAGGAAGAGAAAAAAACTTCAAGAACGCCACCGTCACCCAATCGCCAGCCATGAGATAGGGATTCTCTACAGAAGGAGACAACAATAATGGAGGACAGTGCTGCTGATCCAACCCGTTCTTCAACCACAGATCCAAGTCACACAATTGTGCCCCAGTACGGAGATACTCCGGAAGCAAAGGTTCATTTCATGTGTAGAAATTTGAGATCTGATACCATTGAGACGGTGTGGTGGTTTGTGGAGAGAGGAGGAAGAAGAAACAGAGGTTGTGTTTCATGCATAGGAGTGATATTTCTTTGCTTAATGGTGAGTGATATTTCTTTGCTTAATCAAAAGTCTGAGAGTGAGTTTTTGCTAAATCAAATAAGTCCCAAACAATCATGTTGAAATCTAACCGAACATGTCATTTATCCAATTCAGCCCATTAAGTCGGAAACAAGCAGCGCCTAAGAGGCTAAGACCCAGTACCACATTAATCAAGTTGCACTTTCTTCTTACATGTATTGACTTCTCTTGTAAATCTTATACTTGTATGCAGCTTTTGAAACATGTGACTTCTAGTGTAGTGTTCTTTCCTACTCCCAATATCATTCAGTTAGAGACAAAAACAAATACCATTATACACTTATACACGAGCAAAGGGCTTCACCTTACAGATTAGGAATACATTTAAGGTCACTCAGTTTAGTTATGGAATAGGTCATCAATCTGTCTAGAACGTAAGGAAACTTAGTTGGGAATTACAATTTATATCAAAACTTTTAAGTTCACATTAGCCGTTGAAACATTGACATATTGGAGAACCACAGACATATGTATCATCCACCCGATGGTTTTGTAAGGTATGGGGTTTCCAGTTATTAGTGATCATGACCTACCCTGTTTCTGTACAATACTTGCACCACTAACACGGTTCAAAATCTAAACATTCTTGTTCAAAATTCGATTTCGAATAGTTAGGCTCCTCCAATGCCGATCCCCATTTTCCCATGAGTTACCTGCTACAGCAGCCACACACATATTTATGAATAATTATGTATATTGCTAACACTCACCTTTTTTGGATCCCCAAACCAATACCTTACATCTTTCATTATTTTAAATAAAAAATAAAAGCATCCACTCAAGTTAGTAACTCAGCCCTAAAATCAAATTTATCACGCATATGACTCGTACATATACCCACTCGCAATAACCTTGTGACCATGCCAAGTCTCACTTCTCTATGGTGCTCTTTCGGTCTTTCCGACATCAAGCAACATGGCCTATGCTTACCTTTCTGGCTTTCTTTGTTGTATTTATACTTGACAATTGGTACCATGTGTCTGTGTTGATGGTGCCTTCTAACTACACCTTGTAGGCTTGTACATCCCTTTTAATAGCAATAAATCTCATCCTATGAAGAATGATGCCTTTTACCTGGAGATGGTACTGGATAACTAGTGGTTGGTAGTTACACAGCAGTCATACAATGATTGAGATTTTCTGACAACTGTTGCTTGTTTGTATGTGTATGCGAGAGAACATCTTGTAACCATTTTCAACAAATCTCAAATCTCTGGTTCTTCAACTAAAATGCTACGAAGGACAGCAGACGTCATTTGTTGTATATATTCATGTTATCAGCATTACATAATTTAATTTAAAAAGGAAAAACAGTATTTTCTCTTTCACTAGGGTTTTCCAACAGTCCCATGGTACCATCCCCCAGAGCTCTGGTCTAAGCATTTCTATGCCAAGTTGGTAATGGTGAAATACCAGGAGTCCCTAGCCCCCTTGTGGCCAAGAAGATTCACCTGTGATGACCCCGGGCTACCCGCAAAGCGGGTGGTCGCCCTGGATTAGTCAGCTCACAAAGGGGGTCCGAAACCCAGATTATCCAAAAAAATCATAAAAATTAGGGTTTCTGATACAATATTCGCGAATACATTCATATTGATTGTTTTAGATAATATCCAGTACTATCCACAATATGAATAATCACACGAACAAAAACAATAACTTAATCTGAGATCAATGAAGTGAAACCATACGATAGCAACAGCAGGATTTATCCCTAGCCAAAGAACAACAAATTACATTATTCACCATCAGATCGAATGAACTTGAGGTATGTTTTCTAATTCTCCAGGATCGAACCATTGATTGACCAATAAACTTGAATTTGTTAGCAAAATCGAACAGAAAAATATGACTTGAACAATTAAGGTTGAATTAAGAAAGTAAGATACATATAAAGAGAGATGAAATCATCGTGCATACTTGACGCACCTCATATGAACCAACGGAAGCTTGCTGGTGGGATAATCGACGATGTTTGTGACCCAAGTTGTTTGAAAAGAGGGAGAGGGGGCGAGATGGTGGAAGTGGCGGGAGCACAATGTTTATTCAACTATTTCATTTTTCAATCCACTCTTTATATTTATCCTCGTCAAAACACTGTAGTTGAATATTAGTGTGTTAGAATTAATATTTTTAATTAAACAACGACATGGTAAAAAATTACTTATTATAAGGGATAATTACAAAAATAGTCATTTTTCATATGTTTATTCACTTTTTAGCCACTTTATATACATTTTACCAAATTAGCCACACTTTACGTTACCACATTTACGTGATAGCCACAATTTACGTGATTTGTACTTTTTTTCATTTTTTAATGCATTACGTTACAAAAGGTGGCTGGTCACGTAAATTGTTGTATTTTACGTGACCATTTTTGCTCCTTCCCCATGAATGTTTGGTGAGATGTCTTGTCACACTTTACGTTACCACATTTACGTGATTTGTACTTTTTTTTCATTTTTAATGCATTACGTTACAAAAGGTGTTTGGTCACGTAAATTGTTGTACTTTACGTGACCACTGATTTGTATTTTTTTTCATTTTTTAATGCATTACGTTACAAAAGGTGTTTGGTCACGTAAATTGTTGTACTTTACGTAACCATTTTTGCTCCTTCCCCATGAATGTTTGATGGAATGTCTTGTCACACTTTAAAATATTTTTTTAAGCAATCATTACATTTTTATGGGGAATAAGCAAATTTTTAAAAGTGGTCACGTAAAGTACAACAATTTACGTGACCAAACACCTTTTGTAACGTAATGCATTAAAAAATGAAAAAAAAAATACAAATCACGTAAATTGTGGCTATCACGTAAATGTGGTAACGTAAAGTGTGTCTATTTTGGTAAAATGTATATAAAATGGCTAAAAAGTGAATAAAGATGTGAGATGTGGCTGTTTTTGCAATTATCCCTTATTATAATCATAAATAGTAATTATTACACATAATTACATTTAAAGTTTATACATATCTAATTTAATATATGTGTGGATTGATAAACTAATTTTCAATTAGAAAACGTGTATTAAGATGAAATAAACTTCCCATCAAATAATATGCAAACACACACTTGTAAAATATTACTTACAATATCGTATTATATAATTATATTAACAATTTATTAAAACTAATAAATATGTTATCGAACAAAAACAGTTATCATAAAATAATTTATTAAATCTTAATACTACAAAGCATTCATTTTTTAGTTTTTCCGAACAAAAAACTACAAACTATTTCGTTTTTTGGGAAAACTTGAAAATATAATTGTAACACCCTCCCTTAACCCGGAAATGCCACGTCAATTCAATACACAGGTGGCATATCGCAATAGCTCTTTTATACATATGTCATAAGATAAACCGAATTCACTATTAATTTAAACTTTCACATAATCGCTGTTAACATACGATCCACTAATTACATAAACCCAAAGGATACTAACGCAAACAATACAGATTAGGTCATTACACGAAATCAACACAAAGCTTCCCAAATAGCTCCCGGCCCCAGCTAATCAAACTCGGCTGCTAATCCTGTCACTGATGCCCTGAACATGGAAGACTCGAATACGTAAGCTCGAAAGCTCGTGAGTACTCGAGGGTTAGACTCTGCACAGAATACTCGTAACACACATACACATAGCACATACACGCAAATAATCTCTAGCTCGATCCCTGGCAATCATCATCACAATACAGGTATGAACACATACATGAGATCCGAAGCCCTGCACACAATATCACTGAGGGGGACCCTTCCCCAACTAACGACCGTGTACACCGGTGGTTAGTCACAACCCTGTAGCACGGGCGCGAACCGGCTACAGGCCCTGCCGTGTATACACGCCCCAAGGACTGTTAGGGACAGTCAACCCGCGCGATAACCCATCGCGAATCACCGTCCGTATGGAACTCATCACGGACCCCGGACTGGATCTCATCTCATGCACATATATCACATATGTAAGAATAGAATCATACCTGTGGCTCGCGTCCCTGTCTCAAACACATAGCACAATATACACATACAACAACGACTCGCAAAACGGTCCCGGGTTTGAAAAAGGAACTCGGGTACTCACCTGGTCGACTCACTAATCCCGGAATTTCTGACTCGGCTCGATTCGCTGACTCGTCCCTGAAATCACATAGATCCCAACTTGTTAATACAAATCCCACGAACACATATCGCAAACTCATAATGAACATGAACTCGACTCAAACTCAATTGCAATCCCCAACAGAACCCCGAAAACCCAATCAGAATACGACCCACAACAGACCCGAACCCCCGAAATAATCCCAATCGGAACCGAAACCCGATCAATACCCGAAATCCCACCCACAACTCGACTCAAAGCAATCCCAACAAGACCCTGAATATGCACAAAACCCATCCCGAGCAACCCCGAAGGAACCCGACACCATTCCGACCCAAACTCAATTCACAAGACTCAACTTGAATTTCCCCTGCAGGTTACTTGTCGCGCCGCTAAGCCCCTGCACTCGCGCCGCGCCTCAAGCCTTCTGCGCGTCGCGCCGCGGCCCCCTGCGCGTCGCGCCGCGACCAGCCACCTGTTCTCAGCTCTGCCCTTCGAATTCCATGGCTGACCAGGAGGGTTTTCACCTCCAAAACCCGATTTCAAACACTCAAATACACAAAATTCATACATGTTTAACCCATATACTTCCGGAAACCAAATCCCACATATACACATACATATTCCAAGATTTTAGCTATCAAAACCAAGAATCCTTACCTTTGAAGCTTCAAGAACACAAGGTGATGAAGACAACTCTCAATTTCACACTTAATTTCTGGATTTGGGAGGCTTGATTCAGCTGGAGCTTCACACACTTCACACACACACACCTTTAGGTTTAGATAAGAGGAATGAAGGGATAAGGTCACATATACGTATATATCCGATTCCTCAATTAAGCAAGTCCCGAACCCACTAAATCCGAACCCGATATCACTTTTTCACAATTAATATCCTTTTAACCCATTTAACTCCACGAACCCAAATACATAATTAATCCACTAAATTTATAACCCGGAGACACGTAGCTCGCAACCCGACACGTATATATCCACTAATCGGGATCTCATTGGCCCAACACGATATTAATTATTTAAACATCCACTAAAATAATTCCACGCAATTATCTTGAAAATTGGGATGTTACAAATCTTCCCCTCTTAAAGAGATTCCGTCCCCGGAATCTATCGCAAGCCCGCTCGCAAATGCACATCTCTAAGTCAAATCCCCGAAATACTAACTCATAACTCTCGACATCATCAGCAACTCTTGATAAATTCGCATTTGAACTCTGAATGGTATAATCATCACTAAAACACGCCTCTATCTCAACTCTCAAAACAAGTCGACTCCCTCGAATCTTTAACTCCATTAGGCAATCCACTAATAGCTCAATTAAATCCCCTAATCCACATATCGGCAACTGATAGATCCTCTATTCACAGAATTTTCTCGTGGCGTTACCTCGTATGCCACCGGATCCACGTATGATCTCAATCCATCGATTTTCACTCTCTTTTTCACATACTCGCATAGCTCAATATAGGTCATCCACTAACACATCACATAAAGTCATCTCCATCGGATCACTAAACGCAAGCTCATAAACATGGTTAAACTCATAAAGGGATTAGATCCACTCTCAATAGATTAATCCACTATTACAACAGAACTCAACTCTTTTCAACACAATAGATAAACGCATCTCATAAAACGCAATATCACAGATATGGAAACACATACACAAGAACTTTAATCCACTATCGATAGGATAATCCACTATCACATGATAATCCACTATCAATAGGACCATTCCACTAGCACATCACAACACATTCACAATAACTACTCATATAGCGCACATAGCCCAACAAGATTAATCCATTAACATAGCACAATTCTAAACTCGGAAGCCCAGATCGCAATAAACCCGAATTTAGCACATTGACTCCACATATACACCCCAAACATGATGACCCTATTCAGCCCATACACACAATCCCTCCCCTCTGTCACTGAATCCCACAATCACAAACACATTTGCAATAATTATTCATATAATTGATCCACTAACATGACACAATGCCCAATCTCGAAACTCTGATAACCCATTTTACCACAATATATCCCACTCTCACACACATATACCCAGATATAACAATCCCATATAACCCATACACAACCCTTCCACATCTCTATCACTGAACCACATAATCACAGACATAACAGAGCAGTCACACGCAACAGAACACATACACTTATCGCAGACATAACCCAATGACTCGCCCCACAATCGACACATACTCAAAGCAAGCTCAAAAGGACATACCCGAAACCATATCAGCATCATCTCGAGCTGCCTCTGCAGTCGTCTGAAAGACTCGACCCCTCGCCCGAGAATCATGACGACCGGATGACGACGGCTCTGCTCTAGCCCCACTGGAACTCGCACCCTGCACCGCTGATCCCAACTCTGGACAGTCTCGCACCCTGTGTCCCGGCCTCCCGCAATGGAAGCACAATGGTTCTGGAACTGTACACGTGGCGGCAGCATGCCCCCGCTGACCGCATCGATAGCACCTGGGCACACACGGCCCACCATGGCGTCGGTGGCATCTCGGGCACTCCCGATCTCCAACCGAACTGTCTCCCCTATCGCCCCCATCTCGAGGCCTCTGCCCTACGCTGCTCTGACTCTGCCCTGTATACCTCGAACTCGGCCTCTGACTCTGACTACCCGATTGATGGCTCCGCCCCGGTCCACTCGATCTCTGCTCCCTATCCCTGTCTCTGTCTCTGTCTCTATCTCTGTCTCGTCTATCTCTTGAACTCTGGCCCGAACGCCGCTCCCTGGATTCGTCTCTGGAATACCTCCGATCTCTCGAGGACTGCTCGGGAGTCCTTGCACGCCTGCGCTGAAAGAATGGGTCCTCTCTTTGCTTGGCTATCTCTCGCTCCCTTATGCGGGCCATCTCTAATGCTCTGGCAAAAGTAGAAGTCTCGTGCATCCCGACGAACTCTCTAATATCGGCTCGCAGTCCATCAACAAACGCATCGATTCTTCGCTGCTCGGTGGCGATGTAATGAGTTGCAAACTGGGAGTACTCATTGAACCGGTCCACGTACTGCTGCACCGTCATCTCTCCCTGCTGTAGGTGAAGGAATCGCCGCTCCATCTCTCGCCTCTCGTCTCTCGGGATATACTGTAGCTCGAACACAGCCCTGAACTGATCCCACGTCATCGCATACGCCGCAGAAGATGTCATTGCCGACTCTATAGACTGCCACCACTGTGACGCCCCTCCCCTCAACAGATAGGTCGCATAACCGACCATATCTCTCGGCTCCACGTGCGCAACTCTAAAGGCAGCCTCCACCTCACGCTCCCATGCCATAGCCATCCCTGGCTCACCCCCGCCTCTAAACTCTGGCGGATTCCCGGTCATGAAATCCTTGAACGAACCCCCTCGCCGAGACGTAGATGAAGAGGCACCCGTACCCGTATCCTGACCACCCCCAGCACGTGGTCCCATGCCCTGACCCTGTTCTCGCTCCTGCTCTCTCTGCTGTCTATAAAACTCAGTCAACACCCCCAGAAGCTCTGACTTGCGAATGAACTCGTCATCTACCGGCTTGCCCGCGCCGGATCCCTCGCCCTGATCTGCCATAACTATCTGTACAAATCAAAACAATTGAGAACCACAGATAAATCACCCAGCGTCATACACTAAGCCAGGTTAGTTAACTCCACTAAAATCAATCGCAATAGATCCACCCCACGGATCGAAACAAGGTTTAAGTTAAGCATCCACTAATTGATACTCAGACTTCAAACCACAAGCTCTGATACCATGCTGTAACACCCTCCCTTAACCCGGAAATGCCACGTCAATTCAATACACAGGTGGCATATCGCAATAGCTCTTTTATACATATGTCATAAGATAAACCGAATTCACTATTAATTTAAACTTTCACATAATCGCTGTTAACATACGATCCACTAATTACATAAACCCAAAGGATACTAACGCAAACAATACAGATTAGGTCATTACACGAAATCAACACAAAGCTTCCCAAATAGCTCCCGGCCCCAGCTAATCAAACTCGGCTGCTAATCCTGTCACTGATGCCCTGAACATGGAAGACTCGAATACGTAAGCTCGAAAGCTCGTGAGTACTCGAGGGTTAGACTCTGCACAGAATACTCGTAACACACATACACATAGCACATACACGCAAATAATCTCTAGCTCGATCCCTGGCAATCATCATCACAATACAGGTATGAACACATACATGAGATCCGAAGCCCTGCACACAATATCACTGAGGGGGACCCTTCCCCAACTAACGACCGTGTACACCGGTGGTTAGTCACAACCCTGTAGCACGGGCGCGAACCGGCTACAGGCCCTGCCGTGTATACACGCCCCAAGGACTGTTAGGGACAGTCAACCCGCGCGATAACCCATCGCGAATCACCGTCCGTATGGAACTCATCACGGACCCCGGACTGGATCTCATCTCATGCACATATATCACATATGTAAGAATAGAATCATACCTGTGGCTCGCGTCCCTGTCTCAAACACATAGCACAATATACACATACAACAACGACTCGCAAAACGGTCCCGGGTTTGAAAAAGGAACTCGGGTACTCACCTGGTCGACTCACTAATCCCGGAATTTCTGACTCGGCTCGATTCGCTGACTCGTCCCTGAAATCACATAGATCCCAACTTGTTAATACAAATCCCACGAACACATATCGCAAACTCATAATGAACATGAACTCGACTCAAACTCAATTGCAATCCCCAACAGAACCCCGAAAACCCAATCAGAATACGACCCACAACAGACCCGAACCCCCGAAATAATCCCAATCGGAACCGAAACCCGATCAATACCCGAAATCCCACCCACAACTCGACTCAAAGCAATCCCAACAAGACCCTGAATATGCACAAAACCCATCCCGAGCAACCCCGAAGGAACCCGACACCATTCCGACCCAAACTCAATTCACAAGACTCAACTTGAATTTCCCCTGCAGGTTACTTGTCGCGCCGCTAAGCCCCTGCACTCGCGCCGCGCCTCAAGCCTTCTGCGCGTCGCGCCGCGGCCCCCTGCGCGTCGCGCCGCGACCAGCCACCTGTTCTCAGCTCTGCCCTTCGAATTCCATGGCTGACCAGGAGGGTTTTCACCTCCAAAACCCGATTTCAAACACTCAAATACACAAAATTCATACATGTTTAACCCATATACTTCCGGAAACCAAATCCCACATATACACATACATATTCCAAGATTTTAGCTATCAAAACCAAGAATCCTTACCTTTGAAGCTTCAAGAACACAAGGTGATGAAGACAACTCTCAATTTCACACTTAATTTCTGGATTTGGGAGGCTTGATTCAGCTGGAGCTTCACACACTTCACACACACACACCTTTAGGTTTAGATAAGAGGAATGAAGGGATAAGGTCACATATACGTATATATCCGATTCCTCAATTAAGCAAGTCCCGAACCCACTAAATCCGAACCCGATATCACTTTTTCACAATTAATATCCTTTTAACCCATTTAACTCCACGAACCCAAATACATAATTAATCCACTAAATTTATAACCCGGAGACACGTAGCTCGCAACCCGACACGTATATATCCACTAATCGGGATCTCATTGGCCCAACACGATATTAATTATTTAAACATCCACTAAAATAATTCCACGCAATTATCTTGAAAATTGGGATGTTACAATAATGGTTCGTAGTTTTTTCGTCCGATGAAAAATAATTATAAAAAAACTATTTAAGGTTTATTATGAAAAAAATCAAAATTTTTATAGCGTTTTTGTGTTTTTGTCCCTCCATGTTATTTTTTTCATAAAAGTTCTAAAGTTAATTTTTGTTTATGGTTATGTGAAATTTGACTATTAGAGCCCCAGTTTTATTCGCGTTTCTATTAATTTTCGTACCGAATATTCTAATACTGATATATAACATAATTATACCCGCTTTACTCAGTTTTTCACAAAGAATTAAAATATGTAAACGGATTTCATTACTTATTTTACGTTCTTAAATTTATTGTTTGGTCTCATAAACTTTATAATTTTTTAAATGAGTACAGTTATATTTTAATTCAACATTAACATTCTTAAATATACTTAGAAATCCATTAGGGTTTAAATAATAATTATAAATTATGATTTTGAAATTAGGGTGTTACACCAAATGCTTGTGATTATTTAATAATAATGTCCGATTAAATAAACAAATCTAAAACCACCTTCGTTGATTATGAATTTCTTATATGTATCTATATATTAATAAAAGAAAATGTTTAGTGTCACATGTCACTTCATCATTTAACTAAAAAAATTTCCCGCTCAATTTCCCATATATAATCTCCTTAATTAGTTGCCTAATTTATGTTTAAAATTAAGTATAAATATAATTAAGCTTCTATAAATGAAAAAACAATCTTTTTGAGTGATTTAAATAACTTTAAAATTTAACTCCAAATTTTATATATTTAAAAGCAAAAATAATGCAATATCGGTAATGAATTGTTTTATAATTTTTTTTAACTATAAAGAATTTAAATTGTGTTCTATGTAAAAATAATTTTTTTAAAGTTTTATTTATATATAGAAATGTAAACAAATAAAAAATTTTAAAGATATAAATACTATTCATACATATTTAAAAATAGGAAAAATTTTAATTATCCCTAATAGCAAAAGATAATACTATTTTTATTTTTTGTAGGTAAAAATAAATATATTTTTATATGTAATTTACGTTTGTGTACAAATTTAGTAAATATTTATTTGTAAAGTATTCACATTATACGTGGGTTAATAACTAGTTATTCAATATAATAACAACAAAAGTCTAGTTACACAAATGTATTGTTTAGGATTTGTTTTCGAAAACCATTATCGTGTCATCGTTAAATTCGCATCATCCATTGGATGAGTGTGATTCTTGTAGACGACACACTGTGCAAAGGCATGCTTTACAAGATCGGTGGCCACATGTTTTAAACTACGAAATCGAGTTAAAGGTTTCATAATTTTCAATTTTGATTTTATTAATTGTTCAATTTTGATTCGATTAGGTTTCATAATTTTCAATTTTAAAGTTGTGAAAAATAATAAAATCATAATTCGTTTCGAAACAGTATCATACGATTCCATTTTTAATTTTGATTTTTATGTTATTGGGCTTCAGTTTCTTTTCAATTCAATTCAGTTTATGCAACTACTAATAACATGTGACAATTAAGCAATTAGCTAAAATACCTATCAAACAATCAAGTGAATCAACCACAATTTATATCATCAAATAGTCTATTATAAATTTATAATTGATAGATTATGTAAATAGTGAAATACATAATTTAAAAAAGTAAATGTTATAAACAAGCAAATAAACTTCAAAAATAAAATATTAAAATATTTCTATATGGAAAAAACGTGACAGATGATAAATGAGACGGCACCAAAAACGAAATTCACAAAAGAGTGCCAAAGAAGTCATTAATAACCACCAAACACACCAGTTTCAAAATTCAAATCATTTGATACCAAAAGAAACAAAATAAGAATTTGTTAACATTTTACAAGTAATAATATTTATTTAAAAAACTAATTTACAAACTAATGGTATATTTGTTAGATTTTTTTTTTTTTTGATACTAGTATATTACCAATGTATTATATGGGTTAAAATTTTAAAAAGATAATAGTAATAAATGATTATTATAAATTATTTTATGTTTTCAAGTATCAAATGGATGTTTGTCAAATAATATTTTTCATCATTTACTTTAATTATGTACGAACAGTAATAACTTTTTATATATTGTTTATATTATATTTTTAATCTTGTCATTGTTCAAGGTTTTCAAATCGATAATAACTCCTTGTACTTTTATAAGTTTGAATATAATTTATGTTATTTTCGAGTATTAAAAGAAGATTATTATTTTCTTAAAATTTTAAATTCTAACTTATAAAATTATTTACTTTATCTCAAGGATTAGACATAAAAGTTTATTCTATTATCAGTATTTTTTTTAGTTTTTAGTTTCTTGATATTTAAAAAAAAGAAGTTAAAGTGTATTACAAAAGATATTTATGAATTATTTTAGGTAAAAAGAATAATAAGGATTATTTATTAAATTTAGTTTAATTAATTAAATGACATGTGTTATCAAGTTATTTTATATTTGAAAAAGAGATCGAAAAATCAATAAATTGAAGCTTTAAATGTGCTCATGTGACAAGAAATATTTTATTTTATTATAAGATGTAGATATAGATATATAAATAGATATAGATATAGATGTTTATATTATAATTTTAATTTTTTCATTGTTCAAGGTTTTAAAAATGATAATGATTTGAAAAAAAAATTCCGAATATGAAAAAAAGATTATTATTTTATTAAATTTTTATTTTTTACAACTTTTAAAATTATTTATATTATTTCAAGGATTATACATAAAAATTTATTCTGTTATCAGTAATTTTAAATTTAGTTTTTTGATATTTAGAAAAAGTTAATTGTACACAAAAGATATTTTTAAATTATTTTAGGTAAATAGAATAATAAAGATTATCTATTAATTTTAATTTAATTAATTAAATGACATGTGTTACCAAAATAAGAGTTGTCTAATTTTAGGAAAAAAGACATTAAAATTAATAAAATGGAGCTCTAAAGGAGCGCCATGTGGCAAAAACATTTTTTTTATTATTATAAGATATAGATATAGATTTTGAGTGGTGTTAATTGTACGTTATTAACTAGATATCTTATTTAATCAAATTTATACAATATTTTAAACAAAAAGTAAATTTATACGTATAGATTTTCAACCATAACATGCATTATTAAAAAAAACTCGGTTTGTTTTTTAATTTAGAAAGAAGTAAAAAAGAATATTTTTATAGTTTATGAATGAAAATAAAATAAATGTTTGAAAAGCAAAAGTTTAAAAAATTCTGTTTGTCTTTAGTTTATGCTCCAATTCGAGCATCGATAACAGAAAATAATAAGATATAGGAACTAAAATGGAGATTGGAAGATGACAAATATGACTATTGAAAATATAATGTTTTATTTCATTTGCAAATAATAAATAAATTTTCTATATATATTATTAAATTAGAAATTATTTTGTCATTTTTCATCATCTCATCATGCCAAATGTCATATTCTACCTTTAACATTTGTTAATTAGTATTTTTAAAATAATACTTAATTATATTTTGATTATAGAAATTTAGGAGTGAATCCTATTAAAATATTAACAACCAAGACCAAATTAATCTTAATGTCTTTTTGAACATATTGTTTTCAGATTTTTATTTTACAAAAAATTTAATACATATAACTTTAAATGTATATAATATTAATAAAAATAAATTGTTAAAAGTAAACATGTAACGCATGAGTTAATAAACCAATATTAATAAGATACAAGGAGTAAAAATTACAAAAATTGAAATAGGAAATTAAAAAGAAGAAGTGAAGAGTGGTCCCGAAGACAGGTCCACACACACCCACCACCCAAATTAGCCGCGCCATCCAACTGGCGGGAAACCCTCTTTTTCGACAATTCCATAGAGGGAAACCCTAATTCCAAATTTCAATTTCAAACGCCTCCACACTCACACTCCCCCAGGCCATGCTACCTATATAATCAATTCCACTAGTATTCTTCCGCTTATCTACCACCAATTCCCCTTCTCAATTAACATCCATCATGTATGTGATTAAGAGAGATGGGCGTCAGGAGGCTGTGCATTTCGATAAGATCACTGCTCGATTGAAGAAACTCAGTTATGGACTCACCATTGAACACTGTGATCCGGTTCTTGTTTCACAGAAGGTATGTGCTGGTGTTTACAAAGGTGTCACCACCAGTCAGCTTGATGAACTTGCCGCCGAAACCGCCGCTGCCATGACGGCTAACCATCCTGATTATGCTTCGGTACAGATTCTCTAACTGTTATTGGAATGAGATACGATAATCATGAATTGTTTGTTAATCAGGGGTTATTATTTGCTGTTACTTTATTCAATTTATCTTTGAATTTCGTTGGGGACTTCGTCGATATATTGAAACGCAATTTGATCCTCAAAACTCCAAATGGATTTGCTGATCAGGAAATTTTCTTATGTCAATAATTCAATAAAGTTATAAACCTTATTTCTGTTGTATGACTTTGATTACCATTCAATCAAATTAATCATCAATCATTTGTGTAATCTGCATCTTATACAGTTGGCTGCAAGAATTGTGGTTTCGAATCTGCATAAGAACACCAAGAAATCATTTTCTGAAACGTAAGTTACACGAGTACATACCTTTTAAGAGTTTGGTATTCGTATATCATCATTTTTAAGTCATAATATGCTATTGTTCTCTATATTGGTACTTAGTTGGAATATCGATTGTTGTTGCAGAATCAAAGACATGTATGCACATGTCAGTGACAGATCTGGACTGAAGGCTCCCCTTGTTGCAGATGATGTTTATGAAATCATCATGAAGGTGATATATGTTTACAAACGTACTATCCTAATATATATGCTTGAGTGGCTATGGGGTAATTGGAAAATGTCATATTGCAGCCAGCTAATATGATTTAGAAATGACAGGCTTCTGTGCATTTATATTCGCTTTTTGAAAGTGGGAATGAGGTTCAACTTTAACCCAAAAGCAACCCAACGCTTCAATTTATGCCTGGAATACTAAATTCTCTTTGTAAGATAGAATGTAATAGAAGGAACTTTTGATTTAATGAGATTGAGAATAAAAACCAAGTAAATGAAAAAATATCTAACTTTGGAAAAGTTGAAGGATAGAATTTGAACATGATGGCAAAGCTAAAACAGCAGAAGCCCTTTTGCCTATGTGAGCAGTCTGTCATGATCTTTTGCTGGCTGGTTATGTTTCTGTAAGTCTGTAACTCTACTAAGATCAAGAGTTATGCTTGTTTGAAGATCGTGTGTTTAGTTTACATGTATGTTTTGTTGACATTGTCTACAAAAGTCTTGGACTGAATTTCAGTTTGATCTGCATCATGATTGGGTTATTAAAATGTACATATGTATTTTGTGTCCTTTGAAACTTGTTATTTTGGTCTTTTTGAACTATGTTATGGGATAATACAAACGTGCACTGCTTTTTAGATTTCTTCTTTGATATAACTTTACATGAATATTCTTTTACAGTTAATGACATCTCTTGTACGCTTCTTAACAATTAAAGTTATTTTGTATCAGCATGCTGCTAGATTGGACAGTGAGATTATATATGACAGGGACTTCGACTATGATTATTTTGGTTTTAAAACCCTTGAGAGATCCTATCTCTTGAAGATCCAAGGGAAAGTTGTTGAAAGACCTCAACATATGCTAATGAGGGTTGCAGTTGGGATTCATAAAGATGACATTGATTCTGCAATCAAGACTTATCATTTGATGTCACAGAGGTGGTTTACTCATGCTTCTCCCACCCTCTTCAATGCCGGAACACCAAGGCCCCAAGTATGAACATTCTGACTTTTTATTTGCTTTGTTCTTTGCATATTAAATATACAGTTGCTCTAAAGGTTCATGGAAATGAAAGTTCGTTGGCTTGCCAGGGATTATTGACTTGTTGATTGTTATAATATAAGTTAAACATGTTTCCTTGTTTCTCACTTGGCACCCAAATGTGATTTGTAGTTGAGTAGCTGTTTCCTAGTATGCATGAAAGATGATAGCATTGAAGGCATCTATGACACATTGAAGGAATGTGCTGTTATCAGCAAATCGGCAGGTGGAATTGGTGTCTCTGTTCATAATATCCGTTCAACTGGAAGTTACATTCGTGGAACAAATGGGACATCCAATGGCATTATCCCAATGTTACGTGTCTTTAATGATACTGCTCGCTACGTTGATCAAGGAGGTGGCAAGAGAAAGGGTATGTGATTCTGTTAATGATACAGTCCCTTCGTTTGGTATAATTTTGTTTGTATATCATCACTAATTTGTGGTGAATCCAGGTGCATTTGCTGTTTATTTGGAACCATGGCATGCTGATATTTTTGAGTTTCTTGATTTGAGGAAGAACCATGGAAAGGTAGCAAATTCTTGTCTACATCAAGTTAAAAACCATATTTGGTGTTGATGTGTTGTCCAATTCATTCATATAGTAAAAGTTTCTATTGGCTAGTGTTTTTTAACATTCTAAAAGTGATTAAATAATTATGCAGGAAGAGCAACGGGCACGGGATTTGTTTTATGCTCTTTGGGTACCTGACCTCTTTATGGAGAGAGTCCAGAGTAATGGCACTTGGTCTTTGTTCTGTCCTAATGAGGCTCCAGGTTTGGCAGATTGTTGGGGCCAAGAGTTTGAAAACCTCTATACCCAATATGAAAAACAGGTAACTTAGTTTTTCTTATTGTACTTTATAGTTTCTTTATGAATAGGTTCAGTTTTTATTTAAGTAGTTAATACTTAATTGTAATTCCTTAAAAATTCAGGGGAAGGCTAAGAAAGTTGTCCAGGCGCAAAATCTTTGGTTTGAAGTTTTGAAATCACAGATAGAAACTGGCACCCCTTACATGCTCTTCAAGGTGGTTCTTTAGACTGTAATATTGCTCTGCTTCTGTTCAAAATTTGTGGTTTTATGTTTTCACTTCATTGTTTTATATTTTATAAATAAAAACATGTTTCTCCCTCTCTCAGGACACATGTAATAGAAAAAGCAACCAGCAGAACCTTGGTACCATCAAGTCTTCCAATCTTTGTACAGAGATTATCGAGTACACAAGTCCAACAGAGACTGCTGTATGTAATCTGGCATCCATTGCCTTACCGCGATATGTTAGAGAGAAGGTATGATATAGTGATTAGCATTGTTTAATATGCTTGGCATGTTTCATGTTTGTGAAGTTGCACTGGTGTCTCTTTCAGGAAGTTCCAGCAGAATCTCAACCATCAAAGCTTGTTGGTAGCAGAGGTTCTGGAAATCGATACTTTGATTTTGACAAACTAGCTGAGGTTTGATTTGTTATTCCCATCTTTTTTACTTGTTTGTTATGCCTTTGAAACTTACAATGCATAATAAAGTATTTTTTTTTTTTTTTGGCAGATCACAGCAACTGTCACCACAAATCTTAACAAAATTATTGATGTGAACTATTATCCGGTTGAAACTGCAAAAAGATCAAATTTACGGCACAGGCCCATTGGCATTGGAGTGCAGGGTCTTGCAGATACTTTCATATTGCTTGGTATGCCATTTGATTCACCTGAGGTATGGCTGTCTTCCCTGTTGTAGACACAATGTCACAATCACACAAACATGTTGCTGCTTGTTTCTAAATTTTTCCCCCATTTTGAACCCACAGGCTCAGCAGTTAAACAAAGACATATTCGAGACGATATATTACCATGCTTTGAAAGCTTCTTCTGAGTTGGCTGAAAAAGAAGGCACCTATGAATCATATAATGGATGTCCTGTTAGTAAGGTGTGTGTTCACCGGTGATGTTTATGCTAGTTTGACATTTAATGACAATAGTATGATACTTGAACTGTAGATCAATGAGTATTGTTTTCAAATCTGAAAGTAGTGATTTGGGCCTATTAACTTGTTGGTGGAAGTTCATTAATAAATTTGTGCTATCTACCTTTAGGGAGTTCTCCAGCCAGACATGTGGGGAGTAACACCTTCAGAATTGTGGGACTGGAATGCCCTTCGTTCAATGATAGCCAAGCATGGTATACGAAACTCGCTACTCGTGGCTCCAATGCCAACTGCTTCAACAAGTCAAATTCTTGGAAACAATGAGTGTTTTGAGCCGTACACATCCAATATCTACAGTCGTAGAGTTTTAAGGTAAGTAATTTAATTGGTTCTGTTAATTTTTTTATATCGTTTACTTTTGTAGACTGTTGCTATGGGATGTTGATTGGATATTTTTTCTGCAGTGGTGAATTTGTTGTTGTGAACAAGCATTTGCTGCATGACTTAACTGAAATGGGTCTGTGGTCTCCGACTCTTAAGAATCAGATCATCTATGAGGATGGTTCCATACAGAAAATCTCCGAAATTCCTGAAAAACTGAAGGCAATTTACAAGTATGATTAAAAAGGACATCCATCTTTTTGATCTTTTTCTTATGCATTCTATCAAATTTTTACATGATAATGTGGAATATCAGAACTGTTTGGGAGATCAAGCAGAAAACATTGGTTGACATGGCTGTCGACCGTGGATGCTACATTGACCAGAGTCAAAGCCTAAACATTCATATGGACCAACCCAACTTTGGGAAGCTTACTTCGTTGCACTTTCATGCATGGTCTAAGGTATATCAAAATTCTCCCATGCATCATGCTTTTCCTTTATTAATTTGAAGATGGGATAAACAATATGTTTAATTATATGTTCTTTGCACCAGGGGCTTAAAACTGGGATGTACTATCTACGATCACGTGCTGCAGCTGATGCCATCAAGTTTACTGTTGACACTTCTCTTCTCAAGGTAAGGCTAACGGTTCCATTCAACCGTCTGCCTTTTCTTTCAATCTTGATTCTCGAAACATACACCTGATAATATCTATGCAGGAAAAACCAAAGGCAGCAAACGAAGAAGATGATAATGCGAAAATGTCACAGATGGTGTGTTCATTAATGAATCGCGAGGAATGTATGGCCTGTGGAAGTTAAACACTGACTAAAGGATTATTATGTTTAAGATTGCATGGGGATTGATGGAGATGTTAGAAATACAGAGTTGGCAGGTGCTGGGGTTGTTCTTGAATGTGTGATCTTGTTAGTTATATCTTCAGAAGTATTATGTATGTATATTGGCATATGTGGTGTAGGTGTAGGTGTCTTTAAAAACAATTTAACCTTTATGTTGGCTTATACAAATAGGGTATAAATATGTACAATTTAATCTATTATGTGGACTTTATTCTGTACTTGATTGTCTTAGAATATGACCAATGGTTGAGAGAAATGTTACATAGTACTATTTAGTGTGTTCGGGGGCGTGCGTGTATTGAATATTATGACTTAAAGTTGCACATGATTAATAGTTGTAAAAAACCTAATATTTAGTGGATGTAGTAAAATTTGGGTTTATACTTTATATTCATGCTTTTATATTTCTACCAGTTTGATTTTTGATAGGTATGTTATTTAATAATCATTTCTTATTATTTTTATCTTAATCAAATCATGAAAGTTCATAATTTGTAATCCAATGTATACTAAAACCAGGTAATATTTTTTTATAAAACTTATTTATGCAAAGTGTATATAAACTCAAAATAAAAATAAAAATATTATTTTTTTTGTAATTGTATTATTTGTTATAGTTATAATTATTTTTAGTTTTGTAAATATATATAAACAGTATATTATATTGTGATATCCATTCACATCTTTAATCATGAGCATCAATTTAATTATTAATTGATATTTTGATTATTTTAATTATGCATTAATAAATAAATATTATAAAATCAAGAAACATATACTTATAAAAATCAATATTATATTATAAAATCTGCTAATAATCTTTATATAAAATCAAGAAACATATACTTATAAAAATCAATATTATATTATAAAATCTGCTAATAATCTATACATAAAGTGTTTTCTACGGTAGCACCATGAATAGCGCATAGCAAAGCATCACTCAATACACCGACAACTCCCACCCATATGAAACGAGTTCAATGTCCAGTCATGAAAAACTTGAAAAAAGAGGATAAACCGAGATACAGCTGCTACACCAAAACTAGGAGCAGAGTGGATAAATCAGTAATACAAAAACAAAAACAGCCAAAGGAAATACAAAATAATACATGTAAAATACGAGAAGACTTTAGGCGGTAAGAAGATGTTTAAGGTGAAATGCAAAATTTTGTTGTTGGAGGGGTAAATGTGATAATATTGAAAAGCTTAGAGGTGTAAACGTAAATACTCGTCGGCATCTGAAACTGAAAGTCGGCTAATATAGTTTTAAATCGCGGCCGACTTGAGTCCAAGTTGTTTATGCAGTCAGTCGGTCGTCTTCCCATTTGCGACTGCAACTTCCCTTTGCCTTTCACACACCCCTGGCCCTTTTTACAATTCTATTTTTTTTTTTAAAAAAATTTTCTCCACACCGCCTAATTTTACATTATCATATTCGACTATTCACATTAATTCTAAATTCACATTTATAATTTTATAATTTCACATATAACTAATTAAACAACTCAATTAAATATTACCTGACGAAATATGTATAAAAGTTTACATATTATGTCAAAACTGGGCCAAACAATAATCATTAAATATAGAACATGTTGAAATTGAAAACCAGTTGGTATATATTTTGTCACAAAATAAACATTGAATCAAATAAAAAAATTGAGATAGACCATCAAATTAAAATTTATTTTAATATATAAAACAATGTTGTTCGAAATTCTGGTTCGACATTGGTTTTTGTAGTGAGACGATTTTTGGAAAATTAAAGAACCGAGAAATGGACCAAAAATCGGTTTTTTAGTATTCAAGAACCAAACAAAAACCAAGAAAAAAACATAGGGCTTCTTCCTAATTAATTCCCGGATGAATTGAAACACTTGTCTGGCACAAATTAAGTCCATTTGGGGCATTATCAGGCGTCTGATCTTAGCACCGACGGTATACTTTACATGACAAGAACGTGATCGGATGATTTTTTTCTAACTAGCTTCAACAACTTCCACAGTTGATAAAGGTCATCAATCAGGAGAAACAACCCGATTTAAATTCATGAACTTGAAGCTCAAGAATTCATCTAATGTTTTATTTTACGGTTAATATATATGCAGTTTATACAACTTGGTTTAATAAACATTAAATGCATCCATTTCAGGTTGATATGATATAAAGTAGTGATGCTTATCAATAAAAATCACACAAACTAAAAATTTCAGGTTGATATGATATTTTTGAAGACAAATAACTATAACTGGAAGGGTGTATTTGTTTTATAACGAACGAATAGACCGCCCTTCACTGCAAAACAATCTTTTAATGAATACAAAAACAGATATTTCAATTAGGGTCTAATATAAAAAAACCAAATGTTTTTCACGTTTTTGCAGTTTAGTCCCTTTGTATTATTTTTTACCAATAAAAATCCTTAAGGAATATATTTGTTTGTGATTTTTGGAAAAAAAATTTATTTTTCCAAAAAAAGTCTTCAAAGTTGTGGATTTTTCGGAGAAAAATAGTGAAAACATGTTGGTTTTTGTGGAAAAAGACAAGGTTGATTATGAAAAAAAACAATTTTTTTCCAAAAACCAGATTGAAGACCATAACTTGAAAACTTTCTCAAGAAAAAATAACACAAAAGGACTAAATCGCAAAAATATAAAAACATGTTATTTTTTTTATTTATGTTAAAACCCTTTCAATTAATATGGAATTATTAAATTAGCTTAGGAATAGGAGGTACGGACAATTTGTCATTTTGATTAAAGATATATTATATAGAGTAAATTACATAAATGGTCCCTGTGGTTTGCATAAAACTTTGAATACGGTCCCTGTGGTTTTAATTTTGCATAAATAGTCCTTATGTTCACTGTTTACTTGCAAAAATGGTCCCTCTGCCGTTAACTTTAACAATCAAATTGTTAAATCTTTTATAATGACCATTTTACCATTTTCTTTGATAACATTTTGGTCCCTCAAGTTTGTAGTTCATTTTAGTTTTGGTCCCTCAAGTAAATTTTTTTATTTAACTAATTTATTATTATTATTATTATTATTATTATTATTATTATTATTATTATTATTATTATTATTATTATTATTATTATCATCATCATCATCATCATCATTATTATAATTATAACTATTATTATTGTTATTATTTATTTGTTATTAATTTTAATTTTTGCATATTAATTTATTGTTTATTAAGTTTCCTATATTTTAATATTTTTTTTAATTTAAATTACAAACATATATATTTATTTATTTTATTATAAACAATAGTAACAACTTAGAATCAATTTTGTTTTTGTAGCTTTTTCGAATGAAAAAAATAAAAAAAATTATTTTGTAGTTTTCCAAACCAAAGAAATTTGAACCTTAAACTTTTATTCGTTTTTACAAACGGAAAAAAGTTACTAACCATTCATATTTTAAGTTTTTCATTTTTAAAACGTAAAAAACTACGAAAACCAATCTGTTTTTTATTTTTTTCTGCACCAAAAGATTCAACCCATTCCGGTTTTTTGTTTTGGAAAACGAAAATGAATATAAACAATTCTGTTATTTGTTTTTGCAAACGAAAAAACTACGAAAAATTCTGATTTTCTATATTTCCAAACAAAAAAATCATTTTATTTTTCTAGTTTTTCGAACCAAACCAAACCATTACTTTAATTTTTTTTCTCCGAACGAAAAACTACGAACCATTACGTTTTAAAGTTTTTTTCAAAAAATGAAATAGTGTGTGCCTTTTTGTTCGGAAAAACTAAAAAAGATGGAATAATTTGTAGTTTTTTGCGATTGGAAAACGTTAAAAACGTAATGATTAGTATAACATAAAAATCGAACAAAAAAATAGACTTTCATTTTTAGATAAAGCGTATTTTGTATGTTTGGGAAAAGCTAAAAAATCAAAAAGGGTCTATTTTTTGTTAGATTTTTATGTTATTATAATCATTACGTTTTTAACTTTTTCCAATCGTAAAAAACTACAAACCATTCAATTTTTTTAGTTTTTCCGAACAAAAAGACTACACACTATTTCATTTTTTTTTTTGAAAAAACTTTAAAACGTAATGGTTCGTAGTTTTTCGTTCGGAGAAAAAAATAAAAGGTAATGGTTTGGTTCGAAAAACTAGATAAATGATTTTTTTGTTTGGAAAATCAGAATTTTTCGTAGTTTTTTCGTTTGCAAAAACTAATAACAGAATTGTTTGTATTTATTTTCGTTTTCCAAAACAAAAAATCGGTTAGTAACTTCTTTTCGTTTGAAAAACAAATAAAAGCTTAATGTTCAAAATTTTTTTGTTTGAAAAGTACAATATAAAATGTTTGTATTTTTCACTCGAAAAAGCTAAAAAAGAAAATCGATTCTAATTTGATACAATTGTTTATAATAAAAAAAATATTAAGTTTGCAATTTAAATTAAAAAATATATTAAAATATAGGAAACTTAATAAACAAAAAAATTAATACGTAAAAAGTTAAATTATTAATAAATAATAATAATAATAGTTATAATAATAATAATAAAGTTAATAAAAAAATTAACTTGAGGGACCAAAATTAAAATGAACTACAAACTTGAGGGACCAAAATGTTATCAAATAAAAGGGTAAAATGGTCATTATAAAAGATTTAACCATTTGATTGTTAAAGTTAACGGCAGAGAGACCATTTTTGCAAGTAAACAGTGAACATAAGGACCGTTTATGCAAAATTGAAACCACAGAGACCGTATCCAAAGTTTTATGCAAACCACAGGGACCATTTATGTAATTTACTCTATTATATATATAAAAGTTGTTTGTAGTGAAACACTGAATTTTTAAATAAGTTTTACATATTTAAAATGTGAATATTGTTAAACAATTTGTCACACGCTACTAATTTGTTATGCATTTTATAGATTTACATAGTTTTATACATGTGGGTGTAAATAAGAAATTTAAAATGTATGTAAAAATTAAATATATGTATTAATTTGTTGAAAACTAAAAGTAGGCGGAATATATATATATATATATATATATATATATATATATATGTATGTCAAAGTTTTACAAGGGAGAGATGTTTGGTCCAATGACATGAAAAAGTGATTTTTTAGAATATTTGTGGAGGTTCGACTTGTAGGTCCTAAAGTCAGAGTACCTCGAACAAGAGGAAGACATTTCCATTTATACCTACATTTTAAAAAAATCATCCCTATCTATATTTGATGAATTAATTTCTTCAACTCCCCACTAGGCCACCACATTAATTAAATTTCGCTTTATCCATTTGACTTTCAATATAAATATAACTTTATGTAAAAAATTAATCTATTATATAACCAACAAAAGAGAATCATACATCATGTATTCATGTTCATTAATAT